>OY755253.1:13433396-14670529 GCA_963576725.1 Azorinus chamasolen
AGTAAACGCTTACCCCGCTATCCGCGACCAGACTCGCGTTTGTAAACAGCTTTGACTAGATGGGATCTGGATGGAATTGCACATAATTACACCACATCCGAATCTGAACAGACATTATGGTTTCTCAGCGGAGTAAAAGTTAATAATATATTCGGTAACCTTATTATCGGAAGATAACCAAAAAAGGGTTAAAAGTGGGGATGGAATAAGTGTGAGGTTCGGCGCCCCTAAACCGGTTTAATCCCCAAGTGACTATTGTCACTGATCGTTTAAATGGCGGTATTTCCATCTTCCCCTATTATATGTGTGTTTTGTCTTTGTGCGTCTCTTTATTTTTTGATGGTAATGTACATTTGTTGTATTTTTTCTTGTGTTGCTGTTCGGATTGCTGTTTGTTCTGTATGGTATGTGGTGTTTCCTGCATGACTCATATTTTTACTTTTGTGTGTGTCTCTTTGTGTTTTGATAGTTATGTACATTTGCTGTGTTTTCTTGTTGTGGTGTTGTTCGGGTCGGAAGGTTGTATGTTTTGTATTTGGTGTTTCTTGCATGACTCATATTTGGGTTTTTTTGGTTAAGGCTTTACAGCCTCGTTTATTCATTATTGTTTACATCAGTAACATTTTATTATATAACAAGGAAAGACTATGTGAACTAAGTGGAAAACATTTTATCTATTTTATTATTTAGTGTAAAATACTTTTTGTAAACTATACAGACCTTATCGAGACAAGTCAGGTCGAAAAGGAGCTGTCATGTATGGAATTGTACAGTTTACATAGGACACAGTATAATTATCCATAAACATTTTGAAGTCCGTAACCTTAATGTAGGTATATAGGCATAGTTATTGCGAACAGTGTAGATCCATACAGAACAAGATCGTAAGGGTCTGTTTTGGCTGGAGCTGCCCAGTTTGTAGGTACATATACAGCATAATAGTATAATAGATAAGTATCATATTTCCATCAAACAGTGATATATGATTTTCAACAACATTTGTGCTGCGAACAGTGCTGACTTGGTCAAGGACAATCCCTGTCTAACCAGGGTGGGCACAGTTTGCTAGACTCTGCATATGTTTAAGGTAGTTCATCCAATATCACGCGGGTTCACCGTGATATAAGTAAATAGCTTATCTTAACATAATATCAACAGCATAGATGGACGTACTAATAATAAGTAAATATTACTCTTGACAGTTTCTAAGAAACTGTTCAAGAAAAGAATAATCTCGTTCTCTATGTTTTAAATCATATATGGCAGTGTTTAGCTTATTTTGGAACACGTTCAATATATTAATTCGTTTCAATCTCCTGTCACTAATAAAATATGACTTGTATATGCAGAAGGATACTAAGTTCATAATGATATTAATACTGCGATATTCGGGTATTTTGTATCCTATGACAACATATCTAAGATTTTGAAATCCCACATAAAATAAACGCATCCAATATTGATCGCCAAAATGATTAAATACGTTTGCATGCGATAAAAAAATGCTCATAATTTTCTATACATTTACAATATTCACAGTTGGGTGTCTGTGCTATTTTCCATTTGTGCAGGTTCTCGTTAGTAGAAATAATGTTATGCAGTAGTTTGAACTTCAACTGTTTAACATTATTAGTTATACAAGATTTATATAAAGAGCAATAAACTGATGGCCAGTTAATTTCATCATAATTCTCAAACTTACTTTCCCAATACGTATGTGTGTAGGGTTTTTCAAAAGTATTTCTGATGAATACATTGTAAAAGTCCTTATTAGTCATTTGCATAAAATCTGACCCTTTCCTCATGTTGATAGTTAGCTTTGTTTTAACAAATGTTTTGACTGATTCGTTGGATTTTAAAATGCGCCTCCACGCATTTGGTATCGCTGATTTTATAAAACTTGTCTCGGCAATCCAGTTAGGTTTGTTTTTAAGTTTCCTGAGAACGATATTTTCGTCTATGTTACCGCATTTTGACAAAATGTCATTTACATATAGTATGCCGGAATTGATCCATTTATTGTATATAATAAGTTTCCCCGAAGCTTTCTTAATAAAATAATTACCCCAGATACGAGCTGTTTACGAATGTCAAAATAAGTTGTCGGTTTCGTTTTATAAGTACAGTTTCTAAATTCAAATCATGTTTTAAGCAAATCTTGGTAGAACGGTGGTAATTTGCGTTTCGTGCAAGGTAAATTTTTATAAGTGACAATATTCATGTAAAAAACTAGGTAATTTTCTCCGAGCTGATTAAGGACGTATCGAGGAATTACGGTCCAACTGGACTCGTTTGTCTCCGATAGTAAGTAACCCATTTCGTTTTTATCGCTTTTATGAAGGCTTTCGTATCAATCATGTCTAAGCCCCCTTCATATTTATTACCGATTAATGTGTTGCGTTTTATTTTTTCTGCCCTGCCAGCACATATTAAATTAAAAAAATAAAGCATTTATCTTCTTTATAACATATTCTGGAATTTGAATAGAGTGGAATAAATAGGTAAATTTGGGAAGCAGGAGTGTTTTTATAATTGTGATTTTTCCATAAAAGGTTAGATTCCGTTTATTCCAATTACTTATTGCATTTTCACATTCATTAAATGTATTTTCCCAGTTCATTGTATGACACCTTTCTTTATCGTTTCCGAAAAAACCGCGGAGTGCCTTTACTTCTTTTGACCATTTTATAGCGGCGGGTGTATCGTTTATGTTTTTTAAAGATCCAATCCATAAGACCTCTGTTTTCTTTATATTCAATTTTAAACCAGAGCATTTTCCAAATTCATCTACTATTAATAACGATTCTAAAACCTGGCGTCCATTTTTAACAAAAAGTGTGGTATCATCCGTCAACTGAGTGATCTTCAAAGGTTTTGTGCCTATTATATCTATTTTTATTCCTTCAACAGTTTCATTTGTTCTGACTTTTATAGCTAGGATTTCAGCAAGTCCACATTGTGTAACGTTCAACTTCTTGATTCGCAAAGAATGAACGTTGAACATTACAAGCAAGGAACATTTTAATTTCTGGGACAAATGTTTTTTCTATTAATTTAGTTTATCCTTTATAAGATGGTGAGGTAGAGTAGTATAGAGTTTAGAGAAATCACATGAGCTCAGTGAATAAATGTTATACTGTTCATTTTCAAGTTTATTTAAAACATCATTTGAGTTTGTTATGGACCAAAATCATTAATGTCAGCATTTTGATATTATTTTATAACAGTAACGTGTTACATGTTCTTTGATCGTAATAAGACAGGACATCATGAGTTTAGAAATTTTAGTAGTAGTACAACTAGAGTTTGCAATAAAATGCGCCTTATGATGATTTTATGTAGTTTCGGAATCCAGTACAAAGTAGAAAGTTTATGTTGTTTTATGTTAGGACCAGACTTAAAAGTATTGCCCATTTTTTCATGTTCCGAGACTAAATGTATATCTTTTTCAGGTGTTTGAACTTAGCTTTTTCAGGTGTTTGAACAGTTAGCTCCTTCTTTAAAACATCAACTTAATACAATCTTCAAATAATTATCACATTATATGATGCCTTGTCAGCAAGGGCAAGAACATACTTTGAATGAAAATAAGAAGTGTTTTTCTTCAGTTTGATGTTCATTTGCTTTTAAAATCTTTAATTCATGAATATACACGGAAGAAATAATGAAATCACGATTAAGACTTGTTTATTAACACAGGAACTTTGGGCATGTCATAAACTGTGGAATAAAAATCTATGTTATAACATTAGAAAGGAGAGCAGACCCTAGTCAGACGGCTACTACATGATTTACCTGATATGGATCTATTCTGTTTGCAAAGTCATTAAACGTACAAAAAAGAGTCATGCAGGAAACACCACATACAGAACAAACAGTCGCCAGAACAGCAACACAAGGAAACAGCAAATGTACATAACTATAAAGTGACCCCAGTGACTTTTGTCACTGACCGTTCCAAGGCGGTACTTCCATCTTTCCCCTGTTGTATGTTTGTTTTGTCTTTGTGCGTCTCTTGATGTTTTTTATAGTTATGTACATTTGCTGTTTCCTTGTGTTGCTGTTCGGGCGACTGTTTGTTCTGTATGTGGTGTTTCCTGCATGATTCATTTTTGTACTTATACTACCAAAAACGTAAAGAGACACACAACGACAAAAAAAACAACAGTAGGGGGACAATGAAGGTAACGCCTTGTAGCGGTCTTGTAATAATTTTCCTATTGCACTATACCTGAAACAATAAGGATACAATTTAAAATGACGGAAATATTTCGATTTCAATTGGGATTGAGCTGCAGACAAAGTAACTGTAGAAAGGTTATAAAGGGTACTTTTCCGGATTGAAGAGGGCGTCTTCATAGATAATAAGGGTTCCTCTCGATGAGCATAGAAAGAGTACAGCGCGATCGCCAAATGTAAATGTCTTGTGGCTTTACCGTTGCTTGTTAGATGGTGTTTGGTGCGGTGTCATTTCGTGTGTGGCTCTCCCTGTTTGACTATTTTTCCATATTGACAACAATCATGTTCAGTTATTTTACTAAATCTGTAAATTCCATCAATATCAAATTCCAGATGTGAAATACTGTGCCACATGAGCGCTTCGATATTGCATTATGCTTGGCAATAAGTAAGCAATTCCGATGGTAACTATTAGTGAATAATTTACGTTGTTCATGATACCTATATCATTTCCGAAATATCCTTTATACTTAAATGGGATTTCGACTATTAAATTCGACAACAGAACACGCTCAAGCGAAACAAAAACAGTTCAGAGATATCTTAACACCGATGGCAAATACCTGAAACAAATGGATCCACCTAACGCTAGTCTGCTCAATAATTGAACTGCAAAACAGTAACTGTAGGAAAGTAATAAAAATACAAAAAACAGTTTTTGTCACAATTGCAAGCATATGCTTGTTTTAAAAAATGAGTGTCATGTTTATCAAAACAGCTAAAATGAAAAGGTACTAAGGCCAGGCAGGCAAAGCCACTTGTACGACAGACCTCAGCAAAGCTATTGAAAAAGTGTCCTGATAACGGTTGTAAGTGGACACTTTTGTACGCACGTGATTTTTGTGGTTAAAACCTATCTACCTAGGATCGAGCCCGTGCATTTGGAAGTATTGCCCAATGTCACGTGCTCCATGCTGTGTAGTAACAACGTAACACGATTGTCGCTCCACTAATCCCAATCACGAGTGTAAACGGGTCTGCTAAGCATGTCGTCTGCAGCTTTCTTTAACGCCTCCACTTGTATAAATGCAGACTAAACATGAACTATCTAACTGCTTAGAGCCAGCCCAGAAGCCGAATCGCTCAACTTTTGATCTGGGTTAAGCAGGTGTAATGAACAGTTTTGATAAATGTTGGGACAAAAGTTAACGCATATCGACTGCTGTTGTTCTGGTGGTCTGCGGAAATGGTCGTCTGCTTAAAAGTATTTAACACAAATTGTTTTCAATCTATTAATGATCACTTTATTTGCACATAATTATACAGTGATTCGCAAATCACCAGAAAATAAGAAACGAACTGTACATGTATGTTTGTATGTATGTATGTATGTTTGACTTAAAATCATATTGGTTTCCTCGTCAAATTCGGCGTCGGCCATGTTGCACACCAGCTATACTAGTACACATGTGATACATGTATGTTGGAAACACGGGTCACGATTTACTCGTGCAGGGTACTGTTCGAGCCACCATGTGGCCGGTGGCTATTTAGAGATCAACGACCGGCTTCTCTGTAATATGAATTTGGTGAACCAAGGGGAAAACATTTTGTACTCATTTGTGAAATATTCATTTTTATTCATTTTTAATCAAAATGAAAAGTCTACAACGTACTGTCGTACAAGTAAGATACATGTACTCGTCTTACTACCAAAATGTCTTTTTATGCTTGTTTTAAAAAATGAGTGTCATGTTTATCAAAACAGCTAAAATGAAAAGGTACTAAGATCAGGCAGACAAAGTCACATACAAGACGAAACCACCACCAAACATCGACAGATAGCATGCTACACATACACACAACAACACACTCAAACACACGCACATACACGAGATAAACAAAGGAAACTTTAAAAAGACACAAGTACTAGAGATAAACATTCCAAACAGGAACAAAAGCACAAGTACAAAGACACAAGACAAACAAAAGACATTTACAAACCCAATGCAAGACCTGGAACAATGTAATATTTCAATGAATATTCGAAAGGGTCAGAGGGCCAATATGATAGTGCAAGTCTGCTCTTGAACTCAATATAAATGTACATGTATGAGTCATGCAGGAAACATCACATATAAAAACAACCACCCGAACAGCACCACGACGAAAAACAGGAATTGTACACGCATATAAAAGACAAAAAGAGACGCACAAAGACATAACATACAATTAGGGGAAGACGGAAGTAACGCCTTGGAACGGTCAGTGACAAATGGCAGTGGGGATTTAATCCGGTTTTGGGCACCCAACCTCACACTGAATCCATATCTATCCTAAAAGATAAACAGTGTAAATACAGTGGTAAATTACATGTTAAACGAAAACATATGTAAGTGAAACGAACTGGACCCACCTAATATTTAGTGATTGAGCTGCAAACAGAGTAACTGTAGAAAAGTAATAAAGGGTACGACAAAAGCGAGATAGCACAAACTTTCCGTTTCCGGATTTAAGAGGTCGTCTTCATCGAGTACTAAGTAATTCCTGTCGGCGTACATGCAAAGAGGGTAGCGTCATTGCCAACTGTAAAAGTCGTTGTATATTAATGATCAATTCTTATCCGGCAAGACCTATCTTGTCAAGACCTAAATTGCTGTAGATATTATGACTTTGTCTGCGGGGTAAGAGTTCAATCAATAATAGGTTAAGTGGTATATGCCCAATGCGCGCATTTCACTTGTCTTCGTATGGCTAATCGAAATAATAAATTATATACTGAATCACAAAAGAACGATTAAAATGACAAAATAACGATTAAAATGACACCAGCATAAATTAATAGCTTTCGTTAAAACTAGGGCTTCAATCATTTGACGTTTTTGTTTGTATTTGGCTTAACTGTACTGCGACACAAATCTACGATAGTCAATCCTTTACCTGATAAATATTCATGTAAAAGATAAAGGCATTATAAAATATTATGATTGGATGTATATACAGCAACACTCTAAAATGTTGGCCTTGATACAAACCGAGGAATCAGATTTTTATTATTCAATAAGCAAATAGAGCATATTCTGATTAGATTGCACCTACAGGAGCCTTGCATCTGGATTTACTTTGTTTGAAAATGCGTGCTGGTCTATGAATAACATTTAACTGCTCAGGAATGATTTAGTTTGAAAAATAAGGTTCTTTAAACGTGTGCCATTTAATGGACTTCCAACACAATAGATTGATAGTTAACCCCTTTAGGGGCATTGCTACTGACACTGCGGTAAAAATGCCTTGTTACCATCCTTATATGCTGCTGGCGCAGTGAGTGACCAGTTTAGAAAATAGTTGTGACACTATCCTGAACAAGGTGACCATAATTGACAACTTTATAGACGTTTATCTGTTTGTTATTTAGTTCGAAACTGTTAGCATAGGTAATCACAGATTCGCTATAAGGAGAGAAAATGATACGTGGGAGAATAGGCTTCTGTATTTATACAATATATTCGTTGAAGCTGTATTATCAACGAATGTTCGAGATTTGATATTTAACATACATTTGTCATAATAGGATAACACTTATACAATGTTGCGATGCGGCAGAACAACGACTAGGGTTATTGAGATCATTTGCTTTACCTAATTCTGTCGTGTGCTAATGTATTTTAAGCAATCTCGTAGTATTGTCAAGCTAAATACATATGCATTGTACCACTGTATTTGTCATCGGAGTTGTTGAAGATTAGTCGGAGAGGGGATAGTTTTATTTACACTGTTTTCGTGTAGGATAGAGAGGGATAAGTGTGAGGTTGTGAACCCCTTACCCGGCTTAAATAAACCCTAGTGTTAATTGTCACATGCCATCCCAGGGCATAACTTAGGTAAAGGAACATGTAAAATTTTACTGTGATAAGACTTATGAAAATTCTGGAATAAATCTCTTCTGGTCTATTAAGAACTCTTCAGAAGTCTTAAACAAACTTAAGAACAAAAGGTATCTTGCATCCACTGTAAGCACGTACGATTTTTCTACTCTGTACACAACTCTTCCTCATATTTTAATTAAGGATAAGCTTACTAACTTGATCCAGAAAGTATTTGCCCGAGAAAGAACATCATTCTTGGCATGTAATGCTGAAAAAGCTTTCTTTACTGACGAGCAAATGAAATATTACACCAATTGGACTTGCTCAGAAGTTTGCGAAGCACTAACCTTTCTTTTGGATAACATATTTGTACGTTATGGGAATGCTATATACCGTCAGGTAATTGGTATTCCCATGGGTACGAATTGTGCACCACTTGTCGCAGATTTGTTTTGTACTGCTATGAGAGAGATTTCATGTTGAGTTTGAATCCTCAAACACAAGAAGATGTTATAAAAGCCTTCAATGAAACTTGTCGATATTTGGATGATATTTTTAACTTAGATAACCCTTTCTTTGATGCTCTGATTCCTACAATTTATCCTAAAGAACTCAAATTGAATAAAGCTAACCCGTCCGACAATTATGCAGCGTTTCTTGACCTAGACCTTAAAATTAATAATGGAATGATTTCTTCTAAAATATATGACAAAAGAGATGATTTTGATTTTAATATTGTAAATTTTCCTCATCTTGACGGGGATGTTCCCCGTGCTCCATCTTACGGGGTTTATATATCTCAACTTATGCGTTTTGCTAGAGCTTGTTCATCTATTGACGATTTTAACAGTCGAAATCTCATTTTAACTGATAAACTGCTTAAACAAGGATATAGATACCATAAACTAAGAAAAACTTTCTCTAAATTTTACTATCGAAATATCTCGCTTATTGGCAAGTACAAATGTAATCTCAAGGTACTTTTGCGACACGGTATTTCACATCCGGAATTTTATGGTGATGTGATTTACAAACTTCGTAAAATTATTGGACATACCCATTTTCTCACTTTGTTCATCAAATATATAAAACAATTCATTAAAAAGGGATATGATCCTGTATTACTACAACATACTGCATGTTTGGTTGTGAACCCTTTTACAGTTGGCAATCACGCTGGCCTCTTTGCATGTACGCCGACAAGAAATGTTTAGTACTCTATGAAGGCGACCTCTTAAATCCAGAAATGGAAGGAGAACGTCGGATATCTGTACTATTTCATTTTTGTCGTACCCTTTATTACTTTTCTACAGTTACTCTGTTTGCAGCTCAATCATTGAGTACAATAGCGATAGGTGGATACAGTATTTTCAATAAAATGTTTTTTTGTTATACATGCACTTTACCACTGTATTTGCTGTCGCGGTTGTTGTAGATTAGTCGGAGAGGGGATACGTTTATTTACACTGTTTGTCTTTTAGGATGGGGATGGAATAAGGGTGAGGTTGGGCGCCCATAAACCGGTTTAAACCCCCGGTGACTTTTGTCACTGACCGTTCCAAGGCGGTACTTCCATCTTCCTCCTATTGTATGTTTGTTTTGTCTTTGTGCGTCTCTTGTTGTTTTTTCTACCTATGTACATTTGCTGTTTCCTTGTGTTGCTGTTCGGGCGAGTGTTTGTTCTGTATGTGGTGTTTCCTGCATGACTCATTTTTGTACTTTTATTATCACAACAGTGTTGCTTGTGCCGTGTGGTGGCCGTAAAAAGTCTCCCCGTACACGTAATCAATGTTGTTATCATTCTCTTGCAGGATATGCAAGTAACATACACAACTCTCATTCGCCTCTTGATAAGGAGGCGACTAGTAGCTTTAAATCGAAAGCTAGATTTATATCTGAATTAAATTGGATCAAAAAATTGCAAACACCTTTTCCATTAGGACTGAATGATAATATTTACCAGACTGGAAATATTTCAAAAGAACCAGATATAGATATTTTTTCAATTTTTTCTATTAGAAAACGCAAATCTCGTTCGCATGGCATTCGCAAGAAGGGTAATGTTAAACGAAAATCTCGTTTGAAATTGACTCTTCTTGATCTACATACTTTACGCCTAACTTCGGGTAAACATGCCATGCTTTCTAGACTTTCCTCCTTATCTATATGTTCATTAAAAGAAATTGACGAGCAAGCCGATAAAATTATTTTTCGATCAGATCCTCTCATAGGAACGGCTAGTTTGATACAAAGCTTTACTCTACATGTTCTCAGACCGCACATCGACAAATTATCTGAACACCAAAGATTCTTCTTGAAAATTCCTTTTATTAATAAAGGTATTGATTTTATTGACCTCCAAAGTATTTTTAGAGACAAAAATGTAATTGACACTATTCCTAAATACTTTAAAAATACAGAACCACCTATCATTTGCTACAAATATAACAAACCCATCAGAAATACAATTTTCAACTATAATAAAATTGTGGCCGACCTTAATATTAATGATAATATTCCTGATAATTGAGATTGCGCCACCTCAAAATTTTGCTATTCTCCGGCTGGTCATGTGATTACTGGTAATTTTGAGATAATTAAAGATAAACGTCTACGATCTCTTTTGAATAAAGGTCCCAAATATAGAATACCATCCTTGATAGATTTTAACTCTTGTCGAGTTCAGATTGCGGAGGCTTTACAAAATTTTAGTATTAAATGGTGTCGAAGAGAACATGTTGAGTCTAATGCCCTTTCTTGTTGGAAAAAACTAATTTTTGATATAATAGATAAACGCATTTCCTTTTACAGCTCTAATAAACACCTTCTTCCACCTAAACCTAGAACTTCATTTAGACATCTTAAAAAGGGTTTACAGGATTTCCATTCAAAATACGTTTTTGTTCCTGCTGATAAGGCATCAAATAATGTGATTATTATTTGACGATTACATTATATCGATGTCTTGAAACAGGAAATTATTAATACCAAGTCATACATTTCAGTTACCACTGACGAAAAGACCATCATTTCAGACCATGTCAAAAAGTGTGAACAATTTGGAACCGATATTAAAATTACACAACATAAACTTCCTACTATGTATTGGTTACCAAAACTACATAAAAAACCATATAAAGCGCGTTTCATTGCAAATTCTAGTTCATGTACAACTACTAAATTGTCTATACTTTTGACTTCTTGTTTAACGAAGGTAAAGGAACATGTAAAATTTTACTGTGATAAGACTTATGAAAATTCTGGAATAAATCTCTTCTGGTCTATTAAGAACTCTTCAGAAGTCTTAAACAAACTTAAGAACAAAAGGTATCTTGCATCCACTGTAAGCACGTACGATTTTTCTACTCTGTACACAACTCTTCCTCATATTTTAATTAAGGATAAGCTTACTAACTTGATCCAGAAAGTATTTGCCCGAGAAAGAACATCATTCTTGGCATGTAATGCTGAAAAAGCTTTCTTTACTGACGAGCAAATGAAATATTACACCAATTGGACTTGCTCAGAAGTTTGCGAAGCACTAACCTTTCTTTTGGATAACATATTTGTACGTTATGGGAATGCTATATACCGTCAGGTAATTGGTATTCCCATGGGTACGAATTGTGCACCACTTGTCGCAGATTTGTTTTTGTACTGCTATGAGAGAGATTTCATGTTGAGTTTGAATCCTCAAACACAAGAAGATGTTATAAAAGCCTTCAATGAAACTTGTCGATATTTGGATGATATTTTTAACTTAGATAACCCTTTCTTTGATGCTCTGATTCCTACAATTTATCCTAAAGAACTCAAATTGAATAAAGCTAACCCGTCCGACAATTATGCAGCGTTTCTTGACCTAGACCTTAAAATTAATAATGGAATGATTTCTTCTAAAATATATGACAAAAGAGATGATTTTGATTTTAATATTGTAAATTTTCCTCATCTTGACGGGGATGTTCCCCGTGCTCCATCTTACGGGGTTTATATATCTCAACTTATGCGTTTTGCTAGAGCTTGTTCATCTATTGACGATTTTAACAGTCGAAATCTCATTTTAACTGATAAACTGCTTAAACAAGGATATAGATACCATAAACTAAGAAAAACTTTCTCTAAATTTTACTATCGAAATATCTCGCTTATTGGCAAGTACAAATGTAATCTCAAGGTACTTTTGCGACACGGTATTTCACATCCGGAATTTTATGGTGATGTGATTTACAAACTTCGTAAAATTATTGGACATACCCATTTTCTCACTTTGTTCATCAAATATATAAAACAATTCATTAAAAAGGGATATGATCCTGTATTACTACAACATACTGCATGTTTGGTTGTGAACCCTTTTACAGTTGGCAATCACGCTGGCCTCTTTGCATGTACGCCGACAAGAAAGGTTTAGTACTCTATGAAGGCGACCTCTTAAATCCAGAAATGGAAGGAGAACGTCGGATATCTGTACTATTTCATTTTTGTCGTACCCTTTATTACTTTTCTACAGTTACTCTGTTTGCAGCTCAATCATTGAGTACAATAGCGATAGGTGGATACAGTATTTTCAATAAAATGTTTTTTTGTTATACATGCACTTTACCACTGTATTTGCTGTCGCGGTTGTTGTAGATTAGTCGGAGAGGGGATACGTTTATTTACACTGTTTGTCTTTTAGGATGGGGATGGAATAAGGGTGAGGTTGGGCGCCCATAAACCGGTTTAAACCCCCGGTGACTTTTGTCACTGACCGTTCCAAGGCGGTACTTCCATCTTCCTCCTATTGTATGTTTGTTTTGTCTTTGTGCGTCTCTTGTTGTTTTTTCTACCTATGTACATTTGCTGTTTCCTTGTGTTGCTGTTCGGGCGAGTGTTTGTTCTGTATGTGGTGTTTCCTGCATGACTCATTTTTGTACTTTCCATGTTCACCCGTTTATTTGTTGATGTATGTGTGCGCCTCCTTGTGTCTTTTGATATATACATTTGCTGTTCTTTTTGTCATGGTGCTGTTCGAATGACTGTGTTCTGTATGTCATACTTCCTGCATGACTCATACATATTGTTTTCTCAATTGGTAATGCTAATTTATTTATTGATTCAGATCGTCCGGATAGATGAATCTTCCAGACATAATACTTATAAATGGAAAAGTAGTAAAGTCAAGCAGGCAAAGCCACATGCAAGACGCAACCACCACTAAAACACCGATAAACAGCATGACACACACACACACAACCACACACCCAAACGCACACACACACACACGAAATGAACACAGAAAACACCAAAAGAGACACAAGAACCAGGGACAAACGTTCCACAACATGAACAAACCACAAGCACAAAGACGCAAGGCAAACAAAAGGAAGGGTGACAAAGAGAGTACCGCCTTGGCACGATCAGCAGCAAAAACACCACTGAGAGTTTAAACCGGTTTACGGACGTCCTAACCTCGCACTTCTCTCAAATATAGTCTAAATATGATCAACAAAATGTGTGTGTAGTTTAGATGAATTGAATTGTTGATATAGTCCAGTTAAGTCCTTGCATGCATGCATGCTGATATCAGGCAATCGGTCAATTACGAATGTTTATCCATTGGTCAGGCAATTAGATAACACATTTCAAATAACATTTTGAAATAACAACCACTTTTTAATAATAGTATGAATAAGATGCTATTAAAATAGCACACTTTGACAATTGCTTTAATTATATCAGCAATTATTGTAACAATTATTACAATAAAGCGTACAATTTCATAAATCACTCCTTGATATCGCTTCATACATCACTCCTTGATATCGCTTTAGTGAAAGCAACTATTCAGTACAACAATTATTAAACTAACGCGGTATTACAATAGAACTCTTTGACATCCGCTAACCACTTTTTATGACTATTACAAATAATTACACTAATGCGCTAATACAGTAGTACCCTTTTACACTGATTTTATGAATCAACACCTTTGGTATTGCTCATTACAATGGTGCTCGTTGTCGACAACTTATGTAATAAGAGTAGTCTTAACCTTTACTAAGCTGTTACAGGAGTGTCTGATCACATTTGGACCTGGTACGCATTTTGAATCCTTCCGACCAAGTGTAAAACTGAAGCGACGCCTAGTCGTTATACCTGGATTGGAAGTACAATGTATTATCTGGACCCAAGCATTTTGCATATGTGGCTAAGGTCGCACTGAACCAATGTTTGTTCCGATAGTTCATATATATATAAGCTATATATAGCGCAGACATCGCACACTATCTAAACGTCGTTCAGACTTTTTTTAAACAAGAAACCGTACTCAACAGGAACATGTTATCAGGACAAACTATTGGTCAAAAGCAAACCTCATTGACTGATAGTTCTAGCGAAACATCGTTAGTTTGGTTTGGTATTGAGATCCATATACATATAATTGACACTATATGTATATTCCACTATTTTATATCATGGCTAAACTTGTTAACTTTATCCCGCTGTAAAAATAAAACAATTTGCGTGCTGAAAGTTTGATGAGGTGCAGTTTTGACTACCTCGGAGTCGATCAAGTTTATTAGACACTATGGACCGAGTATCACACAACATGGACCATGATGAGATGCCGAATAACCAACGTGGAATGGGAACTCGCGCCTTTGGCCATTGGGTTTAATTTCCGAAATATTAAGCCAGTTGAATATTTTGGAATACGCAGACTATCAGAAACGTATTACATACAAATCATGGATTCCGCACAATAAACGAAGGTTATTACATAAAACAATCCTCGAAGATTTTTTTTAAATAAAAGGAATACGTAGAATATCCGAACCTTACTAAAAACAACAAATGTGATTCACAAACATAAACGATTAGAATGGGTAAAGTATCCTGAGCCTATTACTGTGGAATTTGCAATTAAGTATATCCCGTCACTCCATGAATATCAATTATAAGCAATAAGGTCACCATGACTATTCAATTGCCAATATATTCCGATATAATTAAAGGACATTTTGTCCATGAAAGATCTATATTACCTATTAAACAAACAAAACAGTCAGTTCCTGGTCTACCCTGTTTATAAAACGTTAGCATGCGCATGTGAAGAGTAAGGGTTAAAATATCAAGCGTACTGCATTTAAACTCATTCTATAGGAATTTAAACTGAAGTAATATTTAGCTTCATGTTTGTGTCCAACGACTTTTACAGATACCCTCGTAAACATGGATTGTAAATCACATACTTAAGTGCATATTCGTAAGGACATCTTGATCAATTCTTAAATGTTGTTAAGCATTACCATAATACAAAAACATTTCAGCACATATTGGTACTTGTACTTGCCTAGACCCCAAGATGTTTGATTTAATTAGTCAAATACACACAGATTAATTAGTACGGTTATCTCAATCTTCAAAATATATCCAGTTGATCGGGAGACGACAGAGTGTTTGTTTAAATAGAATCTTTGATGAGTATTACACTCTAAACTAAGCCGGACTTATTACAATCTTTAGCACGTTATCTGTTAGTACGTAATAACAAAGACATACAGCTTGATGTGAGTGAATTGGTTCATACTGCGGGGTCTAATCCAGATCAAACTAGTCAGTACTAATGGAGTAATTTTAGGGTAATTTAATATAAAATAAAAATGATCAACATTATGAACAGTTGACGCATTTGACTGGTCGTTAAAGGTTTGTCCTTCGCCTGTACTTGGCTTTCGCATTAATGTCCAGGGGTATACTTCAAATAGCAATACAGGTTTTGGTTTAAGCTTAATTGATTTTAACATATAACACCCTATTTATAAGATTTGCGCATTTGAGTCATAGGCCAAGAACACATATAGTTTGCAATTAGATTTAAGATGAGAC
Source organism: Azorinus chamasolen (assembly GCA_963576725.1). Classification (NCBI taxonomy): domain Eukaryota; kingdom Metazoa; phylum Mollusca; class Bivalvia; order Cardiida; family Solecurtidae; genus Azorinus; species Azorinus chamasolen. The sequence goes on from OY755253.1 coordinate 13,449,317, forward strand.
GCCGAGTAAAACAGTATCTCCTCAGTAATTAGTATGGCTGACACATTGAGTATGCATTCGAAAAGAAACGTAACTCGTAGCCTGCGGAAACAATGCCTTCTTCTAACTGTTATCCGCTACACCATAGCTTACGTTCCATTTGAATAAGGCATTGGGTAACTATTGACCGAGTGTCAAACTTGGATCCTATTAAAACTTTGAAATCTGATTCAAATAATATCGCAAACAGACTGTCTATGTTTTCATCTAACCTTTGCACGAGGTATGAACCCGCCCCAAAGGGACTGTTAAAATGTGTATATGTAAATTGGCCGTTGACACATGCACAACAGTGGATAAAACTAAAGTAGAATGCTCTCCTCCTATAAGGAACTTCTGACCGGTTTATATTTTGCAGTTAACAATCATCCGCTTTGAGAGATCTCCATGGTTATACATGTAGATGTTTTAACTCTTCGTATCATGAATCCAGAGTTAAACAACTTCTGTACGAGTGGTCAGTCCAAGGTCAGTCCAAGTTCTACCTTTTTGTGATTATAAAATATCTTAGATCTTATTATGTTCTCTTGTAAGATAGGATTCTATAGTTAATGTCATTGCCAACCAGGCATGCCATTGTCACAGAGTCAGCTAATGTAAATTAAAAGTGTCACTATTTCGTTTACGAATCTTCATAAGATAAAGGCCTGTTGAATGGGGTATACTTTATTTCAAAAATCATATATTCTAACAAGTATTGAGTACACAGGCTTCATATTAAGTTTACATATTAACATATTGTATTTGCTTTATATTTGGAGACCGTTTGTGCTTCTGGGGTTACGGAGGGTTTTCATTTACCTGACCTATTGTTAGTTAGATGAATAGACCAGATGTCAGGTAGGAGATGCAAACCAGACGTCTCAGTAGCACAGACGAAGGGAACTGTAGGTGCCCACATTAAATCACATCGCCGCTATATGGCATTTATATAACACAACGCTGTTAGATGAACCTAAACGTCTAATACGCCTAGGGTGATTTTCAGACAAGTGTAAGGTTAGCAACAGGTTGGTTGTTCTGCTACTAACCGTGCCAATGCGGTACTCACTTTGTCATCCTTACTTTTATGTTTATCGTTTGCATTTGTGTCTCTTTATGTTTACGTGTGTTTGTGTTTGAGATTTGCTTATGTGGTGTGTGTGTGTGAGTGTGAGTGTGAGTGTGTGTGTGTGTGTGTGTGTGTGTGTGTGTGTGTGTGTGTGTGTGTGTGTGTGTGTGTGTGTGTTGGTTTTTATGTCAGATCGAGGTACTTCATAAAAGTACACAGTCACACCTCGAGGTACCAAATAATAGCGAGGTACTTTTCCCGAGACCTCGGTACGTGTACCTCGCCAAACGCTTGTAAAAACCATATCACACAATTTCCACTCGTTTCAACAGGTACCTCGATATAAAGTTAATGTACTTGTTCGTGTGTCAGAGTGTGACCCCACACACTTTACATTCATCTCCGAATTGTGCTGTGGTTCCCGTCTAAAAACCAACAGGGAACCAACGTACCGGAAGGTACGTACTAAACGCCGGTATCGTATATGACATACGCCAGTATTCCCCGGCATCGGAAAACCCGGTATCCCGGTATCTTTTTTACACAATTGCGGAAAGAAAACTGCTATGTGTGCGGTTATAAAAATATGTATAGCATGTACGTACTTGTTCATGTTTCTGTACATGTAAATAGCGACCATGTTCGAAAGCCAAATTATGTGAGGAAATCATTTAAATTTGTCAGCGCAATTCTGAACCTTTTATCTTTAATAAAGTTGAGAAATCTTCAAAAATATGCTTACAAATACAGTATGTTTCTAAACGCCTAGACTAATTAATGGATGTATTCAGCATTGATAATAAATATCTAGTATTCTTTGTTTTACAACAACATATTAAACTGGTTTTGTCGTAAGTATGATAGACCACACTAAACAAGTGACATTGCCTTAAGTTGTATAGGAATCTTTCCAATAGAAGCTATTATTGAAAAGAGAAAATTGCTTCTATTTGGACAACTTTGCAACTTAAATACCAAATTTAAGATAAAGGAGGTTTCCCTTTTTAGGCATACGTCATTAAAGATAGCCCCTAAAATCCCCGACATGAATAGAATCTTGGGAAAATATAAATTACAACAATTTCTGTTTGAAATATTACAAAATAGACTGTTTCTTCTTCGCTTTTGCAGAAACAGCTTATAAATGGTGCATTGTCCGTGATAGAATGTTCATATCATGATCACAAGCAGCGTGTACTTGAAGAAGTGCGGTGCAATCAGTCTATTTATTTTTGGTTGTACATAATGGTCAGACACGGGGAAGCGACTCATCCTGATCGAGTTAACGGTACCGTGGGAAACAAGATGCGAGGAGGCTTACAAAAGGAAGAAGGTCAAGTACACAGAGCTTCTAGAAGTTTGCAACCAAAGAGGCTGGCGTACTTGGCTGTTCCCTATATAAGTGGGCGCTAGATGATTTGTGTCACAATCCATGTGTCGGGTCCACTGGCAGGGATAGACGGCGGACTATCCAGAAACTGAGCCAAGCTGCAGAGCGTTTGTCTAGCTGGTTGTGGCTAAAACGAGAAGAGACAAGCTGGAAGAAGTAGAGCTATCGACATTCACACTGTAGCTACGGTGGCCCCACTCTCCCAGCCGAAATGTAACTTCTCGCTAATTAATAAGAGTGTAAACTCTATACAAAATAAGAGGACACATTATATAACATCAATGTTGAAAAAAAGAAATTAATTAGCTTGAACCGGTCAAGTATGTGTTTATGTTAAAATATCAACATCACCGACGTTGTATTTTAAGCATTTTACATTTTTGTAAGACTTGGAAATTTCGCCGAGTTATTTTTTATTTAGAAAATTTCTTTCTGAAACTTATATCAGAATAAAGAGAAATACAATTACATTGCTTTAATCAAACATAATTTAAATTCTGATAATTCGCATAACTCGAAATTACAAATAGAACTCTGCGGGATGTACGAAATGACGTTCAAAATCTAGAGTTTTACACTTCTGTCAGCCTCGGTATTTATGCAATATTTTTTTTCTAATGATCTTCTAACTTTTCCTTTCCACAGTTTTGTTAATTTACTGTAGTATATTCGCGTGGTGTAAAATTTAGCACATCCCTGCAAAATGTGCAACGAACGGATACAGTTAATTTCAATCAACCCTAGGAAATTGTAAAATAGGGGACATGTTTCATCATGAAATTAAACGCCGAGATCTGCATCTTCCAAACGTTGGACTTCAAAACTGTTCCGGCGTCAACATCTGCAATGACGTCAACGGCAACATGCCAATTTTCCCAGATATATAGCATATTTGTTGAGATATTCGTCTTTGCATACAAATATATAGCGGGGTGTGTTACACAGGGACGTCGCATACTATAGACGGCATATAATTATATTAATGTAGCGCTAGATTTTGCTATGGAAATATTAAAACAGATTTTTCATACCATACTTTACCTTATATAAATATTGTATTTAAAAGCTTCCCAATATTTTGATATACGACATGCAAGGGTAAATAGCCGAAGCAAAAATATATCGATACTCCAAAATTACAAGTATGTCCAAAAACGTTACAAGCACGAAGACCGTGCGGAACATAGACCTATGTCAACTGTCCGAAGATACCGGCGGATACCGGTACCGGTACCGGCGTTTGGTAGTCGCCGTACCGGATGCTGGATGCTGAACGATTTAACGAGGTAGGAGCACACAGGTTTTCCATCGTATTTTTTCTTTAATATATTTAAGAAATGAATAATGTCATCATGTATTATGTAATAATTAGTAACAATAGTTTACTTGCCATTTAGCCCATACTTAAATCGATATTATTTATTACAATTCTTAAAAGAAATTATAAAAAATAGCGGGGGAAATAACGAGGACGAAAACAACATGGCGGTATTTGTTATCAACACGTGTAAATCAGTTGGATTTTTTCTGGCCGAAGACTACTTTTCATACGATAACATACTTCATTTTTGCATAGCTCATCAAATTGATTTCCATTCAGATTTACTACAGAAAAAAATCTACTTATTTCATATCTCGGATGCCAGAGCTATTTATAGGTTTATAAGGAGAGTAAATCTGAAATCCATTTTCTTTAATATTATTTGAAATGGCATGTTTAGGTGAAGATTGATCTTTAAGGTGAGTTCCCAATTTTCTTCATAAATCGTTTGTTAAAATGTTAATTAATCGGGGTTAGAAATTTTCCAATTTTTTCGCTGGCAAATTTTTGCAACTTGTGACTTTCCTATGAGCTCACAGACAAGATAAATTAACTTGCAAAACCTACTTATTAAAAAATGTATACTTTATTTTCAAATCTATCACACCATCAAGCTAATAGGAAAGTTTTAACGTAATCATGTTATATCAGCATGACCTAGTAATCGCCATACCCCTTGCCCCTACCAAAAGTTATTCACATTGACTTTGCACTCATGAATAGTCCGTGCAAACCCGTGAGAATATAGGGCGAATATCTGTTTGTAAACAAACCCGTCGATTTCGCGCATGTGCAGTTAACTGGTGGGCAAAAAGACCAAAAATATCCTATGTATCTCTATGTATAGGCAAAGCAATAGTTAGCCTACACATCATTTAACGACTGTGTTGGTTATGAATTGTTGATTTCTGTACATTTACTATATCCTCTGACTATAATGACAACTATGTTTTAGTTTCTAAGGTTATACACAAGAAGGAACTTGAATTAATCGGACCTATAAACTACCAGCTGAACTTTGAAAAAATAAAACAACACAAAAAACCGATCCCTTGATCTGGCCTTTCTTTCAAATGAGAGACATTCTTGCTTAATTATTTGTTGGACATGCCTGATATGTCAAATAATTTAGATCAACATTATTTAAAATTGTAGTTCTTGTTTTATTTTAATAAGATCGAAATATTAAGATATATAATCTCATGGCGTTCATTCGTGTGTTGTAAAATGCATATGTCCTTCTGGCTACTGTACAGTGCCGTTGCAGATCTAGTAAAAGTATTTTAGAATAGATCTAGATCATATCAATCTATATTATCTTTAGAACTACAATTCACAATAAACTACCTTTTTAAATACGGTAGATCTAATTCGTTATGCTTAGCCATATATCTAAATAGTCAAACATAGTTATCTTCTATTGTTCGGGAAGCTGTTTAACAAATCATAGCTTTAGACAATTGGCACATTGTTTGGTAGTTGTTACATTAGAAGCATTCCTGTTACGTAATAGTTCAGAACTTTGTTGATAAGACAGTGTGTGATAGATGGCAATTGTGTGATCGCTGACCCTTGTTCCCTGCTGAGAAACTAGGGTATTTACTGATCCATCTGGCACATATTATCGTTACTCTTTGAGTCTTTTCCTAGGTCTAGTTAGTTAATTAGAGGTATTTCGGCTGAGTAAGTAATGTAATAATATAGTCTCCAACTGTCTAACACAATTAATTTTCAGTTCATGCATTTGCAAACAGAGTAGACCAAGATCTGAAGGCTTTTGGAGCCGTATGATCGGACCCACTCTGTTTGCGTATGAAATTATATCTAATCTGACTCTTCATTTCTACCAGTACCAAAAAATGCATGTGTTTCTATACCATTATAAAAATCGTCTTATAAATATTATTGATGTCATCTTTTTCTGACATAAATATTCAACAGGGAAAGGGTTAAAAACCACTGACAACCAACCTTACGTTACGAATTCAGCTAAAAATGTATACCTGACATGACCAGACAACAGAAGTAAAAGTTCTGAAAACATCGACGCTTTTTCACGTGCTTTCAAACAGAGTAGACCCGGATCAGGGTATTCTCTGTTTTACTTCTACCAAATGACGACTGCGGTCATCTTACTGACTGTTCTGCTGTTTTGGATGCGCGCATATTAACAGAAAATTTAGAAGACAGACAAAAAGAGCCAAGATAACTAGAGAGCTTCTTTAAGATTAAAAAAGAAGTTTTTAAAGAACTCCAATCACTTGTGCTATACATATATATACAGTGTACATTTAAAAACACTCACAGCATTGGCTGGTTATGATCTACATGTATACTGTCAGACTAGCCTTGAATGCACCATGAATGCATGTTTGCTTATGAATTTATGTTGGATCTGAATCTAGTCTTTCCCAATGCCAAAACATCCTCAGTACATATGCTATTATAAAACTTAATTTAATAAATATTCATGATATGAGTATTTCTTACAAGAATATTCACGGAGTAAAGGGTCCCAGTCAATTTTTATGTGTATTACGATGTCAACTCTTAAATCTTGGCGAAATTTCACGACTTATGATTTTATATAAATTTGCAACAAATAACATTTTTGTCATGATTGACAGTATAGTATCCTGTGATAGGAACTATGTGACACATCTTTCGAAATGCATGGACTTTTGTAACTCTAATCAGTATTATATCCTTTAGATATGAGGTTTGAACAAATACAGTTAACTTGTGTGTTTTATCAATATTTAACCTTTTCTGATAATTTTTTTTATACTGTGTATTACCCATGCTTTGAAAAGCTTATATCTTTCAATTCCACAGGTTGTCATGTTAAACTGTTGTTATTTTTGTTACATAGTCGGCAAATAGTTTATTGTAGACCTGTCATGTTATTTGTTGTACAACCGACTCCAAATAAAGATGTTTGTATCTTGTAAATTCATCTTCCAGAATCAATTTTCGGTTCATGTTTATGTTTTTACACCTATTATCGATGTAATTATCATCAACGATTGCACCATAATCGTTTTTTATTGATTTTAACAGAAGTTTTCAAAGTGCTGTCAATGTTTCTGCTGTTGTTTACATATCAGCTGTCAGTCTTTTTGCCCACCAAGCTTTTCTCGGCTAAGATAACAGGTGCGCGTGACGTCGCGGCGATTCGCCCTATAATCAGTTTCCAAATATTTAAAATAAACGAAAAAATTACAGCAATTCAATGTGATCAGAACTAAATCGATAGCAAAATGCAGTTACAAATAGCTCAGTGGATATGACATTTAGCTAAAAATACTGGAAGAAAATAGTATAAATCTCACCTTATAATATGTCTTAAACATTTTATTTTATTTTTATCCCCCACCGCATAGCGGAGGGGGTTATAGGAATGGCCTTCGTCTGTCTGTCTGTCTGTCCGTCTGTCCATTACAATTTCGTGTCCGCTCCATATCTCCTATACCCCTTGAAGGATTTTCAAGAAACTTGCCTCAAATGTTAACCAAGTTGAGACGATGTGCAGAACATATGTGGCAGATATGTCAGCTCAAGGTCAAGGTCATATTTGAAGGTCAAGGGTTTTAACCTTCAATTTCCATTGTATTTTTGTGTCCACTCCATATTTTCTAAACCCTTTGAAGGATTTTCATAAAACTTTAGTCAAATGTTAACCAAATTAAGACGATGTGCAGAACACATGTGGCAGTCATGTCAGCTCAAGTTCAAGGTCACATTTGAAGGTCAAGTGTTTAAACCTTCAGTTGCCAATACAGTTTCGTGTCCGCTCCATATCTTCTAAACACTTTGAAATATTTTCAAAAAACTTGAGTCAAATATTAAATGAATTGAGACGATGTGCAGAACCCATGCGGCAGTCATGTTGGCTCAAGTTCAAGGTCACGTTTGAAGGTCAAGTGTTCTAACCTTTAATTTCCGTTATATTTTCGTGTTTGCTCCATATCTCCTTAAGCCTTTGAAGGATTTTCATGAAAGTTTAGTTAAATGTTAGCTAAATTGAGACGATGTGCAGAACACATGTGCCAGTCATGTCGGCTCAAGGTCAAGGTCACATTTGAAGATCAAGTGTTCTTACCTTCAATTTCCATTATAGTTTCGTTATCTCCTATACCCCTTGAAGGATTTTCAAGAAACTTGCCTCAAATGTTAACCACGTTGAGACAATGTGCAGAACATATGTGGCAGTCATGTCGGCTCAAGGTCAATGTCACATTTGAAGGCCAAGTGATTTAATCTTCAATTTCCATTACATTTCGTGTCCGCTCCATATCTTCTAAACCATTTGAAGGATTTTCATAAAACTTGAGTCAAATATTAACCGAATTGAGATGATGTGCAGAACACATGTGGCAGTCATGTCGGCTCAAGCTCAAGGTCACATTTGAAAGTCGTGTTCTTACCTTCAGTTTCCATTATATTTGTTTCCGCGTCCTATTTTCTTAACAACTGGAAGGTTGAATGTCAACCACGTTAAAACCCATTGTATCACCTTAAGGTCAATGTCTTAATTTAGGTGGCGGCGGTGGGGGATATAGCTGTCCTTTGGACTGCCTTGTTTATTTAGAAAATGGCTTTTAGGTAGAAATGCGTGCTTGACATGACTTTTCGAAATTCACACATGAAACAAAACACAATTTCATACAATCAATCAGCCACCTTTTTAGTGGTCGTAACAGGGATATTTTACTACGTATATAAAGCTGTCATTTTTGCTTTTAGCTCGTCTGTTTTGAAGAAACGTTGAGCTATTTTGATCACTAGGTCGTAGTAGGCATGTGCAAAAACTTTAATGTAGCCAATTACTCAAAAAGTATAAGAGGTATCTACATAAAACTTCATAGGTTGGTAGATCTCATTAAGGAGAAGACCCCTACATAGAACAATAACTCTTCATTTCAAATTTTTGGAGTTATTGCCTTTTGATTTTGTTTTTAGCTCACCTGAGCCTAAGGCTAAAGGTGAGCTATTGTGATCGCTCACCGTCCGTCTGTCTGTCTGTCCACCCATCCGTTCACATTTTACTTCAAACGACATCTCCTCTTAAACTAATGAATGGAAGTTGATGAAATTTAGCATGGATGTTCCTTGGATGAATCCCTACAAAGTGTTCAAATGATGTGGAACCATGCAGATCTCTGGTTACCATGGAAACCAAAGTAAAAAACTTTAAAAATCTTCTCTGAAACCACATGGCCCAGAGCTAAGATATTTGGTGTAAAGCATTTGCTACTGAATCTTTACCAAGTTTGTTCAAATTATGACCCTCGGGTACCGTACACTCCTGACAGCTTCTTCTACAAAATTAGGTCAAAGGTCAAGGTCATAGCGACCTGTAAATAGTATGCAACACTCGGATATACCAAGATGTACTCACATCAAATTTTGTATACCTAGCTGATATGATACAGGAAATAAACTCAGAACAAGCTTTTTCTACAATGAGGTCATAGGTAAATATCACAGTGAGACAAAATTGATACACTGGAGATCCGTTATAACGCGGACCGTTTTACTGCGGTATCCAATATAACGCGGGCAGTCTGTGTCGCCGATTTTTTTTTTGTAAATACCTCATTTATAGTAATATGATTTAATATCGCAATGAAACATAAAATAAACTTAGGTAAACTTATCCGCCCGCAGCAGGCTAAAGGATAAAAACAAACAACGGTCCCTACATAAACAATTGAAGACAATCTTACGTGTGAAAAACTGACAACTGTCAACTCGTATATATGCCGCCATGAATGTAATACACACCGATTACCGGTTCGTACCATGCGCATTATGCCCTAATAGCACGGGAACCAGTAACATCTTAACTGCATAACTTTCTTTACAAATTAATTGTGTGTATAATTGAGATGCGCATGTACTGAATTTTTTCACTGTCAAAGCCACAAAAGTTTGCACTTTAATTATGAAAAACAACATCATTAGAAATCTAAACCCCTAACTCTTAGTGCAGGGTTGGAGGTTATATGCTAATACAGAAAAGGGTGTGTACCCTTTGACCAATCAAATGAAATTTAAAACCCAAACACGCAACATCACATGTGACCTTTCATTTTCTGAAAACAGTGACAGCCATGTTTATTGTTTTACACAGCAGGTTTAATCGGATTAGGGGTTTGACAGGCCCAGAGGTAAGTACATCCCGTCAACAGGCTTGTATTATGAAATACACTTGGTCAGGGGTGTAAAAAAATTTCAAAAGCTACTCGCCCTGCAGGACTAGTGACCACTGAAATCCACTCGCCCTTATGCAAATTTCACTCGCCCTTGATTTTTCAAACATATGTACTCTTTAAAATCCGGTGTGATCTATATCATATGAAGTTGATTATGAAAGGAGATAAAAATTGAAAGTATATATTTTTATTGCAAAAGATAAGCCTGCTTAAACTTCAAATAACAAAGGCATGCAGGATCAGTGCAACTTTGTATGATCTATTAAATCAGTGAACTGTTCAGCAAATGGTTGGATTCCAAACTAATTTCAGTCAAACAGTCATCCAAACGTGGCATAAACACATCAATTGCTTTCAGGTATGAACCTAATTACTGTAATTAGCAAACCTTACGCTAGCCTATAATACTATACAATTGCCAGTTTGACGAAAACATTTTTTCATAAAGCCTAGTTTGACGAACCGGTAGTTTGACGAAACCACCATACTCCCTTTAGCCTATTCAAACTCATTGAACCATTTTTCTTGATCTCGTACTTTATCATACTATTTCTATGGTTCTTTATGTCTTTTCTCTTTCCTTTTCCTTTTTGTCATCATCTCCAACCCATGCTTACCCACCGGAGAACGAATGAAAGCTTGTTTGTTTAGACATTTTGACATATTGCGGGTAAATCTTACAGTGCTTCCGGTTTTTTTCGGCCTCTAAAATATTTACTCGTTTTAATTAGGTACGAAAGCGTCGAAGGTTTAAATCAAGAATTTTTCACAGTTTAACGGATTATTGTACTGAAAAACGATGTAAAGCTGTTATGTATATTTTAATTTCATAACACGATTGAGTATTTGAACGACCGCTTGAAATATTTAACACAAATAAACTTCCTTTGGGCGAAACATTTCTACATGGGCCGAATATGTCTCGCTAGGTAACAGGTGTGCTTAAATCGGAATGCCTCTAAATTCTTTGTAGGTATTATTAAGTGTGAGACAGAGTGGAAATTCTGTCATCAATCTGACATTTGCAAAGACTTTTCGGGCGGTTTAATTTGCAATTTAAGGTATTTTACTCAAGGTAATCAATTGGGAAATTGTCAGATCCAAAATCCACTCGTCCTTTGGGGCGAGCATATGTTTTGAAGCACTCGACCGACTCCAAAACCTACTCGCATTGGCGAGTGTGCGAGTGGAATTTTACACCCCTGTTGGTTACTGAAAACATACTCGATTTTATTTGTAATTTTGTATAACCCTTTCCCTCATACAAACGTGTGTTCACGCATTTGCAAACAGAGTAGACCCAGATCAGACGGCTCCTAAAGGAGCCGTCTGATCAGGGTCTACTCTGTTTGCTAACATAATTTGAAAGAGCTATGTGAGTGGGTGGGGAAACAAAGTAAACAAGTCAGTTTCGTTCGAAATTAGTTAATTTTAGGAAGATGGGGGTTTATGTAAGTACCCAGAAAAAAACACCTCGTTACAACGCGGTTCCGTATATAACGCGGGTTGAATTTTATGTCCCCGGACCACCGCGTTTTAATGGGTCTCCAGTGTATGTGACACTCTGACACTCCAAGATGTACCCACATATCAAATTTGGCATAAGGGCAATAACTCCAAAACTTTGATATCAAGAGTTATTGTTCTTATGTAGGGGCCTTCTTCTCAATGAGATCTACCCACAAATGTGGTTTCATGTTACTTTTTGAGTAATTACAGACATTAAAGTTTTTGCACACTGACGACACCTACATATATAACTACGGCCCAGTGACCACAATGGCTCCACATTTTTTCGACACAGACACACTGAAAATAATTTTGCCAAATGCAGTGCCTCGCCTTATCCATTACTCCACACAGTTGATACACATGTGTCCTAAATTTGTCTATTAGAGTACTTTTAAGTAACAGATGTTGGTCCCTAAACTGTAATGCATCTTCCTATACTCATTTAGACACACCAGCCTGTGAATTTGTGCTATGGTAACTCCAGTAATTTGCCCATCATTGACAAAAATGCAAAACGTTACCTATGGCAACACAGGTCAAAGTAACTTTACTCCAATCGAACATGCAGTACTCATAAATGTGCATATGTATGTGAAAATGTGCATATGTATGTGAAGTTTGGTGACTGTAGATGCAGTACTTTTAGATCCAAATTTTGGAATCCACTTAGTCTACTTAAATATGAGAACAGCTATTCTATATTTTTTTTTTCTGATTTCAGGTTAGTTTTAAACAAATTCACTATTGTCACTTTATATAATTTTTATACGCCCGTTTGAAAAAACGGGACGTATTATGGAATGGCGCTGTCCGTCTGTCTGTCCGTCTGTCCGTCTGTAACATCTCTAACTCAAGTTCCCCTTGGTGGATCCTTCCCAAATTTAATCACAATGTTTATCTAGACATGCGACAGTAGCCTGCCAAGTCCCGGTTCGTATATCCAAGGTCAAGGTCACACAATTGGACTTAGAATTTGCGTTTTAGCAAAAATGTTCACCTAACCGTCTGTCTGTAACATCTCTAACTCAGGTTCCGCATGGTGGATCCTTCCCAAATTTAACCACAATTTTTATCTAGACATTCTACAGTAGCCTGCCAAGTCCTGGTTCGTTTATCCAAGGTCAAGGTCGCACATTTGGACTTAGAATTTGCGTTTAGCAAAAATGTTGACCCACCCGCCTGTCTGTAACATCTCTAACTCAAGTTCCGCTTGGTGAAGCCTTCTCAAATTTAAACGCAATGATTATCTAGACATGCTACAGTAGCCTGCCAAGTCCTCGTTCGTTTATCCAAGGTCAAGGTTGCACAATTGGACTTAGAATTTGCATTTAGCAAAAATGTTGACCCACCCGTCTGTCTGTAACATCTCTAACTCAAGTTCCACTTGGTGGAGCCTTCCCAAATTTAACCACAATGTTTATCTAGACATGCTACAGTAGCCTGCCAAGTCCCGGTTCGTTTATCCAAGGTCAAGGTTGCACAATTGGACTTAGAATTTGCGTTTAGCAAAAATGTTGACCTAACCGTCTGTCTGTAACATCTCTAACTCAAGTTCCACTTGGTGGAGCCTTCCCAATTTTAACCACAATGTTTATCTAGACATGCTACAGTAGACTGCCAAGTCCTGGTTCGTTTATCTAAGGTCAAGGTCGCACAATTGGACTTAGAATTTGCGTTTAGCAAAAATGTTAACCTACCCGTCTGTAACATCTCTAACTCAAGTTCCGCTCGCTGGATCCTTCCCAAATTTAACCACAATGTTTATCTAGACATGCTACAGTAGCCTGCCAAGTCCCGGTTCGTTTATCTAAGGTCAAGGTCGCACAATTGGACTTAGAATTTGCGTTTAGCAAAAATGTTAACCTACTTGTCTGTCTGTAACATCTCTAACTCAAATTCCACTTGGTGGATCCTTCTCAAATTTAAACACAATGTTTATCTAGACATGCTACAGTAGCCTGCCAAGTCCCGGTTCATATATCCAAGGTCAAGGTCACTTAATTGGACTTAGAATTTGAGTAAGTAAATACGTTAACCCCAGTTTATGTTGAACAAGACCTTGACGGGCGTATATTGTGCCCACTCGCACTCTTGTTCACTTTTGTTCGAGGGACGTTTCTATCTCTACACTCAGTTGTGAGTGGTGGTGAAACAGGGACAATTGTTTTTGATATCCTCTTTGGATGACTGGCCTCAAGCTCCACCTTAGGAATTGTTCTCTTGAGCAGTACTCCATTTTAATCAGGGTCAGAAGTCATGGAATATAGGAATACTGCTTTGGCTCCTTCACTGTAACTGACCCAATCTTGCAGCCTTTGAGTGCTCTCTTTCACACCTTATATAGGAAAATAGAATTTATGTAGTTCATTCAAATGATAATAAAAATTAGAATGGTATGTCCATTTGCACTTAGAATGCAATTTAAATATTTATCACAATGGTTTCAAACTGCAAAATTCTAAATTTATCATTTTCTCTAGTTAATGCTCCTTTTCGGTAGATTATTAAATGTGTCCGAACGTGAAGCTGGGACCTTGTACTTTTCAAATAATATAACTTTTGATACATTCCGTCTAAGCCGTAGCCAGTGCCGACGTGAAATTCCAACAAAATACGCTGATTTTTCTTACTCGGACGAGATCTCGCAACAACTTGACCTAGTTTCTAGTTGGCCAGGGATGGTGCCCTGCATTCTCACTAATGCTGATTGGGTAAGCAAGGTAGCAGACACGCGGACGTTGTTATTGTAAAGGAAGCGGGTCACGTGACTCGTAGTAGCCTGACAGAGATTTAAATCTGCTAATTGCACGAAAATTCGCCTGCATTTCGGATCTGCATCAGTGTCTGCAGATAGTTTGAGAGGTAAACGATAGCTTTTTGTCATATATATTGATTGCATAATCGTTTTATCCGGAGGCATCGCGATTATGGCCGTTTTACAGGGGGTCTAGCGGCAAATCGTTGTTGTGCGATCTCGTTCGAGTAAGCTAAATCAGCGTATTTTGTAAGAATTTCACGTCGGCACTGGCTACGGCTTAGTCGGAATGTATCAAAAGTTATATTATTTGAAAAGTACAAGGTCCCAGCTTCACGTTCGTACCAAACATTAGTGGGTCTTTTATCTTGATAGCCCAAAACCGGGCGTTATTTCGAATCGGTCGTGAAATCAGCGAATGGGTAGTTAGACCCCCTGTATATAATATAACACTAAATCGACCCAATTAATTTTTTGACTTTTTAGACCATGTTGACCCACGAAATGGCCCCCTGTGGTAAAACCTTTCTTTTGTGAACACTAAAAAGAATGCTAATTCACTGTTTGAGAGGCAGGTGTAACTACCTTAAACACAAAATAAGTAACTTAATTCAGTTGTCGTAATAGAAAGGTTTTAGTGTATGTTCCTGTTGACTGCACTTTTCCTCATTTAGATCTATCTACCTATGAATTTTCATGACACAACCTCTTATACTTTGTGAGTTATACCCCTGACAAAAGTGTGACGGATGGGCGGAAGGAATTAAAGATGGACTAAGCGGCATACCAAGGGAGATACTAGCTCCTAATTTTAACTACTTTGTTTGTCATGACATGGGATTAAACTCACAACCATTTCTACCAAAGCATGAAGCTCTACCAACTGAGCTAATAGGGTTTGGTTAAATTTTCCCATAACCAATGTAAAAATCAACTATATCCAACTATGTTTAAAATAAGATACTTCTTGATGTAGATGTTGTAAAGCACATTTAGCTCATTTAGGAGCTTAAACTTCTGCTTTGCATTCACATTGATTTACATTGCAAACTTTATTCAACAGCATCAATGAATATTTGATTTATGGTGCATTATGTGAATGAATGGTTAAAGCCTAAAGGACTCCTATGAAGCTTATCTTGAGAATAACTGACATAAAATGTTATAGTAGCTCACCCAATTAATGATGGTAATTCTGGAACTTCTGAGACTTATCTAATCAATTTTGATGAATAGCTGATTGGTTCGTGACTATTAAAACAGATTAATGATTTTTTACAGAAATGAGGCCTACAAAAAGGAAAAGAAAAGGCAAGGAAGAGTCTGTGGAACAAACAGGTGGACTTGAGAAGAAGTTCATAGACACATACATAGGTAGTATTTTTTATGTCTCCCCCTATCAAGGGACATATTGTTTTTGCCCTGCAAGTAAAGGTGGGACGGTATACCGTAATAGTTCTGTCTCGGTATGGTTCACGGTACGACGCCCGTTCCATATGGTCCGGCATTTTCCAAATGCATCAAGAGTAAATCTCCCGAACAACAATGGTGGCAGTTGAATTGCAATCGCATCCAGCGAATTATAAATAGGAAGTATTGAAGAATTTCGGCCTCCAGTTAAAAGAAAAAGACAGAAAATAGTCAACCATTACCGATATCACAACATGTCTGCTCTGTCTACAAGTCGGGCAATACGAGCTGATCAAACTGGCATGAAAGTAGAGGCATCAACAAAACAATGCGGTCATGTTGTGATATCAGTTACGACTGACTTATTCTGAATAAATTACTAGATTGCCCTGTGTGAGCTACAACTATAAAAAAGGCCACAAGCCAGTTCATTTACTTGTTATGAGGCCTTAATAGTATTTTCAAATCCTGTGGTTTCTTTTATGGTTCTTGAACTGCATGTATCTACAAGAAATCATATTTCCTGAAATGAGATAGGAATCTTCTAATTTTAGATTCCTACTTTTAAAATGTAAACTGTGCAAGGCAGACTTATTTGTTAGTTACAAGTTACAAACTTTAGTCTGAATATAGCTTGTATTGATTTCCTCTCACAAAATGTATTGTGATACGTATCATATTGTATACCCTGTACTGCGATACATATTGTATCGTGAGGTGAGCGTATCATGACACCCTTACCTGTCAGTCTGTCCATCAGTCTGTCTGTTTGTCACACTTCATTTCTATAGGCACAGGTATGTCCCTGTTACTATACAGTATGGCTGATTGCAAAAATAAGCTCATGAGCTTATGAGGGAGCTTATGAGCTAATGCTGATTGTTGATTATATGCAACATTAAATAAGGTTTCTTTATCTTTACCCTTATCATTTCCTGATCGATAACTTGAGAACCATATAACCCACAGTCATGAAACTTAGGATGATTGGTCTGATTAAGTAGATAAGCCCTATATTCTTTTAGGTTAGCAAGTCAAGATCACGGTCATCCGATTTAGTCAAAACTGTTTTCGCTCAGTAACTTAAGTTCTCTTCACCTCACAGTCTTCAAACTTCATAGGATAAATGGTCTCATTGATAAGATGATCCTTATAATTTTTGAGGTCAGCAGGTCAAAGGTCAGGGTCACATTGATTGGAAATTGGAAATCCGTTTTCGCTCAGTAACTTGAGTTTCTTTTGACTCACAGTCTTCAAACTTCATAGGATGATTGGTCTCATGGAGTAGATAACCCCTGTGGTGTTGCAGTGGGGGAGACAAGGGTTTTTTTTCAAAATCAATATCTAGTTAATTAATGTTTGTAATAATCAAGAAACAGCAAGTTTTATCACTAAAAAACAATAAACCTAAATATCGTATGGCTTATGCAACTATGAATATTCAGAAAATTATCAATTTCATTCATTACCTTAAATCTTGAGTTATTGTCACCACTTGGTTGTTGTCTGCATTGTCGTTGTACCAAACACTTTAATAATATTTGCCATAACTAATTTTTTATGCCCCCAGATCAAAATCTGGGGGGCATATTGTTTTTGCCCTGTCTGTTTGTCCGTTTGTCTGTTTGTCCGTTTGTCTGTTTGTCAGCAACTTTAACATTGGTATAACTTTTGAGCCAGTACAGATACAGACTTGATATTTGGCATGCATATGTATCTCATAAAGCCGCACATTTTGAGGGGTGACATGTCAAGGTCATCCTTCAAGGTCAGAGATCAAATATATGGGTCAAATCACCGACTTTAACATTGGCCATTACTTTTGGACCAGTAGAGATAGAAACTTGATATTTGGCATGTTTGTGTATCTCATGAAGCTGCACATTTTGAGTGCTGACATGTCAAGGTCAAGGTCATCCTTCAGGGTCAAAGGTCAAATTGTCTGTTTTTTTGGCTGTAACTTTGACGCAACCTTAACATTGGTCATAACTTTTGAGCCAGTACAGATAGAGACTTAAGCCGCACATTTTGAGGGGTGACATGTCAAGGTCATCCTCCAAGGTCAGAGGTCAAATATATGGGTCAAATCACCGACTTTAACATTGGCCATAACTTTTGAACCAATAGAGATAGTCTTGATATTTGGAATGCATGTGTATCTCATGAAGCTGTACATTTTGAGGGGGGTGACATGTCATGGTCAAGGTCATGCTTCAAGGTCAGAGGTCAAATGTATGGGTCAAATCACCAACTTTAACATTGGCCATAACTTTTGGACCAGTAGAGATAGAAACTTGATATTTGGCATGCTTGTGTATCTCATGAAGCTGCACATTTTGAGGGGTGACATGTCAAGGTCATCTTTCAGGGTCAAAGGTCAAATTGTCTGTTTTTTTGGCTGTAACTTTAACACAACCTTAACATTGGTCATAACTTATGAGCCAGTACAGATAGAGACTTGATATTTGGCATGCATATGTATCTCATAAAGCCGCACATTTTGATTGACATGTCAAGGTCAAGGTCATCCTTCAAGGTCAGAGGTCAAATATATGGGTCAAATTACCGACTTTAACATTGGCCATAACTTTTGAACAAATAGAGATATAGTCTTGATATTTGGAATGCATGTGTATCTCATGAAGCTGTACATTTTGAGGGGGGTGACATGTCAAGGTCATCGTTAAGGGTCAAAGATCAAATTGTCTGTTTCGTTATCTGTAACTTTAACATTGGTCATAACTTTTGAGCCAGTACAGCTAGTGACTTGATATTTGGCATGCCTATGTATCTCATAAAGCGGCACATTTTGAGGGGTGACATGTCAAGGTCAATGTCATCGTTCAAGTTCAGAGGTCAAATATATAGGTCAAATCACTGACTTTAACATTGGCCATAACATTTGGACCAGTAGAGATAGAGACTTGATATTTGGCAAGCTTGTGTATCTCATGAAGCTGCACAGTTTGAGGGGTGACATGTTCAGGTCCTTCTTCATGGTCAAAGGTCAAATTGTCTGTTTGTCTGTAACTTTAACATTGGTCATAAGTTTTGAGCTAGTACAGATAGAGACTTGATATTTGGCATGCATATATGTATCTCATAAAGCCGCATATTTTGAGTTGTGACATGTCAAGGTCAAGGTCACCCTTAAAGGTCAGAGGTCAAACATATGGCTCAAATCACCGACTTTAACATTGGCCATAACTTTTGAACCAGTACAGATAGAGACTTGGTATTTGGCATGCTTGTGTATCTCATGAAGCTGCACAGTTTGAGGGGTGACATGTCAAGGTCATCATTCAGGGTCAAAGGTCACCAACTTCAAATTGGCCATAACTTTTGAACCAATAGAGATAGAGTCTTGATATTTGGTATGCATGTGTACCTCATGAAGCTGCACATTTTGAGGGGCAACATGTCAAGGTAAAGGTCATCTATTAGGGTCAAAGGTCATCAACTTTAACATTGGCCATAACTTTTGAACCTGTAGATACAGACTTGACATTTGGTATGCATGTGTATCTCATGAAGCTGCACAGTTTGGGGTCGACATATCAAGGTCAAGGTCATCTTTCAGGGTCAAAGGTCACCAACTTTAACATTAGCCATAACTTTTGAACCAGTAGAGATACAGACTTGATAGTTGGTATACATGTCTTTCTCATTTGGCTGCACAGTTTGAGGGTGACATGTCAAGGTCATCTTTGAAGGTCAAATGTCATTAACATTTGCAATAACGTTTGAACCAGTAGATATACAGCCTTGATACTGTAATTAAGGTGTATCTCATGAAGCCACACAGTTTGAGGGGTGACATGTCAAGGTCAAGGTCATCCTTCATGATCAACGGTCACCAACTTTTAACATTGGCCAAAGCTTTTGAATCATTAGAGATACAGACTTGATATTTGGTATGCATGCATACCCCATGAAGTTGCACAGTTTGATGGGTGACATGTCAAGGTCAAGGTCATCCTTCAGGGTCAAATATCATATCGAGGGGGCATAGTGTTTCACAAACACATCTTGTAGAACAGATCCTATGATCAGGCATATTACATGTTGACCTTGACCTTCAGATGGTCTTAAAATTGAGCATTATTTGTGCTTTTCAAAACACTTTAATATTGGCCATAACTTTTTTATTTGCTGACAGATTTTGTTCATACTTGCACACTTTGATCTTTAAGACAGGACCTTTGAACAAGCATATAGCAAAGAGTCCTTGACCTTCAGATGACCTTTATATTGAACATTGTGCTGTTCAAAAAACTTTGATATTGGCTATAACTTTTTTTTACCACACCTAGCACTCTGTGACCAAACTTCCCAGAAATGAACCTTAGGTTGTACGCTTGTTCAAATGAAGTGGATACAGTTAGAAGTCTGGTTGCCATGGCAACCGAATGGGGAAAAAAAACTAAACAATCTAAAAATAAACCAGAATACCTAGGGCTTAGATATTTGACTAGTAACTTCCTTAGCAAACAATAATTTCCTGAGCAACCAGTGATGTATTCCTTAGCAACAGTAATTTTCCTTAGCAACTACTGACATTCTTAGCAACCAATGACTTCCCCTAGTGACAGTTGGTTTCCTTAGCAACAAGTGTCTCATTTAGCAACCAATGACTTCCTTAGCAACCAGTCTGCACTGGTGCTCAGGTGAGCGATATAGGGCCATCATGGACCTCTTGTTTGTCGATGCTGATAAAATTTCCCCTCCCCCTCCCTTTTTTTGAAAAATTTGGATGAGTATCTGGTTATTATTTTATATTGGCTTGAGCAAGTGTCCTTAGTATCAAGTGAGCGATCCATGGACATTATGGTTCTCTTCTTTTTGAATAGTTTCAGCTGAATGAAACCGGACTATGACTATCGTGATCTTGTTGATAAATTATTTTGTTCTTTTTTAGGCTCTGGCGTATTTGCGAAGGCCAACATAGAAAAAGGTGCATTTGTATGTACTTACACTGGTGAAACACTCAGTGGCAAGGAAGGGGAGGCACGTTTGAAAGAAGGCAATGGCCCCTGCTACTTGTACTTCTTTAAAGCAAATGGAAAATGCTTATGGTAATTGCTTTTATCTAACATTGCAATTGTTTCCTTTACTATACTGTTACTCCATTATAATGCTAATTGGGGATCATTACATGATCTGCATTATAAACTGTCCTTGCTATAAGTTTTTTTATCATGCATGTATATCTAGACCTAGACGTCGTCTAACCATCCCATTTTGAAGATCTTGTTTAACAGACATATGTTCTTATTTCTAACTATTTTTGGTTTCAATTTTTAGCTCACCAGAGCACAAAGTGCTCAGGGTGAGCTTTTATGATTGCCTGATGTCCGTCGTCGTGCGTCGTGCGGTGTGCGTCGTGCGTCGTCAGTCGTCAACAATTTGAACCTTTAAAAATCTTCTCCTCTGAATCTACAGGATTCTCATCTTTCATCTTTGGCATATAGCATCATCTTTTGGTCCTCTACAAAAGTTATATAAATTATACCCCTGGGGTCAAAATTGGCCCTGCCCCAGGGGTTTTCAGTTTTCAATAGAAACATATAGTGAAAACTTTGAACATCATCTCCTCTGAAACTAGAAGGTCCCCAGCTTTCATATTTGGCACATAGCTTCAACTTCAGGGCTTCTACAAATGTTATATAAATTATGCCCCTAGGGTAAAAATTGGTCTCACCCCATGGATTGCCAGTTTTTTTAAGCTGACTACTTAAACAGCCCATAGGATCACTAGTTATGCATAGGAAAAACTTTAAAAGTATTCTTGTCAGAAACTACATGTCCCAGAGCTTAGATATTTGGTGTATAGATTTACTTAGCATAACTTTATGGGTTTTATAAGTATCATAGTTCTTGGGTTAAAATTGGCCCTGCCCTGTGTGTACAGTCTTCTTCACTTCAGAAACGACAGTCTAAAGGTTTCTCCTTAATATATCAGCCTGCAGAGCTCAGACCTTCTTATATAACCACCCTTAGCCTGATCAGTTGAGTAGAAATTGTGTTTAGACAAATAACACACTCTCATTTAAGATTGAGAAAATTGTGGATAGTTCTTAATATGCAGAACACTCTTAAAGCTTTTTTTCATACCTATGCCCTTCATTAAGCTACCAGATATCAATATAGAGCATATCTGTTGTGAATTTCAGCTTAACTCTTTGCATGCTGGGTAATTTTGTCATCTGCTAAATGGTTGTCTGCAGCATATTCATAAGTTATCCGTACTAGACAATTTCTTTCTAAGTTTTTCAGAATTCAGACTCATTGACAAACAGTTTGGATACCAGATCAGGCCCCACATTATATTGGCCCTGATCTGAATCTAAACTGTTTGCATAGGTCATTAGTGGTGGGAGAATCCCACTACACACTTTCTTTCTAAGTTTTTCAGAAGTTCAGTCTCATTTACAAACAATTTGGATATCAGATCAGGCCCCACATTATGTGGGCCCTGATCTGGATCCAAACTGTTTGCATAGGTCATTAGTGGTGGGATAATCTGCCTCTAGCATCCAAAGAATTAATACAAGTTCCAGTGGTCTATGCTCTATCCATTCTTTCACTACATTCTTTCAGCATCATGTTCTGGTCCTCTACAAAAGTTATATAAATTGTGTCACCGGGGTCAAAATTGGCACCGCCCCTGGGGTGTTAAGTTTTCAATAGAAACATATGTGAAAACTTTGAAAATCTTCTCCTCTGATTGTCTGGTGAGCGATGTCAGGGCCATTCTGGCCCTCTTGTTTAATTTCATGTACGTTATAATTTAAACTTGCATAACGAAAATAGTGCTGTAAAAATGCAGTATTATTTGTATTAATGATGTGAACGTTTTTGGAGCCTGCGTGTGCTCAGGTTAATTTGTGGGCACTATACATCCAAGTGAATGCAAGTCTGAATGATGAGCAAATTTTTGTCAACGTATACGCATACGTCAAATTTATAATTAGAACGGAATTATGTCTCCTCCACGTAGTGGGTATGGAGACATTTTGTGCTGGCAAGTAGAATGGAGAGATGAATAGATGTCTGTTAAAATGTTTTTGTCCGGTCTACTACTCTTGAACTGCTCGTCCTAATTTGACAAAACTTGCCGGGATTAATTACTACCAAGTCTAGTTGTGCACATTGTCAAAAGGTTGACCTGGGGTCAAAGGCCAGGTCACTGTTACTGAAAATAGAATAAACTTCAAACTTAAATAACTTAAAAACTACTTGTCTGAATTTGATAAAACTTGGTAGGACTGATCACTACTATGTTCAGTTGTGCATAATGTCATGAGGTGGACCTTGGGTCAAAGGTCAAGACACTGTTACTAAAAATAGAATATATCTCGAAAACTATGGAAGATAAATTTCTGAAACTTTGTATTCTAAAACGTGCAATGTAATGAATATGTACAACAATGATAGACCTGGGGTCACTTACGAGTTATTTAAAATAGAAATAAGAGACACTTGTTAACCAAACTAGATCTTCACAACTCTGTGTCGGAATTTGATACAGCTTGTCAGGAGCAATTACCAGCTAGTCTAGTTGTGCATACTGTCACATCATTGACCTGGGTTCAAAGGTCAGGCAACTGTTACTAAAAATAGAGTAAACTAACAACTTAAATAACTTGAAAACTAATAAAGGCAATTTAATGAAACTTTATATGAATTGCAATGTTAAGAATATAAACAATAACAAAAATAGGTATTGGGTAAAAAATCACTGACCATATATATAATTATAATATCATAATTTATAATTAAGAATAAGTCAAAAATCAGGTCACTGAACACTACAAAAAATAGGAAATCATGACACTTCAATCTATCAAGAAGCTACAGAAGATTATGTATTGGAACTTATATAGTATATATATATGTAAGGCAAAACAAAGGTCATGGCACAAAACTTATTGTATGACTTCGTATGAAGTTTCATAGAAGTGGGGGAATTTTTTTTAAGAAAAACAAGCTCTAGTTCCACTTAAAGTTTCCGTAGTGAGGGGTTTATTATTGTGATTAAACATGTTTTAGGGAAAAGAAAATAATTCTAATTATGGAAGAGTCATAACTTTCATTGCATCTGTTATAAATATATTAAGGCAAAATTTGCAATTGATAAATTTTGTATTATTATGTGAAAAATTTAAACTGCGCTAAGGCGACTTTAAACCTAGGGAAACAAAATAAATAAATCTGTCAAATATTTACTTTTAACAGCGTCGATGGTACAATGTCGTCATGTATTGGAAAATACATCAATGATGATCACAAGAAGCCAAACTGCAAGGTGGTCCTGAAGGGACAAGACTTGGCTGTCTTCACAATTAGAGACATTGTCCAGGGTGAAGAATTGCGATATGACTATGGCGACAAGCAGTCTTTTTGGAGAAAGGTAAACATTTGCTTTGTTTGACTGACTGGGAGATAGCAGATCAACATTTTAATTCAATAAAAGGCAATTGTCTTTAATTTGTTCAGAAAGTCAGACATGTATGTGCATGTCTAGTTCTTAACATTTTCCTTATGGAAAATTAACAGCTCCAGATAACTTTTCATTATAAAAGTCTTCACTTCCTTGAACTAAACGAGTGATATTCATTTGCAAATATATTTTAAAGAGTGAAATCCATTTGTAAAGAAACTTTAAAAAGTGAAATACCTTTGCAAAAGATAACACTTCTACAGATCCCGAATCATCTACTTTGGTTTATTCTTTCTTTTTCGTCCTTGCGTAGCCTTATTTTCACTACTTAGGTTTTACATTTTTCAACCCTGAATTTTTTTCTGTCCGATATAAACTGTTCTTATAAAAAGGTACACTGTGATTGCCATTTTCAGTTTGTCAGTGGTGATTTTAAGGTTTTTGGACGTCATAATAAATATGACTTGATATTCATGATTACAAATATTAATAGGAACCTGCTATGTGAACTGTTGGTGCTATTTTGTTTTAGAAAAACCAACAGAGAGAAGTCCTCTATGATCTTCCAAGTATGATGTTGAATTGTTTTCAAATGTTCAAAAGTTTATTGTTTATGCATATTATGAGGGCATAAATTTACATATTACCTAATTTTAGTATTTATGATATAGATTATATAAAAAAGATTATTTGAAATGATACAAATCTTAAAAAAAACATTACTTTTCTTGAACAGTCAGGTAATATTGGTACTAATGCACAGATGTCCATAAATGTTTTATTTAAGAACATCTATATGACAACAAAATTTGTGC
The DNA here is from genome assembly GCA_963576725.1 of Azorinus chamasolen. Classification (NCBI taxonomy): domain Eukaryota; kingdom Metazoa; phylum Mollusca; class Bivalvia; order Cardiida; family Solecurtidae; genus Azorinus; species Azorinus chamasolen. The sequence continues at coordinate 13,474,271 of OY755253.1, forward strand.
CCTCTATAAGGACTGTTGATTGTGTTAGAGTTAAGATTTTAGATCTAGTTTTCTGTTACTTTAAAGAGGTGTACACGCCAGACCATACATGTTTTAACTCAGTGTGAGCTATAGGGGATGGTGAGCTTATAATGATTAAAGATTGTAAGCCTTAGGTCTGAAAGCATACAAAAGTCTGCAGAAATGTTTAGCCAGGAGAGCAATATAGGGCCATCATGGCCCTCTTGTTATTGTTAGTCTCCTTCTATCAGTCTGTCTTTCTGTTCCAATCTTAATCTGCACAACTGCATGCTGATTTGTATAAAACCTCTAAAGTGATTATCAGCAAAACAGTTTCACTGTCATGTGTTCTTGAAATACAACAGGTCTGGAGCATTGCTATGACAAAATGGCCAACAGAAATTGGTTTTCAAGGCATTTCTTGTCATTGTTTCCTCCATGTCTTTGATTGGTATTTTTGTTACCTTTACAATTTCAATAGATTATGGATACCTCTGTCTGTATGTGTTTAGTTCAGTACAAAGCATTCTACTGTGTGTGTGTGTGTCTCGTACCTCACAATGTCTGTATTGGCTTGCAAGTAATACCCGTACAAAAATAGAGGTTATTCTAAAATATTTCTTTAAAGCGTAAACTTGCAAAAAATTGCTCCGTACATACCAAAATTCAGCTCGTAAAACACATTCTAGGAAATTCCCATATGATCTAAATATACAACACTCCCAGTTAAGAGGCCCTGAATGAGGTATGTAAAATGCTCCACTTTGGCACGAACAAAGGCATTTCCCTTACAAATATTAAACTATACATGTAGATATTTTGAGTTTCTCTTTAAATTTGGCATTTGAATTACCATTAACCGAAAAGGTAATGGTTTCCCTATTTACAATATCTGTTTCGTTCAAAATATACGGCACATACTAAACACCGTCACATAATTTCCGGTACCTGGTATCCGCCGGTATCGAAACATATTTATATATTACCGTAAAACAGCCATTATTTTTAAAAAATAAAATAAACATCATCAGTTATTATAGAAAAAATGTTCAATGTACAGTTTCAGAGAAAGACAAATCACCACCAACAGTTGTCTCCCTTTGATTGAAAAAGCGGAGTTAGTTAACCATAGAATTTTATAAAATTTCTTGTACTTATTTATATTCTTATTTTGTTAATAAATCAAATGAAACGTTTCAGTAGTTCATATTTACATCGGTTATGACAAAATTATAGAATTTATATTGTATTGTCTGCTTTATCAGTTGATAGGCTGTATATTGTAGAACTTTATTAAGGGCCTCGCAGAGCAAAATTATTGCGCATGCGCAGTTGGTCCGGAAGCCCCAATGTTTAAAGGTCACGTTTCAACAACAAACATGTAAAACTCAATATAAATGAATTTTTCGTTTATCTGCTGTAGAACTTTGGCCAGGTACTTGTCCAGCTCATGCATCTGTGTAATCATATACCCTTTGTCAACGGATATTGGTAGAAAACAAGCGTTTATATGAAAAATATGGGTATTGCTTCTGTACGGGAAATACTCGCAAGCCAGTACAGTAAATGTTATATTACACCTTTGTTTTGCATTTATGCACTTTTTGACCCCAATAACTAAGTGCCGCGGGTTTGAACCACACTGAGGCCATACTACCAGTCGGTAGCCTCTGAGGAGGTGCTTAATTCATTTATGACTTATGAATGAACATTTTGTGAACTGCTTGATTTAAAAAATGAAAAAAATGAAAAACTGTTTGCAGGAGAAAAACCCAATTAATGAAAGATAAATACATGAACATTGACATAGTATGTTTCTTTTCTGTCAGATGATGGGAGTGATTCTAGAAATGAGCCATCCAGTATTGATGAAAACAGAAATGAGCCATCCAGTATTGGTGTAAACAGATATCAGCCATCCAGTATTGATGTAAACAGAAATGAGCCACCCAGTATTGATGTAAACAGAAATGAGCCATCCAGTATTGATGAAAACAGAAATGAGCCATCCAGTATTGATGTAAACAGATATCAGCCATCCAGTATTGATGTAAACAGAAATGGGCCTTCCAGTATTGATGTAAACAGAAACGAGCCATCCAGTATTGATGAAAACAGAAATGAGCCATCCAGTATTGATGTAAACAGATATCAGCCATCCAGTATTGATGAAAACGACTGCTCTTCAAGCTGTCCTGGTTTACAAAGCAGCACCAAAGGAAAAAGCGTCAGAGGTGGGTCTGATTATTATAATAAATGAGGTCTTAGACCATGATAATACGGCCTGATGAGCGAACTTTGTAGACTTTCAAGGCACTTCTGGTCATTTTATCCTCCATGTCTTTGATTCATATTTTTTCTACCTTTAATATAGACTGGATACCTCAGTCTGTACGTGTTCAGTTGAGTACAAAGCATTCTACTGCGTGTGTGTGTTTCGTACCTCACAATGTCTGTACAGTAAATATTAGATTTCACCTTTGTATTGCATTAATGCACTTTTTGACCCTAATAACTAAATGCTATGGATTTGAACCATACTGAGACCAAACAACCAGTCCATGGCCTCTGAGGAGGTGATGAATTCAGTTATGACTTATGAATGATAATTTTGTGAACTGCTTGATTTAAAAAATAAAAAACTGTTTGCAGGAGGAAAACCAATTAATGAAAGATAAATACATTAACAGAGGATGTTAGACCATGATAATTCGGCCTGATGAGCGGGCTTTGTAGACCTTCAAGGCATTTAGTGTCATTCTTTCCTCCATGTCTTTGATTCATATTTTTGCTACCTATACAATAGACTATGGATACCTCAGTCTGTATGTGTTCAGTTGAGAACAAAGCCTTCTTCTGTGCGTGTATGCTTCGTACCTCACAATGTCTGTACAGTAAATATTATAGTACACCTTTGTTTTGCATTAATGCACTTTTTGACTCCAATAACTAAGTGCCGCGGGTTTGAACCATACTGAGGCCATACTACCAGTCGGTAGCCTCTGAGGAGGTGGTTAATTCATGTATGACTTATGAATGATAATTTTGGGAACTGCTTGATTTAAAAAATGAAAAACTGTTTGTAGGAGAAAAACCCAATTAATGAAAGATAAATACATGTAAATTGACATAGGATGTTTCTTTTCTGTCAGATGATGGGAGTGATTCTAGAAATGAGCCATCCAGTCTTGATGTAAACAGAAATTGGCCATCCAGTATTGATGTAAACAGAAATGGGCCAACCAGTATTGATGTAAACAGAAATGAACCACCCAATATTGATGAAAACGACTGCTGTTCAAGCTGTCCTGGTTTAAAAAGTAGCACCAAAGGAAAAGGCGTCAGAGGTGGGTCTGATTATTATAATAAATGAGGTCTTAGACCATGATAATACGGCCTGATGAGTGAACTTTGTATACTTTCAAGGCATTTCTGGTCATTTTTCCTCCATGTCTTTGATTCATATTTTTGCTACCTTTAATATAGACTATGGATACCTCAGTCTGTATGTGTTCAGTTGAGTACAAAGCATTCTACTGCGTGTGTGTGCTTCGTACCTCACAATGTCTGTACAGTAAATATTAGATTTCACCTATGTATTGCATAATGCACTTTTTGACCCTAATAACTAGATGGTATGGGTTTGAACCATACTGAGACCAAACAACCAGTCCATGGCCTCTGAGGAGGTGATTAATTCAGTTATGACTTATGAATGATAATTTTGTGAACTGCTTGATTTAAAAAATGAAAAACTGTTTGCAGGAGGAAAACCAATTAATGAAAGATAAATACATTAACAGAGGATGTTAGACCATGATAATTCGGCCTGATGAGCGGGCTTTGTAGACCTTCAAGGCATTTAGGGTCATTCTTTCCTCCATGTCTTTGATTCATATTTTTGCTACCTGTACAATAGACTATGGATACCTCAGTCTGTATGTGTTCAGTTGAGAACAAAGCCTTCTGTGCATGTATGTCTCGTACCTCACAATGTCTGTACAGTAAATATTATATTACACCTTTGTTTTGCATTATTGCACTTTTTGACCCTAATAACTAAGTGCCGCGGGTTTGAACCATACTGAGGCCATACTACCAGTCTGTAGCCTCTGAGGAGGTGGTTAATTCATGTATGACTTATGAATGATAATTTTGGGAATATCTTGATTTAAAAAATGAAAAATTGTTTGTAGGAGACAAACCCAATTAATGAAAGGTAAATACATGTAAATTGACATAGGATGTTTCTTTTCTGTCAGATGATGGGAGTGATTCTAGAAATGAGCCATCCAGTATTGATGTAAACAGAAATGGGCCATCCAGTATTGATGTAAACAGATATCAGCCATCCAGTATTGATGAAAACGACTGCTCTTCAAGCTGTTCTGGTATAAAAAGCAGCACCAAAGGAAAAAGCGTCGGAGGTGGGTCTGATTATTATAATAAATGAGGTCTTAGACCATGATAATACGGCCTGATGAGCGAACTTTGTAGACTTTCAAGGCATTTCTGGTCATTTTTTCCTCCATGTCTTTGATTCATATTTTTGCTACCCTTAATATAGACTATGGATACCTCAGTCTGTATGTGTTCAGTTGAGTACAAAGCATTCTACTGTGTGTGTGTGCTTCGTACCTCACAATCTCTGTACAGTGAATATTAGATTTCACCTATGTATTGCATAATGCACTTTTTGACCCTAATAACTAAATGCTATGGGTTTGAACCATACTGAGACCAAACAACCAGTCCATGGCCTTTGAGGAGGTGATTAATTCTGTTATGACTTATGAATGATAATTTTGTGAACTGCTTGATTTATAAAATGAAAAACTGTTTGCAGGAGGAAAACCAATTAATGAAAGATAAATACATTAACAGAGGATGTTAGACCATGATAATTCGGCCTGATGAGCGGGCTTTGTAGACCTTCAAGGCATTTAGGGTCATTCTTTCTTCCATGTCTTTGATTCATATTTTTGCTACCTGTACAATAGACTATGGATACCTCAGTCTGTATGTGTTCAATTGAGAACAAAGCCTTTTGTGCATGTATGCTTCGTACCTCACAATGTCTGTACAGTAAATATAATATTAGACCTTTGTTTTGCATTATTGCACTTTTTGACCCCAATAACTAAGTGCTGCAGGTTTGAACCATACTGAGGCCATACTACCAGTCGGTAGCCTCTGAGGAGGTGGTTAATTCATGTATGACTTATGAATAAGGGTGAAACGATTAATCGCGATGTGAATTGAACCGCGATCTTTTGCCCTCGATTCGGTTCGGTTCAATTCGGTTCAGCAGATCTCATTTTCGATTCGATTTTTATTATAAAAGGCTAGCTTCTTAATGATTGGTAGCGAAATGAAACTAACCTATGAAAATCTGCCGTGAAAAGTCGAAATACTTGTTTTCCCGCATTAGAGCTGTCAAAACAAACATACTCATCAAATTCTGATAGACTCAAATCGATTGGATGAAGGCCAACTGTTTTATCCAATCAAATACCACGTTGCAAACGTTGCACTTAATCTGATCGTCTGGGCGCTTTATGCAAGCGTCTTTGTATTCTCTCAAAATGTCGGATGCTGAAGCTGTCAATCTACGTGCTACCCTCAAAAACTATCGCTCCAAAATGTGGAGATTTCAGATTTCGCGAGAGCAACAACACAAATAAACCAACATGTATGTAAGATTATTTTACAAATATTTTCTGCAACACAGGAAATACGACGAATCTGTCAAATCGTATGAACGGAAACACAGTATTGCATTTACGTTTCGTCTTCTTCCAGTAAACTTGGTTGCACATTTGTGTATGCTTAAAATTTATGGAGCTGTGCATTGATTACTGGCAAAAAATATACTCGCAGCAATGTCTAGTGCTTTTTGCTCAGAGACAGGGAGATGTCATATTTCTCTTCAACTGATAGCTATCTGTATCAGTTGAAGAGAGACGAGACATGACATCTCCTCCAAGTGCTCAAATTCTTTTTTCAGAAAACCCTACATGTTCTACAGAGTTAGGCTGTTTAGACAATTAGCCAAGACTGATTGTGTTAGTGTTACCATTTTACTTGGTTTTAGTGCCCAGTTATAAAAAAGAACTTCCAAAAACAAACTGTAGAAAGGTTTGACTGTTAAAGTCAGATCTATCTGTGACTAGGCTATTTTGATTTTTCCACCTGTATATTTCCAAGCATTCTGTTTTCAGAGCTGTTATACACAGTATTTATTCTACATAGTGCATTCTTTTTGTTACAATCTTAAATCGAATCGAATCGAAAATAATCGAATCGTGTTGTAAAAAATCGAAATCGAATCGAATCGAATTTTTTTGAATCGTTTCACCCCTACTTATGAATGATAATTTTGGGAACTCCTTGATTTAAACAAGAGGGCCAAGATGGCCCTTAATCGCTCACCTGATTACCATATATTTAGATTTTTGCTGGGTAGCCCATGGGTAGGGCCAATATTGACCTTAGGGACAATATTTGAACAATGTTGATAGTGGATCATGAGCAGTAGTTCTGCTGAACAAGATTTTCAAAGATTTAGTATATTGATATTATCAAGATTGGGCTTAAAATGTGCCCTCTAGAGTAATTTTTCTAAGATTTGACCTAGTGACCTACTTTTTATTCCCACCCAACCCATGATCCCACTCAACCTTGGTATCACCAAGACAAACACTCTGAGCAAGTTTGAGGAAGACTGGGCTAAAAATGTGGCCACTGGAGTGTAAACTAAATTTTTCTAAGATATGACCCAGTGACCTACTATTTGACCTCATATAACCCACTTTCAAACATGTCCTAGATTTTATTAGGAAAATCATTCTGGCCAATTTTCATGAAGATTTGGCTATAAATGTGACCTCTAGAGTGTTCACAAGGTTTTACTATTTGACCTAGTGACCTAGTTTTTAACCCCACATAACCCACTTTCAAAGATGTTTGAGATTTTAACAAGCCAATCATTATGACTAAGTTTCATGAAGATTGGACAAAAAATGTGACCACTAGAGTGTTCATAAGGTTTTTCTACTGTTTGACCTAGTGACCTAGTTTTTAACCCCACTTGACCCACTTTCAAACTCGTCCGAGATTTTATCAAGACATTCATTCTGACCAAGTTTCATGAAAATTGGGCTAAAAATGTTACCTCTAGTGGGTTCACAAAGTTTTCCTACTATTTGACCTAGTGACCTAGTTTTTAACCCCACTTGACCCACTTTCGAACTCGTCCGAGATTTTATCAAGACATTCATTCTGACCATGTTTCATGAAGATTGGACTACAATTGTGACCACTAGAGTGTTCACAAGCAAATTGTTGACGCCGGACGCCAGACATTCAAGTCTCCCAAAAGCTCATCCTGAGCTTTGCTCAGGTGAGCTAAAAATGAAAAATTGTTTGTAGGAGAAAAACCCAATTAATGAAAGATAAATACATGTAAATTGACATAGGATGTTTCTTTTCTGTCAGATGATGGGAGTGATTCTAGAAATGAGCCATCCAGTATTGATGTAAACAGAAATGGGCCATCCAGTATTGATGTAAACAGATATCAGCCATCCAGTATTGATGAAAACGACTGCTCTTCAAGCTGTCCTGGTTTAAAAAGCAGCACCAAAGGAAAAAGCGTCAGAGGTGGGTCTGATTATTATAATAAATGAGGTCTTAGACCATGATAATACGGCCTGATGAGCGAACTTTGTAGACTTTCAAGGCATTTCTGGTCATTTTTTCCTCCATGTCTTTGATTCATATTTTTGCTACCTTTAATATAGACTATGGATACCTCAGTCTGTATGTGTTCAGTTGAGTACAAAGCATTCTACTGTGTGTGTGTGCTTCGTACCTCACAATCTCTGTACAGTGAATATTAGATTTCACCTATGTATTGCATAATGCACTTTTTGACCCTAATAACTAAATGCTATGGGTTTGAACCATACTGAGACCAAACAACCAGTCCATGGCCTTTGAGGAGGTGATTAATTCAGTTATGACTTATGAATGATAATTTTGTGAACTGCTTGATTTATAAAATGAAAAACTGTTTGCAGGAGGAAAACCAATTAATGAAAGATAAATACATTAACAGAGGATGTTAGACCATGATAATTCGGCCTGATGAGCGGGCTTTGTAGACCTTCAAGGCATTTAGGGTCATTCTTTCCTCCATGTCTTTGATTCATATTTTTGCTACCTACACAATAGACTATGGATACCTCAGTCTGTATGTGTTCAGTTGAGAACAAAGCCTTCTGTGCGTGTATGCTTCGTACCTCACAATGTCTGTACAGTAAATATTATATTACACCTTTGTTTTGCATTAATGCACTTTTTGACTCCAATAACTAAGTGCCGCGGGTTTGAACCATACTGAGGCCATACTACCAGTCGGTAGCCTCTGAGGAGGTGGTTAATTCATGTATGACTTATGAATGATAATTTTGGGAACTGCTTGATTTAAAAAATGAAAAACTGTTTGTAGGAGAAAAACCCAATTAATGAAAGATAAATACATGTGAATTGACATAGGCTGTTTCTTTTCTGTCAGATGATGGGAGTGATTCTAGAAATGAGCTATCCAGTATTGATGTAAACGACTGCTCTTCAAGCTGTCCTGGTTTAACAAGCAGCACCAAAGGAAAAAGCGTCAGAGGTGGGTCTGATTATTATAATAAATGAGGTCTTAGACTATGATAATACGGCCTGATGAGTGAACTTTGTAGACTTTCAAGGCATTTCTGGTCATTTTTCCTCCATGTCTTTGATTCATATTTTTGCTACCTTTAATATAGACTATGGATACCTCAGTCTGTATGTGTTCAGTTGAGTACACACATTCTCATGTGTGTGTGTGTTTCGTACCTCACAATGTCTGTACAGTAAATATTAGATTTCACCTATGTTTTGCATTAATGCACTTTTTTACCCTAATAACTAAATGCTATGGATTTGAACCATACTGAGACCAAACAACCAGTCCATGGCCTCTGAGGAGGTGATTAATTCAGTTATGACTTATGAATGATAATTTTGTGAACTGCTTGATTTATAAAATGAAAAACTGTTTGCAGGAGGAAAACCAATTAATGAAAGATAAATACATTAACAGAGGATGTTAGACCATGATCATTCGGCCTGATGAGCGGGCTTTGTAGACCTTCAAGGCATTTAGGGTCATTCTTTCCTCCATGTCTTTGATTCATATTTTTGCTACCTACACAATAGACTATGGATACCTCAGTCTGTATGTGTTCAGTTGAGAACAAAGCCTTCTGTGCGTGTATGCTTCGTACCTCACAATGTCTGTACAGTAAATATTATATTACACCTTTGTTTTGCATTAATGCACTTTTTGACCCTAATAACTAAGTGCCGCGGGTTTGAACCATACTGAGGCCATACTACCAGTCGGTAGCCTATGAGGAGGTGGTTAATTCATGTATGACTTATGAATGATAATTTTGGGAACTGCTTGATTTAAAAAATGAAAAACTGTTTGTAGGAGAAAAACCCAATTAATGAAAGATAAATACATGTAAATTGACATAGGCTGTTTCTTTTCTGTCAGATGATGGGAGTGATTCTAGAAATGAGCCATCCAGTGTTGATGTAAACAGAAATGGGCCATCCAGTATTGATGTAATTAGAAATGGGTCATCCAGTATTGATGTAATTAGAAATGGGTCATCCAGTATTGATGTAAACAGAAATGGGCCATCCAGTATTGATGTAAACAGAAATGAGCCATCCAGTATTGGTGTAAACAGAAATGAGCTATCCAGTATTGGTGTAAACAGAAATGGGCCACCCAGTATTGATGAAAACGACTGCTCTTCAAGCTGTCCTGGTTTAAAAAGCAGCACCAAAGGAAAAAGCGTCGGAGGTGGGTCTGATTATTATAATAAATGAGGTCTTAGACCATGATAATACGGCCTGATGAGCGAACTTTGTAGACTTTCAAGGCATTTCTGGTAATTTTTCCTCCATGTCTTTGATTCATATTTTTGCTACCTTTAATATAGACTAAAGATACCTCAGTCTGTATGTGTTCAGTTGAGTACAAAGCATTCTACTCTGTTAGTGTTCTTCGTACCTCAATGTCTGTACAGTAAATATTAGATTTCACCTTTGTATTGCATTAATGCACTTTTTGACCCTAATAACTAAATGCTATGGGTTTAAACCGTACTGAGGCCATACAACCAGTCCATGGCTTCTGAGGAGGTGATTAATTCAGTTATGACATATGAATGATAATTTTGTGAACTGCTTGATTTAAAAAAGGAAAAACTGTTTGTAGGAGAAAAACCCAATTAATGAAAGATAAATACATTAACAGAGGATGTTAGACCATGATAATTCGGCCTGATGAGCGGGCTTTGTAGACCTTCAAGGCATTTAGGGTCATTCTTTCCTCCATGTCTTTGATTCATATTTTTGCTACCTGTACAATAGACTATGGATACCTCAGTCTGTATGTGTTCAGTTAAGAACAAAGCCTTCTTCTGTGCGCGTGTGCTTCGTACCTCACAATGTCTGTACAGTAAATATTGTATTACACCTATGTATTGCATAATGCACTTTTTTACCGTAATAACTAAATGCTATGGGTTTGAACCATACTGAGACCAAACAACCAGTCCATGGCCTCTGAGGAGGTGATTAATTCAGTTATGACTTATGAATGATAATTTTGTGAACTGCTTGATTTAACAAATGAAAAACTGTTTGCAGGAGGAAAACCAATTAATGAAAGATAAATACATTAACACAGGATGTTTCTTTTCTGTCAGATGATGATGGGAGTGATTCTAGAAATACGCCATCCATTATTGATGTAAACAGAAATGAGCCATCGAGTATTGATGTAAACAGGAATGAACCATCTAGTATTGATGAAAACGACTGCTCTTCAAGATCCCCTGGTTGTAAAAGTTTCAGAGGTGGGTCTCATTATTATAATAAATGAGGTCCTAGACCATGATAATTCGGCCTGATGAGCAGGCTTTGTAGACCTTGAAGGCATTTCTGGTCATTCCCCCCCCCCCATGTCTCTTGTTACCTTTACAAATAGACTATGGATACCTCAGTCTGTATGTGTTCAGTTGAGTACAAAGCATTCTAGTGTGTGTGTGTGTGTGTGTGTGTACCTCGTACCTCACAATGCCTGTACAGTAAATGTAATATTTCACCTTTGTATTGCATATATGCTCTTTTTGACCCTAATTTATAACTAAATGCTGTGGGTTTGAACCATACTGGGGCTATACAACCAGTCATGGCTCTGATGAGGTGGTTAATTCAGTTAAAACTTATGAATGATAATTTTTGGCCTACGTCTTACCTCACTGTGTCTGTACAGTCAATGTTATAATACATCTTTGTATTGCATAATAATCAAATGCTGTGAGTTTGAATTCCTCTGGACCGGTAGAATCTAGGGAGTTTGAAAACAGAAAGTTTTTATCCATGTTATAATACCGTTTTGTTTTGTGAACAACTACATTAAAGTATTTGCTTGATACTTGGTTCATTGTATGTGTTTGTTGATTTTCAGAATCAGATATCAGCGAGACAGAGAGCTTAGATGACACTGATAATGACCCAGACTTCAGTTTAGAATCCGATTATGTATCCGACTCCTCATCAAATACTTCTGAAGTCATTCCACAGATAGTATTTCCAGCACTCGCTATGGAAAAAAAATCAAGTACATGTGTAAAAATACCATCTAATAAACAAAAAACTTTGTACAGATCATATAATGAGGTTTCTTCAACCACAGATGATGCTTCAAACAGAAAGACAAAGATTACAGTCCAGACAAGTAATAATGAAAATGGGAGAAAGTGGGATAAAACACAATACTGTCTTTTCTGTGAGAAAGGTTACACAAACATAAGAAAGCATTACTTAAAATCACACAAAACTGAAACAGAAGTTCAGAAAATACTACGTTTGCCCATGAAATCCAAGGAACGAATTTCAGAACTGACCCGCTTAAGGAATGCTGGAAACTACAAACATAATGTGAGTGTTTTGAAAGAGGAAAGTGGTGAATTTGTCGTTGTTGCAAGACAATCATATGACTCGAAACCAGAGGATTATCTCCCATGTGATGACTGCTTGGGTTTTTTCCTAAGAGAAGGTCTTTGGAGGCACAAGCAGGTGTGCCCACTACGCACAGGGAAACAGAAGTCCAGGAGAGTCCAAGCAGATGCAGCCCTACTCTTGCCTGCTTCCAAGGCAATACATGCAGGACTGAAAGAGAATGTTTTTGGCAAAATGGTAAGGGATGAGCTAACCATTGCGGCACGTAATGATACGATGATACTGAAAGTTGGTGAGAAACTATATCAGAAACATGGACATTTGACACATCTCTATTCCCACATTAGTCAAAAAATGAGAGAACTTGGGCGGTTTTTAATATGCTCAAAAACCCAAGATTTAAGCATCAACTGTTTAAATGACATTCTTCGCCCTGAGAAGTTTCCATTGGCAGTTCAGTCCACCAAGGTTTTGTGCGAGTTCAATGAAGTGACAAATTGTTACAAAAATCCTTCTTTAGCTCTCAAGATAGGGCACCTGCTGAAAAAATGTGCAAAAGTGGCTAAATCTGAAGCCCTGATTAATAGCGATGTTGAGCGAGGAAGTAGAGCAGACAATTTTTTGACACTCTGTGAGGACGAATGGACCGATGAAATTTCAAGTTCTGCTTTGCAAACTTTATCAAGAAACAAGATGAATAAAGGTCACTTGTTGCCATTATCAGAGGACATAATGCGACTAAAGAAATTCCTAGACCAGAAAACAGAGTCCTTATTGGAATTGCTTAATGAGCGTTTTGACAAAGCTGAATGGGAATTGCTTAATCAGATGACCTTGGCCCAGCTTGTAATGTTTAATCGTAGGCGTGGTGGAGAAACTCAAAGAATGCTGGTAGATGCTTACAGTTCACGAACGCAGAACAAAGATTGTCCGCAAGAAGTTACAGAAGCTCTAAGTGCAACTGAAAGAATCCTTCTGAACACATTGTCAAGAGTGGAAATCAGGGGTAAAAGGGGGCGCACTGTTCCAGTTCTACTGACACAGAAGGCACAGAGGTGCATTGAACTTCTTTTGAGATGGAGAGATACAGCAGGTGTTGCCAAAGATAATGGATATGTGTTTCCCAAGCCTAATTATGGTTCTTTACAAGCACTGAGGAGCGCTGATGTCTTGAGGACTTTTTCAAAGGCAGCAGGTTTGACCAATCCAGAACTAATTACAAGCACAAGACTTCGAAAGCATGTAGCAACAGTTGCACAGGTTTTAAGTTTGAACAAGAATGATCTGGACATTATGGCAAGCTTTATGGGCCATGACATAACAGTACACCGATCGTTTTATCGCCTTCCTCAGGAAACTCTACAGGTGGCTAGAATGGGACGCCTTCTGACAGCATTGAACAATGGCACAGTTGGACAGTACAGCGGAAAGTCACTAGATGAAATTCCTTTGGACGAGAGTAAGTAACATATGGTATGATAAAACAAAACTTGCTTGGGCCATAAACCAATGTCAATGCCAAGTTAGAGTTCTGGTCAGGGCCCCACATGAGTATCATGCGAAAGCCCTATAGTAATCACATTGTCTGCCCGCCTTTTGTCCGAATGTCTGTCCGTCCGTCTACACATTTTATGATTATTTAAGTATGACCATGAGTCCATGACCTTTTGCCCTTGACTATAAAGGTCAAATTATTGAATTTTCTTTTATATTGAAATGTATCATAAATTATTTAGAGCCTTTACAAGTCAGGTGAGCAATATAGGGCTATCATGGCCCTCTTCTTATTAATTCCAGTCAAAATGTAGGACAAGCTTTATATGATAAGGTTTAGTCACCTCAAATTTTACACATGCTGTGCAAAATATTATACCTTGGCTGGCATCATACCTTGACCCCGAAAAGGCATTTAGTCTCTGGCAGAAAGCCAGGTTTTTTTTAGCTCATAACAGGTACTTGCTTCATGGTTAATCATAAAGACTAGGTTTTTTTTATTTGCCAAATGGTATAACTAGCAAAGATAACTTTTGAGTTGCCACAGACTATTGGACGACCGTTAATGTTGAACCCTACAAAAAGGCTTGAAAGACCTATCTCCAAACCTATTGTGTTTGGGGTCCCCAAGAATACAATAGGTAACAGTAAGCTGCCACGAGCCACACTTTTTGCATGCAAAACTGGATAATTTCACTTGTCACTAAGAAACGAGGCCCATCCTTTATACTGACAAACAGTAATCGTGAAAATGATATATTGCTTATTTTGATAAAAAAACATTTCCTTACTGAAACAAAAATTTAATGAATATGTCCTATGTATGGGAACTATTCCTACACATATATATACATTAGAAACAGGAAACAATGTAGTAAAATAGCTTACTTAAAGACTATTCTAAAACACTGAATCCGGTAACTATGAATATAGTACACAGAACCTATGTCTCCTCCTCAGTTTACAAACTGATTTTCTTTTCTTGGGCTGGAACTGTTCTCAGTCAGGATTTTCATGCTTTTTTCAATGACCAGCTGGGGATTATGGGATACATGGAGTTCGGTCTTTAAATGGAGTAAAGAGTGTTAATATCTTGATTTGTGACTTTACCTTAGTTTGTGTTTTAAAGGGGTCTAATTAATGTTTGGTTAAGTTACAAAAAAATAGCTCACTCGGCTGTTTTCAAAATATCTAGCAGTTGTGATCACTATATTTTGTTTGCTGTCGTTCTTAAACTTAAGTTTACCTTCCTCTTAATTAAAAAACTTTATAAAGAGATATGTCACATATCAACATGAAACTTCATAGGTAGATGAATCTTAATAAATGACAACATAAGTTTATATCTGACTATTTCCTTTTTTAGCTCTCCAGAGCACAAAGTGCTCAGGGTGAGCTTTTGTGATTGCCTGATGTCCGTCGTCTGTCGGCGTCCGTCATCTGTCGTGCGTCGTCAGTCGTCAACAATTTGAACCTTTAAAAATCTTCTCCTCTGAATCTACAGGGTTCTCAGCTTTCATCTTTGGCACATAGCTTCATCTGTTGGTCCTCTACAAAAGTTATATAAACTATACCCCTGGGGTCAAAATTGGCCCTGCCCCAGGGGTTTTCAGTTTTCAATAGAAACATATAGTGAAAACTTTGAACATCATCTCCTCTAAAACTAGAAGGTCCTCAGCTTTCATATTTGGCACATAGCTTCAACTTCAGGGCTTCTACAAATGTTATATAAATTATGCCCCTAGGATAAAAATTGGTCCCACCCCAGGGATTGCCAGTTTTTTTAAGCTGACTACTTAAACAGCCCATAGGATCACTAGTTATGCATAGGAAAAACTTTAAAAGTATCCTTGTCAGAAACTACATGTCTCAGAGCTTAGATATTTGGTGTATAGATTAACTTAGCATAACTTTATGGGTTTTATAAGTATCATAGTTCTTGGGTTAAAATTAGCCCTGCCCTGTGTGTACAGTCTTCTTCACGTCAGAAACGACAGCCTAAAGGTTTCTCCTTAATATTTTAGCCTGCAGAGCTCAGACCAGTCAGAGTGAGTTCTTATATAATCACCCTTAGCCTGATCAGTAGAGTAGAAATTGTGTTTAGACAAATAACACACTTTCATTTAAGATTGAGAAAACTGAGGATAGTTCTTAAAATGCAGAACACTCTTAAAGCTTTTTTTATACCTATGTCCTGCATTAAGCTACCAGATATCAATATAGAGCATATCTGTTGTGAATTTCAGCTTAACTCTTTGCATGCTGGGTAATTTTGTCATCTGCTAAATGGTTGTCTGCAGCATATTCATAAGTTATCCGTACTACACACTTTCTTTCTAAGTTTTTCAGAAGTTCAGTCTCATTGACAAACAGTTTGGATATCAGATCAGGCCCCACATTATATTGGCCCTGATCTGGATCCAAACTGTTTGCAGAGGTCATTAGTGGCGGGAGAATCCCACTACACACTTTCTTTCTAAGTTTTTCAGAAGTTCAGTCTCATTTACAAACAGTTTGGATATCAGATCAGGCCCCACATTATGTGGGCCCTGATCGTGATCCAAACTGTTTGCATAGGTCATTAGTGGTGGGATAATCTGCCTCTAGCATCCAAAGAATTAATACAAGTTCCAGTGGTCTATGCTCTATTCATTCTTTCACTACATTTTTTCAGCATCATGTTCAGGTCCTCTACAAAAGTTATATAAATTGTGTCCCTGGGGTCAAAATTGGCACCGCCCCTGGGGTGTTAAGTTTTCAATAGAAACATATGTGAAAACTTTGAAAATCTTCTCCTCTGATTGTCTGGTGAGCGATGCCAGGGCCATTCTGGCCCTCTTGTTTCAAACATAACATTTTATCTTTGAGCTGAGAAAATAGTCTTGTGTTAGCACCAGTGCGGTTCTCATGTTGTTTTCTCGTAAATTTCAGCAATAGATACTGTGACATCATCTCATCACCATAATTTCTTTTACAGCTGCCGAGTTAAGCAGTGACGAGGAAATGGAGGAGGAGAATGGAAATGACGATCAAGAGAATGAAGTAGAAGGTATTCAGAATAAGTTTTTTACTGGAACCATACATAAAAATAAAATAAAACTTTGTCCAGTAAAACCTTTTTATATGTTGTCTACTTCTTTAGGCTTTAATATGTACTCTATAAACAACTTATGCGGTGGACATCTTGCTAGTTTTTATGCTCAGGAATAATTTTATTCTGGGGAGCATATAGTTGGCCGTATGTCTGTCCTTCTGTCCTGTTTTCATGTCTTGGCCATAACTTTATTTAGTCGGATTTTGAAATAACTTGACAGATTTGTTCAACCCAATGGAACAATGTGACCTTGACCCTGCCTCATCCCAAAGGTCAAGGTCACAGTTGACTTTTTAAGGTCTTTTTACTTGTATTTGTGTCCTTGCTGTAACCTCCTTAGGCATGTAAGGGTTTCTAATTAACTTTGTATAAATGATCATCATAGGTGGACGATGTGTCATGAACAAAATACAGGTCTCTTTGGTAAAGGTCAAGGTCAAAATTTGGGATTCAAACTTTCGTAATTTTCATATGAGCATGTTGGTGTATCGGGGCCATACCTTTGTTATTTAAAGTTGGATTTTGAAATAACTTGACACATTTGTTCAACACAATAAGACGTTGTGTCATGACCTTGACATTGCCTCATATCTCAAAGGTCAAGGTCACAGTTGGCATTTAAAGACATTTTACTAATATTATAACTAACTTATTTGAAGTCAGTACCTATTCTCAATTGATTTTGATACTATTATTACATTGAAAAGATGTGTCATGACCTCGAGTTAGACCCAAAGGTTAAGGTAACAGTTCATATCATATAACTTGGTCATTGTTGCAACATTATGACTGATTCGGGGAGCATCTATCAGTTCTATGTGATCACTAAATTTTGTGTGCCGTCGTTCAAAGACTTAATTTAACCTTCCCCGTAATTAAAAACTTTTATAAAGACATATGCTACATATCAACATGAAACTTCTTAACATTGTTCGTGTAAGAAGTACATTTTTTTTAAATTAACATCTTTCAGATCCTGAATCTTCTGACACAGACCATCTGACAATCAGACAGCCACAGGCAAAACCTGGTCCGTCCAGAACTGTGACCTTATCGGGTCAACCAAGTAAGTAGGCTTTGTTTTAACACCAAAATGGCATTCCTAAAAGTCACAGTATAATGTTTATTATGAATATACAATAACACAGCAACTGAAATGGTTATTAGACATGGTTCATAGGCATTCCTGGCTTATTGTTAACTGTTTTCAAAGAAAACTAGCAATTGTGATCACTGCATTGTGCAAAAACTATTATCTTGCTCATAACTCAAAAACTGTAAAACATATCTACATGAAACTTAATAAATGGATACATCTGAATGTGTGGAAAGTTATTACTAAGTAACCATTACTCAAGATATCCTGTTATATTAAACATACATTTGTCTTGGAGATGTCCTTAAGACAACTGAGAAAATAGTCAAGTGGTGGCTCTTCTAATCTCTCGTTTCAATAACAATTCACATTCTGCATAGTTTATTATGCAACATTTTATTTGATTAATTACTGACAGCATTTAACATCATCAGTGTGCCTTAAATCGTGTTTAAAAGTGGTTCATTTTCTGAAACAGTGTTGACTTTTTAGCTAACCAGAGCACAAAGTGCTCAGGGTGAGCTTTTGTGATCGCCTGATGTCTATCGTCTGTTGGCGTTTGTCGGGCGTCGTCAACAATTTGAACCTTTAAAAGTCTTCTCCTCTGAATCTACAGGGTTCTCAGCTTTCATCTTTGGCACATAGCATCACCTATAGGTCCTCTACAAAAGTTATATAAATTATGTCCCTGGAGTCAAAATTGGCCCCGCCAAGGTCAAAGGGTTGGCCAGTATTCTCTAGCTGACTGTTGTTTTCTGTACAAGTAGCAGAATGCTGGGCTCACTTATGTTAGGCATGGGGAAAACTTCAAAAATCTTCTTGTCAAAAACTACATGTCACAGAGCTTAGATATTTGGTGTATAGATTTACTTAGTATACCTTATTGACAGTGGTTAATATCATAGTTCTGAGGTTAAAAATCTCAATCACTTGAGAGGGCAAGTTCCTGGTCAAAACTCTATGAAGTTGTCTGCTTCAGAATTAGTGTCTGTTTGTTCACACTGTTTTTAACCCATTCCCTCATAGGCTATTTTCAGAACCTGTTTCTTGGAAAATTTCAGAATTGTGTAAATTTGAAACCATTGTGATAAATAGAGCATTTACTCCTATGGAGCAAATGCTCTATTTATCACAAAAGCTTTTTTCAGATCCTACCTCTTTGAATAAATAGATCTACTGATAAGGAGCATTAATTATAGAAAAGGAAAATTTCAGAATTGTGTAGATTTGAAACCATTGTGATAAATAGAACATTTACTCCAATGGAGCTTTTATTTATCACAATGGTTAGCTAATGCTCTATTTATCACAAAGGCTTTTTTCAGATCCTACCTCTTTGAATACATCTACTGATAAGGAGCATTAATTAGAGAAAAGGAAAATTTCAGAATTATGTAGATTTGAAACCATTGTGATAAATAGAGCATTTGCTCCATAGGAGTAAATTAACTCGTATACAAACCACATATAAAGTTACATACCGGTATGCCTCAGATCAGAATCCAAACTGTGTGCTAATTTCGGTCAAATCATGCTAAGCAGTGATAGGGTTTTCATTTGTTAGAAATGTTGTCTGCTTATTCAAAGAGGTAAATCTGGGTCTACTCTGTTTGCAAATGCGTGAAAACATGTTTATATGAGGGAAAGGGTTAATTAGAGAAAAGGAAAATTTCAGAATTGTGTAGATTTGAAACCATTGTGATAAATAGTGCATTTACTCCTATGGAGCAAATGTTCTATTTATCACAAAGGCTTTTTTCAGATCCTGCCTCTTTGAATCAATCTACTGATAAGGAGCATTAATTATAGAAAAGTAAATTTTCAGAATTGTGTAGATTTGAAACCATTGTGATAAATAGAACATTTACTCCTATGGAGCTTTTGCTCTTTTTATCACAATGGTTAGCAAATGCTCTATTTATCACAAAGGCTTTTTTCAGATCCTACCTCTTTGAATAAATCTACTGATAAGGAGCATTAATTAGAGAAAAGGAAAATTTCAGAATTGTGTAGATTTGAAACCATTGTGATAAATTGAGCATTTGCTCTATAGGAGTAAATTAACTCATATACAAACCACATATAAAGTTACATACCGGTATGCGTCAGATCAGAATCCATACTGTGTGCTAATTTCGGTCAAGTCATGCTAAGCAGTGATAGGGTTGTCATCTGTTAGAAATGTCGTCTGCTTATTCAAAGAGGTAAATCTGGGTCTACTCTGTTTGCAAATGCGTGAAAACATGTTTATATGAGGGAAAGGGTTTATTAGAGAAAAGGAAAATTTCAGAATTGTGTAGATTTGAAACCATTGTGATAAATAGTGCATTTACTCCTATGGAGCAAATGCTCTATTTATCACAAAGGCTTTTTTCAGATCCTACCTCTTTGAATCAATCTACTGATAAGGAGAATTAATTAGAGACAAGGAAAATTTCAGTATGGTGTAGATTTGAAACCATTGAGATAAATAGAGCATTTAATCCTATGGAGCAAATGCTCTATTTATCAAAATGGTTCCATAAAGTGACTGTTACAGAGACGTAGAACAAAGGCTTTTTTCAGATCCTACCTTTTTGAATAAATCTTCTGATAAGGAGCATTAATTAGAGAAAAGGAAAATTTAAGAATTGTGTAGATTTGAAACCATTGCTCCATAGGAGTAAATTTACTCATATACAAACTACATATAAAGTTACATACCGGTATGCGTCAGATCAGAATCCAAACTGTGTGCTAATTTCAGTCAAGTCATGCTAAGCAGTGATAGGGTTGTCATCTGTTAGAAATTTTGTCTCTTATTCAAAGAGGAAATCTGGGTCTACTACTTTGTTTGCAAATGCGTGAAAACACGTCTATATGAGGGAAAGGGTTAATTAGAGAAAAGGAAAATTTCAGAATTGTGTAGATTTGAAACCATTGTGATAAATAGAGCATTTACTCCTATGGAGCAAATACTCTATTTATCACAATGGTTTAATAAAGTGACTATTACAGAGGCGTAGATAGGCGTTTTTATGGAGGAAAGAGTATTCTATTAGGCGGCAGAGCACAACCTGATCAGACAGCTCCTATAGAAACCATCTGATACGGGTCTGTTCTGTTTGCAAATGCATCAAATCACATTTATATGAAGGAAAGGGTTTTAAAGGTCCAAAAGTTTATTAAAGATCAACTGCTTCCTGGCCCTTTTCAACAGAATTAAGACCAACAGGTATGGCACAGAGTTTGGATCCACAAAGGGTCAAATAACACCCTACAAAACAGGTGTCCAGTTTTGTTTAGAAACATACAATGTAGTTAAAACTTTAAAAAAAAAGGGCCATCATGGCCATCTTGTTTATAATTAATTATATTTCCGAGATGCTTGTTGCTGGTCATCATGAAACATAATAAGTAATTGAATATGACTTTTTCAGAGAGGCTACAGAAACTCAGTGAAGAACAGAGTTGTCTACTGAAGTCATTATTCAAAACCAATGTCACTTTGAGAAGGGAACTTCGGCGTGAAGACTGTGAAAAAGTGATAAATAAATACGAAGTTTTGAGCAGATTGTCCTGGCAAAAAATAAAAAACACCATTCATAACTGGATTACTTCTGAAAAGCGAAAAACAAAGAAGTTGTTATAGACTTGTAAACTGTTAATGGGTAAACAATGAACAGTATTACACTAATGTACAAGATAAAGGTAGTGTGTTTTAATACTCACTATGTGACGTGAAATTGCATGATTGTCAGACGAAGCACAATACTTGTTTTGTCAGTCCGACATAGTGTAGTGGTTAGTGCATTGGGCATCAATTCAGAGGTTCAAGATTCGATCTCTTATTTGGCTGTATTCAAACATTGTGATTCTTGAAAGTGGAATTACTGCCAGACTCTGAATGTGCATATGTACACTCTGCTTTATCATATGTGCCATTTTTAGCTCACCAGAGCACAAAGTGCTCAGGGTGAGCTTTTGTGATCGCCTGATGTCCGGCGTCTCGGGGTCTAAATTGGCCCCGCTTCAGGGGTGGACAGTTTTCAATAGAAACAAATAGTGAAATCTTTGAAAATATTCTTCTCTGAAACTTGAAGGCTCTCAGCTTTCATATTTGGCACATAGCATCATGTTCAGGTCCTCTTCAAAAGTTATATAAATTATGACCCTGGGGTCAAAATTTGCCCTGCCACAGGGGTGGGCAGTTTTCAATAGAAAACATATTGAGAAAACTTTGAAATTATTCTTCTCTGAAACTGGAAGGTTCATCTCAGCTTTCATATTTGGCTCATAGCATCATGTTCAGGTCCCCTACAAGTTTTCCTAAATTATTCCCCTAGGGTCAAAATTGGCCCACCCCAGGGCCGGCTAGTTTTCTATATAGTGAAAACTTTGAAAATCTTCTCCTCTGATTGTCTGGTGAGCGCTTCAGGGCCATACTGGCCCTCTTGTTAATGTATTTAGTACATTTATGCTGTAACTTGTCAATGGCTAAGTATGATGACAAATGGGCAACCTGCTGAATATTCTGATCATTCAGATTAATACGTCCAGTATTCATGAATGTTACTGCTGATTTCAGTACTTCAACATCTTTCACATCTTTTGTCAAGTTGATCTCTTTTGCACTCGAGTCTGAATAATTTCTACTAAACAGAGCTTTGAAGTACTTACTTTCTTCTATCAGAATATCTTTTTTTACTCTAACAATTCTCCTTTTTACTTTTAAAACTACTTCTAAAGAGTCCATTTCTTCTTCTGATCCATTTTAAAAAGTTTATAATACTTAAATACAGTAAAACCTCTCTATAACGGCCACTAAATTATGTTAATTAGTTGGTATTAGGACAAGTGGATAAAGTAAAGCAGGACAAGTGGATGCTTAAAGCAAGGTGAAAGTAAAACACAACGCTCCTATAGGAGCGTTCTGTTTTACTTTCACCTTGCTTTAAGCAGCCAGCTGCCTTTTAACACGAACTACTTGATGTAATTTAGTGGCCGTTATAGAGAGGTTTTACTGCAGTACTTTATTTTAATGGTTACACCATTTTCTGAAATATAGAAAATATTATTTCATTTCTAGCTCACCTGAGCGAATGTTCAAGGTGAGCTGTTGTGATCATCTGTTTTGTCTGTTGTCCGTCAACAATTGCTTAAAACAACATCTCCAATACTGCTGAGCCAATTTCAACAAAACTTAACAGGGATGTTCCTGGCATGTAGCTCTACCAAAGTTGTTCAAAGAATACCATTCCATGCAGAACTCTGGTTGCCATGGCAACCAAAAGGAAAAACTTTAAAAAATCTTCTCAAAAATCAGGCCTAGAGCATAGATATTTGGTGTGTAGCATTGCCTAGTTGATCTCTACCAATTATGTTCAAATCATAACCCCAGGGTCAAAATTGACCCCGCCCCAGGGGTCACTAGATTTTACACAGGTTTCTATATAGGAAAACATTTAAAAATCTTCTTCTCAAAAACCACAAGACAGAGAGCTTTGATATTTGGTGTGTAGCATTGCTTAGTAGACCGCTATATTCATATATTTGTATATGATATGCATTGGAAGAAATTTAGTCTTCCATTTTCTATAATGTGCATCTATAATTTGATCTTTTCCAGATGATACTGTTTGAACTTAACATTTGTTCTAGGTGTTAATAAACTTTGAAACTACTTTTTGTTAGGAGTATTTCATTAACAAAGTAATCAGGTAGTCTACCTGCATTATTGACAATGAAGCCACTTAACATATGAACAATATAACATAATTAATGTTATTGGATTGGTCTAGGTGATTTGATTATGCTTGGTATTTTACAAGACGGTTTTGCTTTTGAAGAATGTATGTAGGAGGAATAAACTTTTATGCCCCCAAAGGTGGGCATATAGTGATCGCATTGTCCGTCCTTCCGTCTGTCCGTCCGTCTGTCCTTCCGTCCCAAATTCGTGTCCTGTCTGTAACTTCATCTATCAATGAATTTCAATATAACTTGCCACAAATGTTCACCAGACAGAGACGATGTGTCGCGTTCAACTCCCTGGTCCATGGGTCAAAGGTCAAGGTCACAGGGTACAATTACTTTGTCACAAATTTCGTGTCCGGTCTGTAACTTCTTCATCTATCAATGGATTTCAATATAACTTGCCACAGATATTCACCACACAAAGACGATGTGTCGCGTTCAACTCCCAGGTCCATGGGTCAAAGGTCAAGGTCACAGGGTACAATTACTTTGTCACACATTTCGTGTCCGGTCTTTAACTTCTTCATCTATCAATGGATTCCAATATAACTTGGCACAAATGTTCACCACACAAGGACAATGTGTCGCGTTCAACTCCCAGGTCCATGGGTCAAAGGTCAAGGTCACAGGGTACAATTACTTTGTAATAAATTTCTTGTCCGGTCTGTAACTTCTTTATCTTTCAATGGATTTCAATATAACTTGGCACAAATGTTCACCACACAAAGACGATGTGTCGCTTTCATCTCCAAGGTCCATAGGTCAAAGGTCAAGGTCACAGGGTACAATTACTTTTTCACAAATTTCATGTCCGGTCTGTAACTTTTTTATATATCAATGGATTTCAATATGATTTGGCACAAATGTTCACCAGACAAAGCTGTGTCGCTTTCAACTCCCTGGTCCATGGGTCAAAGGTCAAGGTCACAGGGTACAATTACTTTGTCACAAATTTCGTGTCCGGTCTGTAACATCTTTATCTATCAATGGATTTCAATATAACTTGGCACAGATGTTCACCAAAGACGATGTGTCGGGTTCAGCTCCCTAGTCCATATGTCAAAGGTCAAGGTCACAGGGTACAATTACTTGTTTATCTGTGAATGGATTTCAAAGGAACCTGGCACAAATGTTCACCACACAAAGATGATATGTCAACTCCATGGGTCAAAGGTCAAGGTCACAGGGTATAATTTTGGGGGGCATTTTTCACTTGACTGTGACATCTCTTGTTTAAATCGACTTTTCTAATGGATTGACAAAGATTTATGCTTTAAACCATACAAACAATAGAATATTAATATATCAAAAATGACAATACTGTCAAATAAAATTGAATAAGGCCTAAATTAAAAAATAGTAGTTTTAACTTAGACCTTATGTGATTAATATGTTTATGTTGACCTCAATGGGTTGGTAAAGAATACGTAATAAACCCAGTATGTGTGATGGTACCTCAAAATGACTTATCTGATACATGTGTGGTTTGTGTGGCACATCCTGAGGTATGCAAGTCACCTTGTATGTATTATACGCATATCTTAAAATGCAAAATATTAAAAAATACAATTGATTAATGTGTTAAAAGTTACCAAAACTGTTGCATGGCTGCATTTATGATTCAAATGGTTCATCAAATAAAGGTAGACCTCAGTGTGTTGGTACAGAACAAAGGACATCTCTATGTTATAAAACAATGTGTGATGGTACCTCTAAATGACTCATCTGATACATGTGTGGTTTGTGTGGCACATCCTGAGGTATGCACCTCACCCTGTATGTATTATACGCATATCTTAAAATGCAAAATATTTAAGAAATAATAAATATATATAGGTACATATTTATTATTTCGATTCTAATAACGCAAATAAGTCGCACTTTCTAGCACTAAAATAAATAGGGTATGCCGGACTCATTTGTGTACTTCTGCACATGTATTTTGTTGTAGAATAAATGTATAGGTAGATTTCTTATATGTGTGTACGGGGAAAGTTTCGGATCGTATTAGAATAAAAAATACAATTGATTAGTGTGTTAAAGTTAACAAAACTGTTGCATGCCTGTATTTATGATTCAAATAGTTCATCAAATAAAGGTAGACCTCGGTGTGTTGGTACAGAACAAAGGACCTCTCTTTGTTATAAAACAATATGTGTGATGGTACCTCTTAATGACCTATCTGATACATGTGTGGTTTGTGTGGCACATCCTGAGGTATGCACCTCACCTTGTATGTAGTATACGCATAGCTTAAAATGCAAAATATTAAAAAATACAATTGACTAATGGGTTCAAGTTACCAAAACTGTTGCATGCCTGTATTTATTATTCAAATAGTTCATCAAATAAAGGTAGACCTCAGTGTGTTGGTACAGAACAAAGGACCTCTCTATGTTATAAAAACCAGTATGTGTGTGTGTGTGTGTGTGTGTGTGTGTGTGTGTGTGTGTGTGTGTGTGTGTGTGTGTGTGTGTGTGTGTGTGTGTGTGTGTGTGTGTGTGTGTGTGTGTGTGTGTGTGTGTGTGTGTGTGTGTGTGTGTGTGTGTGTGTGTGTGTGTGTGTGTGTGTGTGTGTGTGTGTGTGTGTGTGTGTGTGTGTGTGTGTGTGTGTGTGTGTGTGTGTGTGTGTGTGTGTGTGTGTGTGTGTGTTGGGTGTTTGGGTGTGTGTTCGCGCGTGCGGTTTGGTTCAGCAATTATAGATAAACCATTTGGTGCGCGATACTAAAAACAACATACACACATTGGACGTCCTCATTTTGTCTCCAGATGTGGGAGTTCGTCATCATATAACTCTATGACTTTCTGTTATTGCTCACGCACAAAGGTAAGTGTGAGCAGTGTTGCACCTTTAACAAATACTAATTAACACATCTAAAAAAACCTGCAATTTACCTTTTTTTCCTTTCGCATATTTTCCTTTCGAAGGATCTCTTACCTTCGGAACTTTTATTACTTAAAACATGGGTAACCAGTGGATATATAGGCTATACAAGACATTGTTTTGTGAGTTTCCTTGCTCATTTCGTTTCCGTGTCGACTGATGTTGATACATTCGACGAAAATATTTTGTACATAGTTCCAAGCAAGTATGTTGCTATTAATATAAACGATAATTAAATAAAGTGTACATCTAACCTACACGTATCCGTTACAATACACGCTGATTTCCTACCCTCTGTAATATAACAGATCATGCAAGCAAGCAGTATTAAAAAGGAAATGTGTTACATACAAACAAGGGCTCTTAGCACTGTTAACCAATTTCAGATATAGAAAAGGTAAACACCCACACATTTAAACCAGAGGATACCGACCTTGAATTATTATATATCATATTCTATATTAAACAAAGAATAATTTATTCCAAAGATGATCTTTATCATTCTGTATTGAACTGTTGTTGTATTCGTGGTGTATAAAATGTGCTGAACATATTATGTTATAAACCTTGTTCTGGTTCTCTTTGATGCATTGGATTTAAGTCATTATGCCCTATCTACAGACATTTAATTGGAAAAGTAGTAAAGTCAAGCAGGCAAAGCCACATGCAAGACGCAACCACCACCAAGACACCGATAGACAGCATGACACACACACACACACACACAACCACACACCCAAACGCACGCACACACACACACACACGAAATGAACACAGAAAACACCAAAAGAGACACAAGAACCAGGGACAAACGTTCCACAACATGAACAAACCACAAGCACAAAGACGCAAGGCAAACAAAAGGAAGGGTGACAAAGAGAGTACCGCCTTGGCACGGTCAGTAGCAAAAACACCACTGGGGGTTTAAACCGGTTTACGGACGTCCTAACCTCGCACTTCTCTCAAAGTCACCCTAGCTTTACAAATATTGTAAATAAAGGTATCCCCGGTGGACTTACCCACAACATAGACGACGGTGAACACAGGACAACATGTAAAACATAGCATAATAACTGTGACAATCCGTCAAATATGTACTCAATGACTTTGCTGAAGTCGGAGCACCTGCAGGTAAGCCGTTAAGGGCACGACAGGGAAAAATAATCCATGAGTCTGGTAAGCTCCTCCTGTATCCAAGTTTAAGAGTATACCATCATAGAGTACTACCCTCGGCCTGTCATCGCGCAAGCAAAGAGGGAAGCGTAGCTACCGACTGTAAAAGGGTCGATAACCAAACATGCAGTGTGTTGCAATATAATAGGATCATAACCTTTCTTTTTAAATGTTTTAATGCGTTTTATAAACAAATCATGAAAATGGATATGACCCCGAATTTTCCTGAGTTTGTAGATAACATCCCCATAAAATGCTGGTTGAGAAATGCCTTGTCGCAGTAACGTCCGTAGATTGCAATTATATTTACTAATGAGAGGTAAATTTCGATAATAAAATTTAGAAAAGGTTTTCCGAAGTTTGTGATATCTGTAACCTTGCTTAAGAAGTTTATCAGTTATAACTAAATTACGCCTGTTAAAATCTTCAAGCAAAGAACAGGCTCGGGCAAACCTAATAAGTTGAGAAATATAAACACCATAAGATGTAGAACGTGGCACATCCCCATCTAGAAAAGGATAATTAACAATTTTAAAATTAAAATCTTCTCTTTTATCGTATACTTTGGACGAAACTTTATCATTTGTAATTGAAAGATTCAAATCTAAAAATGAAGCATTAATGTCAGATTGATTCGCTTTGTTTAAAGACAGTTCTTTTGGGTAGATTGAAGAAACCATAGTATCAAAATAAGGATTATCTAAATTCAAAATATCGTCTAAATACCTTGAAGTTTTATTAAAAGCATTAACAATATCGGTCTGTGTATCAGGTTTTAAGCTAAGCATAAAATCCCTCTCGTAGCAATACAAAACAAATCTGCAACTAGAGGGGCACAATTTGTACCCATGGGTATACCAACAACTTGACGATATATGGTATCTCCATAACGCACAAATATATTATCTAAAAGAAAGGTAAGAGATCTACAAACATCAAGGCAAGTCCACATTGAGTAATGTTCAACTTCTGAATTCGAAAAGAATGAACGTTGAACATTACAAGCAATGAACATTTTGTTTTCTCTAGCAAAGGTTTTTTCTATTAATTTGATAAGTCTATCCTTTATAAGATGGTGTGGTAGAGTAGTATAGAGTGTAGAGAAATCATAAGAGCTCAGTAAATAAATGTTATACTGTTCATTTTCAAGTTTTGTTAAAACATCATTTGAATTTTTTATGGACCAAAAAACATTAATACCAGAATTTTCATATATTTTATCACAGTAACGTTTAACATGTTCTTTGATCGTAGTAAGACAGGACGTCAAAAGTATAGATAATTTAGTAGTGGTAAAGTACGGTGTAAAGGTATGAGGAAACACATTGAATGTAGAGCAATCCCTGCAAGAGGAAGAAAACAATATTGATTGGATGTACGGGGAGACGTTTCACCGCCGCCACACTGCACAAACAACACTATTGTGCTTATAAATGGAGATAATTTAGTAGTGGTAAAGTACGGTGTAAAGGTATGAGGAAACACATTGAATGTAGAGCAATCCCTGCAAGAGGAAGAAAACAATATTGATTGGATGTACGGGGAGACGTTTCACCGCCGCCACACTGCACAAACAACACTATTGTGCTTATAAATGGAGATAATTTAGTAGTGGTAAAGTACGGTGTAAAGGTATGAGGAAACACATTGAATGTAGAGCAATCCCTGCAAGAGGAAGAAAACAATATTGATTGGATGTACGGGGAGACGTTTCACCGCCGCCACACTGCACAAACAACACTATTGTGCTTATAAATGGAGATAATTTAGTAGTGGTAAAGTACGGTGTAAAGGTATGAGGAAACACATTGAATGTAGAGCAATCCCTGCAAGAGGAAGAAAACAATATTGATTGGATGTACGGGGAGACGTTTCACCACCGCCACACTGCACAAACAACACTATTGTGCTTATAAATGGAGATAATTTAGTAGTGGTAAAGTACGGTGTAAAGGTATGAGGAAACACATTGAATGTAGAGCAATCCCTGCAAGAGGAAGAAAACAATATTGATTGGATGTACGGGGAGACGTTTCACCGCCGCCACACTGCACAAACAACACTATTGTGCTTATAAATGGAGATAATTTAGTAGTGGTAAAGTACGGTGTAAAGGTATGAGGAAACACATTGAATGTAGAGCAATCCCTGCAAGAGGAAGAAAACAATATTGATTGGATGTACGGGGAGACGTTTCACCGCCGCCACACTGCACAAACAACACTATTGTGCTTATAAATGGAGATAATTTAGTAGTGGTAAAGTACGGTGTAAAGGTATGAGGAAACACATTGAATGTAGAGCAATCCCTGCAAGAGGAAGAAAACAATATTGATTGGATGTACGGGGAGACGTTTCACCGCCGCCACACTGCACAAACAACACTATTGTGCTTATAAATGGAGATAATTTAGTAGTGGTAAAGTACGGTGTAAAGGTATGAGGAAACACATTGAATGTAGAGCAATCCCTGCAAGAGGAAGAAAACAATATTGATTGGATGTACGGGGAGACGTTTCACCGCCGCCACACTGCACAAACAACACTATTGTGCTTATAAATGGAGATAATTTAGTAGTGGTAAAGTACGGTGTAAAGGTATGAGGAAACACATTGAATGTAGAGCAATCCCTGCAAGAGGAAGAAAACAATATTGATTGGATGTACGGGGAGACGTTTCACCGCCGCCACACTGCACAAACAACACTATTGTGCTTATAAATGGAGATAATTTAGTAGTGGTAAAGTACGGTGTAAAGGTATGAGGAAACACATTGAATGTAGAGCATTCCCTGCAAGAGGAAGAAAACAATATTGATTGGATGTACGGGGAGACGTTTCACCGCCGCCACACTGCACAAACAACACTATTGTGCTTATAAATGGAGATAATTTAGTAGTGGTAAAGTACGGTGTAAAGGTATGAGGAAACACATTGAATGTAGAGCAATCCCTGCAAGAGGAAGAAAACAATATTGATTGGATGTACGGGGAGACGTTTCACCGCCGCCACACTGCACAAACAACACTATTGTGCTTATAAATGGAGATAATTTAGTAGTGGTAAAGTACGGTGTAAAGGTATGAGGAAACACATTGAATGTAGAGCAATCCCTGCAAGAGGAAGAAAACAATATTGATTGGATGTACGGGGAGACGTTTCACCGCCGCCACACTGCACAAACAACACTATTGTGCTTATAAATGGAGATAATTTAGTAGTGGTAAAGTACGGTGTAAAGGTATGAGGAAACACATTGAATGTAGAGCAATCCCTGCAAGAGGAAGAAAACAATATTGATTGGATGTACGGGGAGACGTTTCACCGCCGCCACACTGCACAAACAACACTATTGTGCTTATAAATGGAGATAATTTAGTAGTGGTAAAGTACGGTGTAAAGGTATGAGGAAACATAATTGAATGTAGAGCAATCCCTGCAAGAGGAAGAAAACAATATTGATTGAATGTACGGGGAGACGTTTCACCGCCGCCACACTGCACAAACAACACTATTGTGCTTATAAATGGAGATAATTTAGTAGTGGTAAAGTACGGTGTAAAGGTATGAGGAAACACATTGAATGTAGAGCATTCCCTGCAAGAGGAAGAAAACAATATTGATTGGATGTACGGGGAGACGTTTCACCGCCGCCACACTGCACAAACAACACTATTGTGCTTATAAATGGAGATAATTTAGTAGTGGTAAAGTACGGTGTAAAGGTATGAGGAAACACATTGAATGTAGAGCAATCCCTGCAAGAGGAAGAAAACAATATTGATTGGATGTACGGGGAGACGTTTCACCGCCGCCACACTGCACAAACAACACTATTGTGCTTATAAATGGAGATAATTTAGTAGTGGTAAAGTACGGTGTAAAGGTATGAGGAAACACATTGAATGTAGAGCAATCCCTGCAAGAGGAAGAAAACAATATTGATTGGATGTACGGGGAGACGTTTCACCGCCGCCACACTGCACAAACAACACTATTGTGCTTATAAATGGATATAATTTAGTAGTGGTAAAGTACGGTATAAAGGTATGAGGAAATACATTGAATGTAGAGCAATCCCTGCAAGAGGAAGAAAACAATATTGATTGGATGTACGGGGAGACGTTTCACCGCCGCCACACTGCACAAACAACACTATTGTGCTTATAAATGGAGATAATTTAGTAGTGGTAAAGTACGGTGTAAAGGTATGAGGAAACACATTGAATGTAGAGCAATCCCTGCAAGAGGAAGAAAACAATATTGATTGGATGTACGGGGAGACGTTGATCGCAGTATCTACGGAAGGGTATAGCAGTTACTAAACACCTAACATACTAAGAGCATCTTAAATCACTCAGATATATTATTTTCAGCCCAGCCTTTTCTAAGATATTTACTAAAGGGCGATAAAGGAGGAAGCTTGAATTAGTAAGTATATTCTGAAAGTAGGAGATCCTTGGAAAGCCAAAGTAGCAAGGCCAAAAAAGAAAATTGCAGTTTCGGTTTTATCCAGTCTGTTCTGAGGTAAAATAAAACTTGAAAACACAGTCAAAAGGGAGAGTCACTGACGGCAGGACACGGCACTAAACACTTTTCACTTTGACTGCAACCTCAGAAAAAATATTTGTAGAACATGATGTAATTATTTTTATTTAGTACTACGTCTTCATTATTCACTCTTTTAAACTATGTATTTTACACCATTCCACTCGCCACTGATGACAAACTTCGGCGGATAACCAAATATTGTACAAAAGAGGGCAAACAGGTTGAATTATTTCCCTTTTCCTAGCATTATCATACATAAACGACTACCCATATATCTTATCTAAAATACGAACAGTTCGTAATAGGTGTTGTGTATCATTCATTTTTGCATGTGTGATGATTTCAATGCGGTAAAATAATTTTGTTCCAGAGATCAGTTATCTGTCGCTCTTTGGCGTATATCATTTAAGGCAGATTCTACTGTTCTCAGACATTGGAATGCAGTTCCGATATGGCTGATTATGCCTGCGAAGGATCTCCTACTTTCAGAACTTATATGCATTACACGACAGTAGGTGTTAAGTGTTTGGCTGGCGGCCGTAACATGTCGTACCGTACTTCATTCTCAGAGTTGTTATATAATCTGGTCATTCGGGATCACCAGTTTCGATGTTTTTAGTTAAAAAAATGGAATACCACTTAGGCCGGTGCTAGTTGGTATGAATAATGTTGCACTTTAATGCAGGAAATACAACATACAAAACACACAGTCGCCCGACCAGCACCGCGACTAAAAGACAATAAATGTACATGCATATCAAAAGACACAAGGAGACACACAGAGACATAACAAACAAATAATAGGGGAATATGGCAGTACCGCCATGAAACAGTCAGTTGGCAAAACTCACTGGGGATTTTAACCAGTCTAGGGCACAGGTGCCCTGCTATGTCTCAACAACAACAGAAACTGTCGCAAATAGCGATCTAATGTATAATTGACTAATTAATTAGTTTTCCTTCACCGTTCATGTGAACGGTGCCTTATTGTATTATTTGTGTCTTTATTTCTGGGTATACACCGTCCTTTATATTTGTAACCGTTCGCTTGAATTATCACGAGCTTCTTTACACCGTTCTTTGTAAAAAATGCAACGGTGCTTAGCAGAGTATATAAGGCAGACTGATTTCATTTTCAGTTAGAGTTCAGAAAAGTTTGTAAAAGATGTGTCAAAGTTAACCATCAATAAAAGAATTAAAGTTTTAACAGATGTATGCGTTGTTGTGAACTCTCGCCAAAGTTAAACGTTATCGGTGTGGCAAAGAAAAGCTTTGTTTGGTTTAAAGTAGAAGGAAATAAAAACTTTGACACATTGAATGATCCCGCGAACCGGATACTATTCCAGTGTGAAATGTGAAAATAATACAAGTGATCTTTGGAGAATATGTCCTGCAAATGTGGACATAAAGTTTATACTCCGTCATCAGAAGAGAATCCAAATAAAAGTGTTTCAAGGGAATAAAGTGTGTTGTGGTAAAAAGATTCAAAATGGCAAGTGTAATTTACATAAAAGGTGTGAGGACAAGGTACAGAAATACATTGGATGCAGAAATAAGGACCGCAACGGAAAAAATAAATAAGGAAAGTATTCAGTTTGATATTGAACAAACTGTGTTGAAGGCAACAAAATGTATTGAAAAGATTAAAACATACACTGAGAAGTTTGAGCTTCAAAGTGAGAAATTAGTTTCTGCTGTTGATCAAACTGAAAGTGAGCGCATTGAAGAAATACTGAATGACGATTGCAATCTCTGTTCAGCAGCAATGGATATACACATTGATTTAAAGCAGTTTAAAGATAAATTGTTATCAGTTAAGCAGAAAGAACAGGAAAAGGAAGATATAGAAGATGACCCTGTAACGAACAAACTTGTTCAGTTACAAGAAGATATGCAGATTTTGTTTCTGACACAGATGAAACAACATGAAACTACCGAGAAGAAGGCACAGGAACGAAAGTCAACAGTGAAATTGTCAAAATTCGAGACGATATCGTTCAACGGTGATAAAACTAGATGGGTTGAATTCTGGGACTCATTTCAGAGTGCCGTTCATAACAACAAAACCCTTTCCAATATTGAGAGATTCAATTATCTCCGAAGCAAGTTAACAGGGGACGCAAAAGGTGCGATAACGGGTTTGGCTCTATCTAATGATAACTACGCAGTTGCTGTTGATATTCTTTTGCAGCGCTTTGGAAACCCACAATAGCTTGTTGATCTGCATTACAACCATCTAATAAACATACTCCCGGCACCAAATAATGTGAGCAGTTTGAGAAATTTGCTTGACACCGTTCAGAGACACCTCAGATGTTTAGAAGTTTTGAAGCAAAATGTCAACCAAGATGTATTTGTCTCCATGATTAGATCAAAGCTACCCGAAGATGTGCTGTTACAATTGGAGATACAGAATGGAACAGACAATAAGTTGTATGTGCTTTCGCTCACAAAAAGACTGCATGATTATGTTGTGGCTTCAGAGAGGGCAGGAAAGGATCCAAAGCATGCCAGTGGAAAGAGTGGAAGTCATGGTTCGACATCGATACCTACCAGAACAACCTCTCATCGAAAACCAGGGATGGGTGAACCGAAATTCAATTCTACAACACAAACGCTCATCTCAACCGGAGTCAAAACACGGGCTACGACGAGACCCAGTGAACGGCAGCGCATTAGTAGTAAGTGCCGATATTGTCAACAACATCATTGGAGTGATGAATGTAAACAATACCAGACCATCAGCGAGAGAAAAGATCGTATTAAAGGAAGTTGTTATAAGTGTTTAAAAGATAGCCATTCGTTCAAAGACTGCAAAACCAACAAACCATGTGTGTACTGTGGTGACATGAATGTCCAGCACAGAAGCTTGTGTCCCAAGAAGTTTCTATGGAAAATTTCAGTTGATCATGTAGTGAACGAAATGAACACCCAGGATATAGTGGAAGAAAGTGGACTGATGTCAACCAATGAGACTGTTTTAATGCAAACAGCTCTTACAGAAATAAGAAATCCAGATCTTAATAGCACGGCGCAAGTGAGACTTTTTCTTGATTCTGGGTCACACAGAAGTTATTTAACGCAAGCCTTGGCTAAGAAATTGCAACTCAAAGAAGAAGGTGAACAAGATCTTCATGTAGTCACGTTTGGAAGTACAGCAGCAAAGAAAATTACCACAAGATATACAAAGTTGGATGTTATGCTCAAAAATGGAAATCACATGACCATTACAGTAAACATCGTGCCTGCAATAAGTGGTACACTCCAACGGCGACCTGTAAAAGATTTGTGGTCCAATGACGTTCAAGAAATCGTGAAAAGTGTTGACCTAGCAGACGTCATTCCCATGGAAAATGAAACGGCACCGATTGAAATTCTCATCGGAAATGATTATTATTTGGATTTTGTTCATGGTACAAAGATCAAAATACAAGACGGACTGTACTTACTTGCATCCAAACTAGGCTGGATTCTTAGTGGGAGACTGAAAGACTCAGAAGAAATAGGTGACGAATCAGGTATGCTGATTCTAACTTGCGGTGTCAATGTGAGTAAAACGAATGTGTGTGCTAGCATCGATTATTCCTTTCTTGCCAAAACGGAATTGGAAGACTTCTGGAATATAGGATCCATTGGCATTGTGGAAAGAGATGACAAAACAGAAGACATGATTGCTATGGATAAGTTCCGAACATCTTTAAAGTTTGGAAATAGTAGGTATCACGTAAATTGGCCTTGGAAAAGTGATGAACCAGACCTGCCCACCAACAAAGAACTAGCAGCTGGCAGACTAAGAAGATCTGTTCAACGAATGATAAACAAATCAAACATTCTTCAAAAGTATGACGCTGTAATAAGTGACCAACTGAAAAAAGGTGTGATTGAAAAAGTTGAGCCAACACAGAAAGACGGAATATTAAAATATCTCCCGCATCATGCTGTGATCAAACCTGACAGAAGTACGACAAAAATACGAGTGGTGTACGATGCATCTGCAAAAACACGTAAGGAACACAATATTTTGAATGATCGCCTGTATCGTGGACCAGTCATGTTACATGATTTATGTGGACTAGTTTACACCCCATTGCCATGGTTGCTGACATAGAAAAGGCATTTATGCAAATTGGTTTACAGCGTGAACAGCGCGATGTAACGAGATTCTTGGGGCTCAAGGACATTGACAAACCAACAGTTAAAAATGGAATAATTTGACAACATTCAAGAATATAGGTTCTGCAGAGTTCCTTTCGGAATCGTGTCAAGCCCATTTTTATTTGGTGCAACCATAGAATATCATCTGGATTCCTATAACTGCGACATAGCAGATAAAATAAAAGGTGACATATATGTTGACAACCTCATAACAGGAACAAATACTGTAGCTGAGGCTCAAGAACTTTATACTGTTTCAAAATCAATGTTTCGTGAAGGTGCCATGAATCTCAGAGAGTGGATTTCGAACAATGCAGAATTCAATGAAACACTTTTTATTGAGGACAAAGCACATTCCGAATCAGCAAAGGTACTGGGTCACCAATGAAATGTTAAGAATGACACTATATCTTTCAAGATGACACAAGTTGTAGATGATCTAGTTCCAGTGACAAAACGTGTAGTGTTGAGGTACGTAGCGTCTGTTTTTGATCCGTTAGGATTAATGTGTCCAGTTATGTTGAGAGGCAAAGTTTCTGCAACAGCTATGGAAAAGGCGTGTAGATTGGGACGAACAACTAGCTGAAGAGGAGCGCAAACATTGGTACACCATTAGAAAAGATATGGATAAGATTTCAGAGAGTGCTGTCCAACGGTGCATTACGGCAGAGACTTCAACTCCTATAGAATATCGACTCCTGTGTTTTTGTGATGCGTCTGAAAAGGCATATGCAGCAGTAGTTTATTTACATCAAATGTCAGAAAATGGTTCAGCTACAAATCTTGTATTTGCGAAGACACGTTTAGCACCGGCGAAGAAGATGTCCATACCAAGATTGGAATTGCTAGCAGTAGTGATAGGGTTAAGGTGTACACAATTTGTGAAAGAACACTTAAAAGTATCAATCACTAAAACGCATATATGGTCGGATTCTCAATGCGTGTTACATTGGATTGTCTCAGACAAGCAAACTACCGTATTTGTGACAAACAGAGTGAACGAAATTAGAAAGTGTTCTGACATGATATTGTCATACGTGCCAACAAGGGAAAATTCAGCTGACGTAGCGTCTCGAGGAACAACTACTATGAAGCTTCGAAAAAATAGTTTATGGTGGAATGGCCCAGCATGGTTGTCGAAAAATCCTGATGAATGGCCACGGTCTATCGATCAATTAAATGATAGTTCCTATGAAAACTTCAGAGAAGAATTACATGAAACGAAGAAAACCACATCTCTTGTGCAAACGTCTATGGCGGTATGTGAAAATGTTCAATATTCTGAGGTCTATATCCCTTTTGGAATAAACTGTAATGAGTTTTCTTCATTAACAAAACTGTTACGAGTCTCTGTGCTAGCGCTTCGCTTCGTGTGCAAATTACAAAAACGGTATTGTGCTACCGGACACATTACTTGTACTGAATTACAAGAAGCTAGAAACCTATGGTTCAAAAGAGTGCAAGAAAACAATTACAAGGACGTATTGGATGCTATCAAATTTGGAAGAAAAACAAATATTCAAAACTCATTAGGACTTTTTGTTGATCAAAATGGCCTCCTTCGATGTAAAGGCCGTTTGGAAAATGCATGTCTCAGTGAAAGTGCCAGATTTCCGATACTGTTACCACCAAAAGATCGCTTTACACACCTCTTGATAGAGAAAACCCACAAAGAAATACTACATAGTGGTGTGTCGCAAACATTAGCAGCGGTGCGTATGGGCAACTGGATTCCTCACGGACGAGCCACTATAAAAACAGTGCTCAGTGCTTGCACAGTGTATCGACGGGTTGAAGGTGGACCATACAAGATGCCACCTATGTGTGCATATCCTTCAACTCGTGTAACAGAAGCCACCCCATTTGCAAGAGTATGGCTAGATTACATGGCCCCCTCTACGTCAAGACAGACATCAGTTTGTGGATATGTTTGTTCACCTGTCTTGTTACAAGAGCCATTCATTAGGAACTCGTGTGTGACATGACAACAGCAGAGTTTCTCTTGTGCTTCAGGCGATTCATTTCCCAAAGAGGTACACCAAGTGAGCTAATAAGTGACAGTGCTGCGCAATTTCGTGCGGCTAGTAACATACTGGATCGTATCTGGAATAAAGTGCACACAGATGAAGATATTTTAAATTATGCTTCAAATGCAGGTATTTTATGGAGATTCAACGTAGAGCTTGCTGCTTGGATGGGAGGGTTCTACGAAAGGTTGATTGGTTTAGTGAAAAGGTCACTACGAAAAGGTGTAGGAAGACGAAAGTTGACTATGGTCCAGCTACAAACACTCCTGAAAGAAATAGAGTCAGTGTTAAATTCAAGACCACTGATCTATATAGGAGATGACATCAATTCATCTATACTTATTACACCGTCTCATTTTCTTACACTTAATCCCAATATTGGCATACCGCAAACCGAAATCACTGATGACAAGGACTATCAACCAGTAGACAGCAGTGCTGAAAAGCTAATTCAGATTTGGAAAAAGGGTCAAAACTTACTTGACATGTTTTGGAACATGTGGAGACACGAGTACTTGGTCAGTTTAAGGGAAAGGACTCAAACGAAATTGAAAACTGGACGAGTTCATTCTAGTTTTTCACCGAAGTTGAACGACATTGTGATAATAAAAGAATATTGTCCAAGAGGAAGCTGGAAATTTGGTAAAGTGACCAAACTGATCAAAAGCAAAGACGGATATATAAGATCCGCGAAAGTTGTCATTCCTTCGGGTAAAGAAATTGGCCGCCCATTGAACTTGTTATACCCTTTAGAAGTGACTGAAAAGCCAACTGATACTGTTGATATCTTAGAAAATACAAAGAAACAAACAGAAACGCATGAACAAGTGTGTCGTCCATAGCAGCATGCTGCTAAGGAAGCAGCGACAAACATACGGAAAATCATAACTGAAGAAGCTGTAGACCAGTGAATGCTTCAAATGTAGAACTGCATATCTGCTATGTATAAACTTCTTAAGAACTGTCCCCTGAACTGGGTTTAAATTTATATGTGTGTACAGAAACAAGTTTATTGTGCATACAGTGTAATAAGCAATAATCAATTATACTACTGCATAGTTAAAGACCCTACGGAATCGCAGAACCGTCGGTGAAAACAGTTTACAAATGGATTCAGTAGTTAAATAAACTATCCTTTGTTCAATGACTTAATACACGGTTGTGTAGACACATTATCAAAACCAACACGAAAATCGTGCAACGGCACCCAGTCAGTATCTACACAACGGTACTTTGTATTCACTTCCCGCACAAAGACCCAACGTAGCAGCTGTTTGTAGAGAAGTCGACACGTGAACAAAAGCCACAAGAAAATCGTGCAACGTCTCCCATTGAGTATCAATACAACGGTGCTCTGTATTCTGCTACTGCACAGATATCTCGTGCAACGGCCACATGTTTGCACAACATATATATAAGCGTTGGATAGAATGCGTTCATTTCTAGTATGGTAGTTAAAAGTTGAACATGTATATCTGTGACTTGTGTCGCCGTGACTACGCTTCAAAAAGGAGTCTGATGAGACATGTCAAAGAGAAGCATGTGGAAAACAAATCTTATCCGTGTGCAACCCCTACTTGCAATTCAAG
Organism: Azorinus chamasolen; assembly: GCA_963576725.1. Taxonomy (NCBI): domain Eukaryota; kingdom Metazoa; phylum Mollusca; class Bivalvia; order Cardiida; family Solecurtidae; genus Azorinus; species Azorinus chamasolen. Next base: position 13,514,148 of record OY755253.1, read on the forward strand.
ATTTATTCGACGCAGCTATTTGATCACACACTTAAGAAAGGTGCACCTTTATGACAGGAAAACGGCAAAGACGATGGCATTTGACATTAAATCAATTGCTCACCACTCGCCTACACGTGACGACCTCGAAGAAATCAGCGATAGTGAGGCATTTTTTGACGGTTTAGCCAAATCTCCCTACCAATCACAGTTAGAACCCACATCTGAAGATGACAATATAATGGATCTTTTAGACTCTTTCGAGTCTTATATTGCCGCTGATGCTGATGTGAACAACAACTTCATTCAAGATCTGCTTGGTGAAAACGACGCATTAATCCAGACGTCGGACGTCAATCACAATGGCACAGGGTCCAACAACATTGATTTACATGAGTGCATAGATCATGTTTCGCATAGTGAAATGTATGACAATGTTTAAGATAATTCGGAAACGGATAACATTGAAGATGTGTGTGGCAGTGCCGTCAAAAGTGATTCAAGAGACGTCAGTGATCATTTGGATGACCGTTTCGCAAATAGAGCAGAAAGTATTGATAATGTGGCCTTGAGTGATAATGAATGTAGCGGTGACGAGTACAATGTCGATGGTTACGTTAGGAATTATGTGAGTGACCTGTATGATCGTCTTGATGATGAAGAATACGCGCAAGTTGAGGTGGCTGTGGATGATGACGTGAACTGCGACGTAAGGGATACAGATAACGCTGATTGGACTCCCGCAAATGACATTAATGGCAATCTTCATGACGATAACGTAAATAGTGCCGATAGTGATATTGACGATGACATTATAGAAATCAGCAGTGAAAGTGAAAATGAGAATGATGAAGTTATGGTGACATCAATAAACTTAACGCTATGTAAAACTGAAAAAGTTAGAAATGGTTAAAACCATTCTGTTAAAAGAACAGCTTCTATTGGATATTCTGAGAATATTTGTCAAAGGGATGTAACTGACAATCTTAAGAAAATCATTGACTATATGCAGTCTGAATTTAAGGAGTATGCTGACTTCTACCATGATACCACAGACAAGTGAACTAGAACCTTAAATATCATGAACTATCCTTTGTGTAGGGAATGTCGCAACTAGCGATCTAATGAAAGTATAATTGACTAATTAATTAGTTTTCCTTCACCGTTCATGTGAACGGTGCCTTATTGTATTATTTGTGTCTTTATTTCTTGGTATACACTGTCCTTTATATTTGTAACCGTTCGCTTTAATTATCACGAGCTTCTTTACACCGTTCTTTGTAAAAACTGCAACGGTGCTTAGCAGAGTATATAAGGCAGACTAATTTCATTTTCAGTTAGAGTTCAGAAAAGTTTGTAAAAGATGTGTTAAAGTTAACCATCAATAAAGGAATTAAAGTTTTAACAGATATATGCGTTGTTGTGAACTCTCGCCAAAATTAAACACTATCGGTGTGGCAAAGAAAAGCTTTGTTTGGTTTAAAGTAGAAGGAAATTAAAACTTTGCCACATAAACTCCATCACAAATACATTTTTACTCACATGTCATATTATGTACCTAAAACAAACCAAAACATAATTTTCTGATCCAACTAAAAAAACCAAATAAATCGCGAACATCCCTGCTCTGTATAATAAGTAAAAGGTATTCAACTCCGGCCGAACTTTTCTCAAAAACCGATGGGTTCATTCACTGCGACCGTCCTTGAAAGCTTGTTTGACCACACATTTCAATAAACTGTGTCTCATTTATCAACGAATTATCACTCTTGATGAGCAGCCATCTATTTGTTCCCCGGTCTGATAGCATAAATGGATATCGTGTATTCACAATATCTTCAAATAATATTTTCTAACAATCTCTACTAGCTTGATATTGATATCGGTGAATGTCACTACTTTCGGTTTGTAAGTCTTTACTTTCGGTTTAAAACCCAAAGTAGTTAATTTCACCGATATCAATATCAAGTCTGTAGAAATTTTTAGAGGAATATTATTTTTTAAAAAATGTGAATACACAATATCCATTTAAAAATGCTTTCAGACCGGGGTAATGCCTTATAAACCAGTTATATGATGTTTCGACTTGAATTTGCGAAAATAATTTTCGGGGGTTGGGTCAGATCACGATGATACTTATGACATGTGATTAAAAAGTAATGTATTTGTGGTGGAGTTGTTTTTATTGTTGCTGTTCAGACATAGGATGCGAAAGGCACCAGTGGTTTAGGGGTGCTCAACCTGACATTTCAAGCATCAGCAAACGAACGAGTACAAGTCAGAGATAAACATAAGACAAACGCAAAAGTACTGCCTAGGAACGGTCAGTGGCAAAACGGCAACTGGCGGTTCAAATCGGTTTAGGGACGTCCTTACCGCACACTTATCGCAATGTCACCATAATTTATACAAACAGTGTAAAGAAAGTGCACACGTGCTCTTCGAAATGCTAATATTTCGCCTGGACCATACACATAAACATACAGTACAATAGTCAGAGTACATACATGACAGAGTACAGACATGACATGTCATGCTGTCTATCGGTGTTTTGGTGGTGGTTGCGTCTTGCATGTGGCTTTGCCTGCTTGACTTTACTACTTTTCCATTATCAGAAGCATGAATTCCCGTTTGTTCATATTTTTTTGAAAAATGTTTGGTATAGAAACCCAGAGAAGATGTCTATAGTATGACTCAATGGTAAGGGCCTGTACTATTTGTTTCATATTTCCACGTGACCTAAAACCATTCTCACACATTTATAAACACATCTGTTCCTGTAGCATTGACTTATGTTTGCAAATTGCACACATTTTAAAAAGGGGCATCAAACAGCCTGAGATTTGCAGTTGGATTTGATTTTTTGATTGGATTTTGATTTTTTAACAGCTAATCCAATAGAATGAAAGTCAAGTAGCGATGCTGCTCGAAAGTTCACTGCAAAAGCGATGGTGCAGTATTTGACATGATGAGGTACATAGACGCTCTAAGAATAATAGTGTCTAATAGCCCTTATAGACATTAAATAATGCAAAAAAAATGTGGTCGGATTTTTTATGAAACTAAATTTGAACCATATGGTACCCCATATAACTCTGCGTCAATTTATGACCCAACCTGTTTTACATTCTGATAGTATAATTATATTTCAAAAGTACTGAAAGAAAACTGTTCTTTAAGAATGTATGTATAAGCTGATTTCTCGCGATTAGATTTTGTTCTGCAGATCACGCTGTGGTGCAACCTGTATGGCCGCGAATGTTTAGACACGTCACACACAGAAATACACACCCAAACACATGCATATACGCGTGCTGAACGCAGAAAACATTAATAAACATTAACGAACGCAAACGTACTGGAAATACACATTCCAAACATGAGCCATAGCAGAAGTACAAAGTACAAAAGTACGGGTGATAAAGAGAGTACCGCCATGGAACGGCTAGTGGCAAAATCACCACTGGGGGTTTAAACCGGTTTACGGATGTTCTAACCTCACACTTATCTCAAAGTCACCATAGCTTAACAAATAGTGTAAATAAAGTTATCCCCGCCAGCCTTTCCCACTACATAGTTGGTGGTAAACACATGATAATATGTGAAGCATAGCATAACAACTGTGAAAAACCCGTCACATATGTGTTCAATGGAATATTCAGTTTACTCTTAAATGAAACGGACGACACTTTAAACAGACAAAAGACTGTTTAGGTAGCGAAAGTTTTGTCCTTGTCCATATGTACATGGCATTCAAGTTTACGCTCTGGGTGTATAACCAAGTTGCCAAAACAAAACAGGATTTGCTTTTGTTTATAAAATCAATTGTTTTTAATACATAACAACCGGTTTATTATTAGATTCACACATTGAGCTATATGCAAATCTGAAATAACATTAGACAAAACTACGAGTAACAAGTTTTTCCTCAGTCTCAAAAATAGCTGACACATTGAGTTTGTAATCGAAAATATATCTAACCCTGCGAACAGGATTTCTGCTCAATCCTACGTTTGTACCAATTTGCTGAAGCGTCTGAGTAACTATTGGCCGGGTTTTAAACTTAGATCCGGATGAGACTTTGAAGCTTAAAGCCATATGCAACTGACATCTTAAACAGACGGATGAGACATTAAAGCCAGATGCAGCTTATATCTTTAACAGTCGAGCTATGGCTTTATGTTTATTCTGTTAAGAATACATCAAATCCGCTTTAAAGCAGTCATTTGACATTTTATCTGAACACCAAAGATTCTTCTTGAAAGTTCCTTTTATTAATAAAGGTATTGATTTTATTGACCTCCAAAGTATTTTTAGAGACACAAATGTAATTGACACTATTCCTAAATACTTTAAAAATACAGAACCACCTATCATCTGCTACAAATATAACACACCCACCAGAAATACAATTTTCAACTATGATAAAATTGTGGCCGACCTTAAAATTAATGATAATATTCCTGATAATTGTAATTGCGCCACCTCAAAATTTTGCTACTCTCCGGCTGGTCATGTGATTACTGGTAATTTTGAGATAATTAAAGACAAACGTCTACGATCTCATTTGAATAAAGGTCCCAAATATAGAATACCATCCTTGATAGATTTTAACTCTTGTCGAGTTCAGATTGCGGAGGCTTTACAAACTTTTAGTATTAAGTGGTGTTGAAGAGAACATGTTGAGTCTATTGCTCTTTCTTGTTGGAAAAAACTAATGTTTGATATAATTGACAAACGCATTTCTTTTTATAGCTCTAATATATACCTTGCATCCACTGTAAGCACGTACGATTTTTCTACTCTGTACACAACTATTCCTCATATTCTAATTAAGGATAAGCTTACTAACTTAATCCAGAAAGTATTTGCCCGAGAAAAACCATCATTCCTGGCATGTAATGCTGAAAAAGCTTTCTTTACTGACGAGCAAATGGAATATTACACTAATTGGACGTGCTCAGAAGTTTGCGAATCACTAACCTTTCTTTTGGTTAACATATTTGTACGTTATGGGAATGCTATATACCGTCAGGTAATTGCTATTCCTATGGATACGAATTGTGCACCACTTGTCGCAGATTCGTTTTTGTACTGCTATGAGAGAGATTTCATGTTGCGTTTGAATCCTCAAACACAAGAAGATGTTATAAAAGCCTTCAATGATATTGTCGATATTTGGATGATATTTTTCACTTAGATAACCCTTTCTTTGATGCTCTGATTCCTACAATTTATCCTAAAGAACTCATATTGAATAAAGCTAACCCGTCCGACAATTATGCAGCGTTTCTTGATCTGGACCTTAAAATTGATAATGGAATGATTTCTTCTAAAGTATATGACAAAAGAGATGATTTTGATTTTAATACTGTAAATGTTCCACATCTTGACGGGGATGTTCCCCGTGCTCCATCTTACGAGGTTTATTTATCTCAACTTATTCGTTTTGCTAGAGCTTGTTCATCTATAGACGATTTTAACAGTCGAAATCTCATTTTAACTGAAAAACTGCTTAAGCAAGGATATAGATACCATAAACTAAGAAAAACGTTCTCTAAATTTTACTATCGAAATCTCTCACTTATTTACAAGTACCAATGTAATCTCAAGGCGCTTCAGCGACACGGTATTTCTCATCCTGAATTTTATGGTAATGTGATTTAAAAACTTCGTAAAATTATTGGACATTACCGTTTTCTAACTTTGTTCATCAAATATGTTAAAACATTCATTAAAAAGGGATATGATTCTGTAGTACTACAACATACTGCATGTTTGGTTGTCAACCCTTTAACAGTTGGCAATCACGCTGGCCTCTTTGCATGTTCGCCGACAAGAAAGGTTTAGTACTCTATGAAGGCGACCTCTTAAATCCAGAAACGGAAGGCGAACGTCGGATATCTGTACTATTTCGTTTTTGTCGTACCCTTTATTACATTCAGCAGTTACTCTGTTTGCAGCTCAATCATTGAGTACACTAGCGATAGGTGGATACAGTGTGTTCACTTAAATGTTTTCGTTATACATGCACTTTACCACTGTATTTGCCATCGCGGTTGTTGTAGATTAGTCGGAGAGGGAATACTTTTTTGCACTGTTTGTCTTTTATGGCGGGGATGGAATAAGTGTGAGGTTGCGCGCCCATAAACAGGTTTAACCCCCAGTGACTTTAGTCACTGACCATTCCAAGGCGGTACTTTCAACTGCCCCCTATTGTATGTTTGTTTTGTCCTTGTGTGTCTCTTGTTGTTTTTATAGTTATGTACATTTGCTGTTTCCTTGTGTTGCTGTGCGGACGACTGTTTGTTCTGTATGTGATGTTTCCTGCACGACTAATTTTTGTACATTCATATATTGGGGATAGGGATCTCGCAAATTAGACGGATGCCTAATGCAGGACAGAAGTAATGTATTTTTTTATGTTTTTTTTTCGAGGGGGGGGGGTTGTATCGCGTTAGCAGTATTTCAGCTATACCGCGGAGTCCAGCTAACTACAGGTGGAGGAAGACCCCTCGTAATTTTCTGTACATGAAACAATGCTATTTGTTCCGTGCACCGAAGAACACCTGGGTAGAATGAACACGTGAATACGAAAATTGTTAGCCATGCCAGAAATGGCAGAATCAACATATTATTCCATTAGCAAACAAAGCAGACCCAGTAAGACAGCGTTTAAAATATATTGACTTATCACTACCATAGTATAATTGTAGGATAAAAATGAGCATGTAAGGCACATTCAAACGTCCGATAGCATACGCCTATTTTTCCTCTGCTCCAATTCAACTTGCACTAAAAGATACTGAAAGTGACCACAATTAACCATTTCCCCATTGAATATTCATAAAGACATCATGAATATATATTAGCTATTGTTTCATAATGGTATATGAACACAGATGTGTTTGGCATTGGTAGAAACTGTAGAGTCGAGTCTATTATAACTTAATTAGCAAATATAGCAGACCCTGATCAGACCCTGATCAGTACATTGGAAAATTTACATATAAAAATTCAATTAATACATTATTGAAATTATTTCTTACATAAACACTGAACAAGGAAAGGGTTAAAACAGGATTTGTACGTAAGTTATGTTGTACCTTCCTGCAGAACGACAGTATTGCATAACTTTTGATTTACTTTGCAAATGAGATGTCTATGTAACTTATACTTTTCTCAGCTTCAGTCTATCAGTGTTGGTATATATGCTGGTCCTTTGGGATTACCAGTATCTTTGTTTTACAATGAAAACTGAACAACGCTCAAGCCGATACTCAAGCCGATACTAGGGACGCGACTATTATTGCACTTTTGGTTACTATTCATGAAAAGAGCAATGCAAAGGAGCCTGCAGTTTCCTATTTTCGCATTGCTTTCGAAGGATATCCCTTTTTCAGATTCATCTTAAACGTTTTGCATGTTAAGTCAATTTTCGGCTGCAACAAGTTTTTTAAATAAAGTCTTTCCAATTTCTATGCAACAGTGTCGCAAATTATTCACACAGTTGGGACACTTATAAGGCGCGGCATCAGGCGGTGTCTGATCTGGATCCAAAATGTTGCATAGGTAAATTATGGTTTAGCCGTTCTCGTACAAATGATTAAATATATGCATGTATATAGAACGTATTTCTAATTCGGTACAGCCTTTTCTTTTGGAGTTGTGGTTTACAAGTTGTAGCACAAGTCGAGTCATACTACACATGTAGCTAATTGTACCCTCAACAAACCTGCAACATATGACGGCAGATCTAGGTCGAGTATGCACGATAACATTATATAACACTGGTTAAAATCCCTTCAAGTAACAGTGGTTTTAACTGGGTACGTTAAGAGTCGAGGAACACGTGCAGGGTGTATTAGCTCTGAAGTGCAACTTGCAGAATAAAACAAACACATAAATTACTAGCAACAAGTGAGATATTTAAAAGATCTCCCCATGCACACACGTTATTGACTGAGTTTAGGAAAGTCCAACTAGAAAACTAGAAAAGCATCCTCTGCATGTCAAGTACGAACTTATCAAATTATGTGTGGATGTCATACACACTTGATAGTTTGACGCTGTTGACCGGATGTTGTATTACACAACACATATCTAGCAATAACAAATACTAGTTATTTCTAACTTAAAGATTAATAAATAAGTATATGAAATATTTTATTTCGTGAGGTTAACTCAACAGGTTTACGATTAAGTTCTCTTGAGGTCGTCAAACAAAGGCATTCCTTAAACGAATGATAAACAGACCTGTTTACCCTTTATTCTATAAATACGCCTTTCCGTCCTTTTTTGCGAACAGAGTAGCCGTCTGATTAAGGTCTGCTCTGTTTGCTTACTACATAAAAAAGATATGATTTTGTGGTTATTGCTTTTGTTAAAATGCATGTGTCCACGCTCTATTGTAATACATTAATCTACGATAGTTATGGGTAGCAAATACAGTAGAACCCCTTTAAATCGGACGTTAAATGCAAAATGGAGATAGGTGACTGCTGAATGCAGAATAAAAGCTATATAGAAAGCGCCTGTGAGCTTTCTACATGACTTTCACACTGTATTAAGCAGCTACTTGCCTAAGAGTATCAAACTGTTTTCTACTTAAATTCCAGTTTAGATGGGTTTACTGTGGTGCGGACGTATCAAGGACAGCATTGTATCTTGATCCTTTCGTTTCCATGTCTACTAATTTTGATATGTTCAACGAACATTGTTTGTGACTGTACATAATTCCAAACAGGTAGATTGCTTTTAATATAAAAGATAATGCAGCCAGTAATACAATTGTAATGTGTTACATAATTATACTGGCTCTTAACACTGTTAACTGATTGTAGGAAAGGTAAACAACCGCAAATGCAAACCAGAGGACACGTGCCTAGAATTATTTTCGTTGCTGTACAATTTTTTGACATTATCGACTGTCATCATTTTTATATGAAATAAATTTTGAAGTCGATATGTATTTCGCGGTGTTTCAAATATGCTGAAAGATTGTGTTCTAAAGGTATATGCATGAGTCATACAGGAAATACCAAAACAGCACCACGATGTCAAACAAAGAATGTGCATGAATATAAAAGACACAAAGAGACGCACAAACGCACAAACATAAATAAACAATAAGGGGGACAAATATCAGTAACAAATATCACTTAGGGGTTAAACCGGTTTAGACGCGCCCAACCTCACACTTATTCCATCGCCACCCTAAAAGACAAACAGTGTAAGTAAACGTAACCCCGTTCCGACTAATCTACAACAACCGCGATGGCAAATACAGTGGTAAAGTGCATGTGAAACGAAAACATATTACAGTAAAACAACTGTATCCACCTATCGCTCGGGTAATCAACGATTGAGCTGCAAACAGAGTAACTGTATAACAGCAATAAAGGGTACGACAAAAACGAAATAATATAGGTATCCGACGTCCTCCTTCCGTTTCCGGATTTAAGAGGTGGCCTGCACTGAGTATTAAACCTTTCTCTTTTGCGTACATGGAAATATGGCAGCGTGATTGTCAACTGCAAAAGGATTGACAACCAGACATGCAGTATGTTTAAGTACCGTAGCATCATATCCGGTTTTAATGAAGTTTTAGTATTTAGTGAACATAGTGAGAAAATGGGTATGCCCTTTTTCTAGGACTCATTGATACACTGGATTATGTTTTATTATCAGACACAACTTAACCCTTTATTATGACCACTCTTTAGAATAGGCATGAATGATCGAATCTAAAGAGTGATCAAAGAAGTACAAAATGAGTCATGCAGGAAACACCACATACAGAACAAATAGTCGCCCGAACAGCAACACAAGGAAACAGCAAATACATAACTATAAAAAACAACAAGAGACGCACAAAGACAAAACAAACACACAATAGGGGGAAGATGGAAGCACCGCCTTGGAACGGTCAGTGACAAAAGTCACTGGGGGAGGGGGGTTAAACAGGTTTATGGGCGCCCAACCTCACACTTATTCCATCCCCACCCTAAAAGACAAACAGTGTAAATAAACGGATCCTTAATTAAATTGACTTATTGGTGAAATAAAGGACCTATTATTGATTTCACTTTACTTATCTTATCTGGGCCTCTTATCTAGAGCTTAGATATTTGGTATGAAGCATCACCTAATAGACCTCTACCCGTATTCTTTGAAAATGGGTGATCCTTTGAAAGCAGAAAGTAGAAATGCAAAATGAGAAACTTGCAGACTCGGTTTTATTGAGTCTGTTCATGAGTAGTAATTAAAAGTGCAACACTACGCACGCCCCTATCACCGGCTTAAGCACTATTTAATTTCCAAAACAAGAACATAAAAACTAATTATCCCGAAGGACCAGAAAATATACCAACACTGAGAATGAAGTACGGGGCGACTTGTTACAGTTGCCACACAAGCACTTAACACCTGTTGTTGTCAAGTACATATATTCTGAAAATGGGTTATCCTCTGAAAGCTAAAGTAGAAATGCAAACAGAGAAAATTGCAGACTCAGTTTTATTGAGTCTGTTCGTGAGTAGTAAATAAATGTACAACACTACTCACGCCTCCCTAGCACAGGTGTGTAGAAAATATTACCCCTAGGTCAAACATGGCCTAACCCTGGGGTTATAGAGTTTTTAACATCAGCAACTACAGTGTAAAGGTCCTCACTATTCAGAGATCGCTAGTCGCCTACCTCAGCATAGCGATTGGCGGAGATTACTGCGTTGAAGGTTGGTAGCAAAACATATCAAAATAGAGCCTATCAGTGTATTAAAAAGCTCCGTGTCAAAGACCATAAGGCACAGAGCTTATGGTTGTTATATAGTTTTACCTATAATACCTTTACTAAGTTTGTTAAAATCAAAATGCTGGGTTCAAAATTGGTCCTGTTCTGTGGGGTCATTATCTTATGAATATACCTTTTCATGTTAGAAAGTACAGTTTAAAGGTTACAGCACTGACAATCAGTAGTGGTCCAAGGCTAGCTCTCCAGGTTACTGTGTCGTCCAACATTAACTGTGTCATATTCTAGCCGGCTATTTACCCTTTCACACATATCTATAATGTCGTCTGCTTTAGAACTGTCTTCTGCTTGGATTTCTAAAAGATCAGATTTAGGCATTTTGACAAAATGTCACAAGAGGGGATACGTTTATTTACACTGTTTGTCTTTTAGGATGGGGATGGAATAAGGGTGAGGTTGGGCGCCCATAAACCGGTTTAAACCCCCGGTGACTTTTGTCACTGACCGTTCCAAGGCGGTACTTCCATCTTCCTCCTAATGTTTGTTTGTTTTGTCTTTGTGCGTCTCTTGTTGTTTTTTCTACCTATGTACATTTGCTGTTTTCTTGTGTTGCTGTTCGGGCGAGTGTTTGTTCTGTATGTGGTGTTTCCTGCATGACTCATTTTTGTACTTGTGTAAGCAGTTTGGACCTTTGTCAGCCAGTTATTGATTTGGTATCAGATCTGAATCCAAACTGTGTGTCAATTTCAGTTCAAGTCGTGCTCAGCAGTGAAAAGGTTGATACCGCTTGAAATGTTGTCTGCTAAAAAATTAACATTGGCGATACATCACTATAATTCAGGTGAGCGATCTAGGGCTATTGGCCTCTTGTCCTTATAAAACTTTGACTATAATTTCTTTACTATTAACTCATTTACCGCAGACTCTTTTAAGACCCAAGCTCTTCGAATAAATCTACCAAAAAAGATCATGTACAAGTGAAAAGGAAGCGCTTTTTGTAGTTTAAATGGTGAATAGACCATAACTATGTACAGCATTTTAACGCTTTACTTTTCTATGCCTATGCAAACAAAGTAGACCCAGATCAGGTAATTCCTGTTGGAGCCGTCTGATAAGGCTTTACTATGTGTAGGATACAGTTTCTGCTATGACCAATTAAAATAATTAATATTCATGATTTCATTATTAGTCCCCCACCAGTTACTAGTTTTTGAGACTATAGGTTCTCGATTTTGTCTGCCCGTCTGTCACGCTAAGGTTATATAAATTTGATTTGTGAAAATAAGAATTATAATAATAATTATAAGTTTGTGTCGCATATTAACAAAGTAATGGACCTTGATTTTGTGAAAATATCGAGTTCTAATAACTATAAATGGAAAAGTAGTAAAAGTACAAAAATGAGTCATGCAGGAAATACCACATACACTCGCCCGAACAGCAACACAAGGAAACAGCAAATGTACATGGGTAGAAAAACCAACAAGAGACGCACAAAGACAAAACAAACATACAATAGGAGGAAGATGGAAGTACCGCCTTGGAACGGTCAGTGACAAAAGTCACCGGGGGTTTAAACCGGTTTATGGGCGTCCAACCTCACCCTTATTCCATCCCCATCCTAAAAGACAAACAGTGTAAATAAACGTATCCCCTCTCCGACTAATCTACAACAACCGCGACAGCAAATACAGTGGTAAAGTGCATGTATAACAAAAAAACATTTAATTGAACATACTGTATCCACCTATCGCTAGTGTACTCAATGATTGAGCTGCAAACAGAGTAACTGTAGAAAAGTAATAAAGGGTACGACAAAAATGAAATAGTACAGATATCCGACGTTCTCCTTCCATTTCTGGATTTAAGAGGTCGCCTTCATAGAGTACTAAACCTTTCTTGTCGGCGTACATGCAAAGAGGCCAGCGTGATTGTCAACTGTAAAAGGGTTCACAACCAAACATGCAGTATGTTGTAATAAGTCAAGCAGGCAAAGCCACATACAAGACGCAAACACCACCAATACACCGATAGACAGCATGACACACACACACATCCAAACGCACACACACACGAAATGAACACAAAAAACACCAAAAGACACACAAGAACCAGAGACAAACGTTCCATATATGAACAAAATCACAAGCACAAAGACGCAAGGCAAACAAAAGGAAAGGTGACAAAGAGAGTACCGCCTTGGCACGGTCAGTAGCAAAAACACCACTGAGGGTTTAAACCGGTTTACGGACGTCCTAACCTCACACATCTCTCAAAGTCATCATAGCTTTACAAATATTGTAAATAAAGGTATCCCCGCTGGACTTACCAACAACATAGACGACGGTGAACACAGGACAACATGTAAAGCATAGGATAATAACTGTGACAATCCGTCAAATATATACTCAATGACTTTGCTGAAGTCAGAGCGCCTGCAGGTAAGCCGTTAAGGGCACGACAGGGAAAAAGTAATACATGAGTCTGGTAAGCTCATCCTGTATCCAAGTTTAAGAGTATACCATCATAGAGTACTACCCTCGGCCTGTCATCGCGCAAGCAAAGAGGGAAGCGTGGCTACCGACTGTAATAGGGTCGATAACCAAACATGCAGTGCGTTGCAATATAATAGGATCATAACCTTTCTTTTTAAATGTTTTAATGCGTTTTATAAACAAATCATGAAAAGGATATGACCCCGAATTTTCCTAAGTTTGTAGATAACATTCCCATAAACTTCTGGTTGAGAAATGCCTTGTCGCAGTAACGTCCGTAGATTGCAATTATATTTACTAATGAGAGGTAAATTTCGATAATAAAATTTGGAAAAAGTTTTCCGAAGTTTGTGATATCTGTAACCTTGCTTGAGAAGTTTATCAGTTATAACTAAATTACGTCTGTTAAAATCTTCAAGCGAAGAACAGGCTCGGGCAAACCTAATCAGTTGAGAAATATAAACCCCATAAGATGTAGAACGCGGCACATCTCCATCTAGAAAAGGATAATTAACAATTTTAAAATTAAAATATTCTCTTTTATCGTATACTTTGGACGAAACTTTATCATTTGTAATTGAAAGATTCAAATCTAAAAATGAAGCATTAATGTCAGATTGATTAGCTTTGTTTAAAGACAGTTCTTTTGGGTAAATTGAAGAAATCATAGTATCAAAATAAGGATTGTCTAAATTCAAAATATCGTCTAAATACGTTGAAGGTCAGATATCTACAAACACCAAGGCAAGTCCACATTGTGTAATGTTCAACTTCTGAATTCGAAAAGAATGAACGTTGAACATTACAAGCAATGAACATTTTGTTTTCTCTGGCAAAGGTTTTTTCTATTAATTTAATAAGTTTTCCTTTATAAGATGTTGAGGTAGAGTAGTATAGAGTGTAGAGAAATCATAAGAGCTCAGTAAAGAAATGTTATACTGTTCATTTTTATTTTCAAGTTTTGTTAAAACATCATTTTAAACTTTTATGGACCAAAAAACATTAATATCAGAATTTTCATATATTTTATCACAGTTGCGTTTTACATGTTCTTTGATCGTAGTAAGACAGGACGTCAAAAGTATAGATAATTTAGTAGTGGTACAACAGCTAGGGATGGCAATAAAACGCGTCTTATAAGGGTTTTTATGTAGTTTCGGAATCCAGTACAAAATAGAAAGTTTATGTTGTTTTATGTTAGGACCAGACTTAAAATTATTGCACATTTTTACATATTCCGAGACCATATCTTTTTCAGGTGTTTGAACTGTTATATAAATTCTGAAAGGGGGTTAGCTCCTTCTTTAAAACATCAACATAATACAATCTTCAAATAATTACTATTTATGATTATATTATTCAGGATATTCACTTGTGCATCTGATGAGTTTCATCCAATCGCAATGAACATTGAGAGAGTTATGGGCCTTGATTCTGTTGAAAAATTCTATGACCCAGTAGAGTATTTGTAAAGAAGACATTTGCAAACCACAGACTGAACCTGCATAACCCACTTATTATCCCTTTACCCATAAACACTATTAGTTACATGGTTATTTGGCAGGGTGTACGGGCCGGTATGACCGGGTTAGATCCCGTATTTCCTGAGGCGTTAGCATGAAATCCGTCACGTTGTTGCATTCCATATATAGGTCAGACAGGACGTACTTTAAACACTAGGTTTCGTGAACACAGGTACCATTGCCGGATCAAAAAAGTACGTAATTTTCTTTACCAGCATTTTCGTCATACAGGACATTCTTTCAAATATGTTTCGGTTCAGCCAGTAGAGCAAATTTATTATGATTCTAAAACTACCAGCAGTTTAAAATCTAAAGCTCGTTTAATCACAGAGCTAGACTGAATAAAGACGTTACAAACACCTTTTCCTTTAGGCCTTAATGATAACATTTTCCAAAGCGGCAATGTTTCTAAAGATCCAAGCATCAATATTTTCTCTATATTTTCTATTCGAAAACGTAAAAGTAGATCACATGGTAGACATAGAAATGGTAATATTAAGCGTACATTACGTCGTAATATGTATATTCATGATTTAAATACCATTCTAAAACAAACTGGCAAACATTCTATGTTATCTTGATTATCTTCTTTACCCTTTTTCCTGTCTCAAATCTATAGACGAAGAGGCTGATAAAATCTTTATGCGTACAGATCCGTTAATTAATACTGCCTCACTTATACAAAGTTACACATAGCATATTCTTCGTCCTCGTATTGATAAAGAATCTGAACTTAAAATACAATTTCTGAAACTTCGACAACGTTCATTCTTTTCGAATTCAGAAGTTGATCATTACACAATGTGGACTTGCCTTTATGTTTGTAGATCTCTTACCTTTCTTTTAGATAATATATTTGTGCGTTATGGGGGTACCATAAATCGTCAAGTTGTTGGTATACCCATTGGTACAAATTGTGCCCCTCTTATTACAGATTTGTTTTTGTATTGCTATGATAGGGATTTTATGCTTAGCTTAAAACCTGATACACAGACCGATATTGTTAATGCTTTTAATAAAACTTTAAGGTATTTAGACGATATTTTTAATTTAAATAATCCTTATTTTGAAACTATGATTTCTTAAATTTACAGAAAAGAACTGTATTTAAACAAAGCGAATCAATCTGACATTATAGCTTCATTTTTAGATTTGAATCTTTCAATTACAAATGATAAAGTTTAGTCCAAAATATACGATAAAAGAGAAGATTTTAATTTTAGATTTGCAAATTATCCTTTTCTAGATGATGTTCTACATCTTATGGGGTTTATATTTCTCAACTTATTCGGTTTGCCCGAGCCTGTTCTTCGCTTGAAGATTTTAACAGTTGTAATATAGTTATAACTGTTAAACTTCTTAAGCAAGGTTATAGTTATCACAAACTTCGGAAAACGTTTTCTAAATTTTATTATCGAAATTTACCACTCATTAGTAAATATAATTTACGGACGTTACTGCAACAAGGCATTTCTCAACCAGACTTTTATGGGGATATTATCTACGTTCTGAGGAAAATTCGGGGTCATATCCATTTTCATGATTTGGTTATAAAAGGCATTAAAACATTTAAGAAGAATGGTTATGATCCCATTATATTGCAACACACTGCATGTTTGGTTATCGATCCTTTTACAGTCGGTAGCTACGCTTCCCTCGTTGCTTGCGCGATGACAGGCCGAGGGTAGTACTCTATGATGGTATACTCTTAAACTCAGATATGGGACGAGCTTACCAGACTCATGTATTACGTTTTCCCTGTCGTGCGCTTAACGGCTCACCTGCATGTGCTCTGACTTCAGCAAAGTCATTGAGTACATATTTGACGGATTGTCACAGTTATTATGCTATGTTTTAACATAGTTTTGCTACTGACCGTGCCAAGACGGTGCTCTCTTTGCCACCCTTCCCTTTGTTTGCCTTGCGTCTTTGTGCTTGTGATTTTGTTCATGTGTGGAGTGTTTGTCTCTGGTTCTTGTGTGTCTTTGTGTTTTCTGTGTTCATCTTGTGTGTGAGTGTGCGTTTGGGTGTGTGGTTGTGTGTGTGTATGTGTGTGCCATGCTGTCTATCGGTGTTTTGATAATGGTTGCGTATTGTATGTGGCTTTGCCTGCTTGACCTTACTACTTTTCCATTTATACATTATATAATATTTAATCATTTTAATTTATATTATTTCATATATATGCAACTTTACTACAAAATGGGTTGTGCAGTTTTGACACAAACTGTAATAACCCACATTTCGTAGTGGACCTTGCAACCCATTTTGTAGTAACGTTACAAATTGTAGTAATTACTACAAAATGGGTTGCAAGGTCCACTACGAAATGTAGTAAACTGTTTTTGAATCTATTTCAATAAGTTGGCTAGGTATCGGGTATAAAATAAGTGTGCACTCGAATATTGTCAATATGAAGGACTATGCCGAATTTGGTTGCAGTCACACAACAATGTTCGATGTAATAGTAGTTTACTACATATTGAATTTGGCATACCAACCCACTTTGTAGTATTTACTACACTTTGCAACGTTACTACAAAATGGTTTGGGAGGGTTTCATGCAAATTGTAGTAACCCGTTTTGTAGTAATTACTACATTTAGAAATGTTAAAACGAAACAGATGGGAGAGTTCATTTCAAAGTGTGGTAACTAATATTATTTTAAACGATATTATATTTCATATAATACAACTATATATTATATATAATATTATGTTATACTTGTATATAATATTTTGTTATATATTATATTATTATTATTATACACAATACAAATTCGTATATATATTTTATATAATATTGCATATTATGAACAGTTTCCTAAAGTTATATAACAATTTCACCTATTATATAAGTTATTATATATCATAGTATAATTTTTTATAATTATTATAAATTTTGAAAAAAAATACATATATGATATAATATGATATAATATCATATCATATTTAATCATTTTACTACAAAATGGGTTGTGAAGTTATAGCACAAACTATAGTAACCCATTTTGTAGTAATTACTATAATTTGCAACGTTACTAGAAAACGGGTCGCAAGGTCCACTGCGAAATGTAGTAAACTGTTTTTGAATCTATTTCATTAAGTTTAGTCCGAGTTGTCCAAAGAAAAACATATGTCACTTGCTGGGATAAGTGTGGCGGATAGTGTGACATACAGACAGACGGACGGTCATACAGACAACAGAAAAGTGACCCCTATCTGACACACTGTCTCACCGCAGGTGACACAAACTCGGTATATTAATGCCATTATACATTATAAACAAGAGTGTTCAAAGGACACATGTGTAGTCTGCTGGGAGAATAGTAATAATAAAAAAGGAAACACAACAGACAGGTAGACAGACAGGCAGACGGACATGCAGATAGACGAACGGACAGAAGGACATACATATAGACAGACAGAAAGACAGGAAGATGGACGGACGGACAAACGGACAGACAGGCAGATAGATGACGGAAAAGTTATCCCTATGTGACACACTACCTCTCGGCAGGCGACACAAAAATCATCTGATATATATTAGTGATGTCAATATGTCTTAAGGAAAACAGAAACAGAGCCGGTCGTGATTTCAACGACTCCTGGACCCACAGGAGCTGTCTGATCTGTGTTTACAAAGGCGTAGAAAGGTGAGATTATGATGAAAAGGGTTAAGGGCAGCATGCCGACTATTTCTCAAACCTAATATAACTCTAGTAAATATATGTTCTTTTATGCTATATTAAACATGTTTATATTTATTATCTTAACAATTTCCCTGTTCTATATATAGTCCAAATTACAATACGTACAGACTATTTATGGACAAAAATAATTATAATGAAAATATTGAAGGCGGAACATTGCAGTCATTTCGGGAATTCTAAATAAACAAATGAATGAAATTCCATTATCAATCAGAGCAGATCCTGATCAGACGGCCCCTTAAATGAGCCACATGTGGTCTATCACACATCGGCGATCAGGGTACTACACAGTTGACCCTTTACTCAATGAATATTCATGTGAAAAAGAATGACATCGTGAATATTAAAGCACATATATTTTTAAATTAGCACATGGACACGTGAGTTTTACCAGGACAAACTATGTAGAATCATATCTATAATGACAGATCATCAGCAAACATGACATACCCTGATCAGACGGACATAAAAAGCAACAAAACAAAATTGCACCAAAAGCAACATCATAAACAGATGAATAAATTCCCACTAGCAATCAGAGCAGATCTTGATTAGACGGCCCCTAAAATGAGCCACACGTGGTCTATCACACATCAGCGATCAGGGTACTACACAGCTGACCCTTTACTCAATGAATATTCATGTGGAAAATAATGATATCGTGAATATTAAAAATATATATTAACAGGACAAACTATGTAGAACCATATCTATAATGACAGATCATCAGCAAACAGGACAGACACTGGTCAGACGGACAAAAAAGCAACGAAATAAAATTGCGCCAAAAGCAACATCATTTACTAAAGAATACCCCTCCCCCATTCTCAATAATGTTCTTTTTTCGCTCAAAACTGCATTTATAAAACCAAACCAAACATTTAATTCGGTCTACGTTGTATATATCCTCAGTACTTTCAGTAGTTTGATTATCTGGTTTTTTATGCAGCGCCACCTATTTGGCAAGTTTCGGCTGAAGTGCGTTATGCCTTCTGCTTTCGGCTTTATGCTTGTTGCTAGGGGCCATGTGTCATTGGGTCATGTGGCATTGTAGAATGAACCAAAATGACTGCAAACAAGCAGAAATTTACGGAGGTTAACACCAGGCATAATGACGAATGACGGATGGTGAAACAAGTTAATTGTTAAATAAAGCACAATCCCGCATGCAATTTCGAATACGATCTTGTAATAAGGCACAATGCACGATGCATTTTCGTTAAATGTAGGATCTAGGAAGAAACTTCAATGAAAGAATAAATCCCATCTTGGCATGCAATAATCGTTTAAGCAAACTGTTCAATACCACAATGCATGATGCATTTATCATGAAGCAAACTGAAATCCCACAATGCATGATGCATTTATCATGAAGCAAACTGAAAGGTCACGACGCATGATGCATTTTTGGCGTTAATCGTCCTCCATAGTAACCCGTTTTGTAGTAATTTCTACAATTTGCAACGTTACTACAAAATCGGTAGTAACAGACCAGGACGAGAAGAAGTGTCATGTATAAGAGCCATAACTTTTGTTACATTTTTGTCCGATCATTAACTCATGCTCTACTGATGCTTTTGGAATGACAAACAACATGATAGAAGAAAGTGTTATACACAGGTATCATAATTCTGGCTACCAATAATTTTTTAGTTATTGCCTCCCATTTTCTGCAGAGTTAGGGGACTTTGAAATGTTTACATGGAAATGTTGTCCGCATGGTTTCTCCAAAATCTTTAATTGGATATTCATAAAAAAATCGTACGACTGATTATCATCATTATGCCTAGATGTGCATATTTAATTCCTATTCCTGTTTGATGATTGTCTGCAGAGTTATGTAACTTTGATTTTTTGCATGGAAAAGTGGGTCCGCGGGGTTTCCCCAAAACTATTTAACCGGATTGTCATGAAACTTCATAGGATTGATCAGCGCCATGCAGAGTTATGGGACTTTAGATAATGTTGTCCATGTGCTGGGGAGGCAGCAGTTTTTGTATAAAATACAATTCGAGTTTCGAGTATTGTTGGTGTTTAACTATGGAAGACCTGTGCCACATTTAAACTATTACTGAACATGGAAATGTGTCTATGAAACCCTCAACCCTTCAACCAATACATCAATTTGTCAATACTGTATTGTTATCGAATACATATTGTATTAACATTCTTGACGTTTGTTTTGTATTCCAAACTATGCTGTATTATAGTCATACCAATAAAATGTGCAACTACATATTTGGTTGAAAAGTATTTCGCTTTAAGTTTGATGATGATGCATGTATAACTGTTGACCCTGCTACGTAGTACCTGTGTAACTGTGTTTCATTTTATAGTAGTGCAATTCTTTTGAATAATTATTGCTAAAGGAAGCCTAAACATCATTAGCAGTGGGTATTCTCTTAACCATTTCATCCATGAATATTGACATAAGAAATTATAAGTGAATAAATATTCATATATTTTTCTATTATTATCCAGAATGTTTGACTACGACATAAACTTCAAAACGAGATCTACAAACGGAACGAACAACCCTTTGGGATCATTATGTTTTATGCTATTAGTTTTGAACATTGAATACTGCTTAAGCCGGTGCTAGGATGTGGGAGTAGTGTTGCTTTTTTAATTAATATTATGAACAGACTCAATAAAACCGAGTCTGCAATTTTCTCCTTTTACATTGATACTTTTGCTTTCGAAGGATCTCCCACCATCAGGATATCTTCCATATGCTACGAATATCGTCTGCATAAGAATTTTAAGCGTGAATGCAATTATTTGTTTAGCCCTTGCCTTCATACAAACGCATTTGTGCAAACATTATATATCCAACTCAGACGGCTGTATCTGGCTGAGCAATTTTTTATGTGTCCATAGTCCCTAATAAATAAAATCTAATTAAAATGCATTATTTGAGTACTTCTGATACACATATTCTTACAGGCAAAGGGTTGACAAAGTAAAATATTCCTGGTGACAAACAGTATGGATCATGTTGAGATACAGACCTATTTCTAGGGTAACATTGTTGTATGTCTGTATGTAATAGATACGATATTACTAAACCTTTCGCTGCGAAGCATAGTTCGCGAAATGTTTCATATGTAATTGTTCATCCCTATTTTAAGAAACACTATCATAGTATCAACTTGTTTACATTCTGAAACGTTGTCGACTTACTCTGTGTCACATCTGGATGCTGTTCGTATGTGAGGTATATAATTGGCATCGGTAGTAACTGAAAAAAATGTAGTTTATACGAATTTGGTATTTAAGGATTCAGGTACAGTGGAACCACATGACACTCAAATTATAACCAACGCCATTCTGTAACCATGTGACAGCTTAATGTAGGATGAAAATCATGTAAAACGCAGTCACCTGTCTACAAAGATTTGAAGAATTCTTACACAAATCCGATCTAGAAGGGGTTTAGAGTAAGCATAAAGTTTCACATTTTAACTTGATTTAAAAGATCAGAAACTACAATTTCCAATAATTAAGTATATACATGAATACTGAGTGGAATTGCCAGTCTTTCCTAATTGCGTATAATCTGTGTAAAGGTCATATATGAATTCAGTGATATCCTCAAACACATTTAACATGATATGATGAGAATCAACTGATTGTTCTAGTTTTTACCAGATCAGTCTTTTACAGAAAATAAATATTTTGACTAGGTAAATAAGCCATATCTATCCATCAGGTTATCGAGCTGCACACATCAATGATTAATGTGAGTCACACAGAGTAATCCCCGATTAGTTGTCTTATCCAAGCAATGGTGACTAAACAGATTGAAAAGCATTGTCTTATTGCCATACGATTAGCTGCCAAAAGTTGTTGTTGTGTACTTTGAAATAAACAAATTACTAGACTGGACTACCTTTGAAGGAGTTTGAGTGTATGTTTGGTTAAGTTCTAAACTAAACATCTAAGACGTGAAGTACTGTTAAGTTAAAATATGAAGGAGATCATTCGAAAGCAAGTGTAGCAAAGTTTGTTTTTAAAGTTTATAATGTGTACTATTGTCGGTATAATACCTTCAGAATAAGACGCCCTATCAACTGTCTAGACGGACTAACCGATTATCTATTTTGTTCAGTCCACGTACTTCACGCGAAGTTCAAACCCATGTACTTACAGCCCTGTCGCTAGCATTTCCTCTATATTAGTTAAATACACAATAAACAGTTTACAAACAACAACTACATTTACACTGTATTTAATACAGATATGGATTGTTAAAGTAACTCGGTGTCTGATGAGTATCCAGACTGTTTGACGCTCGGTCAGTAGTTTCTCAAAAGCTTGATGAAATCGGAATGACTTGAGATTGCACGAGATACAAACGTGAGCAGGCATTATGTTTTCAAAGAGTACTTTGCTATACTATAGTATTATACCTCAAAATCATTTTCAATGTTAATTTCCCATAGGCCACAGTGACATAAAAATACTGTCGACAAAATACTGTCTCCAGCTACCATAGACACTGAACATCTGGATCAGTGAGCGCTTATTGAATTGTGTGTGATGTCATCCGATTGACGTCATCGGCTGATGTTATCTGTAGCTTGCAATTAGATCAACAAATATCATTTTGACAATGTTGTTTTAACAAAATACTTGAATAGCTCTGATGTAATATTTCGACCACTAAGGGCCTTTTTCAAAGGTTATATTGATAATGTTTGAAAAAGGCCCTTAGTGGTCGAACTATTAGGTCAGAGCAGTTCAAGTAAAAATAGTACCCTTTCTGGAATATTTTCTTCATTGTGAATATTGTTTTTGCTTTTGTTCTAAAATAAATATTTGAGAAATGTCGCATTATGCGACTGTTTCGTAGGAGGATTTGTCAAGATTGGACAGTGAACAGGACTCGCAAGTACTTATATAACGTGTAATGAATAGAAATGTGAAGCTGTCCCGCGAATTTTAAGTACCGAGTATAACTTTTGTTTCAAAATGTTTATTGTTGTCATTAAATAAATCTTTTTGCTGACGAATTAATTGTGTTTTTCGGCGTCTTTGTGCTTGTGATTTTGTTCATGTATGGAGTGTTTGTCTCTGGTTCTTGTGTGTCTGTTGGTGTTTTCTGTGTTCATCTCGTGTGTGAGTGGTTGTGTGAGTGTATGTGTGTCTTGCTGTCTATCGGTGTTTTTATGGTGGTTGCGTCTTGTATGTGGCTTTGCCTGCTTGACTTTACTACTTTTCCAATAATAACATTATCACATTCTATGGAGAGCGACAGCTCGTATTGTCAACCCTGGGTACGGTAATTTCCACCTCGGTTAACGTCTAGGTGGACATTACGAACCTCGGATTGACAATATTGATGTCGCTCTCCATAGGTTGTGATACTTATATACTATACTATACTGTACTGAATAACTCGACTACCAGGTAATAATGTAAAAAGATTCCAGCTTCAACACTTGACACTAGTGTAGTGAGAATGAATGGTGGCGTCTTTCATTGGCGGTGTTAGCGAACCAGGAATACATAAAAAGAATGCATTTGTATCATAACATCATGCATTGCTGCGCCTGAGTCTGCTTTCCATTCTCAAGTGTGAGATTTGTAAAATATTGATTTGACTCAGAAAATGACAAAGCTGATGTTTTAGAATTGACTCAGACCCAAACGTCTATAACATCGAAGTCAGACGTCTTTTAGCTGTATGTAGACATAAGTATATGAACATGTGATGGACGAGCAGGGCACAAACAAATGATATTTTTCAGGAACTTTAATTAAAAAACAATATTTATAGACACACACACACATACTTATTAGAGATAAAATGGAAGTATAATAGAATATAAGTCAAACAGCAGCCTATAAAGCCTCGTTATCAATGTAGCACTACATTTCATTTAAGGTCATTATAAGGTAATATGAGGGAGAATAGGATTTCGAGAATGAAAAACATCCTACACATATTACAATGCTATTTACAGTTAGTTATGGTTTGCACACCCATTGCTGCTTTTATTAATTAAAAATACACTTTTGAAATATGAAAAACTCGTACCAATCTACCTGATAATTTACATGTAAGAAATAATGAGATGATTTTTTATTGGCCAGATATATTAGTAGTCTTTGATTTATAATGACATATGATCTGGAGATGGCCATGCCAGAACTGTTTTAATTGGCTCTCTCGTATGGCTAAATCAAACAACACAGACTCGATCACACCGCTCTTAGAGGTGCGATTGCGTCAAAAGAGTAGAGAATTAAAGAACCTGATGAGTACGTATTTTCACATTCTTTTTTTTGTAAAACCTGTTCTGAATTACATTTGGCAGGTTGGAAATACAACATGAGTAAATAAGGGGAAATGCTATAACCAAACACAAATAAAAAATGCTAACCTGTTTCAAACAGTAACGTATACAAACTATTCTAGTCTTTTAGATTGTAATAACCATTAGCCATAGTGTTTGTGTTAGACAATCTGTCAACTACTCAACTCGTGAATTCTGTTTTATTCCAAACAAAACTGATGCCAATATCAACATAAAATTAATAACTGGTACACCTTCTCCACTTTGACATCCGACACATACGTTCACTGTTGCATATCCTGTTCGAGGGGGCGTGCCGCCATCTATTGCTTGGACAACGAGAGTGTACTTTGGTGTCTTTTTCGCGTGTAGTGTGTTGACAACGGTTATAGTACCGTTTGCATCGATATCAAAGTCTGAGTTGGTGTTGTTGGCCGCTGCAAATAGATCACAAACAAAGTTTAATTTCATAGATCGCATATGAATTTTAAGTTCATTATAATAAACAACACCAAGTCAAACAGTACATATTTCTTGTAAGCTACCATTCCAAAAGTGTTAAATATTGCTACAGGTTACACCTTAATAAATACCGACAGGTCAGGAAAAGGAAAAAGTCAGGAAAAATATTCTGTTCTATCGTTTTGTACTACAACCAGCAGTCATATCATTTGTATATGGTTTAGTGTTGGCATTATATATGCGACTGCTCATAAAACAATCCGATGATCCGGGACATTGCAACTCTAACTAACAACAGTTATAATTTGGGATTTACTAGTTCATATACCTAACAAAGGGTTGAGAAACATGGTGGTTGCGTCGTGTATGTTGGTTTGCCTGCTTGACTTTACTACTTTTCCATGAATTAATCTGAATTGTATTTGAGTTAGCTAAATTGACACTATGATTCACAAGATTCAGGTTTCCAATTATGTCGAAACATCATTAACGCCTTGCAGGACTAAATGTGTATGTGTACATGTGCTATTATAAAAACACCAATGACCTAATTACATGAATATTCATGAAGGAAAATGCTAAAGGGAATCTGATCGAAACCAAGTTCTTTAGTCCTGATTCAGGACTAGCAGGTAAAGCAAATAAAATGCCACAAAGAAAGCCCAAAGAAACCATTTCATGCAAAAATGGGACGAACAATGGCATTTGGGCTTGTAGAAGATACATAGCCTAAGAACGTAATATTTGGATACCCACGAACGAGTTTGTAAGTCGGGACTTTATTTGTAGATGAACCATCATCGTCCTTTGCTTTCACCGTGATGACAGATGTACCTGAAATTGTAGAAAGAAAAGCATTGTATAAAAATGTATCCACTCTCCGACAAACTACAACAACCGTGATGGCAAAAACAGTGGTAAAATTCTTGTAAAACGAAAACATATTTAGGTGAAACAAACTGTATCGACCTGTCGCTTGGGTACTCAATGATTGAGCTTCGAAAAGAGTAACTGAAGAAAGAAAAGTAATAAAGGTTACGACACAGCGAGATACAAAAAGAAACGTTCAAGAGTTCTTTGAAAAACTGAAACAATGCATTACTTATTGTGGTGTATATAGCGAATAATCAAGACTTTCTGTTATGCAAACCGTTAGATAGTTCGATTCTACATGATAAACACAGCCAATATGACGTGATCAGGGTAAGAAATACGTGGGCCTGAAATGTGCATCTAAAAGGTGCATAAATAACTGCTGTATTTATCAAGGAGAACAACCACTTGTATGAAATGCTATTCGATTAGGAACTGATTTGTCTCGTGTACAAATTGTTATTCATAACAGGGTAAACATAACACATCACATAAACGTTTGTGCTTAAGATCAGCAATAGAGCAACACCGCCGTTACCTACTTTGAGTTAAGCTAAAATTGAAATATATAAGAAATATTAAAACTATAGTTTATGTCATCAAAATATTATGCCTGTATATCTTACCTTTTGTAGAATTATCGGGAATATTAACTGCAAATGAAACGCTTGCGAACGCTGGATCAAACTCGTTAACGTCCGAAATGTTTATGATAACACTGGCAGTCCCTGTATTAGTTGTCTCACTGGCTCTGTAATATAGTATACAATGCTTAGTAGTTCCAGGCTATGCATATTTCACATCCATACGAAAATGGAACGTTTGTTTCTTTAAGATACGAATCTACACAAACCAATGATTATTATTATTATTATTATTATTATTATTATTATACTACATTTATATAGCGCTCTTTTCACACAGGATATGTGCGTTCAAAAGCGCTTCACATAGATACATTTTATATACGAAACAGGGTATATTCAATGTGTAATTATAGAACATTTAAAATACAATATATGTAATACTTATATATATATATAAGAATAATAATAATAAAAGGAATTTATTTAGAACATAGGTAAAACAATTTCATCCCTTCCGTAGGTTTATCTGTCTGTGTCATATTTTATGCTCTATTATATTGTGTCAGCGCACTCACATCATAAAAAACAAAATTTGAATGTAACATTATATGCACAGTGCCAGTACGTCACACACATTTGACCCAGACCCAACATAATTGGGTACAGTTTTTGGCATACATCAATACACATACAATATTGCCGGAAAATTGGGTAACAGAACAGATCAATTTGAAGTTCATGCATATAAACTAAGTAATACAAATAAACAACTGTAATACACGCGCAATATGCACCCCCAGTCAAACACTTTTCGACCTGCCATGGCAATGAGGGAGCACACAAGGGATAATCCATTCCGTATCTTAACGGAATTGTAACAGGGTATATCCGAAATTTAATTACAGAGTAAAATGTCCTATTATGGGAACCCGAAAAGCCCAGCCAAAGTAAAATTAAAGAGTGGTTCCCGTATGCTGTTCCCACAACATATCCCACCGGCTGCAATGGAGCGGATTTATATCTGACAAATCGAGATTGACTGAGACACGCGATGCTGCTTTAGACCATACATGCTTCACCTGCCCACTGCCCATATATTACACGACACAGTTCACTGGTAAGCAAAAATAAGGAAACTGGGTTTGCTTAACAGGAATCCCTGGCACTGGTTGAGGCTTCATAGAACACTTCCCTTCACATATATCGGTATATGCCAATATTCACTGTACTATATAGAACTGCAATAGGAATATAATTGAAATACAACCTGCAATCCAACAATCAGAGTTAGTGTGAATTTAGAATCATTAGTACAATTCCTATATCTTTCACTAAGAAGATATTCTTACGTTACGATAACGACGTGGCTTTTGTGATTTTCGTAGTCAAGTTTTTGACCAGCAGCAATGGACAGCACACCAGTAGTACTATTGATGAGGAACACATTGCCTGGTGTCTGTTCGGTTATTTCGTACAACGTGGCATCTTTAGCGGCGAAGGTTATATTTAAAGCTCCTGTCTTGTCTTCAGGGACTGTTGTTGGAACGGTGCCATTAGCATATGTCGACGAAGACGAAACTGGACATGTCCATTCTGTCAATGCAGCATCTGTAACAGTGACACAGCTATATCAGATGTCAAGTACTACGGTGTATTTTAAACACAATCAAGTTTATACAGTATCACCACTTTTAACTTTTGGTTTCATATATAAATAAAACAGCAGTAAAGTCAAGCAGGCAAAACGACATACAAGACGCAACTACCACCACTACATCGATAATATGTCACACACACAAATACACACCCTCACACATGCACATATACGAGATGAACACAGAAAACATTAGCACTCAAGTACTACTAGATATAAACATTCCAAACATGAACAGGGGGATTATGATTGCCCGATATCACTCACCAGACAATCAGAGGAGATTTTCAGTCTTCATTTTGTTTCTATAAAAAGCTTGTCACCACTGGGCGGGGCTTCATTTGGGTCCTTGGGCATAATTCATATAACTTTTGTAGAGAACTTCAATATGATACTATGTACCAAATATGAGGGCTGGGAATCTTCCAGTTTCAGAAGAGAAAAATGTCAAAGTTGTCACAATATGTTTCTATATATAAAACATGGCAAAAAATCCAAATCCTACTACATCTAATTGAGTCCCCCCTTTTTATGTTTATTCCAAATGTCAGTACCTACTGAACAAAAATGGTTATAATGATATATGGAAGGTGGGACAGTGTAACCGTTTTAGAAAGTATTGAAATATCTTTCAAATTGCATTGGCAAACAGTAGACTCTGATCAGACAACTGCTAAAGGAGCCATCTGATCTAGGTCTGTTCTGTTTGCAAATGCGTTAAAAGGCGTTTACATGAGGGAAAGGGTTAAGTATACATATTATAAGTACATGTAAATTGTACACAAAATTAAAATAATGTAATGCAATTTGCACTATATCATATCATAGCAAACATAGCATATTGATCAGATGGCTACTACATGAGTCATCTGATCTGGGTCTACTCTATTTTCAAAGGTGTAGAATAGCGTATTGATGGATTAAAGGCTTAATTGTCTTATTTACTGTACAACAAAGCTTAACAGTATCATTTGCATATGTCATTACCCAGAAGGGAGGCAATCCTGTTAGGTAGATAACCTACCTTTTATGTATGATACTATTAGCCAGCTAAAGTATATTTCATCTTTTTGTGGAAAGTACCTCATACAAATATTTAGTGTTATGTGTATTCATTTGGTTGTATATACTACATCTCCACAATCGAGATATTTCGGATATATTTATTTGTTCGAATTTGTGAACATACAGTGGCATATATTTTTCTACATACTTCTTTGTTTCCACTTCTTGTCTCTAGAATTCTCTCCATTTTATCATCTCCCTTTGTTGTACTTGTTGCTGGAATATTTTGCTTTCTTCTATAGTGTTTTTCTATTTTTTCTGCATACTGTGCATCTTGTATTTCTAGTAGTCTTTGTTGCCTTTTGATTGTAGAAAGCATAGATACAATTCTATCTTCTTCAATTTCTTGTACTTTTTCTGTTTTGAATGTACTTTTCTTTACACCAATGCGTTGGCACTTCTTTTTTCTCCACATCCATTATACTGTTTTTGTTCATGGAAGAAGTTTTCTAGTGTCTTCGCATGTATGTATTTCTGTAGGTTGTTTGTTTGCTGCAAGATCTGTACGAGAGTTGGGGTCCTTTGTGTATCATCGTAGGGGTGCACATGTACATTATATTTGTCTGTGGATAGTATGTTTATCCTAAATATGGGACAAGTACGGAATACAATGTCTCTAACTGCCAATTGTATTGCTTTTTCCCATGTTTTGTCTGTCTGCTTTTATTTCTATAAGACGTGTACGCATTCCAGATATCCTTCCTGTTTTTGTAAGGGCATACCAAGCTACACATATTTCTTTCTGTTCCTGGTTACAAAGTACTAGGAATCTATCGGCCACGTTCTCCCAATGTTTGGAAGGTGGTTGTACAACAAAAGTCCGTTTTCCTTGTGTATTGTATCCAGGACTTCTTCTAGGTATTCTTCTGATTTATCTTCTCCTTCTGTAGCATACATAAATACTTCTTTTCTAGTGCAGCCTTTGGCTTATACATCTGGATGCAGAACAATGTTTCGTAGATGTTTGTGTGGGCAATCTGCATAGTCTGTGTCCTCCTACTTTCTCTAGAACTTCTCCTGCTTCGAAATTGGAAACTACTTTGTTGTTTATTTTTGTTCGATTTGTATTTCCTGTAGATATCAAAGTACATACATGGTTTCCAACAGAGCGTTTATTGGCTAGAACTGTACTGCCGTGTTCTCCCATTGCAGATACAAAGTCTCCTTGTTCGCGGAAATTCTCCCCACCCCACCCCGTGATATTCTATGAGATGGTGGTATTTTTTTGTTAATTAGATCATTCTAAAACAGATTAAAAGAGGTGAGTCAGATTTTTTTAATTAATATTGGGATTGTTTTTTATTTACTGTGTAAGCCTTACATCATTCTAAAACAGGTTAAAAGATGTGCAACAGCCCCCCCCCCCCACACACACTCACACACAATCCGATTCTACTTGGATGTATGTATATGTAAGTGAAACTGTATAAACCAGCAGAAAAATATTGTTAAGACAACTGATTAACAAATATCTGTAAAACAAGACTATATATTCATTAACTGAGGTGTAAACAGGCTTCTGAGTCTAATACTTATTGTCTGAAAGTTCGTTAGTGGAATGTTGCACATT
This sequence comes from Azorinus chamasolen, assembly GCA_963576725.1. Classification (NCBI taxonomy): domain Eukaryota; kingdom Metazoa; phylum Mollusca; class Bivalvia; order Cardiida; family Solecurtidae; genus Azorinus; species Azorinus chamasolen. Next base: position 13,545,120 of record OY755253.1, read on the forward strand.
AAGTACTCTTTTTGACAAACTAATACTTACACATTATAACAAGGAAGGAGAAAGGCGGCATTTGCTAAAAGTTGAATCCAAACGTTCGACAAAGTGGACAAGTAATTGAGATGGTTTCGTCAAGACTTTATTCAGATATAGACATATCTCTAAGTTGCAATGCATAACTTTTATACAAGCCTGCTCGATACCTAATCATTCAGTCGAAATCGTAAACTAAATCATTTCTATACCAACACTTTCGGAAAGCTGGTCATTCTTGTAAAGATGTTTTAGTACAAATTGTAGAACATATTTCGTGTCATAAGGATGCTAGAAGTAGCTTTAAATCGAAATCTATATTTATACCTGAATTGAATTAGATAAACAATTGCAAACACCTTTTTCCTTTAGGATTAAATGATAACATTTGCCAGACTGAATGTATTTCAAATGATCCTGGTATAGATTTTGTTATTTTTTTCTATAAGAAAACGAAAATCTCGATCACGTGGCATTCGCAAAAATGGTAATATTAAACGAAAATCTCGTTTGAAAATGACTTTTCTTGATCTACATACTTAACGTCTAACCTCTGGTAAACAAGCCATGCTTTCCTGACTTTCCTCCTTTTCTATATCTTCATTAAAAGAAATTGACGAGCAAGCCGATACAATTATTTTTAGGTCAGATCCTCTTATAGGACAGGTTAGTTTGATAGAAAGCTTTACTCTACATGTTCTCAGACCGCACATTAACAAATTATCTGAACACCAAAGATTCTTCTTGAAAATTCCTTTTTAATAGGTATTGATTTTATTGAACTCCAAAGTATTTTAGAGACAAAAATGTAATTGACACAATTCCTAAATACTTTAAAAATACAGAACTATCTATCATCTGCTACAAATATAACAAACCCATCAGAAATACAATTTTCAAATATGATAAAATTGTGGCCGACCTTAATTTAATGATAATATTCCTGATAATTGAGATTGCGCCACCTCAAAATGTTGCTATTATCCGGCTGGTCATGTGGTTACTGGTAATTATGAGATAATTAAAGATACACGTCTACGATCTTTTTTGAATAAAGGTCCCAAATATAAAATACCATCCTTGATAGATTTTAACTTTTGTCGAGTTCAGATTGCGGAGGCTTTACAAAAATTCAGTATTAAAATGGTGTCGAAGAGAACATTGTGAGTCTGATACTCTTTCTAATTTGAAAAACTACTGTAAACACGTACAATTTTTCTAATTTATAACACAAGTCTTCCTCATATTTTAATTAAAGATAAACTTACTAACTTAATTCAGAAAGTATTTGTGCTGGAAAAACATCATTCCTGGCATATTATGCTAAAAAGGCTTTCTTTACTGACGAGCAAATATTACACCGATTGGACTTTCTCAGAGGTTTCCGAATGACTAACCTTTCTTTTGGATAATATATTTGTACGTTATGAAAATGCTATATACAGTCAGGTAATTGGTATTCCTATTGGTACGAATTGTGCACCACTTGTCGCAGATTTATTTTTGTACTGCTATGAGACCGATTTCATGTTACGTTTGAATCCACAATCACAAGAAGATGTTATAAAAGCCTTCAATGAAACATCTCGATACTTGGATGATATTTTTTACTTAGATAACCCTTTCTTTGATGTTCTGATTCCTACAACTATCCCAAAGAATTCAGTGGAAAAGTAGTAAAGTCAAGCAGGCAAAGCCACATACAAGACGCAACCACCACCAAAACACCGATAGACAGCATGACACACACACATACAACCACAAACCCAAAAGCACATTCATACACGAGATGAACACAGAAAACACCAACAGACACACAATAACCAGAGACAAACACTCTACACATGAAAAAGTCACAAGCATAAAAACGCAATGGAAACAAAAGGAAGGGCGACAAAGAGAGTACCGCCTTGGCACGGTCAGTAGCAAAAACACCATTGGGGTTTTAAACCGGTTAACAGACGCCCTAACCTTACACTTCTCTTAAAGTCACCATAGCTTTACAAATAGTGTAAATAGTAAAACATAATATGTGCTCAATGACTTTGCTAAATGGAAAAGTAGTAAAGTCAAGCAGGCAAAGCAACATGCAAGACGCAACCACCACCAAAACACCGATAGACAGCATGACACACACACACAACCACACACCCAAACGCACGCACACACACACACACGAAATGAACACAGAAAACACCAAAAGAGACACAAGAACCAGGGACAAACGTTCCACAACATGAACAAACCACAAGCACAAAGACGCAAGGCAAACAAAAGGAAGGGTGACAAAGAGAGTACCGCCTTGGCACGGTCAGCAGCAAAAAGATCACTGGGGGTTTAAACCGGTTTACGGACGTCCTAACCTCGCACTTCTCTCAAAGTCACCCTAGCTTTACAAATATTGTAAATAAAGGTATCCCCACTGGACTTACCCACAACATAGACGACGGTGAACACAGGACAACATGTAAAACATAGCATAATAACTGTGACAATCCGTCAAATATGTACTCAATGACTTTGCTGAAGTGAGAGCACCTGCAGGTAAGCCGTTAAGGGCACGATCGGGAAAAAGTAATACACGAGTATTGTAAGCTCATTCCGTATCTTAGTTTAAGAGTATACCATCATAGAGTACTACCCTCGGCCTGTCATCGCGCAAGCAAAGAGGGAAGCGTAGCTACCGACTGTAAAAGGGCCGATAACCAAACATGCAGTGCGTTGCAATATAGTGGGATCATAACCTTTCTTCTTGAATATTTTAATGCGTTTTATAAACAAATCATTAAAATGGACATGACCCCGAATTGTCTTAAGTTTGAGATAACATCCCCATAAAAGTCTTGTTGAGAAATGCCTCGTTGCAGTAACATCCGTAGATTGCATTTACATTTACTAATGAGTGGTAAATTTCGATAATAGAATTTAGAAAACGTTTTCCGAAGTTTGTGATATCTGTAACCTTGCTTAAGAAGTTTATCAGTTATAACTAAATTATGACTGTTAAAATCTTCTAGCAAAGAACAGGCTCGGGCAAACCGAATTAGTTGAGAAATTTAAACCACACTAGATGTAGAACGGGGTACATCTCAATCTAGAAAAGGATAATAAACAATTTTAAAATTAAAATCTTCTCTTTTATTGTATATTGTGGACGAAACTTTATCATTTGTAATTTAAAGATTCAAATCTAAAAATGAAGTTATAATGTCAGGTTGATTCGCTTTGTGTAAAGACAGTTCTTTTGGGTAAATTGAAGAAATCGAATTGAATAAAGCTACCACGTCCGACAATTATGCAGCGTTTCTTGATCTGGACCTTAAAATTGATAATGGAATGATTTCTTCTAAACTATATGACACACGAGACGATTTTGATTTTATTATTGTAAATTTCCCTCATCATGACGGAGATGTTCCCCGTGCCCTATCTTACGGAGTTTATATATCTCAACTTATGCGTTTTGCTAAAGCTTGTTAATCTAGTGGACGATTTTAACAGTCCAAATTCCATTTTAACTGAAACGCTACTTAAGCAAGGATATTGATACCATAAACTAAAAACACTTTTCTCTAAATTTTACTATCGAAATCTCACTTATTGGCAAGTACCAATGTAATCTAAAGGCGCTTCTGCGACACGGTATTTTACATCCTGAATTTTATGATGATGTGATGTACAAACTTCGTAATATTATTGGACAAACCCATTGTCTAACTTTGTTCATCGAATATGTTAAAAATATATTACAAAGGGATGTGATCCTACAGTACTACAACATACTGCAAGTTTGGTCGTCACCCCTTTTACAGTTGGCCTCTTTGCGTGTACGCCGACAAGGAAGGTTTAGTACTCTATGAAGGCGACCTCTTAAATACAGAAACGGAAGGAGAACTTCGGATATCTGTACTATTTCGTTTTTGTCGTACCCTTTATTACTTTTCTACAGTTACTCTGTTTGCAGCTCAATCATTGAGCACTAGCGATAGGTGGATACAGTTTATTCACTTAAATGTTTTCGTTATACATGCACTGTACCACTGTATTAGCCATCGCGGTTGTTGTAGATTAGTCGGAGAGAAGAATGTTTGTCTTTTAGGATGGGGATGGCATAAGTGTGAGGTTGGGCGCCCATTAACCGGTTTAACCCCCCCCCCGTTCCAAGGCGGTACTTCCATCTTCCACCTATTGTATGTTTGTTTTGTCTTTGTGTGCCTCTATGTTTATATAGTTATGTACATTTGCTGTTTCCGTGTGTTGCTGTTCGGGCGACTGTTTGTTCTGTATGTGGTTTCCTGCATGACTCATTTTTGTACCTGTACCCAAAAGAACTGTCTTTAAACAAATGAATCAATCTGACATCATAGCTTCATTTTTAGATTTGAATTTTTCAATTACAAATGATAAAGTATTGTCAAAAATATACGATAAAAGGGAAGAATTTAATTTCAATATTGTTAATTATCCTGTTCTAGATTGATATGTGACCAGTTCTACATCTTATGGGGTATATATTTCTCAACTTATTCGGTTTTTTCCGAGCCTGTTCTTTGCTAGAATACTTTAACAGTTGTAATTTAGTGATGAACTTCTTAAGGAAGGTTACATATATCACAAACTTCAGAAAATGTTTTCTAAATTTTATTATCGAAATTTACCACTCATTAGTAAAAAATAATTGCAATCTACGGACGTTACTGCAACAAGGCATTTCTCAACAATACTTTTATGGGGATGTTAGAAAATATCGGGTCATATCCATTTTCATAATTTGTTTATAAAACGTATATTAAAACCTTTAGGAAGAAATGTTATGATCCTATTGTATTGAAACGCACTGCATGTTTGGTTATCGACCCTTTTACAGTCGGTACCTACGCTTCCCTCAGTGGTGTTTTTGCTACTGGCCGTGCCAATGCGGTATTCTGTTTGTCACCCTTCCTTTTGTTTGTCTTGTGCTTGTGTCTTTGTGCTTGTGATTTTGTTCATGTGTCGAATGTTTGTCACTAATTCTTGTGTGTTTTGGTGTGTTTTGAGTTCAGAGCGCTTGTGTGTGCGTTTGGGTGTGTAGTTGAGTGTGGATGTGTGTGTGTAATGCTATCTATCGGTGTTTTGGTAGTGGTTGCATCTTGTGTGTGACTTTGCCTGCTTGCCGTTACTACTTTTCCATTTGCCTGCTTGAGTTTACTTTTTTTTATATTTAGCAGATGCTAACATATGTAAAATACAACGGTATAGAGTACTGATAGATAGCTGTGTGACAGTTGTTAATAAGCCAATACAACGAACCAACTAAATTTAGATAAAATGGAATCTGGTAGTATTATATACCATTTTCAGATAGCTATTGCTAATCATATCTTGCTACGTGCAGCTATAAATAGGGTGATTATGTTATATACTTTTGGATAAATCAATATGTTAGAAACATACACTCATCTGTTACAGCCGTACACATTATAATTCAGAAGTAAAATTAAGTTGCAAGAGAGCACACTAACGAGAAACGAAAAACATAAAACTATAAAAACAGATTCGATTTTTACCCAGAGCTACAATTAGTTCTTTTAGCTTTGTCCGTTATTTTTGAAAACATCGTTGATGAATGAAGACACATTAGGTGCTAGGTCATCTGTTAAGACTGTACATAAGTTCAATGGCATAATGCATTCTGGTTTGTTTTGTTATCCCCATAGTAAAAAAGAGTCGGTATCTAACACAATACAGGTATATAGTACTAGAGTAATAAAACACCGCATGCAAAACACACAACCACTCGAACAGCACCACAACGAAAAAGAGTAAATGCACATGCATATAAAAGAGAAGCACAAAGATATAACAAACAAACAATAGGGGGCGATGAGAAATGTATGATGTATGGGCGACGAAAAAGGGATTTGAATAATCATAATTCTGCATGAAAAATTCTTACTGAAGTGAGCTAAATATCAAGCGACTATCGACGGCCGTTCAATGGCAGTTCGATTCTTTATATTTGTGACAAACTATTATAGAGCTAGAAATCATTAAAATGAAACAACACTACCAGATAATGTAAATTATGAAAATAACAAAACAAAAGAGCAAACGTTAGTCATATTTTTATTGATATAATTCGTATCGTGTAATCTCGTTCTTCAGCGTACATTTACTAATATTTACTATAACACGCACTGCTCATTGAACTGGTTGAAAAAGATTTCTTGCCACTTTTTGTTGTTTTTGAGAAACTAAAACGGAGTACTGCAAACAATCAGCACTGTACTCATTTCACTTATAATTATAAATATGTAAACATGAATATAAAGGTAGAGTTACATGACCCCGAATAAGTATATTGATATATTAAATGTTGCACTGTGTTAATTGTCTGGATAATGACAGTAAGATATTTGGCATTAAACATTTTAAATATTTTAATAGTTAATAGGTTATTTAAATTATGAGTTCAAAGCAATTCTAGCGTTAAGCAGTTTTCCCTGTTAATTAATCAATAAAGCTTGCTAAACATTGCATCACCAACTCATTGTTTTGAGATAAATATAAAAAATAAGGCAAGCAGTCTAGATTGATTGCTTGTTTGTATAATACTATATTATGTCGTGAACCGTTTCTTTCTTTTTTAATACATGTCAAGCGTAACCAAAACATTATGATACTAAATAAGTGGGATTGATACTATCTTTAGTCCGAATATTTTAGGCAAAGGAAAACTAACAAGTACTTGGTATGTTATTGGATAACACATTTATTACAAATGTATGTAAATTTAAACGTATTTATATATTCGTAAGTTCTATTGTTTTTTACGAGTGTTAAATTAAAAACGCCAAAGCCCCCCCCAAAAAAAAAAACCCAAAAAAACCCAAACTATTTATTATTATAAAAGCGACCAGACAGACGATAACATATATAATATGTAACATTTGACTTACCCCCTGTTTCAACAAGGCTGAACACAAAGACAGCCACAGCAACTGTTTGAAACATGTTTGGCAGGTCTGTTACACTCCGATCGCGCAATAGCGCCAACAGCTGACTAGTGTCGGCTAAATACTGGTTTCAAACTGTTGTCAAAGAGATAACACAAACAATGAGTGTGCTTGTATGTAGAATGAGTGCGTCATCTACCAACCAGGGGGCTGTATTTGCTCTGGTAAACCTTTAAGAAGCTTGGTAATAGTATTGTCTAATAACGTCGTCGTCGTCTTTCGAATCACTTTGATTTAATTTTAAGTCATGTTAGAAGTGTCAAATAGTATGGAAACTATTGAGATGCTGGTTAACTGTGTGTCTCAGCTGACACCTCGCTATCTGGTTTCTTTAATTACATCACCAATGTGCACATACCACTTTAAAAGATGAATGCCCTTCATGCACACTATTGATAAGCTTAAAACAGCTACCGATTTGCATTGGCAACAATAATTACGATTGGAAATGAGAAACAGCGGTTCAATCTTATAAGAATCCCCGAAAATATGATTCGTAAAACGAGCATTTATAACAGAACAGCAATCTCCCATCGGGACAATATGTAAAAGAATATATACAGTTGGAGGTAGTTTATAAAAGTGTACCTTCATATTAGTATGTAAAAGGGTGCCAACATAACAGTATGTATAATGGCACCGTAGGGATACTATGTAAAGGAGTACCATCGGAACAATATGTAAACGGGTGTCGTCGAGGATGTATGAAAACAAGTACCGTCGGGACAGTATATAAAAGCGCACCGTTTGGGTAGTATGTAAACCGGTGCTTTTGGAATAGTATGCAAAATAGTGTCATCAGGATAGTATATGTTGCATGTAAACGGGTTCCGTGTGGATAGTATGTAAACAGTTACCGTCGTAAAATATGTAGACGGGCAACTGACGACTAGATAGGTTATTTGTTTGTAATTGTCGAATGTGTCTGTACTCATAAGCCACATGTATATCCTTTAAGCTTTGAATATTACAATCAAAACGATGTTCCGATCATGCGTATTCCACACTTACAGATATGACGCCTTTAATCTGAAACTACGTCTAACAACTATACAGTAGTCCGTAACGAAATATAGGTTTGGTTGTATTCTGTACACAAGCAAGCAGGAAAATGTCTTTTGAAAGTTTTGAAAATCAACAACCATGAAGTACAAATACACAAAGCTCCAGACAAACACAGAAATAGTACCGCCTTGGAACGGTCAGGGGCAAAATCAACAATGGGGTTTAAACCGGTTTGCGGACGTCCTAACCTCCCATCTATCTCAGCGTAACTCTAGTTAAAGAATTACCATCGTAGACTACTACCCCCGGTATGTCTTTGCAAACAAAGATGGAACCGACTTGAAGGGGTCGTTAACCAAACATGCAGTTGGTTGCAATATGATATGATCATTACTTTTACTCATTAAAGTTTCAATGTGTTTAATATAAAAAATAATGAACATAAAATAATGAAGTTGTAGATCACCATATAATTCCCGGTGAGCAAAACCATGTTGCAGCAACATCAGAACTCAATTACACTTACTACTGACAGGTAAATTTCGATAATAAAATTTAGAAGCTTTCCAAATTTTATGATATATGTATCCTTGGTTAAAACTATATCAGTTATCACTAAATTGCGATTATTAGACTCTTCCTGCAAATAACATACTAAAGCAGGTCGTGAACAGTATATAACATACTAAGGCTACATAATTGCTTATGACTTGAACACCGATTGACAGCGTTCGATCACTTTAACGCATATTATATTGAAGTCCAATAATGATGATAGTTTTTATGTGAAAGTACAAATAGGAGTCCTGCAAGAAATACCACATACACCGCCAGAACAGTACCACAACAAGAAAATACAGTAAATGTACATAACTATCAAAACACAAACAGACGTAGAAAGACGAAACAAACAAACAATAGGTGGAATATGGAAGTACCGCTGTATAGGAAACAGGGTTTTCTTACTTATCACACAAACAACTATTGATTTCAGCTCTTATTCATTGTCAGTCCAGCGGAGATAGCTTTAAATGTTTGTTTAGCTAGGTTTACTTTGAGATAAGTGTGAGGTTAGGACGTCCGTAAAACCGGCTTAAACCCCAAGTTGTGATTTTGCTACTGACCGTGTCAAGGCAATTCTCTCTTTGTCACATTTACTTGTGTTTGTCTTGTGTCTTTGTGTTTGTATTTTGTTCATATTTGTCTCTGGTGATTGTGTATTTGTTGGTGTTTTCTATGTTCTTCTCGTGTGTTTGGTTTTGTGCACGCGCGCGCGCGCGCGTGCGTGTGTGTGTGTGTGTGTGTGTGTGTGTGTGTGTGTGTGTGTGTGTGTGTGTGTGTGTGTGTGACGTGCTGTCTATCGATGTATTAATGGTTGCTGCGTCTTGCATGTGGCTTCTTCCTGTATGTCTTTGTGTGTGCATATGTGTATAAATTGCCATATGAATTGCTTTCTGGCGGTGTATTGGTGATGGTTGCGTTTTGTGTGTGGCTTTTCCTTTCTTGCTTGACTTTACTACCTTTTACTTAACACAATTTTGGGGAAAAAAACTCCAGGTTATCCAATAAAGTTATTAACTCTGGAAATCCAATTTTTAAAGCAATACTTATATCTAAAAGTACAAAATGAATCATGCAGTAAACACCACATACAGAACAAACAATCGTCCGAACAGCAACACAATGAAGCATCGAATGTACATAACTATAAAAACATCAATAAAGCACAAAGCCAAAACAAACATACAATAGGGGGAAGATGGAAGCACCGCCTTGGAACGGTCAGTGACAAAAGTCACTGGGGGGATTAAACCGGTGTTTGGGCGCCCACCCTCACTCTTATTCCATCCCCGCCCTAAACGGCAAACAGTGTAAATAAACGTATCCCCTCTCAGACTAATCTACAACAACGTCGATGGCAAATACAGTGGTAAAGTGCATGTATAACGAAAATATTTAAGTAAACGAACTGTATCCACTTATCGCTAGTGTTCTCAATAATTGATCTGCAAACAGAGTAACTGTAGAAAGGTAATAAAGGGTACGACAAAAACGAAATAGTACAGAAATCCGACATCCTCCTCCCAATACTGAGTAGAGTACTAAACCTTTCTTGTCTGCGTACATGCAAAGAGGCCAGCGTGATTGCCAACTGTAAAAGGGTTGACAACCAAACATGCAGTATGTCGTAGTACTATAGGATCATATCCCTTTTTAATGATTTGTTTAAAGACATTCCCTTGGCCGGCTTGGGTCTTTACAGCTAACCTGTGAAAAAGCATGCGGCACATGGTAACAGCTATAGCAGTCTGCCTGTCAAGAACCACTGGAGCGTTCCATGTGAGGCCCGTCTCTTACATTTGATGATTTGGAAATGATTAGATTGTCACTAATGTAGTATATGTTTTTATTTTTTATTATGTCAGGGCCTCTCTAGACAGAATGAGACGGCTTGCCATATTTTGCACACTTGTATCATGCTTTTACTGTTACTTTCACGCCTATTGAGAACAATGGGGGGGGAATCATTGAATGGACCTGGGTAATGTCTTTAACATCATTATTTGATGAACAAAGTGAGAAAATTGGTATGTCCAATAATTTTACGAAGTTTGTAAATCACATCATCATAAAATTAAGGATGTGAAACACCGTGTCGCAGAAGCGCATTGGGACTACATTGGTACTTGCCAATAAGTGAGAGATTTCGATAGTAAAAATGTGTCTAGGTGTGCTTGGTGTTACGTTTTGTCTTGTAATTGTGTCGTTTCTTGTTTGATGACGATTGGTGCCGTGCCCTTTCGTGTGTGACTCTTCCCGTGTTTCGATTTTCGCGAAATATTTGTTAGTTGTCAGAGTGTCCAGATAGATAAAATCACACTAATATTCATGTTGTCAAAATTATAAACTAAATATTGCGACAGCACGTGTCACTTAGATGGATTTATAAGTCGGTATAGTCCAATTTAATCCTTGTTCAAACATCTATGAATGAATGCATGCTGATATTGAATACGTTATTTTGATACTTTAAATATGTATCAATCAACTTTATAACACGATTGTTAAGCGTTTCTTATCACAGGGCACTATAATCAGATAACGCATTTCAACTTGTCTGCTGATCCACCACATGTACTGATTCAATGTTCATCAGGATCAAGATTGAATGGTATTTTGATAATGAAAGAGGGTAATGGTTATCGATAAAATCATCCTTGGCAAGTTTGGGAAACTATTTTAAATGCTTGCAACGGTTTTATACAAAGACACTACGGTATTGCACTCAATCATCGAAATGGTCTGTTTCGCACCTTGAACCTTACCTGCCAACTTTGAGACAATAATATATGTTCGGCACATGCTCCAACCTATGCCATATGGCCTGTGAAAATAGTCAGTACAGCTCTCACCATACATAAATCACGAGTACAGCGCTTGCCACAAATTATATCGTCATTGAATGACAAATTATAAACATGTTACACTTGACGCCATATTGCACAGAATTAAAAATAAGTTTTATATATTTCACACAGTCTCGGGTATAATCTATAGTAAATAATATGGATTTTATGTTCGGTGCCACTGCACAGGTTTTCCGATAGCAACATGTGCTGCAATAAGTGTTACAATGACAAACATACTGATGAAATGTTGAGTTACCCGTCGTCAAGTAAGAAGCCAGGTTGTTTGCCACTCGGTTGACTAATGCAGAACATAATTCCAAAGAATTTATCAGCTGACTCATTTTGGACAGATTGAGATATGTTAAAACATTCTGAAAATGGGTGATCTTTCGAAAGCAAAAGATGAAATGTAAAAAGAGAAAATTGCAGACTTGGTTTTATGGAGTCTGTTCATGAGTAGTAATCAACTGTGCAACACTACTCATACCCACTAGCACCAGCTTAAGCAGTATTGAATTTTCAAAACTAATGACATCAAAACTAATGATCCCGAAAGACCAGAAAATATAACAACACTGACATATTTAGGCAGCAGCTATCTTCGTTAGGATTTGAATTTGCAGAATATATGCAAACAACAAATGTCATACGCAGGCTAGCTTTAGCTTATTGCAAACAAAACCGGCATAAGCTTATTACAAACAGAAGTAAATGCATATACAAAACACACAGTGGCCCGAACAGCACCATGGCAAAAAGAACAGCAAATGTATATGCCTATCAAAAGATAAAAGAGATGCATAAGGACACAACAAACAAACAAACAAACAAACAATAGGGGAAGATGGAAGTTACGTCTTGGGACGGTCAGTGACAAGTGCCGCTGAAGCTTGAAATGGATGAGGAGGTGCCCAACCTCATAACTTTTTCCATTTCCACTCTAAAAATTACAATGATTGAGCTGACTAATTGGAACGTATTACACTCGTCAACGAAATTTGACTTTAGCACATAAGAGCTTGTATATAGAGCGCACATTATGAGTCAATATATATGTAGAGACTGATATATGGACAGACGTTTCATATATAGACTGATATATAGACAGACGTTTCCGTCACACATGACAAAGATAATGCAGGTGAATCAAAGAGAAGCTCTCTACATAACCTTTCGTTCTGTATTAATTAAGTTGAATGGTCCCAGTAGACTGGTTTTACTGTAAAGCCCTTTACTTCATGAGTATTGATGTAAGAAATACAAACATCGTATATATTAATTAACTGATATCTACGATAGGAGAAACTAGTTAATCAGATATTATCGTATTATTATTCAATATGCAAACAGAAATATCCTGATAAGAGGTTTCCTATCAGGGTCGCCTGGCCTGGGTCTACTCGGCAATGTCGTTATGCATGTTTATAGAGTAAACATATAACTGAAGTTGATGTCTTAATATGTAGCAGCGCATTATCTTCACAAACATTGGCAATTAAGTGAAACTAACGTAAACTAGAGTATCGTATTTGTCTGCAAGGGCTTGCGCCGATAACCTCCTTACCATATTGGGCCATGAATCAAACACTTAGTGCATATTCGGCAATTCTTAAGTACATCGTTATCAACTCCTAAGTGTAGTTAAGCATGACAGGAAAAAAAACGATTTTCAACACTGATTGTTGCATTTATTTGTTTAGACAAGCCGTGAATAGATGGATAACAAGCATATTTATCTCAAACCTAAACAAACATCCAATAGATCGAGAAAGCATTTGTTTAAATATTTGGTGGGTATTACCCTCTAACATAATATCAGTTTAACACAACCACCCTAACATGTAATTAGTCATTACGTAATAAGATAAACACACTGTTTGATCAAATGTGCGTCATAGTACGGAATCTCATCGAGATCACAGAGTTAAGGGCCAAGAGATTTATTTTTTAGACATTAGAATATATATTTTACTCTAAAATGAAACGGACGAAACCTTAAATAGACGAAATACTGTTAAGGTCACTTAAGCAAATGTACATGATATCAACGTTCTTATTTACGCTCCGGGAGTATAACAAAGTTGCCAAAATTAAGATGTATTTTTGTTTATGGCCTTGAATGTTTTTTAATATGTAACAATCGATGTCTTCCAGATTCACACTTTGATCTGTATGCAAATCTGAAATAACCTTAGACGAGACGCCGAGTAACACAGTTTCTCCCAAGTCTCCAAAACAGCTGACATATTGAGTATATATTTGAAAAGATATTTAACCCTGCGAAAATTTTGCTCAATCCTGTAGTTTACTTACTTCCAATTTATTGAAGCCTTTGAGTAACAAATTACAGTAAACTTGGATCCTGATGAGTCTCTAATCCCTAGTACAACTGATATCTTAAACAGACAATCCGTATTTACATGTTTCTTGTACACAAGTTAAGGATACATCAAGCCTGCTTCAAAAGGACTTTTGAATGATTGCAGTAAACCAGTCGTAGGCGGGCATTCATTTTTTGAACAAATGAATGTTACAAAGTAGGTAATTGTCTAATGTAGGGTAGATGTAATGCACAACTTTCCTATTTTAACCTGCATTAAGCTATCACCTGCCTTACAGACATACCCTTACTTAGGTCACTTTGTGATGACCCCTTAAGATATGTTCTACTGTTACATGTATAGCGGTAACTGACACGGGTGGAAGGTCAAGCGAAATACTGCTGAAAAAACGCTATCAATGTAGCTTCTGTCTTGCTTTCTTTCTTGCAGCAATAAAGTGCAATCAGCTTAAAACATACCATGTTTATTTATGCAGATTATTTATTCTTTGTTTATCAAAGAAACGGTTTTAACTTCCCCAGTAAGGGTTGTATGACCTATGTGCCTACAAAAACAATTTAGATCGGATTATATCGTTCTTGTCATGGCCTAAAACTCGGAAGTTAATTTGTTATTAAGTATTCAGGTTATAATTTCCCAAACTTTTTTTGTTTTATACATGGATATTTATGAGGTACAATGCTGACGATTCGGTTCTAATTTAACTATTGTCTCACCATAAGCCTGCCCATAGACATAAGTTTTATCACGCCTTGATCATAAAAGTACATGTATGAGTCATGCATGAAAAACGCATTCAAAACACAACCGCCTAAACAGCATCACGACAACAAACAGACACACAGACAGACATAACAAACAAACAATAGGGGAAAGATGGAAGTACCGCCTTAGAGCGGTTAATGACAAATGTCGGGGGGGGGGGGTAAACCGGTTTAAGTGGCGCCCAACCTAACACTTATATAGACAGTTATTGTATTTACTTTATAAACATACAATACCTCGTTTCGCAATAGATTATTTTTTTCATTTTAGATCGAGACAGAAACTCTACAGGTCTGAAAAGTTGCTTTGTCCAATGGCTATAAACGAATGTGTGCAATGTACATATATCTTTTATCTAATACACATGCAACACATCGTTTATTAATACAATACTGCATTTCATATAAGTGCATGCTAGATAATCTAAAGGGTGACAAGTTATGTTCCATGAAACTGAGCGAAATTGTAGGTTGCACATGTACTTATCTATTTTATGTTTCACTGAAGCTCTTAATTACTAGTACGCTGAATCTACACAACCCTATAATCTGAATCTGCAATGTTTTGAACTGTAATATTTCTAAGTTAATAATGTGTTAAATCAAGGTATTTTATTCACCATCAATTCCTAGATAAGTGAACTACCTTTCACACTGTAATTATATAGAAACACATACATAAACAGTTGACATTTTGTTTTAAGTAACTGCCCCAGCAAAGCTCTGTTATACGATCTCGAACCTGGTCTTACTAAATATTTTATTATAGTAGAAGTATCCTTTACACTTGACTCAGCAGAAGTTCAGTGCTTGTGTGGTGACCTTAAAAGTCACCCTTACCTCATTCTCAGTGTTGTTATATTAGCTGGTCCCTCGGGATCATTAGTTCTGATGTTTTAAGGTTTCGCAAAATAAAGTCTGCTTAAGCCGGTGTTAAGGGGACGGGAGTAGTGTTGTACTCTTAATTACTACTCATGAACAAACTCAATAAAGCTGAGTCTGCGCTTTTCTCTTTTTGCATTTCTGTTTTTGCTTCGAATGATCACTCATTTTCAGAATATCATTAATAGCCATATGACAAAATATTAGGGATGTTTAGTCCCGTGCAGAAACATTGTGGCTGACCTTGAGATGATAATGGTTTAACCATTCTCTTGCTAATCGCAGATTGACTGTTTGTTTTGCATCCAGATAAGAGAATTACTCAATAATGTCCAATCACATAACCTTCTCATTGTTTCTCACTACCTCACTACCTGTATATCTTTGCCAGGACACCATCAGCAAATTAATTTTGAAAGCATGTAAAGCATTCAATGGGTATGTGCAAGAATATGGGAACGTGAATAGGGGTCAACTCTGTCCTACCAACCCCTATCCGGACGTCCCGTAGCTGTGGATGGCAAATAAGGACGTTAAACAAATAAATAACCAACGAACGCAGCGTTACTGTTCATTTTGATAAATGTAATGTAAAACAGCATATGGTTACACACAGAAGTCGTTAGTATTGGTATGTGTATACTGTTAGAAACCCTACCGCTTTTGATTTATCATTGCAATATTACTTTATTGCCATAACAGGAAGTCTAGGGTTAGGGTCAGCATGTGATAATAATTCGCCATTAGATCTGAATCCTTTACACACATGCAGATTTTATGAAGTAAAAACATCCATTTATTATGTAAGAAATGAAGTCTGACAAAGGATATCGAATGACAAACACCCCATAACCTTCAAGAGATTTAATTATGTTAAAATTTGAATGGTTGCTCATTAGTAAAACAAATGCAAAGACTATATGCATCTGCAAATACGTACGTGTACAGGCCTTTTTGCAGTTGCATGTCAGTTTAGACCCTTTTTAACTCTTTCAGCGCCAATGTCGCCTTAGACATTTTTATTAAGCGAGCCTTTGGCGAGCTTAATAACATTTTCTTTGTGAGTTTAGGAACACGAGATCTTAAAAGACAACGAGCATCACATTCCTTTTGTCACATACAAAACAGTGTATTTTTGCTTTTTGATGTACCCATGTACATGATTATGTTGTTGTTTTTTCGAACCTTTGCATACAGAATATCCTCTCTAAGACGACCACATTATCTAAACATATGGTGGCAGAGGTCCAGATTTACAAGACTAACTTCTTTATTTCCCCACTAGAGAGAAATTACACGACGAAATAAACGTAGAAACTTCTATGAGATATTTTAGCATACTGTTTTTGAACTCGGGTTTTGCACAATAATGTAATCTGTGGATGATCAGCTACGGTTTTAGAAAAGTTTAATAAACAAAGACTGTACCGCCAACAGCAAATAGCTCAACATTTAATCACAACTCTTGATGTTCTACTTTATTATACATTATACATATGATAACCTGTCTACAAAGTATACATAAACTAATTGTTGTTGAAGGGAAACATGGAAGACTAATGCAGGCAAAGCTTATACTTAATTTGATATGTTACTGCCTACGCTTCGCCTTGATAAAACAACACGCATCTTAAACCATTACCAGCGTTAGGGATAGGGAAAATGACACTATGAATATTAGGGAAATATGTTTTATAGTGGTATATGGATATAAAAAGTAATCGAACTCATTTAATATGCACGCTTCAAATGTCCTCTCTAACACGTAAGTGGTGTGTCAAACAGATTAAACCCTGATGTGAGTTACTCGGCGTTTCATTTGGATCCAAACTGCAAATCGTCCATTGCAGCAAACAATTTAATTTCGCTTTCCAGAGACTTTGGTGGTAAAATGAAACTGCTCAATGATAATGGATTATTTAAAGCCATTGAAGAAGGTCTGCTTTACAATATGGATTATGGGGCATTATGTCCACGAAATCTTGCAAAACATGCTTAAATTTTAAAAGCCTTTGATTTCTTTGACTACCCGTGTAAGAATAATGCGATGGATATTGATTAAATACATGTCTGTAAATACTGGCACCGTGAATAAGTGTTTGTTTCTCATCACAGAAACTATAGAATTTAGTCAATTTTATATCAGACCCTGATCAGATGATTCCTTCAGTTTACAAAGGTTTCACAATTCGTATACAGTATAACCCCCTCTAATGTGACCATTTAATGGATAAACATGGGTGTCTTATAAGCAGGTAGATGCTTAATACAGGACGAATTTAATGCAGAAAGCTCCTCTAGGAGCTTTCTGCATTAGTTTTGTCATGCATTAACTTTCCACCTGTCTCTACCGCCCAGAAGTATACACTTTTAGGTGCTCGCATTAGCGGGGGATTACTGTATATGGAGGAACTGGTTAAGCAATTAATATAAGTTGTTATTAGGTGTCTAACAATGAATGTGTCGAGACTGTCTTTCTTTTCATGAGAAATTTCACTTGCTGATAAACTTTGATCACACTCTGATCTAACAACCCTTACTGGGGATGTTTTACATTCGCAGTGGTATGACCGTGGGTCATACCGTCTCGTTTATTATAAAGATATAATTCCCTCATATTACAAGTTTCTGTTATATATACCGAATGCACCGCATCGAATTGATAATACTCTTTGCAAATATTTTAGATCCAGATGATACGTTGAGTTAATTATGCGCCGCATCTAGATCAAACTCTTTAACAGTAGCATTATGCTTATTTAAAGGAAATTACGCTAAAAGTCAAGTTTTAAGCCAACGATAATCTCATTTATTTGAGAACGAAGGGATTAGCATTAATGTCGCTCATTTTATGTGTTTTACACGTCACAGATACCGCTACTAACACTTTACTCCACAGATACGCTTCTGTTTGACACGTTCGCAATCGGAGTAGACCTAGATAATACGGTTCCTGTGGGAGCCATATGTTTAAAATCCACTGTGCCTGCTTACAGTATAATACTTCTGCCATGGTCAAACCATTCTTGTTGATATGCCGTCATGGAAATAACCATTGTTTTGTACATTAGTATGCTTGGAGAAAAAAGGTCAAGTGTATTTAACAATGAATAGAGACAATGATTGGTTTGAATCTACATTACGTTATTTACTGATCGTGTGGTAATCACAATAACGCTCCCCAAGGCCTCAATTGCATTTCTTCATCAGGATCCAAGCTGTTTGTCACTTTATGTCTTAAATCACTGTGTCTAGATCCAGATAAGACATTGAGTTAACAATGTTTGAATCTAGATCTAACTGTTTTACAGTAGAATTGTGTGTATTTAAAGGAAAGTAAGCTACAACTCCAGTTTTAAGCCAACGATAATCTCATTTATTTGACAGCGAAAGGATTAGCATTAATGTTACTCATTTTATGTGTTTCACAGGTCACAGATAACGCTACTAACACTTTACTCCACATATAACCGTCTGTTTGAAACGTTTGCAAGCGGGGTAGTCCTAGATTATACGGTTCCTGTGGGAGCCATATGTTTAAATTCTACTCTGCCTGCTTACAGTATAATACTTCTGCCATGGTCAAACCATTCTTGTTGATATGCCGTCATGGAAATATACAAACATTGTTTTGTACATTAGTATGCTTGGAAAAAAGGTCAAGTGTATTTAACAATGAATAGAAACACTGACTGGTGTGAATCTACATAACGTTATTTACTGATCGTGTGGTAATCACAATAACGCTCCCCAATGCCTCAATTGCACTTCTTCATCAGGATCCAACCTGTTTGTCACTTGGTGAATATTGTCTTAAATCACTGTGTTCTTGCAATTGATATATACAGTAAAACCCCACTAATGCGACCACCTAAAAGGTGTCTTTATAAGCAGGTGTTAGCTTAATGCAGTATGAAATTAATGCAGAAAGCTCCTAGAGGAGCTTTCTGTATTACTTTTGCCCTGCATTAAGCAACCACCTGCTTATAAAGACACCCATGTTTATTCATTAAGTGATCGCATTAGAGGGGTTTGATTATAGTTGTCAAAGGATTATCGAATCAGAAGAAGTTGGAACTGCATCAGATCGTCATTTGAGTACATCACCGTTTCAGGGGTTCAGATAGGATGAGTATATTGTCAACATATTCGAGATTAGCTCCACCAAAACCTGTTTTGTGACTACTCTTTAGAACGTCTTGAAGAGACAATTCTAACGAGTGGTCACGGAATATGAAAAAGGGTTTAGTGGAAAGGTTGATTATTTATTATTTCGACACGCACTTTTATCTGTACCTCGACATTTGTTTTTTCATCTTTCCGTGTTCGATGCTTTTGGAATGATACAGTCGTGAGTGTGTTGTATGTATATACAGTATTGACACCGCGATATAACAGAAATACTGTTAAAGCGATGAAAAAAAACTTAGAAACAAAGAAACTAAACATTAATTCAATTATCAATCTTGGTACTATAATTCCTGACATGAAGATTCAAAGGGAAAGGGTTAGCGTAAGTTCAATATCATACGTCTAGTGTTACCTCTCCGCCAGTTCAACTTGCAGTAAATGATATTGAAACTGGCGACAATTTAACCATAAGCCAACATAGCAGACTTTGATCAGACGACTACTACAGGAGATATATGATCTACTCTGTTTGCAAATGCGTTGAAATACGTTTATATAAGAGAAAGGCTTAAGATAGACTAGTCAGGTTTTGTTAACCCTTTCCTTCATATAAACGCGTTGTCACGCATTTGTAAAGCGAGAAGAGCCAGATAAAACGGCTCCTATAGGAGCCATTTAATCAGGTTCTGCTCTGTTTGCTTTTGACATGACAGAGATCTGATTCTATGTGTTTGGCAACGCAAAACTATACCTTGGGAGGTTCAAACATAATAATTCAGCTAATAAATATTCATGAGATCATTTCTGACATAAACAAAGAACAGGGAAATGGTTAAAACAGGGTTTGTGCGGATATCGGGTGGTACCTTCCTGTAGAGGGACAGTATTGTATTGATTACTACAAGCTACACATGCAGGTTGTAGTATCCGCACCGAGTCTTCAATATATGACGGTAGAGATAGGCCGAGTAAGCTTGATAACATTATGGAGCATATCATTCATTTAGCATTGATTTTCACTGGATACGTGTACGGGTCTGGGAACACACGAATAATAATCCTCACGCAGAGTGTATCAGCTCTGAAGGGAAATTGCGAAATAAAACAAACATAAATTACAAGCCACAAGTGAAATATTTATTTCAATTATCTCGCTATGCACACACGTTTCTGACTGATTATAGGAAAGTCCAACTAGAAAACTAATAAAGCCTCGTTAATTAATGCAATGTTTAATTTCAGTCATTTTTAATGACAAATTGAATGTACGCCAATGTTACGATCAGATTTTGCATATGGGTATTATTTCACAGCTATATATCATGTGAACATAATTGAATTTGAATTATTTTGAATGAAAACAAAATCCATTCATAACATTTCTAACGACATCCAAATCACAGCTTGATCACATTACTTCCTACGGAATCCACAAAGCTGAATCTGCACTATTTGCAAATGCTATTAAATCATTGAAATATTTGAATACAGACATCCAAAGATGTGTATTTCTTTTCAAGAATAACTCCTTTAATGCTATAACAAAACCTATGCTTGAATTATACATCTTTTAGGTGGTCGCAATAACGGAGTTTTACTGTATATGGAGGAACGGGTTAAACAGCTCATGTCAGTTGTTGTAAGGTGTCAAACAATCAACGTGTCAAGATTGTCTTTTCATGAGAAATTACACTAAGTCTTGCTGATAAACTTGTCAATATTTCACATTCGCAGTGGTACGACCGTGGGTCAACTGTCTCGTTTATAAAGATATCATTCCCTCATACTACACATTTCTGTTATGTATAACAAATGCACCGCATCGAATTGATGATACCCTTTGCAGATATATTATATCCAGATGAGATGTTCAGGTAATTATGCGCCGTATCTAGATCAAACTGTTTTACAGTAGCATTATGTTTGTTTAAAGGAATTTAAAACACTCCAGTTTTAAGCAGACGATAATCTCATTAAATTGTATTTGACAGCGAAAGGATTAGCATTAATGTCGCTCATTGGCTGCTAACACTTTACTCCACAGATACGCATCTTTTTTAAACGTTTAGTAGACCTAGATAATACAGTTCCTATGGAAGCCATCTGTTTAAAATCTACCCTGCTGGCAAACAGAATGATATACAAATGATTATACTTTTTATATCATGGATACACTTCTTGTTGCTCTGTTGTCATGGAAGTTAATATTCATACAAACATTATTTCGTACATGAATACGCATGGCGAAAAAAAGATTAAATGCAGTTAAGAATGAAATAGGGTGGTGTAAATCTACTTTACTGGTTTGCTATTTGCTTATCGTGTGTTAACCCATTCGCTGCTGAATATTCATATAGGAAATAATGACGTCATGAATATTAATAAGATTATTCTTTACAATGACATATGAACACATGACAGTTTGTCTCAGACAGAAGACGTAGTATCAGATCTATATTACACCATATGCGAACAGAGCAGGCCCTGATCAGACGGCTCCTATATGTGCCGTCTGATCTGGGTCTACTCTGTTTGCAGATGCGTCAAAATGTGCTTACATAAGGGAAAGGGTTAAGGGAAATCACGCGCATTTGTAAACAATTTCTGACATAAACAAAGAACAGGGAAATGGTTAAAACAGGGTTTGTGCGGATATCGGGTGGTACCTTCCTGTAGAGGGACAGTATTGTATTGATTACTACAAGCTACACATGCAGGTTGTAGTATCCGCACCGAGTCTTCAATATATGACGGTAGAGATAGGCCGAGTAAGCTTGATAACATTATGGAGCATATCATTCATTTAGCATTGATTTTCACTGGATACGTGTACGGGTCTGGGAACACACGAATAATAATCCTCACGCAGAGTGTATCAGCTCTGAAGGGAAATTGCGAAATAAAACAAACATAAATTACAAGCCACAAGTGAAATATTTATTTCAATTATCTCGCTATGCACACACGTTTCTGACTGATTATAGGAAAGTCCAACTAGAAAACTAATAAAGCCTCGTTAATTAATGCAATGTTTAATTTCAGTCATTTTTAATGACAAATTGAATGTACGCCAATGTTACGATCAGATTTTGCATATGGGTATTATTTCACAGCTATATATCATGTGAACATAATTGAATTTGAATTATTTTGAATGAAAACAAAATCCATTCATAACATTTCTAACGACATCCAAATCACAGCTTGATCACATTACTTCCTACGGAATCCACAAAGCTGAATCTGCACTATTTGCAAATGCTATTAAATCATTGAAATATTTGAATACAGACATCCAAAGATGTGTATTTCTTTTCAAGAATAACTCCTTTAATGCTATAACAAAACCTATGCTTGAATTATACATCTTTTAGGTGGTCGCAATAACGGAGTTTTACTGTATATGGAGGAACGGGTTAAACAGCTCATGTCAGTTGTTGTAAGGTGTCAAACAATCAACGTGTCAAGATTGTCTTTTCATGAGAAATTACACTAAGTCTTGCTGATAAACTTGTCAATATTTCACATTCGCAGTGGTACGACCGTGGGTCAACTGTCTCGTTTATAAAGATATCATTCCCTCATACTACACATTTCTGTTATGTATAACAAATGCACCGCATCGAATTGATGATACCCTTTGCAGATATATTATATCCAGATGAGATGTTCAGGTAATTATGCGCCGTATCTAGATCAAACTGTTTTACAGTAGCATTATGTTTGTTTAAAGGAATTTAAAACACTCCAGTTTTAAGCAGACGATAATCTCATTAAATTGTATTTGACAGCGAAAGGATTAGCATTAATGTCGCTCATTGGCTGCTAACACTTTACTCCACAGATACGCATCTTTTTTAAACGTTTAGTAGACCTAGATAATACAGTTCCTATGGAAGCCATCTGTTTAAAATCTACCCTGCTGGCAAACAGAATGATATACAAATGATTATACTTTTTATATCATGGATACACTTCTTGTTGCTCTGTTGTCATGGAAGTTAATATTCATACAAACATTATTTCGTACATGAATACGCATGGCGAAAAAAAGATTAAATGCAGTTAAGAATGAAATAGGGTGGTGTAAATCTACTTTACTGGTTTGCTATTTGCTTATCGTGTGTTAACCCATTCGCTGCTGAATATTCATATAGGAAATAATGACGTCATGAATATTAATAAGATTATTCTTTACAATGACATATGAACACATGACAGTTTGTCTCAGACAGAAGACGTAGTATCAGATCTATATTACACCATATGCGAACAGAGCAGGCCCTGATCAGACGGCTCCTATATGTGCCGTCTGATCTGGGTCTACTCTGTTTGCAGATGCGTCAAAATGTGCTTACATAAGGGAAAGGGTTAAGGGAAATCACGCGCATTTGTAAACAGTAAACAGCTTGATCCTGATGGAAGACGCAACATAACATGGCGTCTTCATCAGGATCCAAACTGTTTGACACCTGGTGAATAACTTCTTAAAACACTGTGCCTTGACAATTTGTCAACAGTTTTGTAGAGGTTTGATCGAATCAGAAAAAGTCAGAACTGCAACAGGTCGAAATTTGAGTAGACTTTATGTGGAGACGAAATCACGAGTAACCGTGTACGGCACTGAGTACGAGGAGGCAAGGAACGAGTATGACGCATAGCGATCAGCCAGCGGAGTAGAATGTGGGCGACGGGTGAAACTCGGGTATAAGTACGCCGTAGACAGGAAGAAAAACAAACAGTGGCTTAAGAGTTAAATGCGTGTGGCGAATAAAAGAGACAGTCGTAATATCGTCAAAACATGTGTGCGGTGTGAATCTATATTACTCGTTATTGTTTGCTACATGAAGTGTATAATGAAATATACATTTATAATATCGCTATAACATGTATGGTGTGAAACTATATTACTTTTTGTTGCTTGCTACAATAAATATATAAAGAAAGATACAGTTATAATATCGATATCACATGTGCGGTGTGAATTTACATTACCTTTTGTTGTATAGTGCATAAAGTGTAGAATTATAAACGACAGTCTATACCCCCCCCCCCCCTATTGTAGGTATGTTTTGTCTGTATGCCTACCTTGATGTTTTTATAGTTATGTACATTAGCTGTTTCCCTGTGTTGCTGTTGGGGCGGTTGTTTGTTCTGTTCGTACATTTTACAAATTGTCATTCCAAACGGTAGAAATAATAAAGTTTTATCAATGATAGAATAAATAATTTTTTATCAATTTGTGTTTTAATAAGGTACCAGAATATAGACCTTATTTGTCACAATAAGACGAATTCAAAAAAAGGTTTTGCTTCTCCTTAAAAGTAATGATTTTAATTATACGAGGTTTTGTCAGCACAGTCACGAGATGGTACATGTGTGGCTTGATTTTATCATTTCATTTACCATTTCAGAGGTTGGAATGCATGTAAGTTGCTTAAATTTTTAAAGAATAGCACATTTATGTTTCGAAGAGTAGGTCTGCAGTTGTAGTTACAGCTTCTTGTGGTAAATGATTTTTAGAATGAAAATAAATATCGTAATACCGTCGTCAGTGTGCTGTTTGAATATACAGTATTCATTAATGTTTGCTATTGTTGTGTTAGCTATTGTGTAGTATAAACGAGAATTTCGTAATACACTCGTAAACTGAGTGGATTGAATCTATAGTGTTCTGTGCTGTTTGCCCATGCTGTGCCAAAATACTGTCGAATGTTAGACAAATTGTCGTAATGCACTTACAAACTGAGTGGTGTGAATCTACATTTCATTTACCATTTGTTGTTTGCTCACACTGTGTTAAATGCAGTGTAGAATGAAAGAGAGCATCGCAATAAGATCGAAACATTGGAATGGTGAATAACCATTATTGGTCATTATCATGATTTTTATTTCTATTAGCTAATTATTATTACATTATGTTTGTTAATTGTGTTTAAAATCAACCTGGAATGATATAGACTGTTGTTACAACTTTACCAGGCGTTCAACATATATGGGTTTAGCTATGCGGAGAAGCCCAAGTGTTTCTCTAACCTTATCGACCCTAGATTGAAAACCCATCGTGTAGCAGTGGTTTTCACTGGGCACGTTCAACTATTGTGGAATACAGGGAGAATAATCCCCTCGCAGTGCGTATCAGCTCTGCATTGCAAAGTGCGAAATGAAACAAACACATAAATCACAAAGAACAGGTGAACTATTTATTTAAAAAAAAAATGAATATAAAAAATATCTGGTTGTGATCAAACGTTACCGGCAGGATGTAGGAAATTATCTCTAGAAAACCAATAAAACCCTTCACTAAAGCAAGACGATTGGCAACACTCATTTTTGCATGTTTTACTCAGACAACAAGCCGTGTGAATTAATAAATTATACGCAAGGTTATCTCAAACCTCAAAACCTATCCAATTGATCAAGATAGCGTTTGTTTATATATATAATCTTCGATGGGTATTACCCTCTACAATAACTTCTTTTGATCACAACCTTTAACATGTTTTCAGTCATGATAAAAAACATGAGCATACTCTTTGATCAAAGTGTCGTGTTTAATAGTGCGGAGTCTCATCGAAATCAGACAGTTCAGTACTAATGGGGTTATTTTGTTAGACACTGGAATATTCATGTTACTCTAAAATGAAACGAACGACACTTTAAACAGACAAAATACTGTTCAGGTCGCCAAAGGTGTGTCCTTGATCATATTATGTGCATGACATTCAAATTTACATACTGGGGGTATATCCCGGTTACCACAACAAAACAGTGTGTTTGTTTGTAACCCTGATGGGGTTTAAAATATAGAAGAACCCGGTTTGTTATTCGATACTTACATTGAGTTATAGGCACATCTTAAATAATATTAGACGAGAGTCCGAGTAACACTGTTTCTCCTCAGTCTCCAAAATAGCAACATTGAGTATGTCTAACCCTGCGAAAAGGATTTCTGCTCAATCCGTACTTACTTACTTCCAATTTCTGGAAGCTTCTGAGCATTTATTGGTTGTGTTTCAAACCTGAATCTGTGAGGCCTGATGCAACTGATATCTTAAAAAGATGGATGGGACATTAACGCCAGATTCAACTGAGATCTTAAACGGACTTTAAAGCCAGATGCAACCGATATCTTAAACAGACGATCCATACCTTTATGTATATTCTTTACAAGTTAAGAATACATCAAATCAGCTTTTAAGGGACATTTAACATATAACAGTAGACCCTGTCCTAAGCAGTCATTCATATATTGAGGTACCGGGAATCTTAACAAAATACAGAAATAAATCGGGGAAATTGGGCTTGAGGTTAATGATGTGGATACGTGTCAAACTGTTGGTTTTTGTTTGCTGTATGCTTACATGGGCAGGAATATAACTTCAAAACTTTTGATAACATATTCATTGACATGCTTGTATAGCGACTGGTGAACGGTGTGGTATACGTTTAAATGACGTACACTAAGGATACATTATTTGCCATCCATGTGATAACGGATGGACCTAAACATTATTGTAACAACAGTTTACGTCTTATTTATATTAATCATTGGTTGTCGTCAGCGCAAAATAAATAAATATTTTATTTTTTATATTGGCCTTAAGCAGTACGCATAAATGTTTTTACAGGTCAAAACTCTTTCGAATAATAAGGCTACCAACTTCAAACTTTAACTTTAACTTTAACATGCACTTTACCACTGTATTTGCTGTCGCGGTTGTTGTAGATTAGTCGGAGAGGGGATACGTTTATTTACACTGTTTGTCTTTTAGGATGGGGATGGAATAAGGGTGAGGTTGGGCGCCCATAAACCGGTTTAAACCCCCGGTGACTTTTGTCACTGTCACTGACCGTTCCAAGGCGGTACTTCCATCTTCCTCCTATTGTATGTTTGTTTTGTCTTTGTGCGTCTCTTGTTGTTTTTTCTACCTATGTACATTTGCTGTTTCCTTGTGTTGCTGTTCGGGCGAGTGTTTGTTCTGTATGTGGTGTTTCCTGCATGACTCATTTTTGTACTTTTCGTATTTAAATGTTTATATGTCCACCATTTTGATAAATAGGTAAACACAGTATCGCTCACTTTATAAACAGTTCTGGATAAACGTTAAACGTGTAACAAATCATTAAACACTCGTGCGGCTATGCAGTTCATATTCGTTTTCTTCAAGACAAACAGTTTTGTTTTTCAGATGGCACTTTACTACTTCATTACTCTAGATACATATAACAGTACTGTATATACCAATGTTCTAGCCTATCTTGAATGAGTTGTCATCCCTGTTGAAACTTATGAAGTACGGTTTTAATAGGAAACGGCATTAGTAGCAGTTATTGACGTGTCTAGCATTTCCATGATAGTAATTACAGCGTCTGTAACGGTCACATATATTTATGAAGACAATACATTATACTTCCGTTGCACGTCTTATTTCGAGTAGCAATATAATATGAACAGTACACGTGATTAAAATGTAAGGGTCACATTTTATTTCAGTAGATGGTATTGTTACGTAATCGATGGAGTCTGGTGTATGGTTTAATATATTCACGGCAATAACATGCGACATTGAAATATACCAGACCATTCCGTTATACATTTGTTTGCTATTATGGTGCATATACAATTTGTAGATATAATGGGAAAATTAAATCACAGGTATATAAAAAAAACATCAAACTCGATTTAAATACAGAAGTGCATAATATTATGCATGTATCAACATTGTTAAATTTGAATGTGTATAACATACAATGTATGTCCAAACGTCACGTACTTCAGCTTTCAACTAAACAATGGTAGAAGTGCCTGATGCGTAGACAGAAGCAGCATTCAATATGAAGCATTGGCCCTTATTACCAGAGTTAACTCATTGTGAAATGTATTAGCATTTTGAATAGTAAACAAAGCAGATCCTGATCAGATTGCTCCTCTAGGTGCCCTCTGATCTGGGTATGCATTGAGATGACAGTGTATGCGTGTCCTGGATTAATAGGGTTATAGGACCTCAATTGTCGGGGACCATATTCTTCTGACCTGAGGATTTTGGGACCATATTTTTCTCTCAAATAAAATTATTATCCCCGCCGATTTTTAATGTGATACCAAATCACCTTCGTCCCAGATCAACTTTCTTTAGAATAATGTAATCAAATAATTCTTAGACTTGAGAAATATGATCTTGGAAAACTGTCCACAAAAAATATTGTTCTAGGTCACATCGGATGGATCAGTCATAGTGCAATCTACATATTACTAACTGATATGCCACGATGCAAGTGTCAACTTGTATTCCTTGATAATAACAAACCGGCAACCAACAGCTAGTTATATCTGTTTCGACTGAAATATACGAGTAGCATTTTGTAATCAGTTCAACCATCACATGAAATTTCTATCAAGCATTTACAAAGAGAGTTGTGGTCGTTTGGTTAGGGTCTGCTCTGTTTGCTTACGGAATAAAATAAGTCTGATGCTAGAGTTCCAAGAGTTAGCCACGGTCAACTATTTCCGTTTCTATAATGCTGTTTCAACAGTTGGCTAGTTCATATTAAGAAGATCGTTATTTCTCACATGAATATTCATAATATAAAAAGGTTAATCGTGTATTTAACTTTGATGTACCCATGTACATTATCTATTATATTTTATTATGATGCATATTCAGGGAATGTTCTAAAAGAAAGTGTAACATGGCAGATCTTGGCGAGACGGTTCATATAGGAACCCTCTCATCTGGGTTTCCAGTTTTCACAGAACATAAGTGACTCGTGTCCCGCACTTTAAGGGTTGGTGCACACGATTGACTTAATAGTGATTTGTAAAGTGCGTGGCGAAAGTATTGTAGAAGGCTCCTATAGGAATTTTCTGCATAACTTTTTCCACTGCATTATCTTACCGCTTTCATCACAGACCCTGAATTAGAACTCCTCTTATAAAACTGGTGGCAATCCGAACAGAGTGAAACTTGTTCTTTTAGCTCAAGTTATTATATTTGAACTTTGTTTTTATACAAATATTTTAGTCTGTGGATAATTAGTTATAATTTAAGAAAAAGGTTCAAATCCAAGGATTATACCGCAAACAGCGAATAACTTCTTGTTGTATCATTCAATTATATATCATGAATATAATAAACTTGTCTTAAAAGTATACGTAAACGAATTGTTGTTGAGGGGAAATATGGAAGACTCACTCAGGACGAATGTTTTACTTAAAGAGAAAGTCCCTACAATTAACGCATAGTTTCAATAGTACAAAAAACTTGGCATTTGTTAGTATTTGTTATGCTCAATCATTATTATGAAGATTGACAATTTGAACTTCTATCGAAAATTGCCCCCTGTGAAACAAAAACAACCCATTTCATCAATACTTATAATGTTTGTTGTACAACAATATATCATCGGCCTTTTCCGTTCAAATTATCTCTGTTTTGCCGATGATCACATGAGCCCTCCGTTGTTCACGTAACGGCTTTTTCTCGGAAGTGGTCGAAGAAACGCGAATAGCCTGATCAGATACGAAACTGAGACCTAATCCGAATAAAACTGAAACATCGAGGATTAGAATTGGGATCTTCGATATCAAACACAGTCATGGATGTTTTGTCATTTTCAACTGTTATTGGATATGTTTTCTTGCGATATACTACTTCTCAGTATATAAAAATGAGTTAAAATGTATATTTTAGATATTTTTGAAACGCTTCGAATGTAGGAATTCCCAATTTAAACTTGGTATGTCAAGGGGCCGTCACACCATGACGTTCTGTCAACGTTCTCTGAACATCTCAATCGTTCAATTATTGAGCATTCTAGAGTGAGGATGACACATCTGGAGCGTAATAAACACGTACCTAACGTATGACTAGCGTGTGTTTTACGCGCGAGAAGCGTGTAACAGCGACCATGTAAGATACCCTTGAAAACCATTAGCGTGTGCTGACGTGCAACTGGCGCGCAACGATCGATTTGTGAACGTTAGTCGAGCGTGTTGAGTGTGTGACTAACGTGTGAATAACGATAGAATAGCGTTTTGACGTTAGTTTGACTTTAGTCACACGCTGCATGCGCTAGGGGACCGTTCAGTGGTCGTTGACATGTCACCAGTGAGTTGTTCACTGCAAAGGAATCGATGAGTAACAACCAAGTAACGCTAGAGTAACGACCGGCTAACGATATCCGAACGCGTGCAACGCTCATCAAACGTTAGTAAAACGTTGCATGAACGTTCTTCAATGTTATTCAGCGTTTAAAATCAAACGTTGAATAACGCTGGTCTAAGTGAGTATTTTTGTGCATGCTCAAAACTGTTTTCGGGACCAGCGTTCTCCGCCGATTCCCGTCGCTCACCGACGTTCACTAGTGTTCACAAGCGTTCACACAACGCTCTTCTGGCGCTATTCCAGCGACAATGGGCGACTACCAACGTTTACTCAAACGCCAGAGAACGCTGACCAGAACGTCATAGTGTGACGGGCCCATCATTGCGTAAGCTGCGCCTTGATAAACAGCCATACATCTTATGGACCCGTCACACCATGACGTTCTGGTCAGCGTTCTCTGGCGTTTGAGTAAACGTTGGTAGTCGCCCATGGTCGCTGGGATAGCGTCAGAAGAACGTTGTGTGAACGCCTGTGAACGCTATTGAACGTCGGTAATAGCCGGGAATCGGCGGAGAACGCTGGTCCGGAAAAAAAGTTTTGAACATGCACAAAATCTCTCACTGAGACTAACGTTCTTCGATGTTATTTTTAACGCTGAATAACGTTTAAGAACGTTAATGGAACGTTTTACTAACGTAACTTGGTTGTTACTAATCGTTTGCTTTGCAGTGAACGACCCACTGGCGACCTGTCAACGACCGCTGAACGATCCCCTAGCGCACGCATCGTGCTACAAAAGTCAAACGAACGTCAACACGCTATTCTGTCGTTATTCACATTTTAGTCACACGTTCAACACGCTCGTCTAACGTTCACAAATCGTTCGTTGTGCGCAAGTGGCACGTTAGCACACGCGAATGGTTTTTAAGGGTATCTTACTTGGTCGCTGTTACACGCTTCTGGAGCGTAAGACACACGCTAGTCATGCGTTAGGTACACGTTTATCACACGCCATCCTCTAGAATAAAAAATTGAACGATTAAAATGCTCAGAGAACGTTGACAGAACGTCATGGTGTGATGGTCCCTTAAAACCATTTACCTCTTGCATATTCTTGTTAGGAATACTGACATATGATTATAGTATTTACTGTCTGAGATAGGAACAAATCGAATATTTTTATAAACACGCTTCAGTTTTTCTCTAACATGTAAATCGTTTGTCATACAGATTGAACCCTGATTTGACGCCGGGTTACTCGTCATTACATCTTTATCCAAACTGTATACAAAGATAAACACGAATTTGCACTCACATTGCAGCAAATCATGTGATTCGCATTCCAAAGATTTTTGCGATGAAAGAGCTATTTAAACAGTCCCCAGTATGTTGCCGGATACAGCTGATACAGATTGCCAAGATAAATTACAGTTAATGATGATCTGGATAAGATTATTCAAATAAGTTGGTGAATGTCCGCTGTGCAAAACGTATTAAAGGACATTATCTGTCCAGGACATTTTGCAAAGCGTCATTAAGTTTAAGACCATCTGATCTGCTTTCCTTTAATATTCGTGTAAGAATAATGATATATTATGAATATTGGCTAAATGACTTTCTGATAACTGCACAATAAACAAGGGTTTGTTTATCATCACAGAAATTAAATCTATATTATATCATAAGCAAATAGAACAGACCTAGATCATATGTCTCCTAGAGTTTTAAGGGTTAAACAGTTCTTTTGAGTTGTTGTTAGGTGTCAATGAATCAATGTATCGATATTGTCTATTCATGATAAATTACACTTGCTGTTGAACTGCATAAGCTTATTAATAGTTTACGTTCGCAGCGGTATGGACATGTCTCATATTGTCTCATTTATAAAGATAGCATTCCCTTATACTACTTGTTTTCTCTAAGGTGTAACAAATACACCTCATCCAATTGTTGATACTCTTTGCAGAGTTTTTAGATCCAGATGAGACGTTGAGTTAATTATGTTTTACAATAGCATCATGTTTAGTTACAGGAAATTAAAACACAACTCTAGTGTTAAGCCTATACTCTAATTTACTTGGCAGCGAAGGATAAGCATTAATGTCGCTCACTTTATGCGTCACAGATAATATTTTACTCCACCAGTACGCTTTTTTGACACGTTTACAAGCGAGGTCGACCAAGATAATACGGTCCCTGTAGGGGCCATCTGTTTGAAATCTAGTCTGCCTGCTTACAATATAATACTTCTGCTATGGTCAAACAAGTATAGTTGCTCTGCCGTCATGGAAATTAATATTCATACAAACATTATTTTGTACATTAAAATATTTGAAGAAAATAGGGTCATGTGTAGTTAACAATGAATAGAAATGAATAGAAACAATACTTGGTGTGTATCTACTTTACGTTATTTGCTGATTGTGTGGTAGTCCCAATAACGTTATCCAATGCCTCAAATGTATTTCTTCATCAGGATCCAAGCTGCTTGTCACTTGGTAAATAGTGCCTTAAATCAAATTGTTCATACACCTGGTCAATAGTTTTTCAAAAGTTTGATCGAATCAGTAGAAGTCAGAACTGCACCTGATCGTCATTTGAGTAGATATACTTTTTATAGCGGGAAAAGAGTTAAATGTATGTGTAGAACGAGATGCGGTGCAAATCTACATTACTTTATTTGTTTTGCTATGCGAAGTGTAGACTTAAAAAGACTCGTAATACAGATAGTGCATTGTACATTTGTACCATTTCAGAGGTTCAGATAAGATGCGTATTTTTAAAAAAAAAATCGAGAATAGCTCCTTTATTTCTCCACCAGAATCTGTACCATTGCCACTTTTTAGAAACGTCTTGAAATGACGATTCTAACGAGTGGTCACGGAATACGGAATAGGGTATAGTGGGTAAATTTATTACTTGGACACACACCTTTATATGTAGCTCTGCAAATGCTGTTTCATCGTCCTGTGTTAGATGATTTAAGAATAATACAGTCGTGACTATGTTGTGTGTATGTACAGTATATAACTGAATATAACTCCGTGATATAACTGAAACACTCTTAACGAAACATAGAATAAAAACTAATTTGATTTTTATTCACGATACTATAATTCCGTACATGAAGATTCAAAGAGAAAGGGTTAGCATAAGTTTTATACCTTCCCTGTAAGTTGTTCAATATCATACGTCTAGTGTTTCCTCTACGCTAGGTCAACTTGCAGTAAAACATTCAAATTGACGACAATTCAACCATATCCCTATGGAGTATTCCTTTACAAAATCATAATGTAGTGAATATATATTAACACATGTTTCATAATGGCATACTAACACATGAATGTGTGGTAGTGGTAGAAACTGTAGAGTAGAATCTATTATAATGTCATAAGCAAACATAACAGACCCTGATCAGAGGACTAGTACAGGGGCTATATGTTCTACTCCGTTTGCAAATGCGCGGAAATACGTTTATATAAGAGAAAGGCTTAAAGGTCAAGTAAACAGGTTTTCGTCAAATTCTGATAGTATACAGTCAGTTAAACACCAAGCTTTAGAAAATTCTTACCGTTTTTATCTAGTTTTGATTTAAATCGAGTTTTTATTGTACCGTTAATCGTGCATCTTGAAAATCGATACATGATTATCTCCCTTGCGTGACGTCACTTGTGATGATCGCCAGTCAGGGATCCCTTTGAGAGGGAGGAATGTACAAAGAAAATTTACCCTTTCCTTTAAATCAACGCCTCTGCAAACAAAGTATATCCAGATCAGAGCCTACAGGAACCGTCTAATTAGAGTCTGTTCAGTTTGCTTACAAACTTAGATCAAATCCGACACCACAGTTTATATCAATACCCACATTATTTTCACACTTTTCCAGACATTACGTCCATGGATTAACCATAGAAAGTGACACTTTATCGAGTAGGGGAAACTATTTATGGGGTGTGATGTTTATTTTAGGTGTGAAATACAATGATACTTAATATTAAACACATATGTTTTTAATTTTGTTAATCTTAACCCCACTCTTGCTGAATTATAAAATACATTTCTCCTTTTTATCCATGCCCTGTTGTATAATTACATATATCTCCACGTTGTACACGTATTTCGCTGTCCAATCGCTGCTATAGAGTGCACTGGTTGCACAATCAACTTGTAAATAGTGCAGACCCTGATGAGACAGCTCCTGCAGGAGCTGTCTCATCTGGGTTTTCACTATTTACAGGTAGGTATATTTGACGTGACTAGCAAGCGAAGGGTTAAAACTCACTTTACCTGTCAGTGAATTTACACTATTCATAAACTAATATTTTAAAATAGAATGAGGTTAGGACAAAGACCATTAGCGAATAGTGTATATTCAGATCAGAGGGACCATTTGGGTCCCGCCCATGAGTTGGGTCCAAACAACTTTTAGACGGAACCGGACAAATTTAGATGAATTTCATATTTGGGCAAAGTGGGTTCAGATGAAATGGGACGTTCTCGTTAAGTAACATAGTTCTATGTATAAATGTACGTACTTTAGAAAAAAAGAAATTCCACCAAAATACAGAAAAAATAGAAAAGTATTTATTTATTTATTTTACTTTAACATTTGCAATACCAAAATAATGCATTACTTTCAGAAAATCGAGTAAAAGTTGAAATACCAAAATATGTATTTTGTTGGGAAAATGAGAAAAAGGTGGATCTTGATAACAAATGGTTGTCAGTCTTGAAGAATGACTATTTTTTTTATTAATATATGCATGTTTCTAAAGCTTGTGAATTATTTTTAAATGACTGGACCCTCTACAAATAAAATGTCTATAAAAAATATGGTCAGCACATTAAAACTGTTACTACATTTGTTATCATAATTTTACAGTATACTCGTATGTGCAATTTAATTATGGTTTGTATGGAAACAACAGTAAGCATAGCCATTAGAACTTCTCTATGCATGTATGAATGAATGAATGTGTTAAATGGCATTAGGCCATATTGTACTAAGCCATATTACACACGAAATGCCCATGCAGGATCAATAGTCTCCAGATGTCAGTTATCATAGTGGCCATTTGTCAAATACCCAACAGGGGACAATGATTATAACAATGCCATAAAACCCCGCATCCTGCATATTGCATGTAGTGTTGCATTCCTTTATGTAGCTGTAGTAACGTATCAAAAGAATCAATCATTGTGGTCATGGTGCCTCAAAGTTAGATCATATTGATGATAAACTATTTCCCTGATGAAAAAATATGTGTGACTAAATCACTTCACGAATATAAACCCTTCATTCCACGTGCCTGTTTATGCCAATGCAAACATAGTAGATCCAGATCAAACGCATTGAAACAAATTTACAAACAGAGTAGATCCAGATCAGACAGCTTCGGTTGTATCTCCCTGATCAGGTTCTTGTCGAGTTGCTTTTGAAATAATATGAAATAATATACCGGTACATTTATAATTACCGCCATAGCCTGTGCCGATACACTCTCCATTATTTCGTACACGAACATTCATGAAGAAGATCTAAAGGCTTTTTTTTCACAATTTTAACTTTTCAAATAGATCATTGGCTCTGACAGATCAATTAGGATTAGATCAACAAAATTTCATAAGCAAACAGATCAGATCCTGATCAGAGAGCTCTTAAAAGAACTGTCCGATCTGGATCTACTCTATTTGTAAACGCGCGTGACGCCGTTAATAAAAGAAGAGAAGGATTGGGAAATTGATTTTAAAGCAAATTAGGTGTCTGCTGCCAACAGTGCTAAATCGTGTTTATTAATCATGTTTTCTCTTAAGAATATTTATTAAAGATTTCATGACCTCATGAATATTCATTATAGGGATTACAGAGACGCTAGACAACCCTGGTCGAATCTAAAGAGATAAGTCTACGGACTAAGCAATCAGAGCAGAACCTGATCAGACAATTCCTGCGTGATTTGGGTTTACGCTGTTAACAAAACGTTTGTATAGAATAATTGTCCACGAAGAAACAAGCCCATTAACCTACAGTGCTAGACCTAAATCACATTTATAACAGAATGTAGCATATCCTTTTTTTATAATTGTAGACCCAAGTCATCCACTGCACTTTTTTCTCTAGTATAAATTTCACGGAAAGAGTCATCGAAACAAAATGGAAGCTGACCCAATATAAATCACATCACATTTTCTTGAACTTCTCGTCTTTTGGTAATTCAAATCATTCTATTTAGTCTCTGTCGGATTAGGAGCTACACCCATAGGTATGGATACACCCATAGGCAGCACAATTTACCATTTTAGCACTCAAAACGAAGCAGAAATGCATTACGTGCAATTCTTTTCTATACGATATCTAGTTCGACATTTATCGCGAATGTCACAAGTGACGTCATCACAAGGGAGATAAGCGAACGACCAAAATCAGCCAGTGCTTACTTATCGGTGATATATGACAGCTGTTATGTGCGATATGACTGTATTTGTTGTGTTTTCGAAACTACGTCGTACAAGGTACCCATTTGTCAAATATTTACGAAAAAGTGTCTGCCTGTTTACTTGACCTTTAAGACAGACTAGTCCGGTTTTCTAAACCCTTTCCTTCATATTTATCAAACGCCTTGTCATGCATTTGCAAAAGGAGAAGACCCAGATCAGACGGCTCCTATAGGAACCATCAGGGTATGTTCTGTTTGCTTTTGCCATGACATAGATATGGTTCTATATTTTGCAAACGCAAAACAATACCATGGAAAGATTAAATATAAGAATTCAGCTAATAGATATTCATGAGATAATTTCTTACATGAACACAGAACGAGGAAAGGGTTAAAACAGGTTCTGTACGTATGTCGGGTGGTACTGTCCTGCAGAGCGACAGTATTGTATAACGACCCTTTCACTTTCCAATTGAGGGGTCTATTGTAGCTAATACATTTCTCAGTTTCAATCTATCAGTGTCGGTATATGTTCTGATTCTTCAGGGTCACCAGTTTTGTTGTTTTAGAATGACAATTCAGCCGGTACTAGGGGCATGCCTTGTAGGTACTAGGGGCATGCCTTGTATTGCACTTTTAATTACTATTCCTGAACATAGTCAATAAAACAGAGTCTGGTATTTTCTCTGTTTGCATTGCTTTTGAAGGGTATATCCCACATTCAGCTTCTGTTTATACTCTTTGCGTGTTAAGTAATTTTTCGCCTGCAACAATTTTCGTCTTCTTCAGCTTTTTAAAAACATCCCATTTATTTGCAATAATACGGTATTAAAACAGTTTTGACCCTGATAAGAACCAGCTTCATGTAGGTAATCACGGTCCAGCCGCTGGCGTGCAAAGTGTTAATTGTATACATGTATATAGAAAGTATTTCTCAGTCGGTAGAGCCTTTTCTACGGGAGTTGTTGTTCACAGGTTCGAACTCAGGTCGATACTACAGGTAGTATGACGGTAGAGCTAGGCCTAGTAAGCTTGGTAACATTATAGAGCATTGTTTATAAAAACGAACGCATAAAATACAAGCCACAAGTAAAATATATATTTCAAATATCTCGCTATGCAAACACGTTACTGACTGGTTGTAGGAAATTCCAACTAAAAATAATAAAGACTCGTTAAGCAGCGAGAATGTTACGCAGGAAAATAAGCTTCTGTACTTATACAATATTTTCTTTGAAGCTAGAATTATAAAAGAATGTTCGAGATTTAATATTTAACATACTTTTGTCATAATAGGATAACGTTAATGATGTTGCAAACAAACAACTAGGGTTATGGAGATCATATGCTTTACTAACTTCTGTCTTGTGCTATCATGCTGATGCATATTAAGCAATCTCTTAGTGTTGTCAAGCAAACTATGTATGCATTGTACCACTGTATTTGCCATCGGAGTTGTTGTAGATTAGTTTTATTTACACTGTTTTTCTTTTAGGGTAGAGAGGAATCAACTCTTATGGCGACAAATTTAAGTGTCGGCTACAATACTAATGGCATATAAAATATAATTCTAAACTAAATAATAAAGATATATTAGTAAAATATTTGTTTTTAAAAACCTGTATGCTTGGGCTAAAAGGTACAGAAAACATTGAAGACCTAGATCAGACGCCGCCTTGAAATGGTGCCAACAGGCAACATTGGCACCGAAAGAGTTAAGTGTGAGGTTGTAAGCCCCTTAGCCGGTTTAAATCCCAGTGGTAATTGTCACTGACCGTTCAAATGCGGAACTTCCGTATTCACCCGTTTGTTTGTTAATGTCTGTTTGCGTCTCATTGTGTCTTTGTATATGTATATTTGCCATTCTTTTTTGTCTTGGTGCTGTTTGAATTTTGTGTTCTGTATGTTATATTTCCTGCATGACTCACTCATACATGTACTTTTGTCAATTAATTATGCTAATTTATCATTGATTATAGATATGACACATGAACCCTACAGACATCATACTAATAGGCTAAATATGAGAAACAACACATGTGTGTCGTTTAGATGAATCAACTTGTTGATATCGAATGATGCTGATATTGAAGACCTTCTATTAAGTCTATTAAAGGCATTTCGAAAGGAATGTTGACCCATTAACCCCATGTTGTGTATTTTGGGAGCTAACTGATACACAAACTGATAATGCGGGCTACCATCACAGAGAATCTAGGTATAATTGCATAACTTTATCCCATTGTCGGGCAATTAGGTAACGCATTTCAAATGACAACCACTTTATTAATAATAGTATGAATAAGATGCTATTACAAGAGCACGTTTTGATAAATACTTTAAATATATCAGCAATTACTGTAATAATTATTACAATAAAGTGTACAGCATCATACATCACTCCTTGACATCGCTTTAGTGAGAGCAACTATTCAGTACAATAATTATTAAACTAACGCGGTATTACAATAGAACTCTTTGACATCCGCTATTGTAATATCAACCAATATATATTATTATTAAAAAATAATTACACTAACGCGCTAGTACAGTAGCACCCCTTTTACGCTGAATTTTTGAATCAACACCTCTGGTATTACGCATTACAATGGTGGTCTTTGTCGATAACTTAGTCTTAACCTTTACCACGCTGTTACAGAAAGGTCTGATCATTTTTGGATCTGGTACGCATTTTGAATCCTTCCGACAAAGTGTAAAACAGCCTGAATTAAGATGGGACGCCCAGTCGTATAACCTGGATTGGAAGTATAATCTGAACCCAAGCATTTTGCATATGCAGCTAAGATGGCACTGAACCAACGCTTGTTACGATAGCTCATATAAGCTATATATAGCTCAGACATCACACAATATGTAAACGTGGTTCAGACGTTTTTAACAAAAAAAAACATACTCAACAGAAACATGTTATCAGGACAAACTATTGGTCATAAGGAAACATCTTTGGATGCTAGATCTAGCGAAACATCGTCAGTTTGGTTTGGTAATTGAGATCCATAGACATATAATTGACACATCGCAGATGTATCTTCCACTGTTTTATATCAGGGCTAAAATTGTTATCATTATCTCGCTGTAAAAACAAAGCAATTTACGCGCTCAAAGTTGGATAAGGATAAGTTGGATTACTTAGGATTCGATCAAGTTTATGAGACACTATGGACCAAGTATCACACAACATGGACCCTGGTGAGATGTCAAATAACCAATGTCGAATAAGAACTGAAGCTTTTGGCAATCGGGTTTAGTTTCAGAAACTTATAAGTAGGGCTGTCATTGATTGGCCTCGCTGTATCGATACATCGATGACTCAAATATCGACGATATATCGATATATCGGTTGGATTTACTATTTAAGGGAATTAACTCAAAACCACTACAAATTCTCAAGTAAAACGTGTAGAATTAACTGCTTCACCTAGCAAATGTCATTGGAATAAAATAAAAAGATAAGCTCTTCCTGAGTTTGTTATAAATAGTTGATTCTTGTAACAAAAATACCAAGGTAATGTGGAAATAACAGCACAATATTATACCCTTTCCTTATAGATACTAATTTCAATGACATGTCGAACAGAGAATTCCAAGATTGGTCAGGTAGTTCACATTGAGTCTATTCTGCATCGATTATATCAACCATTCCGGAGTTTGAGGAGTTTATCTATTAGTTGTTGCCTTAAATGAAAACAGCATAAACCATAAGGGTATTGCAAACAATTACTTCGCAACCTCAAGCACTCAACAGTTACTGTACTCACTGACCAATGGTTTCTGTTGACATGCGAATGAATATTTGTGTTATTACCGCTGTACAGTAGGACAACTCTGCAGAGTTTGCATATGACTTTGGATTTATGAAATTCATCATTGGACTTCAGAAAGTTGACGTTTGTTCAAACGTCACTCCGTTTTTCGAGGTTTTTGAGCTAAACTCCTCAAATCCGGAACGTTGGTCGCCATTGTTGTTGTTGTTGTTGCTTGGAATGGGGAAGGGTAAATTCACTGACGCAGATTCGCGATGCTGTGTAAACTGCAGGTTCTACGATAATGTATGTTCATGTAGCGTTACTTTCATCACGTTTTATCCATTTGACTTTATTTAAGTGAATACAAGGTTTTCTTAAGATCAGTCCGAGTAACACATAAGCTTTTATATGGGCTGCATACTGTATTCATCTCACGAAACTGACCCGGATTTAGTGCAAACCCAAGTCTTAGTCTTTAATGTCGTCAAACACCGTAAATGAAAAGTGAACTGGAGCAATAATAAACAAACAGATGGATACGACGCAAAACACATTTAGTCAGGGTTTATTCTAGTATTTTCATTAAAAATGTATCGATACTTGGAAATTCTGTATCGATATATCATCGGAACTTTGAAATCGACGATTCACCGATATCGCAAGTTACGATGACGGCCCTACTTATAAGCCAGATGAATATTGTTAAAAATAATCGCGATCAAATAATTTCCATAGCATTGCAAATCGTGGGAACAGCTTGTATAAATTATATAATCGCCGTTAGAAATGCGCACCCATTATATACACTGGACTTGAAATACGCAGAATATAAGAATCTTATCACAAAAATAGTTGGAATACGAAGACTATTCGAATCTTCTTAGTGACACCAATGACATACGCAGCATATCCGCAGCTTATTACATACTTATCATGGGTTCTTCGCAATAAACGAAGCTTATTACATAAAACAATATTCTAAGCAGAATATCCGAACTTTATTACAAAAACGAACTTTATTACAAAAACACATTGG
Source organism: Azorinus chamasolen (assembly GCA_963576725.1). Taxonomy (NCBI): domain Eukaryota; kingdom Metazoa; phylum Mollusca; class Bivalvia; order Cardiida; family Solecurtidae; genus Azorinus; species Azorinus chamasolen. The sequence goes on from OY755253.1 coordinate 13,587,018, forward strand.
ATTCATAAAATACACAATTTGTTTTACATAAACAATTGGAATTGGTAAAGTATCCCGAGCTTGTTACTGTGGAATTTGGAATTAAGTATATCGCTTCACTCAATGAATATCAATTATAAGCAATAATGTCACAATGATTATTTAATTGCCGACCTTATATATTGCATAAAGGACAATTTGTCCATGAAAGCTCTATACTATCCATCAAGAAAACAAAGCAGTCAGTTCCTGGTCACATACGCTAGAATGTGCATGTTAATAATACAGGGATACATATATCTAGCGTACTGCACTTACACACATTCTATAGGAATTTAAACTAAAGTAATATTTAGCGTCATGTTTGTGTCCAACGACTTGCACCGATAACCTCGTAAACATGGATTGTAAATCACATACTTAAGTGCATATTCGTAAGGACATCTTCATTCATTCTTAAACGTTGTTTAGCATTACCATAATACAAATCAATTTCAGCACTTATTGGTACTTGTATTTACTTAGACCCCGAGATGTTTGATTTAATTTATCAAATACACACATGATTCATTAGTATGGTTATCTCAATCTCCAAAAAATATCCAGTTGATCGGGAAATGACAGGGTGTTTGTTTAAATAGAATATTTGATGAGTATTACACTCTAAACTAAGCCGGGCTTATCACAATATTTAACATGTTATCTGTTAATACGTAATAACAAAGACGTAAAGCTTGACGGGGGTGACTTGTTTCATAGTGTAGGGTCTAATCTAAATCAAACTGTTCAGTAATTAAGGTGTTATTTTAGGGCAATATAATATATCTATATTACTCTGAAATAAAAAGACCCCGATATTTTGAAACTGACGCACTAGTCTGGTCGCTAAAGGTTTTGTCCAAATGTACATGATGTTCGCATTAAAGTCCAGGGGGTATACTCGGAATAGCAATACAGGTTTTGGTATAGGCTTAATTGATTTTAACATATAGCAACGACTTATAAGATTCGCGCATTTGAGTCATATGCCAGATCTTTTGTGTTTCTAGGGCTACTAAGGTTTTACATGATGTCTGCTATATTTTTAGTAAGTAGAATAGAGCAGACGTCAGGCAGGAGATTCCACACAGAAGTCTCAATAGCACAGACGTCCACATAAACACAAACTACACAGAAATGATACTTGGCAACTCATCCTTACATTACATGGGCCCTATATGGCCATTATATAACACAACGCTGCTAAACTAATCTAAACGTCTTATACGCCTAGGTTGATTTTCAGTGTAAGGTTAGGACGTTCTTAAACCGGTTGGTGGCTTTGCTACTAATCATTCCAAGGCGATACACCCTTGGTCAACCTTTCTTTTATATTTATCTTTTGCATTTGTGTATTTTTATTTTTACGTGTGTTTGTGTTTGAGATTTGCATATGTCGTGTGTGTATGTGTGTGTTTGTGTGTTTGTAAAAATATATGAATGTGTGTGTGTGTGTGTGTGTGTGTGTGTGTGTGTGTGTGTGTGTGTGTGTGTGTGTGTGTGTGTGTGTGTGTGTGTGTGTGTGTGTGTGTGTGTGTATGTGTGTGTGTGTGTGTGTGTGTGTGTGTGTGTGTGTGTGTGTGTGTGTGTGTGTGTGTGTGTGTGTGTGTGTGTGTGTGTGTGTGTGTGTGTGTGTGTGTGTGTGTGTGTGTGTGTGTGTGTGTGTGTGTGTGTGTGTGTGTGTGTGTGTGTGTGTGTGTGTGTGTGTGTGTGTGTGTGTGTGTGTGTGTGTGTGGATGTGTGCGTTCGTGTGTGTGGATGTGGGTGTGGGTGCTTGCGGTTTTGTTCGGCAATTATAGAAAATCATTAGTTCAGCGATATGAAGAAAAACATACACACATTGGACGTCCTCAATTTGTCTCCATATTTGAGAGTTCGTCATCATAGGGCACTATGACCTTCTGTCATTGCTCAAGCACAGAGGTAAGTGTGAGCAGTGTTGCACTTTTAATAAATACTAATAACAAATTTAATTAAACTTGCAATTTACCTTTTTCGCATTGAATGATCTCTTACTTTCAGAACTGTTGTTCCTTAATACATGGATAGACAATGTATGTAGGCTATACAAAATATTGTTTAGTGAGTTTCCTTGTTCATGTCGTTTCCGTATCTACTAACCTTGATACATTCGACGTGACTGTACAGAGGTCAAAGCAGGTATATCGCTATTAATACAAACGATAAATTTATAACGTGTACGAGTACATGTACATCTAACCTACACATACCCGTACCAGTACACGTTGATTTCTCACCCTCTCTAGTAATTATAAAAGATAATGCAAGCAAGCAGTATTAAAATGCAATGTGTTACATACAAACAATGGCTCTTAGCACTGTGAACCAATTTCAGATATAGAAAAGGTAAACACCCACACATTTAAACCAGATGATACCTGCCTTGAATTATTATATATCATATTCTATATTAAACAAAGCGCAATGTATTCCAAAGATGATTATTATTCTGGTTTGAACAGTTGTAAAACTTTTATTCGTGATGCATAAAATGTACTGAAACTATTATGTTATAAACATTTTCTAGTTATCTTTGATGCATTGGATTTAAGTCATTATGTCCTATATACAGACATTTAAACACAGTTGTCTTAAATCACTCAGATATTACTTTCAGCCCAACCTTTTCTAAAATATTTACTACAGGACGATAACGGAGGAGGCTTGAATTTGTAAATATATTCTGAAAGTGGGAGATCCTTCGAAAGCCAAAGTTTCGTTTTTATTTAGTTTGTTCTTAAGTAGTAAATTAAAAATTGAAAATACGGTCAAAAAGTGAGAGTCATAGACGAAATGACACGGCCCAAACATTATTCACTTTCACGGCAGCCTCAGAAAAATATGTATAGATCATGATATAATTATTGTTGTTTAGTATAACGTTGGCATTATTCACTTTTTTGAACTATGCATTTTACACCATTCCACTCGCCACTGATAACAAACGTCGGCGGATAACCAAATGTTGTACAAAAGAGGGCAAATAAGTTGAATTATTTCCCTTGTCGTAGCATTACTATACATAAACGACTACCCATATATATTAAATAAAATACGAACTGTTCTAAAGGAGTTGCGTATCATTCATTTTTGCGTGTGTGATGACTACAATGCGCTAAAATAATTTTGTTGCAGATATCCTTTATGTGTCGCTCATTGACGTATGTCATCCGAGGCATTATCTATTGTTCTAAGACATTGGAATGCAGTTTCGACATGGCTGAATCTGCCTGCAAAGGATCTTATACTTTCAGAACATATGCATTACACAGCAGGTGTGTGTTATACCCCCATTCCACTGAGCGGCGATTCAGCTGGGCTTCGACATTTTGGTAAAAACGCCGCGAATCGTAACAGGAACGGCAATAGCCCTGGTCGTAGTATAAGCGTAACAGAAGCTTCTTGGTTGCCACTTCACGGCGATTGTTTTGACCTTGCTCAAAACAATCGTAGCGGCATCGCCGTGGACTAGAATCGCCGAAAAAGCGTAGTAAGAAATTCATGAACGCATCAGTATCGTAGCCGCATCGTGAGTAACGTAGCGCAATTGCAAGCGCATCGCATCAAGAGCGCCGAGATATTTGTCCGAATTTTAGTGCTTTTGGACACATTTGCAAACAGAGTAGATTTAAATCAGACAGCTCCTATTGAAACCATCTGATCAATGTCTGCTCTGCTTGATTGTAACATGATATAGATATGATTCTACAGTTTTTGTCAAAGCAAACGCTTTTCTTAAAAAGGTTAAATTTTAAAAGTGCAGCTGATAAAGATTTATAAGATCATTATGTCTTAAATGGATACTGAACAGTGAAAAGGTTAATGCTTTAGTAACCCCATAGGAAGACCTAGATCAGACCCAACACTGTGTTTTTCTTCATCTGGGTCTTCAAAACAATTTGATCAATTTTCTTTGAAGGATGATGGCCAACTGCTTCGGAATTAGTTTAATCACTTATTTTATATAGAAACGTTCCAAAATTGCCTAGGTCGAAGCGAGGACGTAAAAGCAACGTAGTAAGCGTAGACGACGCGTATCCTGAAATCCCGTGTTGTAGTGGAAGCGTAGTAGAAGCGTTTTGGAGAGACCTCAAGCGCCGTAGAAGCGCAGCAACATCTCGAAAGGATCGTAAACAGCGCAGCGAGATCGTTATTGAAGCGTACTATAAGGCTACTGGAAACGCCCTAGTCCCAAATTTAGGCACTTGACTGCGCTTCGGTGGCAATTTGTAAGAATTTGGACAATCGCCATGATCGCCATGAGCGCAGTGGAACCGCCGTCAAGTGGAATGGGGGTATGAAGTGCTCGAATGGCGGTCGCAGAATGTCGTACCGTACTTCATTCTCAGAGTTGATATTTTTCCAGTTCTTCGGGATCACCAATTTCGATGTTTTTTGTTATAAAAATAGTATACCGCTTAAGCCGGTGCTGGTTGTTATGAGTATTGTTGCACAGCTCATGAACAGACTCAATAAAATCGAGTCTGCACTTTTCTCCTGCTGCATTTCTGCATTTGCTTATGAGGGATTTCAGAATATATCTAAACCTAGTATATTAGGTACTAAATTGGGTATACTAAGGAGATATCATTCAGAATCCATTATACAGATATGTTCTCAACAATTTAAAAAAAACATGTTAAAACGGTTTATCCGGCGGGGATACCTTTATTTACATTGTGTGTTTAGCTAGGGTGTCTTTGAGATAGGTGTGAGGTTAGGACGTCCGTGAACCGGTTTAAACCCCCAGATTTGCTACTGACCATGCCAAGGCGGTACTCTCTTTGTCACCTTTACCTTTTTGTCTTGTGTCTTTGTGCGTTTATTCATGTTTGTTTCTGGTGATTTTGATGTTTTCTATGTTCTTTTCGTGTGTGTGATTGGTTGCTGTCTATCGATGGCTGTATGTGTATGTGTATGTATAAATGTGTGTGTATGTGTGTGTGTGTGTGTGTGTGTGATACGTTGCTGTCTACCGATGGCTGTATATCTGTGTATGTGTATAAAGTGATATATAAATTGCTTTCCGTCGGTGTTTTAGTGATGATGACGTTTTGTGTGTGGCTTTTCCCGCTTGACTTTACTACTTTTTCATTAATCCGGTGGGATGCGTACTGTGTGTGTTAAAGTTCATAGTGTAAAACAAAATTCATACGGGGACACAATAGTTATTGCATAACGTATTGAAAGGGTAGTAAAGTCAAGCAGAAAAGTGCATGTATGAATCATGCCGGAAATACAACATACAAAACACACGGTCGTCCGAACAGCACCACGACTAAAAGACAATAAATGTGCATGCATATTAAAAGACACACAGAGACGCACAGAAACATAACAAACTTACAAAAGGGGAACATGGAAGTACCGCCTTGGAACGGTCAGTCAAAGAAGGCAAAGGGGTTGAAACCGGTTTAGGAGCGTCCAACCGCACACTTATTCCATCACCATGCTTAAAGACACATTTTACCTGAACATTAGTTCTGATAACAATTAAGACATTTAAAACCAGTATTAAGATAATGTGAGATAGTGTGCTACGATGTCTTCCATAAATCAGCGATTTTCTGTAGGAAAGTTAAATACTCAAGAAACACAAATCGCTTCAGGCCGTACCCACAACACCATCCGATCTCTTCAGCTATGAATACTTATCACAGTTAATAACCACTCTGCCATTAGCCACAAATGCACTCTTATTTTAGACCTTAATAAAAACCAGAGGGCTCATCCTGATCAGGGTCAGCACTGTTTGATGACCCGCTTAATGTCGATGGTTTATTCCCGTGCCTAACCACTCGAAAAAGTATTGGTTTCATTCGCTGAATGTACTAATCTCTACTTTAGGAAATGAGACAAATGGTATGTAGCATCATCTAATGGTCCTCTACAAAGATTGTTCAAAATATTATCCCTGGCCAAAAATGGCCCAACCCCGGGGCTTATCAGTTTTTAATAGAAAACTCTTTTTTAATCTTCTTCAAAACTGTAAGATCTAGATAATCTATATTTGGTATGTAGTATGATCTAGTGACCCTCTACAAACATTCTTCAATGACACGAGACCAAAAAAATGGACTAACGCCAGGGGATTATCAGTTTTTCATAGGAAAATCTTTGAAAATATTCTTCTCTGAAACTGTAAGGTTAAGACCTTTGATGTTTGGAATGTAGCGTGATCTAATGGTCTTCTCCAACTATTATTCAAATTATGACCCCATGACCAAAAATGGCCCCACCCCGGGGCTTATGTTTTCATAGGAACATTTTTAAAAATCTTCTTCCCTGAATCTGTAAGGCCTAGTGCTTTGATGTTTGGTATGTCACGTGATATTATGGTCGTCTACAAATTTTGTTCAAATTATGAACCCGGGCCAAAAATGGCCCCACCAATTACTTAAGAAAAACCTTAAAAATATTTGCCCCTGAATCAATAATAAAAATAAAAATAATATTTGATTTTGATATAGCGCTATCTAGAACCATAAAGGTTATCAGAGGCGCTGTACATTAAACATATTTTGTTATTGTAAAAAGTATTAAAAAAGTGTACTTACAACACATTTCTCTGAAAATAACATTTTAAGAGAAATAAGACCCATACCTTACACATTTTGTATGTAGCTTTGCCTTGTGGTCCTCTGCCATGAATGTTCAACTTAAGACCTTCGGGCAAATCTTTGCCCTGCCTTGGGGCTTCTTAGTTGTGTTGTTTTTTTTTTTTTTGGGGGGGGGGGTGGGGGGGGGGATTATAAACTATTATTTTTCTCTGAAACTATAATGCTTAGGTTTATTCCCATTTCGCATAATTTCCATTTCCTCTACTGTTATTCATTCCCATTTAGTCTACTCCAAACTTTTACCCAGTTCCTATTTCGTCTACTGTTATAATTAAGTTATATTTACTCAGTTATTATATTAACATCATACAAGATTCAGACATTTTAGGACTTTTTAATGTGTTGTCATCAATTTTTATAAAATCCACAGTATTTTTGTAACCTATCATTGTTAGGGGGACAAATGCATAATCATATTTTCTTAGGAATTAGCATGACATATCATTTGGGCCATTGCATAATCATGTTTTCACAGTTTTCTTTAGCATTACCATTACTTACATTAGTTTGGTTTGGACCCAGACAAAAGTCTAGATGATGATCAGTTTCCTTGATTGGCTGAAGTGGTTTCTTGTTGTTGTTTTTTTAAATTAAATTTTTGCTTGCATAAAATGTCTAAGTTTATCTTAAATCTCCTACAGAAAACTGTTTTGGGTTTTGATCCAGATCATTAGTTTGGCTCAAGATAAACCCCCAAAAAACATAACTTCAGTGTTGTTATAATTTCTGGTCCTTAGAGATCATTAGGTTTCATGTTATTAGTTTTGAAAATTGAATACTGCTTAAGGCGGTGCTAGGTGGCATGAGTAGTGTTGCACTTTTAATAACTACTCATGAACAGACTCAATAAAACCGAGTCTGCAATTTTCTCTTTTTGCATTTCTACTTTTGCTTTCGAAGGATCACCAATTTTCAGAATATATGTACTTCACAACAGCATGTGTTAAGTGCTTGTGTGGCGGCCGTGAAAAGTCGCCCCGTACGGATGTAAAGTTAGGAGTAGACGAAATGGGAACAAATACCAAAATGGTAGACGAAATGGGAAGTAGACGAAATGGGAAGTAGACGAAATGAAAAGCTACCAAGGCTAATACATTTAATTATTGGCATGCTGCTTTGACTTGTGGTTCTATACCAATAATGTACAAATGCTCACGGTGAGCGCTTCATGGCCTCATGGCGCTCTTATTGTCATTTGCGACGTATATGTACATATGTCATTTTGCGATTAGGCTCGCTAGATTTGTAGCATTTAGAAAATACTTGCGTAGCGGAAATCACTATAAGTATATTGCGCTTCACATTATTAACATATTTCACAGCACCAATCGTATAGAAATTAACCATCACACGTAAATTGCCTAAGTTTCAAATGCTCTTTGTGGAAGCCATCTTAGAGATGGGTGATATATTGACTGATATGCAATTCTAAAATGTACCCCTACGGATAATGAATCTGACAAATATAAACTTTGAGTCCCGTGAAAGAGAATGCTACGCCACATCCTTCTGAAACCGATCAATGTTCCGCTTAAGCCGGTGCTAGGGGGCGTGAGCAGTGTTGCACTTTCAATTACTGCTCATGAACAGACTCAATAAAACCGAGTCTGCAATTTTCTCTTTTTGTTTTGCAATTTTTGCTTTTGGGGGATCACCAGCCTTCAGAATGTATAATCTTTACAACAGCAGGTGTTAAGTGCTTGTGTGGCGGCGGTAAAACGTCGCCCCGTACTTCATTCTCAGTGTTGTTATACCTTCTGATCCTTCGAGATCATGAATTTCAGTAATTCTTGTTCTGAAAATTGAATACCGCTTAAGCCGGTGCTAGGGGTGTGAGCAGTGTTGTACTTACAATTACTGCTCATGAACAGACTCAATAAAACCGAGTCTGCAATTTTCCCTATGTGTGTTGCATTTGTATTGCCACCAAGGGAATATGTGCTAGGTTTACTAACATGTATAATATGACTCAATTAATCAACTCAACCACATTAATGCCAGTTTATCTAGCACTTCGTCACTTTGTGTGCATCAAGAATGTTATGAATTCATCTGACGCAATTCTAGTTCACAGATGCATTATTTTGTTAATTAATTCTGCATTTTGAATGTTTTTGTTACGTGTGTCAGCAAGATATAGTTTGTCCAAACCGTATACATGTAGTGCTTTTACACTCTTGAAGTATATAATCATGAATGGAAAAGTAGTAAAGTCAAGCAGGCAAAGCCAAATGCAATACGCAACCACCACCAAAACACCGATAGACAGCATGACACACACACACAACCACACACCCAAACGCACACACACGCACGATATGAACACAGAAAACGCCAATAGACACACAAGAAACAGGGACAAACGTTCCACAACATGAACAAACCACAAGCACAAAGACGCAAGGCAACCAAAAGGAAGGGTGACAAAGAGAGTACCGCCTTGGCACGGTCAGCAGCAAAAACACCACTGGGGGTTTAAACCGGTTTACGGATGTCCTAACCTCACACTTCTCTCAAAGTCACCCTAGCTTTACAAATATTGTAAATAAAGGTATCCCCGCTGGACTTACCCACAACATAGACGACGGTGAACACAGGACAACATGTAAAACATAGCATAATAACTGTGACAATCCGTCAAATATGTACTCAATGACTTTGCTGAAGTAAGAGCACCTGCAGGTAAGCCGTTAAGGGCACGACAGGGAAAAAGTAATACATGAGTCTGGTAAGCTCCTCCTGTATCCAAGTTTAAGAGTATACCATCATAGAGTACTACCCTCGGCCTGTCATCGCGCAAACAAAGAGGGAAGCGTAGCTACCGACTGTAAAAGGGTCGATAACCAAACATGCAGTGTGTTGCAATATAATAGGGTCATAACCTTTCTTTTTAAATGTTTTAATGCGTTTTATAAACAAATCATGAAAATGGATATGACCCCGAATTTTCCTAAGTTTGTAGATAACATCCCCATAAAATTCTGGTTGAGAAATGCCTTGTCGCAGTAACGTCCGTAGATTGCAATTATATTTACTAATGAGAGGTAAATTTCGATAATAAAATTTAGAAAAGGTTTTCCGAAGTTTGTGATATCTGTAACATTGCTTAAGAAGTTTATCAGTTATAACTAAATTACGTCTGTTAAAATCTTCAAGCAAAGAACAGGCTCGGGCACACCTAATAAGTTGAGAAATATAAACCCCATCAGATGTAGAACGTGGCACATCCCCATCTAGAAAAGGATAATTAACACTTTTAAAATTAAAATCTTCTCTTTTATCGTATACTTTGGACGAAACTTTATCATTTGTAATTGAAAGATTCAAATCTAAAAATGAAGCATTAATGTCAGATTGATTAGCTTTGATTAAAGACAGTTCTTTTGGGTAGATTGAAGAAACCATAGTATCAAAATAAGGATTATCTAAATTCAAAATATCGTCTAAATACCTTGAAGTTTTATTAAAAGCATTAACAATATCGGTCTGTGTATCAGGTTTTAAGCTAAGCATAAAATCCCTCTCGTAGCAATACAAAAACAAATCTGCAACAAGAGGGGCACAATTTGTACCCATGGGTATACCAACAACTTGACGATATATGGTATCCCCATAACGCACAAATATATTATCTAAAAGAAAGGTAAGAGATCTACAAACATCAAGGCAAGTCCACATTGTGTAATGTTCAACTTCTGAATTCGAAAAGAATGAACGTTGAACATTACAAGCAATGAACATTTTGTTTTCTCTGGCAAAGGTTTTTTCTATTAATTAAATAAGTTTATCCTTTATAAGATGGTGAGGTAGAGTAGTATAGAGTGTAGAGAAATCATAAGAGCTCAGTAAAGAAATGTTATACTGTTCATTTTCAAGTTTTGTTAAAACATCATTTGAATTTCTTATGGACCAAAAAACATTAATACCAGAATTTTCATATATTTTATCACAGTAGCGTTTAACATGTTCTTTGATCGTAGTAAGACAGGACGTGAAACGTATAGATAATTTAGTAGTGGTACAACAGCTAGTGTTGGCAATATAACGCGACTTATAAGGGTTTTTATGAAGTCATGCAATAATGAGAAAATTAATGAAACTGCGAGCTAGAGTTTTATATATACGCATCTTATCTAATCAACTGATTGGCTGGAGTAAAGAGAATAATATATATAGCGAAAATGCGAATGATAAAATGAAATAAAATCCATAGCAAATATACAATCGAATACATTATGAGTCGTTTTAAGGCTGTAACCTTATACAGCACCTACGTTATGTAGAACCTTCTTAAAGGTTCTTCTAAACATATTCATGTGAACATACAACTGATAGTATAACAGAACAACCGTTATCGTTTTATTAGGTTTTATTCTAAAAAGCGAACAAATAAACACTCACACAAAATGTTTCCCTAATTGTTATTTTATTTTCTCTCAAATCCTAGTTCTGTATGGTTTTTAGTAGGTGTCTGAAAGTAACAACCAAACATTCGGAACCTTCATTAAAGACGTTTTGAAAAAAAGTAGTCGGAAACCTGATTTTCAATTTGAGCATGATATAATATACTTTCTCTATCGCTCGATGTACAGTTTCCATGCTATTACCGTGTTATCACTTAGATTTTAACTAATACATCGATTTAACAATATTTTGATTTTTGCACCATTTGTTTTCTAAAACTGTCATAACACCCGTGCCGATTGCATTGTATTCCTTTTTTGATGGATATATTAATATTTATTTGTTACAATGACCGATTGAATCGTCGCTGTATATTGTTAAATATTATTTTGCATCACATCTTTCACCGCCGAAGTCAGCGGAAAGTGATTAACAGGATTTGCTGTCATAAGCCGAATCTGTGAATACCTTTGCACACAGTTTGGTTGCAGATGAGATACCGATTACTTCTCACCCGGATCCGAACTGTTTCGCAAAACAATTGCGTATTAGAAAAGAACTGAACGAAACTTTAAGCACACGAGTTTTTTTTTCAGGCGAAAAGTATTGTCGCCGAACGTGTCAATTACATTGTATTCGCGTTAAGTTTGGAATAGGGGTTTACAGCATTAAGAATACTGTTTTAATTCATCGGTTGACACTATATACATAGCTTTGGTATATATTATTGTCTTATTCAAATTAAGATTTAAAAACACGAGCGGGGTTTTGTCTCGTAATTAACACAAAGTATGAAATACAATCGCTTTATTTCATTAGCAGAAACGGTTTCTAAAGATGATGCACTTTGCGGGACATATATCATACACCAGTTCATGTTGTATTTAGAAATAGGGCAACCCATCTGTGAATGCCATTCTGTTTAAGTATAAAAGCTGGATGGTTGCTATTTTCTGTTACTTGTTTAACTTCATCAACAACTATCCACCTTATATTTGCAAAACAGGACACCGCTTAAATCTTTAATAGACATGTGACCCAAACAAACGCAGATGCGTTACATTCCTGCGTGTAAACAAGTCTATCATCGAATGCAATTGCGACGAATCAGACTTTGGTCTTCGTAATTAGATATCTGATGGGTTGCTTAATTTTAGTCCAATACTATGTCTGTTTAAACAAGAACATAAACTGCACAAAGTTTTATCCGAAGAATGCAGGTATTCACTTGAATGTATATTTACATGAATATGTCGCCATATAATGGAAGGTATGATAGAGTGCTACGCCACATGGTAAAATCGTTTAAGTTGCATGCACAATATTAGTTACGAAGTGCTTAGTGCCCCTTATATGGAATGTACACTGCCTCGTCCCATATGAATATTTGCTGGCAGTGCATATTCCATATTAGGGACAATGACCACGGCATAACGGTTTTATCTTACCGACTAACTTTGTTTCAAGCATTTACAAGCATGATTGCACCATAGGCCTACTATATGAGAAGACGTATTTCCGAGAACTATCAAGGAATTAACTCTTGCGACCTTAATATGACAATAAACAGAATAATATTTCTTATAAATTAGTTACCTCCCGTTCAAATACCAAAAATAAGAAAAAAATTTTTTTAATCAAATGGCGTTTACATATGTTCCTTTTTTATCATTATAAAACTAACTAATGTTATATTTCAATAAAGCATAAATTATACGTATGCATTTTTAAAAATCTTTGTTAGGAAAAACATAAATGATCTTTTATAGTTGGAGAAAAGCATATGGCTGTCAAGCAAGGGAATTAACTCTTGTAAACACATAATAGGGAATTTAGAAACCGCAATATGAGTTTTATTTGACCTTAGTTGACCAATGGAATGAATAGAATTTGGTAGGAGTTAAGATAATATACTATCTTTCTCCTAACCTCGATCTGTTCTGATCTTATACTCGGACAATACGCCAAGTAGTGCGACGTCTTATCAGGATTGAAAACGTTTGTGACATTCCGTAAACAGGTTCTCGACAGCTTGAAATAATTGTATGTAAATAAAATTGTCAGCAGATGTTAAGCAGATACCATTTTGTTTCTTTGATGTAAATGTTAAAACTGAAAGGCCAGAAAAACAGCGAGACTCATCACGAGGGCTATAACCTCTGTATGACCAGCGCTGCTGTCAAGACATCCTACACAGATCAAAACGTTTGTTGTTCCATGCAGCTTGGGGGTTGCTGCACTATTGTCCTCTGCTTGTACAGTCAGATTGTATGTGGTGACCTTGGGTACGGTTACTAATGCCTTGGTTTTGATCTTTCCGTCAGCAGGCCCAATCACAAAGAAACTGCCAACGTCCCCGACTGCAATGAAATAATCACGATATTGCCTAATGTCGCGATTAACGTTCAAATATATTGATTTTAAAGTGACTATTAGCAAAAGACAAAAGTATACAATTCTGAAATATTATACTCTGATATAATTCAAAGTATTTCAAGCAGCACAATATGACGCAACAAAACCAACATTTAACCTTGCTATGAGCGGGTGAGTGAATACCTAGGCAAACAGTTTTGATACAGATGAGACGCCGAGTAACTCGATGTCTCATCGTGATCCAAACTGTTTGACACCCTGATTGTATTTTGTAGACAATTTGATTATAGCTTGAATTTTGAAAATGTAGTAGGTAAACAAATCTGTAAACAAATTGCTCAGCAGGCTAAAGGTTAATAAGAAATAGTACAACCCACTAAGGGCCTTAATGGAATTAGGCCCGACGTGTGCGGTACTATTTCCTATAATGTACCGCACCTTTTTGTTCAAGAAGTATTTTAGCAGTTCTGTGATAACATTCCTTTAATACGCATGTCACTTTTTCTGTCGTATTATTCGGCAACTCATTTTTTAATACATTTGCAAAAAGCCCAATACGCTGTTTCGTTTTTATATTTATAAACAAAACCAGGTAGAATGGCGTAATTCATTTACCGGAAATTACCGAGCGTAGCGGACACTGTTGACTGGCACTACTACAGAAAAGTGACCGCTACTTTTTATTTACATGTAAGGAAAGAAGGACCGTAGTTAGATAATATATACGATTTATTGTTGAATCGTGCCTATATAGTTATAGCTATGCATGACCTTTAATTTGTACGACCAAACACATGTGTAACCGTTTTTAGTGGGAATTGAACATTAATCTCCAAGATGAATCTGTTACTGACACAGCTGGAATATATTGGCTTTAGACATATATAGACGTTTGTGTATTGAAGTGACATCCCATAAAACAGAAACACTATATGGTTGTTGTCCTTTAAATATGTAGACCGCAAAATAATATAGATAATTACTGTAACTAAAATCATAATTACGAACAAAATATAGTATTGAATTCATGTGTATTGCAGGGATTATTTTAGCTGTCCTGTCCAAGCCATTTACAGAAAAAAATGCATGACCATTTATGTAACGTTCTGATTATCTTCGTAAAGTACAAACATTCTTTAAAGCAGACGCAGATCCATTATTACCTTTTATTGTATACGTTAGTGTTTTGAAAGCAGGTGTAATGTCCTTATCTGTAGCGTGAACTTGAAGAAGTTCAGTTCCTGAAAAAAAATACATGATGCATTATACAATCGCACTAAAATCAAATACATGTTCTTTTTTCTAATAATAAACACGAGTGTCCAATGTCCACTTACGATAGATCCGTTAAAATATAAGTATCAGCCCATTTGCTTACACTGGACATTACAAGTCTACAAGTTATGATTTGTCAGTCTGATGACAGTTTATAATGTAATTGGACTCTCGGTATAATGACATGTGTCTCCAGCATGCATTCACATTGTGGCTAAACTATGTTTGAAGTACACACAACGATTCCATATAACTGAACTATTATGAGTGGGACACTAAATCCACTCACACATACCACACACACATAACATAACCCTCCAAACTCACGCACCCTCACACACACATACACAAACACACAAACACACACACACACACGAACGCACGCACACACACACACGCACGTACACTAACGCACTAACACACTTACACACACACACAAGTGCATACACATATCACACACGCACTAAGGGATATAATTATCCTTTGTAATTATATTTGTATCGTAAAACAATGGAAAATACGTAACATTACAGGTATGTCTGCGTCTGCAGAATATCTTCTTCTTAAATGGAGAAGTTTAGTTGACAGATATAGATGTACCTACATCCAATCCAGATAACATGTTTGTTCGAATATATAAAATATATAGGTTCGTGAATACATTACACATATAATCTATATGTTACTAGATACTTTTGTAATAAGACAATAACTAGAGGTTATTGTCACTAAAACAAATGTCTCCCCTCTAATAAAAACAATATGTAAAGGAAAATCACTAAAAATGTTATGGACTTGATGAATGATACTTCCGCTCATTATGCGCTATCCACACCAAATATTTCAAGAAGAAAATGATAACAGCTAATAACTCCAAAAATACTGATACCAGAGTTATGGCCCTTGTGTATGACACTTACTTTCATCATGCTATTTCCACAAATAAAATGTCATTCCAATAGCATCAGTCGAACAGGAGTTATTGATCGGCCGAAGAATGTAACAAAGGGAAATAACTACAAAAGTATATAAGCCAGAGTTATGGCCCTTGTTCATGACACTTTCTCTCATCATGCTCTTTCCATGTATGAAGTTTTAATACGATGGCAAGAGCCATGTAGGAGTTATCGTCCGGACAAGAAAGCGTTAAACAAATTTACAAGGGGCAATAACTCTAAATTTATTGAAGCTCGAGTGAAGGATCTGATGCATGATACTTTCTCTTATCATGATATTTCCATGTATGAACTTTCACTCCAATGGCATGTGCCATATAGGAGTAATCGTCCGGAACAAATTGTGATTTTTTTTACAAAGGGCAATTACTCCAATATTAGTGAAGCCAGAGTTATGGACCTTGTACATGACACTTCCTCTCGTCATGATCTTTCCATATATGAAGTTTCAATTCAATGGCATGAACCATATAAGTTATCGTCCGGACAAAAAAGTGTGATTTCTTTACAAGGGGCAATAACTCCTATATTAGATAAGCCACAGTTATGGCCCTTGAGCCTGACACTTTCTCTCATTATGTTCTTTCCATATATGAAGTTTCAGTCAACTGGCATCAGGCATATTGAAGTTGTTGTCCGGACAAAAAATTGTGATTTCTTTTACAAAGGGCAATAACTCCAATATTAGTGAATCCAGAGTTATGGACCTTGTGCATGACACTTCCTCTCGTCATGATCTTTCCATATATGAAGTTTCAATCCAATGGTATGAGCCATATAGGGGTTATCGGCCGGACAAAAAAGTGATGTTTTACAAGGGGCAATAACTCCTATAATAGAGAAGCCAGAGTTATGGACCTTGTGCATGACACTTCCTCTTATTCTGCTCTTTCCATATATGAAGTTTCAATCAAGTGGCATCAGACATATTGAAGTTATCGTCCGGACAAAAAGTGTGACGGACAGACGGACGGACAGACAGACGGACAGACAGACAGACAGCTCTCACGAAAACAATATGTCTCCCCCATATAAATATGGTTGGAGACATAATTATGTCACATAAAGGTAACAGATGAAGATACTAAGTTGTGCACCTATATTTGCAATGTTGACAATTCTCCCTTTACCGTATGAATATTCATGTAAGACAAAGCACAATGCGTATTAATTAGCGATTCACTCATAAACATTTACTACGGTAAAACTAAAGATATGTACTATTTAATAATCAAATTTACTGCACAAACTCCAACTGTAGCCGCCATTCATGTATATACTTTGTTTGCAAATGCGTTCATAGGCTGGCATATAATATGGAATGAAGGGTTTATAAAACATTGCTACAAAATCACAGCCTATACTTCGTACAACATTGTTTTAGAATTTAGTGAACATCTATTTTGGCGAACGTAAATCTTCGCAGAACATTCATTATCGGGTTTTCGCGTCATATAATACGACAACAATTACGTTTTCATATAATGTAATTAACCATAACAGGTAATACACGAAAATCATATTTAGTTTGTGTTTTCATTTTATATAAATACCCATCTAACATTTTTAATTTCGATAAATTGTATGTTCATGCTTACCATTTGCCGTGTTGTTGGAGATGGTCTTGCTGTATTCTGTCTTATCAAATTTGGGTGTGTTGTCATTTACATCGCCAACATTTATCGTTAACACGGCGGAGATAGAAGACGTGTTGTCAGTTTTCTTGCTCGCCCTATAGGGAAACAATCGGTATTTTACTGGTGATACAAATTATACTGTTGAAAATGTCTACGTGTCGCGTTTTGTGTAGTATTTCATTATTAATTCGGAAGCGTATAACACCCCGTGTTATATGTTAGGGGTAACTAGAAAGTATGCAAAATGTCTTAAAGCATCGCATGATTTATATGTGTACGTACGTATGTATTTTATATCTTATAAAAATATATGCATGCTTGTTTGCGTGTGCGCGTGTCCGTGCGTATGTGCGTGCGAGCGTATGTGTATGTGTATATATCTGTATGTGTGTATCTTCAGTACAAACAAATATTTCCACTGTTATCATACTGAGCAAAATCATGATCCACACTTATATCATACTGAGCAAAATCATGATCCACATTTATATCATACTGTACAAAACTATGATGTACACTTATATCATACTGTAAAAAGTCACAACGTTTGCGTACAACTGATTCGTTCAAGCTACTGCCCGAGTGAGAACATGATTACAGCTTTGATTGTGATAAGACATCGAATTACTAGATGAATGTTGTTTGCAAAAAATTTCAGATCGCCCTACATTAGGGTATTTTCCATTTTCTTTTGTTGATGTTCATAGGCAACAAATGTCACTCGAAAGTGAGGAAGACTCGCGGTAAAGACAATTATCATGAGATAATCGTGTTGTCAAGCACAATATAAATATAATGTGTTGTTAGTATAAAACTATTGTAAACATAATAAAGTATACTTTCCTTGTAATGTTTTTTAATACATGTTATCATATGACACTGTATGGAACGCCATAGCTGCATTAACATAGGCAGAAATACTTTGCATTGTGAGTTTAGTATTGATTGATGCACATATTCAATAATTCATGTTCATTTGCATTATATGATGATAATATTTCATTTTACGTTTTGCATTTATCATTATATGACGCGCTTTGTCAATATATGGTGTGCATTAAAAAAACGTTTGTCCATGTATGTGAGTGTGTCAATATACGCTGTGCATTTTTCAATATACATTGTGCATTTGAAAATATACGTTGTGCATTTGTCAATATAATTATGCTGAGCATTTGCCAATATACGTTATGCATTGTCAATGAAGCCACTCATTTTTGTGGACACACCCTTGATGTTGTTATCACGAGAAACGGTGATGACTGTGTGTCAAATATTGAAGTCACCGACCCTGGACTATATGACAGTACTGGTAAAGTTTCGCGCTATCATTGTTCTGTAACTTTCGAGGCAAAGGCGGCTAAACCTCCAACAGTCAGAAAAGCTGTTTCATTTAGAAAGCTTAGGGCAATTAATGTCGACTCATTTAAAAGAGATCTCCTCAACTCTGAATCCATCAAAGCAATTTTTCAAATGACAGATGTTGACGAGCTGGTTAACACATATACACAAGCAGTGTTGGTACTTGCCGATAAATATGCACCATTGTGTACAAAAACCATAACGCTCAGACCATCATGTCCGTGGTATACCCAGGAACTGCAAGATGCTAAACAGGTAAGTTGGAAAGAAATTGGAAAAAGACCATCAGCAATACAGAGAACAGTGTGCAGATGTAAACAAGCTGTTGACAAAGTCAAAGGTTGATTTCTACTCAGAAAAAGTAGAATCTTGCCAGGCAGACTCAAAGAGTCTTTTCAAAGTCACTAAGCACAAGCTAGGTACAACTAGTGACATCACACTGCCTAAGACTTCGTCTTCAAGACAACTTGCACAAGACTTCAGTAACTTTTTTGCCGACAAAGTGGGCAAAATACGGGCAGATATTGCATCAGGCACTGTATCGATTGCGCCAGTTATCACTGAAATGCAGCGTGCAACGAATGCTTTAGATAGTTTTGTTACAGCTACAGAAGAAGAAGTAGAACAGATCATTAAGGCACCCCCTTGCAAGTCCTGTGAACTGGATCCAATACCTACATGGCTGTTAAAGTCATGCCTTGATGAACTTCTACCGATTCTGACAAAAATTGTAAACTCCTCTTTAGACTCTGCCCACGTTCCAAAAAGCTTCAAGATGTCAAATGTCAGACCTCTTTTGAAGAAAACGAATGTCGATTCAAATGAATTTAAGAATTATAGGCCTGTATCGAATTTGCCATTCGTCTCCAAAGTGTTAGAAAAAGTGGTCGACAAACGCATTGAGTTCCACTTGACCTCTAACGAACTACATGAGCACCATCAGTCGGCATACCGAAAACATCATTCAACAGAGACTGCTCTCCTAAAAGTTCAGAACGACATCCTTCAATCCCTAGACAGAAAGAAAATTACAATTCTGGTCATGCTTGACTTATCGGCTGCATTTGACACTATCGATCATGAAACTCTGCTAAAACGCCTGGAAAAAAGACTTCAGAATTATTGGAAAATCTATTGAGTGGATAACCTCCTATCTGAATGACCGCTATCAAATAGTCTTAGTAGATGCAGAATTGTCCACCCCAGTTAAAATGGAATATAGCGTGCCACAGGGTTCCGTCCTAGGACCAAAACACTACATCATGTACACAAAACCTGTCGGCTCAATCTGCCAAACCATGGGCTTATTCACCATTTCTATGCCGATGACTCGCAGTTATACCTGTCCTTTAAGCCCAAGGGCATTTCCTGTCAACAGGAAGCTTTATCGCGAGTTGAGGACCGTCTCAAAGAAGTAGTCTCTTGGATGCATCAGAACATGTTGAAGCTCAATACTGACAAAACTGAGGTCATTCTGTTTCATACGAAACACCAAAAAGTACCTGCAGAGGTTAATGTGCAAGTAGGGCCCTCTAAAATCAGACCGTCTTTGTGTGTAAAGAAGCTCGGTGAATGGCTCGATTCACAAATGGATATGACATCACATGTAAATTCCGTGTGTAGGTCTAGTTAGACACAGCTCCGGCAAATAGGCCATATAAGAAAGTACCTCTCACCTGATGCTATCAATACTTTTGTAAACTCTCTTGTTACATCAAAAATAGACTACTGCAATTCACTGCTGCATGGAATTTCAAACAATTCACTGCAGAAATTTCAAAGAGTGCAAAACAGCAGCCCGCATCATAACTAGAACCCCTCGATATAATCATATCACGCCGGTTTGAAGGAACTTTACTGGCTTCCGGTTCAACATCGGATTGAATTCAAATTTCTAACTGATGCGTATAAAGCCATGCACAATTAATCTCCTAAGTACATTGTCGAGATGCTTGACGTGTACAGGCCGCGCAGAGAGTTGAGGTCGGCAAGTAGATCATTGTCGTTGGTTGTGCCAAAAAGTCGTATGGTAAAATACGGTGAGAGAAGTTTCATGTTTCAAAACTTTGGAATGCTCTACCGTCAGGCATTAGAGAGGCAGGATCACTGGAATGTTTCAAAAGGTGTCTGAAATGCATTTTTCAACATGTATTACTAGGACAGTTTAGTAAACGATAGGTTGTATTTATTTCATGGACCAGATAGACACTTATGCCATTCATCCCGGTTAGTGATTTCATATCTACTGTATATATAAGTCACGTCTTCAGTACAAGACGCGGGTGACGGCACTCTGTATTGATGATTATTGGTGTGATAATTATTGTACCCGATTCAATTCAATCCAGGGTTGGGGCTTGCAGTCCATGAGAGCAACATGTATCATGTTGGTGAGGGAGAATTTCATTCCCTATTCTTGACTATTGAGAGTAACATGTTTTCATGTTAAAGTGGGACCCTGGTCCCAAGTCTCTGGTTGTGAGTGGACTTTCCGATCAACTTTGGATTGTGACTTCGGAAGGCTGTATCGTTTTCAAGATATTACCATTGTTTTCACTGAACTCCTATGGTCACTGTAGGGTGTTCATTCACTTGGGCTACTGTATGTAATTACATTTTCTCTGTTTTGTGTATATAATGGCTTGAGTGGTATTTGGGTTGGTTCATCTGCCGCCTATTGACATAGAGGGAATCATGTGGGTCCCTCCGGCTAGTGATTTCATTTATATTGTATATCTATTGTATATCTTTTATTGTCCGGATAGATAATCATGCGGTTCGTTCCGTGATTTCATCCATGTGAAGCGCTTTTGAACGCACATATCCTGTGTGAAACGAGCGCTATATAAATGTGGTATAATAATAATAATATACAATTACAAGTTGTCATAAACATTCTGAATGTATTACTATATGTTGTGCGTTTGTCAATATACGATGTGCTTTTGTCAATATACGCTGTGCATTTTTTAATATACTATGAGCATTTATCACTATACGTTGTGTATTTGTCAATATAGAATGTGCATTTGTTGATATGCGATGTGGGTTTGCCACTATGTGCTGGTCAGTTATCAATATAAGATCAGTGCCTGTCAATATACGCTGTGTGTGTTCATCGAACATTTGTCATTATACGACGTGAATCTGTTTATATATAAATAACTGTTATAATATAGGATGTTTGAAATTGTAGATTGAAATATTCATTATAAAATCTATTTCCTGAGAATGCGTTCTTAATTATTAGAATAATAAATGAAACTGTAAATAATTTTAAGTTGGAATTATCACTTTACTCAAAAGATACTCATTTTACCGCACTTTGCACATGGAGTACACCCAGACCAGAATTTTATAAAGAAACAGTCTGCTCTGCATATGAAAGTCCGTATATATATATCTATCTACAGTTCATTATATTATGTAGTATATGCAAGAAAGAAAATATAGCCCAATGAATAGCATTTGATAATCACGTAATTTGATCTTAAATAAATATTCATGCAGAGTTAAATTTATTATTCAAAATTTGTTTTATACTCTCTTGAAATATGTTAAGCCAGTGTATATCTTGTTACAAATGTTAACATGTTTAATCTAGGAGAATGTGACCAATTTCATTGATGTTATGAGACTTTTAATGAGCTTTGACGGACTGGACACTGTTTTTTAGTGTAAAATCTATCAAGTATATTATACTGATTAAACCTATAAAATTCCAGAAGTAAACAGTGCAGACGCAGATTTGATAGCTGATAGAGCCTTTGTAAACAGCGTAGCCAGAATGAAGCGTCTGATTAGGATCTTCTTTTTTTAAAACTTTAGATATTTTGATTTCTGATTCAAATCACAACAGGAGTTAATAAAAAATTATACGTCATTTCATCGTTGTACAGGTTAAGCTGGGAGAAAACAATTTGTTTTAAGCAAAAGTGGTAAAATAAGTGTTTATGCTAAACTATATATATATTATATAAATGCAAATGGTGAAACCAATTCCAAGTGGCGAAAAAATCAAATCAGGCAGCCATTTCGTTTGTGGCCCATAGTTGCAAAAATATACCTTAAATGACCCCTGGTTTATCCCCAAGAGTATTGCCTAAGGGCTGATTTGCGTGTCAGTCTGTTCAGCTGTTTATCATACACAGCATCACGCTGGTAGCTACACAATGCAGTACACTCTCTTACACCCGGTTGCATTACATATACCTCTGTAGTTGGCTCAGAAAGTAGTCCGAAATGAAACTAACTCCCGTTCAAAAGAGAAAGTAAATTGTTTTGTGTTTCTTTGACAGTTCAACGGAAGAAAAGCAAAAGGCTGGGATTTCCGATAGGTTGTGTAGGGGTTATAGCAGAGGTTTTAGTGCCCTTATTAGAAGTTCGGAATCTACCATTTTCGGAATGTTTTTTCGAAGTATTGAGCAGACATCATTCCATTTTGTTTGTTTACATTTGTGGAATACTCGAAGCGTAAAGCGGTATGAACATAGGTCATCAAATATTCTCTGAAATTAAACTGTATTACATGTTTTATGGTAAAACAAAAGCTATCTATTCTTGATTCAGGCTATTTGGATATAAGATATCGACTAAGATAACCATAAAACACAAACTATTGGTTTGCCAATATTCTTTTCTTGAGCCCATCGCAGAGGTGTATGTAAGAGTAACGAACGACAACTCTGCAAGGAGGTTGATGCAGTATGCACTTCAACATATAGGCGCTTTCCTGACATTGATCAATAACTTAGCATTGTAGTGGACGAATAACTTTTAAAAAGTACGAATGATTCGTTCCAAGACAATTTGTACTGAATAAATCGAGTTTGTTTTTACTTTTTTCAGAACATCTATTGCTTGACAATTGGAATTAAGGACAGGGAGACGCAGAGCAATGAGGCTGAGAGATTGTGTTAGAAGTTTGGGAGGTTGGTAGTGTTGAATGATTGGATGAGAGGGTTTTTGATGTACGTGATAGTAAGGTTTTGAGAGCATGTCTGTAGTAGTTTGTTTGATCCAGTTGTTTTTGTGAGAGAGAGTGAAGTGTTGGAGGTGTGTGGGCAGATTGTTAGTGGCCATTTTGGGGTAGAAAACGTGAAAACGTTAGGTAAACTGATTTTTCATAGAATGAATTTCTTCAACTAAGAAATGTTTAAGCTCGTCCAAGTATACCCAAAAGTTCATGGGTCCACTTTGTAAATAACATATCGCACCATCTAGCGTATGACGATTGCAATTACACCTTACTTAAATGTTTAATTTAGCATTTTATTATTCATTCTGTGACAAATTACTTAACTGGATATTATTCATGTTAAACTTTTGTAATATGCTTAGTTCGAAATAACATAAATAATTTTTTTATGTATTGTATGGGCGAATTCATTTGTATTAGATCTATCAGAAGTAAAATAGTTCAATTATAATGTGGCAATTAACCTAAGATTAGGCTTCTCGAATTATGATCTAAAC
Source organism: Azorinus chamasolen (assembly GCA_963576725.1). Taxonomy (NCBI): domain Eukaryota; kingdom Metazoa; phylum Mollusca; class Bivalvia; order Cardiida; family Solecurtidae; genus Azorinus; species Azorinus chamasolen. Next base: position 13,611,162 of record OY755253.1, read on the forward strand.
TCTCGAGGCCTACATCCAATCTCCATGCAGAGTTGTCGTTCATTACTCTCGCATACACCTCTGCGATGACCTTAATAACAAGAATCTTGTCAAATCCAACGGTTTGTGTATAAGGGTTATTTGAGTCAATAGTTTATATCAAAATAGCCTTAATCAAGAACAAATAGGTTTCATTTTATCATAAAACTGGCAATACTGTTTAATTTCAGAGGATAATAAAAATAAAATTATCATGTATGTTCATGCCGATTGACGCTTCTATTATTGCACAAATGTAACCAAAAAATAATTTGATTGATGTGTACTCAGGTTTCCGAAAACAGTTTCTACAAACTGTATGTAGCCTGGATTATGGTGAAATTTGTCGAAAGGCTCGGCAGTGTTGGCATGGTTTTATGAAGATACTATGGATCTCATATGAAGATAATTTATAGTAATAACAAACTCTTTGAGTGTTATTTGAGTAAGAATTCGGGACTAATTTGTGTTGGGGGGGGGGACTGCCGCTGGGTAGAGATTATAGTGAAATAATAAGCTCTGAGGAGAGGTAATCCCCCGAAAGCAAAAGTTGCAACACAAAAGGAGAAAACTGGAGACTCGGTTTTATTGAGTCTCTTCATGAGCAGTAATTGGAATTGCAACAATGCTCATGCCCCCTAGCACCGACGTTAACGGTATTCAATTTTCAGAACAAAAGGTACTGTAATTCATGATCTCGAAGGATCAGAACGTATAAGTTGATATGCTTTACTGTGTGGCCTGTGTCGGCATGGTAAGCCGGAGGCCTTGGGTTCGGATATACTAATACTAGACTGGTACCATATATTCGATTATGGTTTCGGCCGGTTTAAAATAGAGAAAAAAGAGGAAGCGCCCAAGTCGATACAACAACCGTATCGTATAATGAAGTCTGCACATCATAAAACGATGAATTGGCAGTTTATAGTGACAAACGCAGATCGTATATTGACAAATGCACAGCGTATATTGACAAATACACAGCGTATATTGACAAATGCACAGTGTATATTGACAAATGCTCAACGTATATTGACAAATGTAAAAGTGTATCAACGTATATTGACAACTGCACATCGTACATTTACAAACGCACAACGTATAATGAAACATCGTATAATAAAAATGAGCATGCTATAGTTGAATATGTACACCATTTTACGCTATACTAACAATGCAAAATAAGTCTGTCCATGTTAAGGCAGCTATGGCGTTCAATAACACTAGTTAGTATATCGATACGTGTATCTACACTGTATTTTAGGGTTTGAATGGAATAAGTTTGAGGTTGGGCGCCCAAAAACCGGTTTACTCCCCCCCAGTGACTTTTATCACTGACCCTTCCCAGGCGGTACTTCCATCTCCCCCCTATTGTGTGTTTGTTTTTTATTGTGCGTCTCTTGATGATTTTATAGTTATGTACATTTGCTGTTTCCTTGTGTTGTTGTTCGGGCGACTGTTTGTTCTGTGTGTGGTGTTTCCTGCATGCCTAATATTTGTACTTTTTGTAACTTTTTATTTACTGCAGACGTTTTTATAAAACGTAATTTACAATAGCAAGTTGATTTAGATGTTTGAAATATAAATAGGAAACAACACCATTTTTAAAACAACTAAATAACAATCATGTAATGTGTACTATGTAATTATGTCCAGGTATCCCTCATCTAAATGATGCACAGATGTGTGTTAGTGTAAACGTCCGTATACATCAGTGACGGAAAATAATGATAATGTTTTCAAATTAATTAATGAAAATACATTTACGAATCATACATGAAACACCGCATAAAACTCACAACCGCCTAAACAGCACAATGATGAAAACCAGTCAATGAACATGTATATAAAAGACACAAAGATACGCAAAAAAACCATAACAAACCAACAATAGGGGGAAGATGGAAGTGCCGCCTTGGAATGGTGAGTGACAAATGTCACTTGGGGTTTAAACCGGTTCAGGGGCACCCAGCCTCACACTTATTTCATCCGACCTTAAAAACAAATAGTGTAAATAAACATATCCCCACTCAGACTAATCTACAAGAATCGCGATGGCAAATACAGTGGTAACGTGCATGTAAAACGCGAACATATTTCAGTGAAACAAATATATCCACCTATCGCTAGTGTACTCAATAATTGAGCTGCAAGCAGTACAAATATCCGACGTTCTCCTTCCGTTTTCGGCTTTAGGAGGTCGTCTTCATGGAGTACTAAACCTTTCTTGACGGTGTGCATGCAAGGGGGCATGGTAATTGCCAACTGTAAAAGGGTTGACAGCCAAACAACCAGAAGCCGAATATTTAAAAGAAAATTTGAATACAAAATATTAATTTATTTAAATATTGTCAGATAAAAGAAAACATTGTATATGTTAAGACGTGTTTATTAGATATTACCCTCTACATTTTCCGACCAGTCTATGATTTTGAAACTTCTCTTCGGATTTGAATCAATACATTGAGAAACCTCCCCACCAAGTATATCGATTTTAGGAAAGGCAAGTCAATGAGGTAATCACAAGAAACATTCGTTTAACCGACGTAACAAACGACGGACTCCTCACCCTGTGCTAATATACCTTCTCTCCTTTCTTCGCTTTCCTTAAGCATATACATGTACATGATAAGATGGATGTATAAAATCCCTTATATAAAGTAAAACCATTTGCAAATGGTAACAAATCACATATGAATTCAACAAGAGTTATCTGTATGATGCAAACTTACTTTACGGTGAGCAGATATGACACTGTGGTTTCGTAATCCAGGTGGGTGTTATTTTTCAATGTCAGCTCCCCGCTGACTGCCACTGCAAACATGCCATCTATCGGTTGTTTTGTTAGTTTGTAGATACTTACTTCGTTCGCAGCTAATTTTATTATACTTGCTCCATTATTTGCATCTTCCTTTAGAGCGGGTGTGATAGTTGCCGTGCCGTTCGTTACAGTCGGTGTGGTCCAAGACAACGCCGCTCCAACTAGATCTTAAATATAAACCGGACAAAGATTAATCAGACGTGTAATTGTTTTATAAATATGACTGCCAATTATTCGGATAAATGTCATTATGCTAATCGTAGTAAACGAACATATACGAGTCATGCAGGAAACAGCGCATACAAAACACACAACCGCCCGAACAGGACCACGAGGAAAAGCAGTAAATGCACCTTTGTATGAAATACACAAAGTGACGCACAAAGACATAACAAACAAACACTAGGCGAAGATCGAAGTACCAACTTAGAACGATCAGTGACATGTGACAGGGGGTTTAAACCGGTTTAAGGGCGCCTAACTTCACACTCATTCCATCCCCACCCTTAAAGACAAACATTATAAATAAACGTATCCACTCTCCGACTTATCTACAACAACCGCAATGGCGATGCAGTGGTAAAGTACATGTAAAACAAAAATATATTTAAGTACAATAAACTGTACCTTACTATCGCTAACATACTCAATGATTGAGCTGCAAACAAAATAACTGTACAGATATACAACTTGGTTGCCCAAATATCTGAATTCCAAATCAGATCTTCACCCTATTATTTATTTGTTTTGTCTTTGTGTGGCTCTTTATGCTTTTTGGTAGTTATGTACATTTGCTGTGTTTTTGTTGCTGTTCGGGCGGCTGTTTGTTCTGTATGTTGTGTTTCCTGCATGACTCATATTTGTACTTGTAAACTATTTTCGAGATCATAATGTCGCAGACCGGGTTTTTACTTAAAAACTCTTTGGTCTGAGCCACAACTAACTCAGTCGTTCTGTTCAATCGTTTTATTCCCTTGACCACAAATGGTCTATAATAGGATTCCTGCAAATACATAGGACATATTCAAGATATGTGTTTCCTAACATATGGATAGCATGTATAATTGCAGTGAATATCTACAGTTACTTATATAACAATTAACATAGTTTAATATATATATGTCGTTAGAAACGAAATACGATTACTTATGATATGAATAGAATAAATGAAATGCTGCTGTGCTTAACACTATTCTCTTTTGACTTCTCTTCCAAAACTATTATTTACACACCTTTAACATCTTACCAGGTTGTGGACCCGAAATCCCCTCTCTCTCCGTAACGGTCTCTCGTGCGGTGCTCTGGTTAGTAGCTGCAAGAAATACCAATGCCATAAAAATACATGCACTCTATTAGATGGAAACAATAGACAGTCTTGCGAAGGGCGTAAATTCAATGGCGAACGTGAAACGAACGGACAGTAACGGTACGGTACGGTACGAAGCGACTACCGTGAAATAAATCTAGCTGTAGCGAAATGAATTCAAATGCAACCAATGGAAATACTAACCAGTATAACTTTGCAAAAACAGAAGCATGGCCTTCAAGCAATACCATTCGTAGTAAGCAATATTCTGAGAGTCCTCTCGCTTGACAAGTGACTTGGAAAGTGACCAGCCTACGTTAACCGTGCAACCCATGTCAACGTTCGGAAATACCATGTGATCCCCAAAATACACAAAGCAGCCAATAGAAACCATTCGACAAAACTCCGAAGACAACCGAAGATTTCACATATCCTTATACCAGGGCTATATCTGGTATTTCTGTATCTAAGCGCTTTTCACGTGCAAAGAGAGATAATTTGAATAGTGCTAACTATACATGGATAATGAATATGCATGACGTTGAAAACTAGTAAAATCTACATCTGCTACATGCTCCCTCTGCCTGGAAAATGATGTCTCATCATTTAACCGTCTTCACTGCATAAAAAACAATACAATGCAATTAGTCTTTATACAAAAAATGTATTGTACTGCAATTAAACTAAGTTTAGTCAGGTAATAACAACGTCTCTGGCTTCATCCTAGGACAAAACAAAACATTGTTAGTCAAATCTTAACTTAACAAGCATCCATCTGATTGGCCTGAAAAGAACAATCAACTAAGTTCACCTGCAAACATATAGCAGAATTTATAAAACAGTTTCCTCTCTGCTCCTCCTGTCCCCAAATTGTGACCACACAATTCCAAGCTTAATACTTATATTAAACTAGGGGAAAGTAGAGAGAACGAAATGGTACAATTACCATATTAACTATACCCAATTCAAGTATTTAGCATTAAAAAAATACACAATTAAAAATAAAACTGTTCACTATATAATCACTGCATGACAGATTGCCAAAGTTTATTAGCTATGTCCACACTGACTTTATTTAAAACACCAGACGAAAGTAATTGGTCTAGAGCATCTGCTCGTCTATCGACTGGCCTCTCAGTAACTCCTCCACAATAAAAATCCTTCAAATATTCTGGTGGTTTTCTTGGTCGAGTAGATCTACGAGGTGGTGGTTTTGGTGGCAACTCCTGGTATGGTTCCTCTGTTCTGATCTCAACTTCTCTTAGTTCTGCTGTATTCTCAACCTGCTCTGGCACCTCTTGCTCTTCATTGTTTCCTGCATCTACTAATTCCACATTGATGTCAGTGTGACAATTAACCTCGACTTCAGTATTGTCTTCAACAACTACTGTCTCCACTCCTTGCACCTCCTGTGGTTCCATATGAGTAGCTGACTCTGAATGGTGGGCGTCCCCACTAAGATATGCTATTGCGGCATACTCATCATCAGATCCTTCTGACTCATCAGTGACGTCACTACTGTTCTCCTTAGTTACATCTGATTTCTGTATGGATGGGGAAGGGTTATTATTCCTTGGTCTAGGAACTGGTGTTTTCTTTCCCACATCAGTTGATTCTCGTATCAAGAGCAAATGATTCCTATGTAGGGTTCTGGTCCTACCATCTGGTGCCTGTACCTTGAAAACTGGTATGTTTTCAATGGGTTGTTCCACTACTTTGTACTCGCCACTCTCAAACTTATCCTGTATCTTGTGCTTACCTTCGTGAGCCAATATCTTAACAAGGACAATATCACCTAAACTGATCTTGCTAGACCTAACTTTCCTATCATAATAACTCTTCTGTTTCTCTCTGGCCTTCTCTGCATAACTACTGACTGTATTTCTGGCAAATGTAAGTCTTTTCTTTAGTTGACATATGAAACTTTCCTCAGAGACAATTTGCTCGTCGTCGGAAGTGGCAGACTCAAACAGTGCATCAATGGGTAAGCTTGCTTTCCTACCAAACATCAATTCGAACGGTGAATATTTGGTGGTTTCGTGTCTGGTACCGTTGTAGGCGTAAACCAATGGGGCAATATATTTCTTCCAGTCACTCTTCTTATCTGCATCTAGGGTACCAAGCATATTCAATAATGTGCGGTTGAATCTTTCGCAAGTTCCATTGCCACTGGGATGAAACGGAGTTGTTCTAGACTTTTCAATATTGAAGATCTCACAAAGTTCCTTTATAACTTGGGACTCAAAATTTCGTCCTTGGTCAGAATGTATCCTGGTTGGAACTCCATAATGTAAAATAAAGTGTTCATAGAATATCTCTGCAGTTGTCTTTGCTGTTTGGTTTTTGGTTGGAATAGCTAAGGCCAATTTTGTAAAGTGGTCTGTGATCACAAGTATATTTCCAAACCCTTTGCTTGGTTCCAAAGTAAGAAAATCCATGCAGACCAACTCTAGAGGATGTGTGGTAACTATGTTGACCAATGGAGCTCTTGTATTAGTATCCGACTTCCTTCTTACACAGTTTTTGCATTTTTTGATCCAATGCTCACAATGCGATGACATTCCTGGCCAAAAGAAACGCTCTCGTAAAAGTGACATGGTCCTATCCCTACCAGGGTGACCAATTTCATCATGTAGACCTTCCAATGCTCTTTTCCTATAGACCTCAGGTAAAACTAGTTGCATAACCTTTTCATCGTGGTCAACTACTTCTCTATATAGAACTCCTCTGACGACTTTAAGTCGATGAAAGTTATTTTTCATTGCATGATCTTCACTGGTGTAATATCCCCCTGGTAATTGCTTATCTATTGCTCCTCTAAGCCACTTCCCTATAACTATATCCTCTCTTTGGTTCTTTCTGATTTCCCTCAATTCTATCTGTGAAAGATGGGATCCAGATGTTTCTGTGGCTTCTATGATATTGATTGAAGCTGTTGGCAATGTTTCTATATATGAAACGAGTTGAATACCACTGCAGATGGCTCTAACGGTCTCATTGTCCAATTTAACCATTTCACCCATTTCACTATCTGTCACCCTTTCATGGTGATATCTGGACAGTGCATCTGCATCTGTATTGCGCAAGCCTGCTCTATATAATATATCAAAGTTGTATCCTGCTAAAGCTGAAACCCACCGTTGCCCTGTTGCATCCAGTTTGGCAGAAGTAAGAATATGTGTCAATGGGTTATTGTCCGTGTATACAACGAAATGATTGCCTGTAAGGTAGTCACTAAATTTATCAGTTACAGCCCATTTTAAGCAAAGGAATTCCAACTTGAAAGCTGGGTAGTTTTTCTCTGATCTTGACAAACTTCTACTTGCATATGCTATTACTTTCTTATGCACACCGTGCGTTTGATACAGTACTGCTCCAAGTCCAATGTTACTAGCATCCACATGTATTTCAAAGGGAAGGGTAAAATCTGGATATGCCAGTATAGGTGGCCTTACCAAAATATCTTTCAGCTTTTCAAAAGTTTCTTGCTCTGTACTTGTCCATTTCCATGTTTTCTGTTGAGGTTTGCTATTCTTTTTTCCAACTGTTGGCGGAAGAAGTTCATTAAGTGGTCTGGTAAGTTTAGAAAAATCTTTTATGAAACGTCGATAATATCCAGCAAAGGCTAAGAACGAGCGTAATTCGTCTGCATTTGTTGGAGTTGGCCAATTTCTGACTTTCTCAATTTTGTCGGGATCTGTTTCTACACCCTGCTCACTGACTATATGTCCAAGGAATTTAACTCTCTTCTGTAGAAAGAAACACTTCTCAGCAGCCAATTTCAACTTGCACTCGTGCAATCTGGTCAAAACAATATCAAGTCTCTCCAGATGTTGCTCAAAGCTTTCAGCAAATATTATCAAGTCATCCAGATAGATAACACAGATTTTCATGTTTAATTCTCCTAGACATTCCTCCATTAAACGTTGATATGTAGCTGGGCTGTTCGATAAACCAAAAGGCATCCGAATATATTCAAAGAATCCTAGAGGTCCTACTGTGAAAGCTGTTCTCTCCCTATGCTCTTCCTCCATGGTTACCTGATGATAGCCACTCTTCATGTCTATGACGCTAAAATATTTCGAGCCATTCAAACAATCAAAAACTTCCTCAATGCGTGGCAATGCGTAAGCATCCTTAACTGTTCTATTATTCAGCATTCTGTAGTCCACACACATGCGTAATTTACCGTTCTTCTTCCTAACTAATACTATGTTGGAAGCCCAAGGTGATTTCGACTTTTGGATAACTCCAGCTGCAAGCAGTTGTTCCAGGTGTTGCCTAACTTCGTCTATCATTGCTGGCGGAATTCTGCGATGGCGTTGTTTAAAAGGTGTATCATTCACAAGGTCAATTCTGTGTTTGATCATTTGGCAATCCCCAATGTCATCATCTCCATTTGAAAATATATGCTCATGTTTCTTTAAAAGTTCCTTCAACTGTGCAGTTTCCTTTTCATTCAACCTGGACTCAATATGAATTTCTTCGAAGATCTTTTGATGAACACTCTGTCTTTCCATTTTATCAAAAACTGAATGGTCAACAGTGACTGGCTGAACTTCACAAAGTACAGCTTTAGGCGATATGGAAATAGCCTGGGCTGTTACATTGGATATATTCACCAAAACTTCTCCATTTTTCCTGTATTTATATTGTATGACAGCTGGAGTAATATCAATAAATTCTGGCAAGTTTGACTCCTCACTTTCCTGTAGAATAGCTGTAGTATCATAAAAATTCAATTCCTTATCCGTATATCCCTTAATATCAACTGATTGATTTGGTCCTATGACAACTTTTGCTGGTTCAGCTGACCTTACAATGGCTATTCTGTCCTTGTTTCTTCTAAGCTCCCTCTGTCTAATAGCAATGCACCTGAAGGCAAGCTTCCATGGTGTGTGAAGTTTCGCCTTCTGTAAATAAGTGTTCCCAAAATTATCTTTACAATCTAAAAGAAGTTCATTTAATATATTGGTTCCCAGAAGAATTGGAATGTGAGAACTATACGTCGTTTCTGGAGTTACAAGAAATAAACACTCCTGCTCCTTGGAGTTTTCAATACCATCTGTACAAAGAGACGCTGAAACATAACCTAAATATGGCAGTTGACTTCCATCGGCGCACTCTACATTTATAATATCTTTAAGTGGCTGAATGTCCAAATGCTTCAAATTACTATCATAAAATGTTTTGCTGATTGTAGAGATGCAGCTACCGCTATCTATCAATGCTGTCGTTGCTATACCATTGATACTAACATCTGCTTCTGTAGCATGTCCAACTAATTCGGGATCTTGTGTCTCACGTGTGCCTTGGTTTGATCCCCCAACTGAGGCACTAACTAGTTTGGGCAATCACGAATCATGTGTTCTTCACTTTCACATTTAAAGCATCTAGGCCTCATGGTTGTTCCAGCTGTCGGCCTCCTGTATCTTCCGGCTCCACGACTCCTTCCCTGATCCCTTCGATAACCTCTCGAAAATCCACGGTCACCCCTATATGACCCTCTGTAGTTATGATTCCCGTTTCCTTGATAGCTATAACGTCCATAGCCAGCGTCAGACACATTTGCATGTCTTGATTCTTCTTTCTCCCTTTCTAACCTATTAATCCTAGCATTTAATTGCTCTAACAAACTCTTTACTTCTCCCAATTCACTTTTGTCTTCAGTTCTTGTGACAGAATGGCACTTCGTCGTGTGTGCTGTTGCAGCTTTCTGAGCATTACTCTCTATTTTCTTTAATTCAACTTTGAATGTTCCATAATCTGCCACAGTCTCATATTTATAAGTTGCTAATTGCATCAATTCAGGTCTTAAACCTTCAAATAAAACCGTTTTGAGTGCAGCTTCATTGGTACGAGCTATTTCATTCATCTGTACCGCTTGAGCAAAAATATCCTCCACTCTGGAAGCAAACAATGAAACACTTTCATCTTCATTCTGAGTGCAAGCATAAAAACGCCTAAGCACAGTTGCTCCAGATTCAATAGTACCATAATCTGTTTGAAATTTCTTCAGTACCATCCGTAAGGTGGCATCTGAACCGAGGTTTCTCAACTTATCCGCTGCATCGCCTTTGCAAGAATTGCGAATAGCTGTTAATATCTGATCTTCTGAATGCTTACCCGCCTTAATAAGACATTCAACTTGGTACAACCAAGTCAGATAGCTAACCTCACCCTTATTAGCTTCCCCAAAGAACTGAGATATCTTAGGTGTATTTATTGTATGAGGTATAACTGGATCTTCCTTCTTAAGTTGAGAGACATAATACTTCATGTATTGCTCCAAATCCTCTGGATTTTCAAACTTTGGTGGCTTTATTTTTAAGTGTTGCATAAGCTCTACCATTTTTAACTCATCATCCGTTACTGTGTCTCTAGTAACAGCTGCTGTTGGCTCCATGATTAGCCCTCAGTAATAAATAGGTTATACTACTATACAGTTTCTCCAACTTATCACAAGTTTCAGATCTCACTGGTTTGCAATAACTCACAATTCAACCAACACTACTTGTAAAATACAAGGACTTTAAATAAAATATTTTACAACTTACATTCATTTCAATGCATTCAATCAATAGGGGAAAATGCTATATTCACACTATAAGCAAGCACTTAACTATATCTGCATGCACTATATACCCTTTCTGTCATATATGATTGGATGATCTGGATCTACTTTGACACTTGATTACATATGTATATTACCTCACTACGCACTAACACTTTAAGTCTGAGAACAAACTCAATTCCCTAAATAAGTCAATGTAATAGTATAATGAATAAGGCAGAGTCACATTATACTAATCAAAGGTCAAGGTTAAACTAATTGACACGAGGTTGACGCGACAATGCACTATCACTGCGAAGTAATTCAAACTACTGTATATATTTCTATGTGTGTGTGTACACAGCGAAGAACAATGTAGAACAAAGTAATGTTCTCTCTGACGAGTGGCACAAAGTGTTTTTATCCAAACAAATCCTGAAATTTAATCATTTACAATCAATCCCGACAAAGACAAGTTCTAAAATTATATGTATTTATGTGAAGTTATTATCTATAGGGAGACCTGAAAAGAAAATCGTAAAATAGTCCATCGTTATTTCTAACGTGATAGTATGAAGTATATTTATCTATTGGGCACCTGAAAACAAAGTCAGCATGGGAAACCTGAAAATAAAATCATATAGCAGGGAACATAATTCTGAACTACTGGTCTAAGTCACCAAACCTAAGTAACAAGAGAAACTTAAATCTAAATTAGAATTACTGAACTTATTTCTTATTGCAAACAGCGATTAATGTATCCACTTAATGATTAAAGTTTATTTTCAAGTAATAGTCCGTTGCTTTCAAGAACCAGCAAACCGCTTACAACAAAAACAAGAATGCTTAAGCCGCTTATCACAAATACAAATGAATATTATAACCAATGAACGCCGGGAATACCGGACAGCCAAATCTATGACGTCACGAAACTAGGTTGAATGTCAGCGATAAACCAATGACAATGGTCAGTTCTACAATTCAGCCAATGAAAAGCTACAACCGTTTCCTGAATGGAATTCCACAGTAAGTAATGTCAACTAGTGCGAAGACACTAGCGTAGGTAAGATTGTCAGGGTCTATAGGGTCTAAATGAAATAACAGGGCCTAAATTGATATGCAAGACTGTCTACATGCAATAATGGTATTAATTGAACAAATTAGGTGCAAAACATGCAAAAGAATGTGACCGATTACCAGGTTATAATTAATAAATGTGAATGACTTGCTCTCTTTACAATATACGCTCACTGTTGATAAATACAGTTATAACTCTGGCCACTTTAGACTGGGGAGATATTTAAGCACAAAATCTGCTTATGAAAATACAATATTGATAACTGTCTGCTGCACAAAGAGCTGAATTAATCAAATCTCTAAAAATATGATTACTGCAAACAATTAGAGTAGACTATAGTACCAGAATAAACAATTTACAATTGATCCAAATCAACAGTTAACTGAAATTGTGCAGATCAACGTAGATCAACAAAATTTCTGGCAAATATCAATCATAAACGTTTTCACTTGTGCAATAAACTGTAATCAACTATATTACTGGGTCTGATTATGCGACCTGTTTTAAAATGACAGACTTGGCAACTTATTTAACTGGGACAACAGTAATATGGTATACAATATGTGGCCAAAGTGTAAAAATTTAAATGACTCACCCTCTGTTGACTGAATAGGCACAGCACAGCAAACACTACACAGAAATTGTCCTAAATTGTCCTAAATCGTCCTAATTAGTCCTAAGCATTAAAATTACACTGTCACTGTCACATCAAAAGAAAACATATATACACAGTCACTAGTCCTTCTCCCTGGCAAAATAAAAGATCCTCAATCTCCTCCCTCCTATCAATTTACAGTCTCTCCTCCAAACTGTCCTTATACACTCATCGTCTTTCCTCGTCGGTCCTCCAGGCCGAGTAACCCCACTCAGACTGACCTGTCCTCCTCTCAGGCTGACATATCCTCCTCTCAGTCTGACCTATCCTCTCCGTCTGACCTCTCCTTTCTTGGGTCCTCAATTTACGTTGGGCGCCAGTGTCGCAGACCGGGTTTTTACTTAAAAACTCTTTGGTCTGAGCCACAACTAACTCAGTCGTTCTGTTCAATCGTTTTATTCCCTTGACCACAAATGGTCTATAATAGGATTCCTGCAAATACATAGGACATATTCAAGATATGTGTTTCCTAACATATGGATAGCATGTATAATTGCAGTGAATATCTACAGTTACTTATATAACAATTAACATAGTTTAATATATATATGTCGTTAGAAACGAAATACGATTACTTATGATATGAATAGAATAAATGAAATGCTGCTGTGCTTAACACTATTCTCTTTTGACTTCTCTTCCAAAACTATTATTTACACACCTTTAACATCTTACCAGGTTGTGGACCCGAAATCCCCTCTCTCTCCGTAACGGTCTCTCGTGCGGTGCTCTGGTTAGTAGCTGCAAGAAATACCAATGCCATAAAAATACATGCACTCTATTAGATGGAAACAATAGACAGTCTTGCGAAGGGCGTAAATTCAATGGCGAACGTGAAACGAACGGACAGTAACGGTACGGTACGGTACGAAGCGACTACCGTGAAATAAATCTAGCTGTAGCGAAATGAATTCAAATGCAACCAATGGAAATACTAACCAGTATAACTTTGCAAAAACAGAAGCATGGCCTTCAAGCAATACCATTCGTAGTAAGCAATATTCTGAGAGTCCTCTCGCTTGACAAGTGACTTGGAAAGTGACCAGCCTACGTTAACCGTGCAACCCATGTCAACGTTCGGAAATACCATGTGATCCCCAAAATACACAAAGCAGCCAATAGAAACCATTCGACAAAACTCCGAAGACAACCGAAGATTTCACATATCCTTATACCAGGGCTATATCTGGTATTTCTGTATCTAAGCGCTTTTCACGTGCAAAGAGAGATAATTTGAATAGTGCTAACTATACATGGATAATGAATATGCATGACGTTGAAAACTAGTAAAATCTACATCTGCTACAATAAGTTTTGATGTTATTAGTTTTGAAAAGTGAATACTGTTAACGCCGGTGCTAGGTGGCGTGAGTAGTGTTGCACTTGTAATTACTACTCATGAAAAGACTCAATAAAACCGTGTCTGCAATTTTCCCTTTTTGCATTGCCAGTGTTGCTTCCGAAGGATCTCCCACTTAATAAATGAATACTTATTAAGCCGGTTCTAGGTGGGGGCGTGAGTGGTGTTGCACTTTTAACTTAATTTTAATTACCATTCATGAACAGACTCAGTAAAACCGAGTTTGCGATTTTCTCGTTTTGCATTTCTACTTTTTGTTTCGAGGACCATTTTCAGAATACATGTAACTTCACAACAGCAGGTGTAAAGTGCTTCTGTGGCGGTCGTAAAAAGTCGCCCCGTACCACTTTCTCAGTGCTGTTATATTTTCTGGTCCTTCGGGAGCATAAGTTTTGATGTTATTAGTTTTGAAATTTGAATACTCCTTCAACTGGTGTTAGTGGGCGTAGTGTAGCAATAAAATCGAGTCTGCACATTTCTCATTTCGCATTGCTACTATTGCTTTCTAAGGATATCTCACTTTCAGAATATATTTAAATGTTCATCAGTTTTGTGACATTTATCTTGAACTCTTTGTGCAATAATGGCGTATTTTATGATACGTTTTGCTAACAGGTTGGATCCAGACAACACGCACACTAGTAGATAAATACATTTTAAATTGAATGTTATGCAATTTACCGAATAACGAAACCACTTTTGAAATTTGTCAAATGTTAATTGAAATTGCCATGTGTTAGCGTCTTGCATATTTACATAAACCTAGTCTAGATTATCTCGAAACTGATTTCAATCATTTGGATTTTATGTTCAGACAGTGATATTGGATATCGACTAAATTGATACATAATCGTTTTTCCTATATTTGTATATATTAATATCGAATGTAAAAAGAAGAAAACCGCCTAACCAATATTCTAAATACATTCATGGCAGTAAGATATTTTAACGAATTTTGTTGCATGAAGTGTGAACATATTTTAATAATAAACGTTCTAAAATATTTATTATTACTTCAGAAATAAATGCAATCATTTCAAATACGATGAACCCAAACACAGCTATAAATATTGTTTTTCTAGTACGCAATTGGGAGCCGAATACGGTCTATTATATATCTATTACGCCGAACACAGAAACAACACACACTCACACTTCGCATAATCGTTCTTCGGTTGCTCATTTCTGATGTGAAGGAATTTTCACAGTCACCTAATATGGACTTTTATTGAGTTCAGCAATATCCTGTAAGATTTCGTTTGACAATTTAGCTATGTATACCATTCGAATGAGTCGGTCCATTAAACAACATTCGTGTGATAATCGGATTGTTTCTTGATGTTGAACCACTAATGTACAAAATGAATAAGCTTAAATAATGAATTTCACTCAAACAGACACACTCGTTGCACACGGCACTGCAACACTGAATATGTCATATAGAGCCTATAAATGCTGAGATGACATGATGATGATGGATGTACAAATGTGGTTTAATAATAACAGTAATAATATATTATTGAATTACACATATATTCAAAACTACATGTATATTAAAAGGCATTCATACACAAGTATTTATATCCTTAACATTTGCTAAAACAACCCCCAAAGAAAAAAACAACAACAAAAACCTACAAAATATTATTATATTTCAGAATGGAATTCTAACGGCCAGACAGAATATAACATAAATTACTATAGTTTTTGACTTACCTCCTTTTCCAAAAATGCTGAACACAAATACAGCTACAGCTATGTGTTGATACATGGTTTCCAGAGTTGTTACCCTCCGATCGCGCAGTTGCGCAAAAGTTGAATAGCGTCTCATATATACTTGTTTCAAAATGTGTTGTCAAAGAGATAACAACAACAATGATTTTGCTTGTTTGTAGTTGATCGTTGTCTACCAACCAGGGGATCGTATTTTATAAACCTTTAAGAAGCTGTGTACCTTTATCGTCTGAACCTAATGTTATTTGTTTCATTTTTTATTTAAGTCATGTTCTGAATTTAAAGTAATTTGGAGACTGTCGAGGTGACGTGTATAGTGTGTCAGCTGACACCTGGCTGTCTAATATCTTTAATTACATCACTAATTTGCACATACCACTTTAAAAGATGAATGCACTTCATGCACACTATTGATAAGCTTAGACGCGCTACCCATTGGCAAGGACATTGTCAACAATAATTTAGATGGGAATTGAGAAATAACGGATAATCGTTGTAAAAAGCCTTGAAAATATGCCGCGTAAGACAAACATGATGTTGCATGTTTAAAAAGGTATAAAGAACAGTCATATGAGTAAATGATTATGATTCTATTATATGAATTGAAACACTAAATGAATGTTCTATCTGCAGTCCAGTTTTGGTCCAGAATAAGTATGTAAAGGAGTACCGTCAGGGTAGTATGTAAAGAGATGCCGTCGGAGTAGTATCATTATAACATATGTACAGTCGGGTAGTATGCAAAAGGGTGTTTTCAGAGTACTTTGTAAAATGGTATCGTCGGGATAGTATTAAACCTTTCCCTTATACAAGCGCATTTCTCGCATCTGCAAACAGAGAAGACTCAGATCAGACGGTTCCTATGAGAGCCGTCTGGTGCTCCCATAGCAGTCGTCTGATCATGGTCTACTCTGTTTGGTGTAATATAGATCTGATTATACGGCTTTTGTCTGAGGCAAAATGTCCTATGGTCATACTATTATTATTATATCTCCCCCAATTATCGGGAGACATATTGTTTTTGCCAGAGTAGTCTGTCCGTCCGTCCGTCTGTCCGGCACAAACTTGTGTTGCACGTATCTCTCAACCCAATTGGACTAGAGCAACTTCACAGGTATGTTGACCAGCATGAGTTGTTGTGAACCAAGGATTTTTAAATTTCTCCACCTAATAACTTTATGAGTTATTGCCCCTGATATGAAAATTGAAATTTATACAAATGTTGTGTCCCGTGTATCTCTGAAACCAATAGGGCTAGACTCACCAAACTTCACAGGATTGTTCACTAGCATGAGTCGTTATGAATTGTCTACCCTTTTAACGTTGGAGTCACTGCCCCTGATGACTTAAAATTAGACAAATTTTACTTAGTGTGTGGCATATCTCTGAAACCACTAAGGCTAGAGTCAACTTCACAGGAATGTTGATCAGCATTAGTTGTTGTGCACTTGGGATTTTTAATTCCCCCCTGATAACTTTGGAGTTATTGCCCTTGATATGATTACTTAAAATTAGAAAAGCTTTGTGTCATGCATATCTTTAAAACCATTAGGGCTAGATTCACCAAACTTCACAGGAATGTTGAACAGCATGAGTTGTTGTGCACCTGTAATTTTATTGTTTCCCCCTTATAATTGTTGAGTTATTGCCCCTGATATGATACTTAATATTAGAAAAAATGTGTGCTGCATGTATCTCTGCAATCAGAAGGGCTAGAGTCACCAAACTTCACAGGGATGTTCACCAGTATGAGTTGTTGTGCATTTGGATTTTTGATTGTCTCCTCCTGATAACTTTGGAGTTACTGCCCGTTATGACTTAAACTCAGGGAAACTTTACTTTGTGTTGAGGCTATCGCTAAAACCACTAGTACTAGAGTCATCAAACTTAACCGGAATGTTGACCAGCATGTGTTGTCGTGTACCTCGTTTTTTTTAATTATCTCCCCCTGAGTTATTGCCCCTGATGACTTAGAATCAGACCCTGATAATTGTGGATTTACAGACGTTAAACCTGTGTATTGGAAAGAGGATGGGGGAGACATATTTTTTTGACGAAAACAAACCTCTAGTTATTATTATTATTATACCCCCCTTTTGAAAAAATGGGGGTATATTGCTTTGCACATGTCGGTCGTTCGGTCGGTCAGTCGGTCGGTCGGTCGGTCGGTCGGTAGATCGATGGTTTCCGAATGATAACTAATAAACGACTTGGCCTAGAATCTTCAAACTTGCTGTGGTGGTTGGTCATGACAAGTAGATGACCCCTATTGTTTTTGAGGTCACTAGGTCAAAGATCAAGGTCACCATGACCTAAAATGGTAAAATAGTTTCCGATCAATAACTGCTCAAGGGTTTGACTTGGAATCTTCAAACTTGCTGTGGTGGTTGGTCATGACCACTAGATGACCCCTATTCATTTTGAGGTCACAAGGTCAAAGGTCAAGGTCACCATGACCTTAAATGGTTAAATGGTTTCCGATCAATAACTGCTGAAGGGTTTAGCTTAGAATCTTCAAACTTGCAGTGGTAGTTGGTCATGACCACTGGATGACCACTATTGTTTTTGAGGTCACTAGGTCAAAGGTCAAGGTCACCATGACCTTAACTGGTAAAATGGTTTCTGATCAATAACTGCTCAAGGGTTTGGCTTAGAATCTTCAAATTTGCTGCGGTAGTTGGTTATGACAACTGGATGACCCCTATTGTATTTGAGGTCACTTGGTCAAAGGTCAAGGTCACCATGACATTAACTTGTAAAATGGTTTCTGATCAATAACTGCTCAATGGTTTGGCTTAGGATCTTCAAATTTGCTTAAGTGGTTGGTCATGACAACTAGATGAGCCCTATTGTTTTTTAGGTCACTAGGTCAAAGGTCAAGGTCACCATGACCTTAACTGGTGAAATGGTTTGCGATCAATAACTGCTCAAGGGTTTGGCTTAGGATCTTCAAACTTGCTGTGGTGGTTGGTCATGACCAATAGATAACCCCTATTATTTTTTAGGTCACTAGGTCAAAGGTGAAGGTCACCATGACCTTAACTGGTGAAATGGTTTGCGATCAATAACTGCTCAAGGGTTTGGCTTAGGATCTTCAAACTTGCTGTGGTGGTTGGTCATGGCAACTAGATGACCCCGATTGATTTTGAGGTCACTAGGTCAAAGGTCAAGGTCACCATGACCTTAACTGGTGAAATGGTTTGCGATCAATAACTGCTCAAGGGTTTGGCTTAGGATCTTCAAACTTGCTGTGGTAGTTGGTCGTGACCACTAGATGACCCCTATAGTTGTTGAGGTCACTAGATCAAAGGTCAAGGTCACCATGACCTTAATATGTGAAATGTTTTCAGATCAATAAATGATCAGTGGCTTGGCTTAGGATCTTCAAAGTTGCTGTGGTGATTAGTCATGACCGCTAGATGACCTCTATAGTTGAGGTCACTAGATCAAAGGTCAGGGGGTCTGGGGGGTATACATGTTTTACAAACAGCTCTTGTTAACTGGATAAGAGCTTTCAAAAGTGCTTCAAGTGGACGAAATCACTTATCTGAACGAACCGCATAATTATCTATTCAGACATTAAATGATTTACAATAGATATACAATATACATGTTATCACTAGCCGGAAAAAACTACATGAGTGTCTATCCGGTCTAATAAGATAATGCAAAATTCTGTTATTTGCAAAGTGTGCCCCCAGTGTTCGTAAAGGCTTAAAATGAGTAAACTCCTTGCTATTTCATAATTTAATAAACATGTACCGGTATAACTTTGCACCTGCAAATATATAAAAACACATTCAAGACATAACACATGGAACATATTACAAAACCGTCATTTGCCATTTAAGCAGTCCTTTCTATTAAATCCACACAGGATATTCCACACAGGATATTCAATTACCACACAGGCTAAGGTCTCCACACAGGTTAGCTAGAGATTTTTGTCACAAAAACGGATGTCTCCCCTCTAATAAAAACAATATGTAAAGGGAAATCACTAAATATGTTATGGACCTGATGATTGATACTTCCCCTCATTATGCACTTTCCAAACAAAATGATAACAGCTAACAACTCCAAAAATATTGATACCAGAGTTATGGCCCTTGTGCATGACACTTACTTTCATCATGCCCTTTCCATAAATAAAATGTCATTGCAATAGCATCAGTCGAACAGGAATTATTGATCGGCCAAAAATGTAACAAAGGGCAATAACTCCAAAAGTATTGAAGCAAGAGTTATGGCCCTTGTTCATGACACTTTCTCTCATCATGCTCTCTCCATGTATGAAGTTTCAATACGATGGCAAGAGCCATGTAGGAGTTATCGTCCGGACAAGAAAGCGTTAAACAAATGTACAAGGGGCAATAACTCTAAATTTATTGAAGCGTCAGTTAAGGATCTTAGGCATGACACTTTCTCGTATTATGATCTTTCCATGTATGAAGTTTCACTCCAATGGCATGTGCCATATAGGAGTTATCGTCCTGACAAAAAAAATGTGATTTTTTTACAAAGGGTTATGGGCCTTGTGCATGACACTTCCTCTCATCATGATCTTTCCATATATTAAGTTTCAATCCAATGGCATGAGCAAGGGGCAATAACTCCTATATTAGTGAAGCCAGAGTTATGGATCTTATGCATAACACTTTCTCTCGTCATGATCTTTCCATATGTGAGGTTTCAATCCAATGGCATGAGCCATATAGGAGTTATCGTCCGGATAAAAAAAGACGAATTGTTTTACAAGGGGCTATAACTCCTATATTAGTGAAGCCAGAGTCATGGACCTTGTGCATGACACTTCCTCTCATTATGCTCTTTCTATATATGAAGCTTCAATCCAATGACATGAGTAATATAGGAGTTATTGTCCGGATAAAAAAGGTCATTTTTTACAAGGGGCAATAACTCCTATATTAGTGAAGCCAGAGTTATGGACCTTATGCATGACACTTTCTCTCGTCATGATCTTTCCATATGTGAAGTTTCAATCCAATGACATCATCCGGATAAAAAGACGATTTCTTTTACAAGGGGCAATAACTCCTATATTCGTGAAGCCAGAGTTATGGACTTTGTGCATGACACTTCCTCTTATTATGCTCTATCCATATATGAAGTTTCAATCAACTGGCATCAGGCATATTGAAATTATCGTCCGGACAAAAAGTGTGACGGACAGACGGACAGACAGACAGACAGACAGACAGACAACTCTCACGAAAACAATATGTCTCCCCCATATAAATATGGGGGGAGACATAATTATAAGTACCACACAGGCGTATTAATATCTTTACCACACAGGCAAGAAACTGTTAATGCCACACAGGTGTATAAGTGTCCTTGCACTAACTGGCTTTATCACTTAATGTTCATGTAACGGAAGTTACCACAGTTCAAACGCTCTCATACAACACAGTACGTAAAACCAAAGATGACAACATCAACTTGGATATACTAATTATAATTAAAAGTAGACGAAAACAAGGTATCCGTCATCACATAGGTAACACGTGCGATGACAAATGCTGACCACATGCAATTCTAGGCATATAATATTCAGTACTACATAATGTACCAATACTACATAATGTATTGCACAGCACTAGACTTTATAGCATGTGAAACTAGCACTAGTTACGGTGTTATATAGCACACACACCGTATGTATGCAACACTTGACTTGTATAAGTCTTAACACTTGGCTCCTGGACTATCTATTCACGTTTACAACTCGAGAAATATATCGCGCTAAAAATATCATAAAACAAAGTATTCCATCATGGTAGGGTCTGTCACTAGCAAACGCTTAAGAGTGACGTTGCGCAAAACACTGCTGAGCGGCCACGCCCGAAGCTATATTTTGCCATCCAAAACGGGTTTATAAAGAGACGTCCATGGGTACATATGTCGTAACTCGTGTAGAGGACAGAGAATGGTAAGTCTGTCTCAACCCAGGACAGACAGTGAAACGCCTCTACAGCCTGCAAATAAAAAAGGGCCACTAACTATAGGAACCAAATAAAATGGCATGCAAAATCCACGCAAAATACAGAAATGCATAACTACCTACAGGATATGACGGGACGGGAGGAAAGGGACACTTACATATATTCTCCCAAGACTCTTCTGCATAAAATGTTTAACCACATCATTATATTGTGGAAAACTGGTCTGATCACACCGGCTACCTAACATGTACTGCACACTGTGTATAGAGCAGAGCTATTACATGAGATGACCGCACAATTGCTCATGCGTGACGCTAGTGGAAAGCCTATTACAGATGTTAACACAAAACCCAAATACTATATCTCAAAGTACAGTGAGACCTTATACCAACTGAAATACCTGACAATATACAATAGGTATGAAATCACTAACTGCAAGGAACCGCACAAACTGTATTAACAAACTTGATACAGACAAGTTGACTGAAAGCCATGCTCATCAATATCCCACATTAAAATAGTCTGTATTAACAAATTTGATACAGACAAGTTGACTGAAATCCATGCTCATCAATATCATAAATCTGAATAAATCGGCTGACTGAATATCATTCCATTTATATGACTATTGAGTCAACTCTTAGCTTGATAGGTTGGCTGAAAGTCATTCCTATCCTGATCTCAGTTGTCACTGTACGTGACTATTGGGTCACCTGTCAGCTTAATAGGTTGGCTGAAAGCCATTCCTAATCTGAACTAAACTGCCCTAGTAACAAATGTTATAACTGTGAGTAATCGGCATAGAAATGGTATTTAAGCCCACTATTTGATAGCTGTCACTCAGGTAGGAGGTTATCCACTCAAGGGGATTTCCAATGAATATGAAGTCTTTTTTCCAGGCGTTTTAGCAGAGTTTCATTCTCGATAGTGCCAAATGCAGTCGATAAGTCAAGCATGACCTGTAATTTTTATCTAGGGATTGAAGGATGTCGTTTTGAACTTTCAGGAGGGCATTCTCTGTTGAATGGTGCTTTCGATATACGCGTGAGGTTCGGTACCCGTAAACCTAGTTTAAGTCCCCAGTAGCCACTTTTGACTACTGGTCGTTCCAATGGTTTCACCCTATGGTATTTTGTGCTATTTTATATTGTTAATGTTTAAAATGTTGTGCCTGGGTGTGCGTTCCGTCACTTTTTGTCTTGTGTGATTATGTGTTGTGCCGTGTCCCTTCGTGTGTGGCTCTACTTGATTGACTGTTTTGTCACTGTTTTATGACATATTTGTTAGTTTTCAGAGTGTCCAGATAGATAAAACACACAATCCTTCATGACGTCAAAATTATAGACTCATTATTGAACAAAACATGTCACTTAGATGGGTCAATTGTGGATATGGTCAACTTTAATCATTGTTCAAACAATTACGGACGAATGCATGCTGATATTGAATACTTTCTTTTGATTCTATAAATATGTAGATAATGCATTTCGACTTGTCGGCTGATACAACACATGGACTGACTCAATACAACGACTTAGCATCAGGATCAAGAGTGATTGGTATTTCAGTTTAAATAAAAATCATAGATTAAAAACATTTGACAAGTTTGGGAAAACAATCATTTTGAATTCCTGTAATGGTTTGATAAAAAGTGTTACGGTGTTGCACTCAATCATCGAACTGGTATTATTTTGCACAATGTACTTTATCTGCCAAGTTTGAGATAATAATAAATGTTCATACCTATGACATATGGGCATGGACAGTGAAAAACGTCAGTGCAGCGTTTGCCACTAATGAATCATGCGTACAGCGCTTGCCACACATATATTGTTATTTAATAATATATCTTAAACATGCTAAACATGACGCAGAGTTTAATAGATAATTGGCACATGTAGTTTCGTTGCTTAAATGTTTCAAAGGTTCTTGCCGTATAATAGTTACTGCTGTAAACTTTACGGATTTGTGGTAAGAACACATGATTTAATTATATATGACATATTTTCACGAATCCATGAAAACACGTACAAACTTAGCTCATCGAAATTTTACCGCATTAAAACATTCACATCAAATAGTTTGGTTAATATAGAGCCAAATGCATGTCGCAGTTTGACAAGTGTTCACACCTATCACGGTGCCGTACAGCAAACACAAGTACCGTCTATCGCCCCTGGGCTTCAAACAACATAATGAACGTAATTAACCATGTCGTACTACATGTACACATTTTCCCCTATCTTTGTTAATGGTCCATTTTTCTGCCAACGACGCACCATTGCCGAAAAAATGGCGTTCGTAAATAAAGTGTACGTTGTTGGCGACATGAAAAAGGGGGATGAGTCCAAAAGCAAAGGGAGGAATCTGATATCGACCAATAGAAACGTTTGTCATATAATATGTTTTTTCTTCAATTTTTGAGTTGATGCTAAAAGCCTACGACACAATGCACTAAAAGACTTGTACATTACATGCATAGGTGTTAACAATTACACACCATTCTGGTGGGACGTGTATCGGAAGATTCGGGTAACTTACATAATACGGTAAAAAATCAAATTCTAGATACTATATCGTTTTTATCAGAGTTTATGCGGCGCAAATATATAAGGAATAGTTTTACGAACATGAGTATGGTCGTACACATGAGTTAAAATTAGGAGCAGGTTAATGACCCGTTATACGGTATATTTCATACAGTCTCAAGTACAATCGATGGGGGATAGTGTAGATTTTAATCGGTGTGTCGATAAAAAGCATTATAATTACAAACACACTAATTAGATCCCGAGTTACCACGTGTCAAATTAGAATTCGGGTTGTTTGCAACTCAGTTAATAGTTTCTAACACACCAACTCTGTTGACTAATGCAGAACATATTTCCAAAGAATTTATCAGCTGACAGCATTTTAGACAGCTTGATAATCGTTATACTGGCACATTTTGGCAGCAGCTCAGAACACTTCGATAGAATTTGAACATGCAGAGTATATGCAAACAACAACTGTCATACGCAAACTATTTAAAGCTTATTACAAACAAACCCTGGCATAAACAAACAGAGGTTAACGCATGAGTCATGCAGGAAACCCAATATACAAATTACACAGTTGCCCAAACAGCACCATGACAAAAAGAACAGGGAAAGTATATATCTATCAAATGAACAATAAAGACGCTTAAGGGCACATCAAACAAACAAACACAACTTAGGGGGTTGAGGTAACGCTTTCGGACGGTCAGTGACAAGTGCCACTGAGGCTTGAAACGGATTAAACCTCATACTTTGTTTCATTCTAGCTCCCAAAAGACAATGATTGAGCTGCACAATTGGAATACGCCGACGAATTGGAGCGTATTACACTCAACAACGAAAGTAGGATTGAGTACATAAAAACCGGCATTTGAATATACAGACCGATAGGGCAGACGTTTCCGTCACGCATGACGAATATAAGGCAGGTGGCTCTAAGAGAAACCCTCTGCATAATTTTCGTTCTGTATTATTTAATTGGGATGGTCCCTATAGACAGAATCTACTGTATAGCCCTTTACTTCATCATTGATAACATCGTATACATTATTTAATTGATATGATGATATCTATAATAGAAGAAACTATTCTATCAGATATGATCTTATTATTTTTCAATACACAAACACATATCCTGATCAGATGTTTCCTACCGGGATCACATGGCCATAGTCTACTCGGCGCAAATCGTTGGTCAAAAACAGAATATTCTGTTTGTATATATAATTCGCTTAAACATATTACGACATCAATTACAGTTATACTTTTACTCTATATATACACTTATTGGAGTTATTATTTGCCATTATTGTAATAACAGATGAACCTAAACACTATTACAACGACTGTATTTGTCTGACTTAGATTAATCACGCAAAATAAATATGTGTTTTATTTCTTTATATTCTCCTTTAGCAGTACGCATAAAATACTTGCAGTTTCTTGCAGGGGAAACTCTTTTTTAAAAAAAGGTTACCAACTTGAAAAATGAATTTTGTATTTAAATATTTATATGTCCACCTTGTTTGGTAAATAGGTAAACACAGCATCGCTTACGTCCGGAAATCAGTACCGGATAAACTCTAAGCGTGTAACACATCATTATTTAAGTACTCATGCGGCTGTGCAGTTCATACTCGTTTTCTTCAGGACAAACGGTTTTGTTTCGCAGATTTCACTTAACTACTTCGTTACTTTAGATACATATAACAGTCCTGTATATACCATTGTTATAGCCTTGTCATATTCTTGAAAGAGTTATCATCATTCCATTTTTTACTTATGAATTACGGTTATAATAGTCAAATTATGCCATTATGAAAACGGCATAAGTAGCAGTTATTGTCTGGCATTTTCAAGATAGTAATTACAGCGTCTGTAACGGTGACATATATTAATATAGACAATACATTATACTTCCATTTCCTGTCCTATTGCCAGTACCAATTAAGTTTGAACAGTGCACGTGGTTAAAGCGTAAGAGTCACGTATTCTTTCAGTAGATATTATAGCTACGTAATAGATGTCTTGTTTATGGTTTATTATATTCATAACAATAACATGCGACATTGATGTTAAAAGTTCAAGTAGATCATTCCATTATACGTTTGTTTATTATAATGGTACATATACAATTTACACATTTAATGGGAAACTTAAATCACAGGTATATCAAAACCATCACACTAAATTTGAATACAGAAGTACATAATATATGCATTATGCATACATCAACATCTTTAGATTTGCATGTGTATACGATAATTATGTCCAACAGCAACGTACTGCGGCTTCCAACTTAACAACGATAGAAGTACCTGACCGTGAAGACTTAGCCCGTTCAACCCTGGGTCTACATTGGGATGACGGTGCATGCGTGTCCTGGATTGAAAGGGTTATCGGGCCACATTTTACGGGGACCATATACTTCTCAACTGAGAATTTGGTGACCATATTTTTCTGTCAAATGGATATATTATCGCCTCCGATTTTTAATGGGATACCGAATCACCTTCTTCCCAGATCAACTTTCTTTAGAACAATGTAATATCAAAATTTTTGGACCTGAGAAGATATGATCTTGGAAAACTGTCCACAGAAAATATTGTTCTAGGTCACATCGGATGGATCAGTCATAGTGCATTCTACATATTACTAACTGATATGCCACGATACAATTGTCAACTTGTATTCCTTGATAATAACAAACCGGCAACCAACAGCTAGTTATATCTGTTTCGACTGAAATATACGAGTAGTATTTTGTAATCAGTTCAACCATCAAATGAAATTTCTATCAATCATTTACAAAGAGAGTTGTGGTCGTCTGGTAAGGGTCTGCTCTGTTTGCTTACTGAATAAATAGGTCTGATGCTAGAGTGTTGTTAGCCACGGTCAAATATTTCCGTTTCTATAAAGCTGTTTCAACAGTTGGCTAATTCATATTCAGAAAATCGTTATTTCTCACTTGAATATTCAAAAATAAAGGTTAATCGTGTACTTAACTTTGATGTTCCCATGTACATTATCTATTGTATTTTATTATGATGCATATTCAGGGAATGTTCTTAAAGAAAGTGTAACATGACAGACAGTGCAGTCCCTGGCGAGACGGTTCCTATAGGAACCCTCTCATCTGGGTGTCCACTGTTTTCACAGAACATAAGTGACTCGTGCCCTGCACTTTAAGGGTTGATGCACACGATTGACCTAATAGTGATTTGTAAATTGCATGACGAAAGTATTGTGGAAGGCTCCTATAGGAATTTTCTGCATAACTTTTTCCACTGCATTATCTTACCGCTTCCATCCCAGACACTGCATTAGAACTCCTCTTATAAAACTAGTGGCAATCCGAACAGAGTGAAACTTGTTCTTTTAGCTCAAGTTATTATATTTGAACTGTGTTTTTACAAGTATTTTAATCGTTGGATAATCAGCTATAGTTTAAGAAAAAGATTCAAAACCAAAGATTATACCGCAAACAGCGATCAACTTCTTGTTGTATCATTCTATTATATATCATGAATATAATAAACTTGTCTTAAAAGTATACGTAAACGAATTGTTGTTGAGGGGAAATATGGAAGACTCATTAGGACGAATGTTATACTTAAAAGAGAAAGTCCCTACAACGAACGCATATTTTCAATAATATAAAAATCTTTGTATTTGTTAGTGTTTGTTATGCTCAATCATTATTATGAAGATTGTCAATTTGAACTTCTATCGAAAATTGACCCCTGGGAAACAAATACAACCCATTTCATCAATACTTATAATGTTTGTTGTACAACAATGTATCATCGGCCTTTTCCGTTCAAATTATCTTTGTTTTTCCGATGATCATATGAGCCCTCCGTTGTTCACGTAACGGCTTTTTCCCGGAAGTGGTCGAAGAAACGCGAATAGCCTGATCAGATACGAAACTGAGACCTAATCCGAATAAAACTGAAACATCGAGGACTAAAATCGGGATCTTCGATATCAAACACAGTCATGGATGTTTTGTCATTTTCAACTTTTATTAGATATATTTTCCTGCGATATTCTACTTCTCAGTTTATAAAAAATGAGTTAAAATGTATAGTTTAGATATTTTTGAAACGCTTCGAATGTAGGAATTCCCCATTTAAACTTGGTTTGTCACCGCATAAGCTGCGCCTTGATAAAACAGCCATACATCTTATGGCCCATCACACGATGACGTTCTGGTCAGCGTTCTCTGGCGTTTGAGTAAACGTTGGTAGTCGCAAATGGTCTCTGGGATAGCGCCAGAAGAACGTTGTGTGAACGCCTGTGAACGCTAGTGAACGTCGGTAATCGCCGGGTATCGGCGGAGAACGCTGGTCCAGAAAAAAAGTTTTGAACATGCACAAAATCTCTCACTGAGACCAGCGTTCTTCGATGTTTAATTTTAAACGCTGAAGAACGTTTAAGAACGTTAATGGAACGTTCGATGAGCGTTGCACACGTTCGAATACGTGTTACCCTAGCGTAACTTGGTTGTTACTAATCGATTGCTTTGCAGTGATCGACTCACTGGCGACCTGTTAACGACCGCTGAACGGTTCCCTAGCGCACGCAGCGTGTTACAAAAGTCAAACGAACATCAAAACGGAATTATGTCGTTATTCACACTTGAGTCACACGCTCAACACGTTCATCTAACGTTCACAAATCGTTTGTTGTGCGCAAGTGGCACGTGAGCACACGCGAATGGTTTTTAGGGGTATCTTACTTGGTCGCTGTTACACGCTTCTCGCGCGTAAGACACACGCTAGTCATACGTTAGGTACACGTTTATCACACGCCATCCTCACTCTAGAACGCTCAAACATTGAACGATTAAAATGCTCAGAGAACGTTGACAAAACGTCATGGTGTGACGGCCCCTTAAAACCCTTTATCTCGTGCATATTCATGTAAGGAATAATGACATATGATTATAGTATTTACTGTCTGAGATAGGAACAAATCGAATATGTTTTATAAGTACGCTTCAATTCTTCTCTAACATGTAAGTCGTTTGTCATACAGATTGAACCCTGATTTGACGCCGGGTTACTCGTCATTGCATCTTTATCCAAACTGTATACAAAGATAAACACGAATTTGCACTCACATTGCAGCAAATCATGTGTTTCGCATTCCAAAGATTTTGGCGGTGAAAAAGCTATTTAAACAGTCCCTAGTATGTTGCCTGATACAGCTGATACAGATTGCCAACATAAATTACAGTTAATGATGATCTGGATAAGATTATTCAAATAAGTTGGTGAATGTCCGCTGTGCAAAATGTATTATTGGACATTATCTGTCCAGGACATTTTGCAAAGCGTTATTAAGTTTAAGATCATCTGATCTGCTTTCCTTTAATATTCGTGTAAGAATATTGATATGAATATTGACTAAATGACTTTCTGAAAATAACTGCACGATGAACAAGGGTTTGTTTCTCATCACAGAAACTGTCGAATCAATCCTATATTATATCATAAGCAAATAGAGCAGACCTAGATCAGATGTCTCCTAGAGTTTTAAGGGTTAAGCAGTTACATGAGTTGTTGTAAGGTGTCAATGAATCAATGTATCGAGATTGTCTATTCATGATAAATTACACTTGCTAATGAACTGCATAAGCTTATTAATATTTTACATTCGCAGTGGTATGAACATGGGTCATATTGTCTCATTTATAAAGATTAAATATTATAATCATTCCCTTATACTACTTTTTTCTCTAAGGTGTAACAAATACACCTCATCGAATTGTTGATACTCTTTGCAGAGTTTTTAGAGCTTTATTTCTTTAACCCCATCTATGTGTCAAATAGACTAGTGGGGGTATTAATCACCTTTAGTGGTAGTTCTAGTTTCTTATTCCGTATGGTTAATGTTTACAGTGTTGTGCCTTGATGTGCGTTCTGTCACGTTTTGCCATGTATTCGCGCCGTTTTTGTTTGTTTTATGGTGTTTGGTGGCATGCCCTTTCGTGTGTGGCACTTCCTGATTGACTATTTTTCACCTTTTTGTAAAATATTTGTCAGTTATCAGAGTGTCCAAAAGATAAAACCACACATATATTCATGACGTCAATATTATAGACTTAATACTGTGAACGCATGGATTTATCTGTCCATATTTCAAATTTAATCCTTGTTCCAACATCTATGAACGAATACATGCTGATATTGAATACTTAACAATCAAACTGATAAACACGAATATTAAGTATTATTGATTATCCCATTGCAGGGCACTATGATCAGATAACGCATTGCAACCTGTCGACAGATCTAACGAATGGACTGATCCAATATAATAGGCGTATTGTGATTTTTAAAATAAAATCACAGATAAAATCTTAATTGAAAAGTTTAGGAAAACATTTGTTTGCATGCCTATAACAGTTTGATATAAGAAGTACCACGGTTTTGCACTCCACTTCATCGAAATGTTATTTATTTCCACCTTGCAGTTTATCTGCCACGTTTGATACAATAATAAATACGGGCAGTGAAAATAGCCAGTACAGCATTTGCCACACATAAATCATGAGTACAACGCTTGCAACACACATATCGAATGACAAAATATAAGCATTTTAAACATAACGCCATGATTTTAATAGATCATTAACATATATAGTTTCTTTGTTAAAATATTTGAAAAGTTTCTTTATAGTTTACACAGTCGCGAGTATAATCGATAGGGGATAGTGTTGATTTCAAATTCGGTGCCATTGCACCCGCTGTTCTGATAGCAACAGGTATTGTAATAAGCATGAGTACAAAAAAACTAAAATCATCATTACTCAACCCAAGCCTGTACTGTGATCACTCTTTAGAATAGTATCGTAATGACAAACTAATTAGATGCCGAGTTACACGGCGTCAAATTAGAGTTCAGGTTGTTTGCCACACGGTCAATAGTTTCTAAAATACAAACCCGTTGACTGATGCAGAGCATCATCCCAAATAATTCATCAGCTGACATCACTTTAGACAGCTTGAGAATTGTTAAATTGTCAAATTGTGGAATCACCTCCGAACACTTCGTTAAAATTGTAACATGCATGACGAAGATAATGCAGGTAGCTCTAAGAGAAGCTCTCTGCATAAGTTTCGTTCAGTATCCAATAATTTGGATGGTTCCAGTAGACATATTGTACTGTATAGCCTTGTCTTCATGAATATTGATGTAAGAAATAATAACACCGTATATATTAATTAACTGATATCTACGACAACAGAAACTATTTAATAAGATATTATCATATTATTATCCAATAAGCAAACAGACATTTCCTGACCATAGGTGTCCTACCGGGATCAGCTGGCCTGGGTCTACTCTACAAAGTCGTTAGGTCTATTTACAGAGTATAATGATAACTGTAGTTGATGTCTTAACCCTTCTCTTGCTGAATTTTAAAATACATGTATCCTTCTTTACCCATGCCCTGTTGTATAATTACATATATCTTCACTGTGTACAAGTATTGCGCTGTGAAATCACTGCTGTCGAGTGCACTAGTTGCAAAATCAACTTGTAAATAGTGCAGACCCTGATGAGACAGCTCCTGCAGGAGCTGTCTCGTCTGGGTCTTCACTATTTACATGTAGGTATATTCACGCGAATAGCAAGCGAAGGGTTAATATGCAGCAGCGCATTATATTCACAAGCATTAGCAATTCATTTAAACTAAAGTAAACTAGAGTATCGTATTTGTCTCCAACGGCTTGCGCCGATAACCTCCATACTATATTGGGCCGTGAATCAAACACTTAAGTGCACATTCGGCAATTCTTAAGTACATTTTTATCAACTCTTAACTGTTGTTAATCATGACAGGAACACAAAACGATTTTCAACACTTATTGTTGCATGTATTTGTTTAGACAAACCGTGAATTTATCGATAACAAGCATATTTATCTCAAGCCAAAAAAAATATCCAATTGATCGAGAAAGCATTTGTTTAAAGTTTTGGTGGGTATTATCCTCAAAAATAATCTCAGTTGATCACAACTTTAACATGTCATGAGTCATTAAGTAATACAATAAACAAACAGTTTGATCAACGTGTTTTGGTTTATAGTGTGGTGTCTCATCGCGATCAGACAGTTAAATATCAACGGACTTATTTTGTTATACAATAAAATATATATTACACTCTAAAATGAAACGGACGACACCTTAAACAGACGAAAGACTGTTCATTTCATTAAAGTTTTGACCTTGACCATATGTACACGACATGACATCAACGCTCTTATATACGCTCCGGGAGTATAACCAAGTAGCCAAGACAAACAGGATATATTTTTGTTTATAACCTCGATTGTTTTGAACATGTAACAACCGATTCATTTCTAGATTCACACTTTGATCTTGAGGCAAATCTGAAATAACATTAGACGAGACGCCGAGTAACTCAGCCCCCACCTAGTCTACAAAATAGCTTACATATTGAATATGTATTTGAAAAGATACTTCACCATGCGAAAGAAATTTCTGCT
Organism: Azorinus chamasolen; assembly: GCA_963576725.1. Classification (NCBI taxonomy): domain Eukaryota; kingdom Metazoa; phylum Mollusca; class Bivalvia; order Cardiida; family Solecurtidae; genus Azorinus; species Azorinus chamasolen. The sequence goes on from OY755253.1 coordinate 13,643,711, forward strand.
CAATTCTGTAGTTTACTTACTTCCAATTTATTGAAGCTTCTGAGTAACTATTTACAGCAAACTTGAGTCCTGATGAGACTCTGAACCCTGGTTAAACTGCTATCCTAAACAGATGATCAATATATTATGTTTCGTCTGCACAAGTTAAGGATGCACCAAACCTATATTTTAAAAGTACTTTTAAATGATTACAGTAAACCAGTCCTAAGCGGGCACTCGTTTATTGAACAAATTAATTTTACAAAGTAGGTGGTTGCCTAATGCAGGGCAGAAGTAATGCAAAACGTTCCTGTTTTAACCTGCATTAAGCTACCACCTGCCTTACAGACATACCACTGAAAGTTCGCTCTCAATGTAGAGTCTGTCTTGCTTTCTTTCCTGCAACAATAAAGTGCCATCAGCTAAAAACACCATGTTTATTAATGCAGATTATTTAATATTTTTTCTCATAGAAACGGTTTTAACACCTCCAGCAAGGGTCGTTAGATCAGAGTTTGATCTATGTGCCTATAAAACAATTTAGATCTGATTGTATCGTTTTAGCATGGCTAGAAACGCGCCTGTTCATTTGTTATTGTCAAGTAATCAGGTCATTATTACTCATTTTTATACATGGATATTTATGAGGTAAAAGGTTGAAGATTCGTTTCTTACTTAACTATTGTGCGACCTTACGCCTGTTCACAGACATAACTTCTATCACGTCTTGATTATAGAACATACATAGAAATTTATTATCTTTGCGCTATGGGCATAAAATACATCGTTTCCCAATAGATTATTTTAGTTCATTTAAGATCGAGACAGGAACTCTACAAGTCTGAAAAGTTGCTTTGTCCTATGGCTCTGAACGAATGTGTGCAATTTACATATATCTTATATATAATAGACATGTAACGTCGTTTGTCTATGCAATACTGCATTTCATTTAAGTGGATGCTAGATTCTCTAGACTGTGAACAGATGTGTTCAATGCAACTGAGCGAATTTTTACAATGTAAATGTACGTATCTATGTTATATTTCACTGAAGCTCTTAATCACTCGCACACTGAATCTATGAAACTATATCACACTTAGATTTATAGATGATTCCGATTGACAAACTATGCATGCCCTCGCACAACCCGGTGATCTGAATCTGCAATGTTTTTAAATGTAATGTAACTATGTTTAAGCTAATAATGTGTTATATCAAGGTATTTTATTCGCAATCAATTCATAGATAGGTGCACTACCCCTCAGGCTATGATTATATAGAAAAACATACATAAACTGTTGACATTTTGTTTTAAGTAACTGCCACAGCAAAGCGCTGTTATACGATCCCGAACCTTGTCTTACTATTTATTCTTTTTAAAAAATTAATAGTATCCTTCACACTTGACTCAGTGATACGCATATGAGGCAATTATTAGGACTGTTTAGCCCTATGCAAAAACATTGTGGTTGAGATGATAATGTTTTAACCATTCTGTTGCTAATCGCAGATTGACTGTCTTTTTGCATCCAAATGAATTAAGTGCTCGGCATTGTCTAATCACATACCCAATCAATCCTCATTATGTCTCACTACCTTGATATCTTTGCAAGGAAACTATCAGCCCACGTTAATTTTGAAAGCATGTAAAGCATTGAATGGGTATGTGCAAGAATATTGGAACCGAAAGAGGGGTCAACTCTCTCCTTTCAACCCCTATCCGGATGTCCCGTAGCAGTTGATGTCAAATGCGGGTGTTAAATAAACCATAATGATAACCAACGAACCCAGCTTAGGTGTTCATTTGATCACTTTAATATAAAACAGTACCTGTTATAAACCTATTGTTAGAAACCCTACAGCATCTGATTTATCATTGCAATATTGCAAAATTCATTTATTGTCGTAACAGGGACTCTATGGTTAGGGTCAGAATGTGATAATAATTCGCAATTACCTCTGAATCCTTTACAGACAGATTTTATAAAGTAAAAACATCCATTTATTATGTAAGAAATGAAGTGTGACAAAGGATTTCGAATGACAAACACTCCATACCCTTCAAGGGATTTGGTAATGTAAAAATTGAACGGTTGCTAATTAATAAAAAATAAAGAAAAATGTAAAGAATGCATGCATCTACAAATACTTACGTGTACAGAACTTTTGCAGTGGCATTCCAGTTTATACCCTTTTTACTATATATCAACTGCAGATCCTTCTAGCAACATGTCAATTTCAAATAGTTCAATCACATGTTTGCTTGGATCTATTCCATAAAGACATCATCTATGTTTATTAATAAAAATCGGTCGCTTTAGGGGATAGGGGTACTGTATATCATCTTAATTTCCATCGATTAAGGTTAGGAAGAAACCTCTTGTAAAACACCCGTCGTTGACACTATACTGTACATGTACCCCAAATCCTGTGGATCATGACCCGAGTTATTTGGATTGTTCACCACCTAAAGTGTTAAAGATATATTCTGCTCATAGTTTCGACCCATGTCCGTATCAAAGTTACTTAAGGATATGATTCTAAGTCACTTAAAAAGAAACCTGACAAAAGAAGAGAGGTTTGTACATATTTCGTTGTTCATGTAGGTAAACTATAACACAATAACTGTTCTTTATCTTTATTTTAGTTTTCACTGCTGTGTTACAGCCCTTGCTGCGACCACGTTTCTTAACTGCTAACCTGCTGGAAAATATGTCTGTTTGAACTCTGATCTGCTACAGTTGTTGCTGACTTTCGATTCGATCAAGCGTTTGAGAAATTATTGATGTTTTGTCAAACAGTTTGGATCCGGATGACAGGGTATAAGCTAAGCAATTGACACACTGCAAGTGTAATACAAGCATACTAAATACTACTACATAACTAGTTTAGGCATAAAACACATTATGTAATAATCAGCTGACGTTACGACGCTTTTCAAGAAATAGCTTTTAGAAATAGTGCCAGTAGTGCAGCTTGCTAATAAAACAATGATAGAAGTGTAGACATAAAGACAACAGCAGCTTTTTTACGATGAAGTCTTGGTACATTCAACCCTGAATTATCAGAGTGGAATAATCTATCAGTATCCAGCTATGTATTTAACTCAGCGTGAAAGGCTGACACTTGCTTCAGGATGACAAACAGTGTTCCTCTAGGAACCGCTGATATGGGTTTACATTACTATGACAATATATGCGTGTCCGCTGTAAATTACCTCATTTTCCCCATGTCATTATATTCTCAACCGAGGAATTTGTGATTACAATTTTTTTCTCTTGTTTCCCATATGGAGAGAACTGTATCTATGCCAAAGTTTAATGTGACATCAGGTCACATTCTTCTCATATCGTTTTTATTTTATAAAATAATTTGATCACAATGTTAGAGAATGATCTTGAAAAATGTCCCGCAAACGCCGAACATAAAGTGTTCATGGTCACACCGGATGGATCAGTCCTAGTACAACCTACTACTAAGTGTTATGGCATGATACTATTGGTGTGTGTTTGTATACCTTAATACTATTAAACCGGCTAGTAACAGCCCGTTACATTAGTTTCGACTGAAACATAACATTGTGTTATCAGTTCAACCATTCCCTTATATAAATGCTTTATCTGGTGATCTGCTAAATCGCAAGTTAATTGCAAAACGAAATGAATGCAGAAAACTTATATGAGAGCGGCTGTCCTGTAGTACCGTTCCGCCTTCATCCCAGACCCTGAATTAGATCGTCTTTTATAAAACAGGTGGCAATCGGAACAGTTTGAAACTTGTTCATCGAGCTCAAGTTGCTATTTTTAACTGGGATTTTATGAATGTAAGCTGTGGATGATCATGAATATAAGCTGTGGATGATCAGCTACCTTTTCAGAAAAGCTGAATAAACAAAGACTGTATCGCAAACAGCATAAAGCTCATAATTTAATTATAACTCTTGATGTACTATTTTTTTTACACATTATACATATGATAAACATGTCTACAAAGATTACGTAAACGATTTGTTGTAGAAGGGAAATATGGAAGGTTAATACATGCCGAATGTTTTACTTAACCCATTTGCGCCCAATGGACTCTTCCATGTTTATATCTTGGATGAGTTCATTTTTTATCTAAGGGATGCCTGGTCTAAATTTTCAGTTTCATTTGTTTTATATTGAAATATCTATTAGCAAAGAGTGTAGACTGATCAGACGCCGCATTATGCGGCGTCTGATCCGAGTCTACACTATTTGCCTACATGCCATATATGGGATGGGTTTATTTGATATGTTACTGCCTACGCATCGCCTTGATAAAACAACCATGCGTCTTAAACCCTTAACATCGTGCATAATCATGTAAGATCATGTAAAGAATAATGGCATCATGAATATTAGTGAAATTATTTTTTATAACGGTATATGAAAATACATGTAGTAATTACTGTCCGAGACAGAAACAGATCTAAATCGTTCAATAAGCACGCTTCAATATCTTCTCTAACACGTAAGTGGTGTATCAAACAGATTGAAAATTTATGTGAGTTACTTGGCGTTTTATCTGGATCCAAACTGTTTGCAAATATAAACTGAATTGCCCATTGCAGCCAATCATTTGTGTCACATTCCAACGACTTTGGTGGTAAATACGATATTTAAGCAGCTCCTGTATGCTGCCAAAATACGGCTTATGCAGATTGCCTTTCAATGATAAATTACAGTTAATGATAATCTGGATAACATTATTAAACATCATTGAAGAAGGTCTGCTTTGCATTATGGATTATGGGGCATTATGTCCACGAAATCTTGCAAAGCATGCTTAAAGTTTAAAAACGTTTAATTTCCAAGAAAATTCATGTAAGAATAATGCGATGAATATTGATTAATTACATTTCTGTAAATAATAGCACAGTGAACAAGGGTTTGTTTCTTCTGCACAGAATTAAGTTAACATGTATATTATATCATAAGCAGATAGATCAGAGACTGGTCAGACGGCTCCTACAGTTTACAAAGATTTCACAATTCGTATATATGGAGGAGCGCATTAAAGCGCTCTTGTCACTTGTTGTTAACAATCATTGTGTCAATATTGTCTTTTCATGAGCAATTACACTTGCTGATAAACTTATCAATGTTTTACATCCGCAGTAGTATGACCGCAGGTCATATTATCTCGTTTATAAAGATACCATTTCCATTATACATTCAATTTACCGTTTATTGTTTGCTCTTACTGTGTTAAATTCAGTGTAGAATAATAGAGAATATCGCAATAAAATTGAAGCATGGGAATTGTGAATAGTTATTATTGCTATTTATTATTGCTTATTATTATTACATTGTGTGCATTAATGGTTGTGTTTAAATGTAACCTGGACTGATGGAGACTGTTGTAACAACTTTACCAGGCGTTCAACATATGAGGGTTGAGTTATGCAGAGTAGACCAAGTGTCTCTCTAACATTATCGAACTTTGTTTGATTTTCACTGGGCACGTTCAACTATTAGGGAGCACAGGGAGAATAATCCCCTCGCAGTGCGTATCAGCTCTGCATTGAAAAGTGTGGAATGAAACAAACAAACACATAAATCACAAAGAACAATTGAACTATTTATTTTGAAAACATTAATATAAGATTAGCAGGTTATCGGCTGGTTGTAGGAAATTTCCTCAAGAAAACCCTTTCCTCCTTACATACACGTTTCCATGCCTTTGCAAATAGAGTAGACCCAGATCAGACGGCTCTTGTAGGGGCTGTCTTATCAAGATCTGCTCTGTTTGTTTAGCACATAATAAAGATATGATTTATAGTTTCTGCCTTAGCTAAAATACCCTGTGTCCATATACTAATATAACAAATTAATCTAATTAATATTCATGACGTCATTATTTCTTATATGAATAGTCATGGAGGAAAGAGTTTAGAACATCGACATATTTACATTGGTTATACGTGAGTATAGTAACCGGCTGCAAATACAGTAAAGCCCCACTAAAAACCGGACGTTAAATACAGTATAAATATCGGTCTTGGAGACGGTTGGTTCCTTAATGTAGGAGCTTTCTGCGTGACCTTCACACTGCATTTTGAAGCCACAGGCCTAAATTTTCCGATTTAGAGGGGGTTAACTGTAGTACGGACTTAGATTAGAGATCTGCTGAAGTAACCCTCTGATCTGGTTCTATACAATGTGTCATCTCAGAATCGATTACAGTAGCGTCTCGCTATATCGACCACTTACTTGTGTTAAATAGTTGGTATTTACGGCAGGTGGATGCTTAAAGCAAGGTAAAAGTACAACAGAACGATCCTATAGTTTTACTTTCACCTTGCTTTAAGCAGTCACCTGCCTTTAACACAAGATACTTGATGTGATCTAGCGGTCGTTATAGAGAGCTTTTACTGTAATTAACTATTTCCAAAATTGCATATATCCAAAATGATTAAAGTTAGAAAAACACAATATAAATTATATAAATCTTATCCCACGAAACACCCTTGTCAGCACTGAACAATTATGAGGACTATTACTGCTTTGTTTATAAGTGTTGTACTCTGAGTCCAACCTGACAGCATAGGTCATCCGTGGCTGGAGAACGGACACAGTGTTAAATTTTATGAACAGTAATCTCAATAAGGTACAAACAATGATCTCCTTCATGCAAATAAAACAAATAGTTTTAAACTATCTGTGTGTCAAGCTGTTTGCACCGGACATAATATTGGGCCTCTCTGGATCCAAACCATTGCACCGGTCAAAACATTGGTCCTGCCTGGATCACAACCATTGCACCGGTCCTATCCAGATCCAAATCATTGCATTGGGCAAAAGATAGGTCCTGTCTTGATCCAAACCGTTGATCAATGGTTATATAAGAATCAAACTACATATAACGCAGTCTGATATACTAGATAATGTAATGTCAATCAAAGTAAAAAAGAGGAAGTCTCTGACAAAACACAACACTGAAACGTTCTTATCTATGTAACCCTAACAAATAACTAGCATTTGCAGAACAGCTTGGATCTACAGTAAAACCTGTCATAAGCGGCCATAAACAAAGATTCAATGATGTGTCTGCAAAGCAGGTGATAGCTTAATGCAGGTCAAAGTTGTTGCAGAAAACTCATGCTTTCTGCAATACGTTGTTCCTGTACTAAGTAACCGCATACGTTTTTAGAATCCTATGGCCGATTAAGACAGGTTCTACTCTACTGATTTTGAGTAACTCGATGTCTATCTATAATCAACGCCGTTTGCCGCTTTTGGGTGAAATGTTGTACAGAATCAAAAGGAAACAAATCACAATTCGTCGAATGAAATCCACGTTAAAAATGTAATGACGCTATCAATTATTACTTTTAAGATAAATTAGATTATGCGTTGTGTCTGTCATTGTTTGACCAAATGTACAAGCTACCCAAATCCTACATCCCGATGTATTCCAAACCAAACTAATGCTAGAATCAACACCAGACTGGCACGAGGTACGCCTTCTCCACTCACACGTCCTACAGTAACCTCCACCGTTGTAAAGCCGGTTAGTACTGTGGCTCCAAGGTCAGTCGCTTGGACAACGAGTTTGTATTTTGCCGTTCGTTTTGCTGACAGCTTGTTGGCGACAGTTATAGTACCGTTAAAGGCGATATCGAAGTCTGAGTTCGTGTTATTTGCTATATAAATTAAGAAAACAACTGCATATATGTATACAATTATATCCATGAATTAGAATATGTTCTAGTGTAGTCATGCAGCATATACAACAGACCCTGTCTTAACTCTTTTGGCGCTAAATTTAAAAATGTCGTCTGCAATAATAATTTAATATCAAATATAATTCTAAACTAAATAATAAAGGTATATTAGTAAAACATCTGTTTTTAAAAACCTGTATGCTTGGTTTGAAATAATACAGAAAACAGTGAAGTCCCAGGTCAGATGCCTTGAAAAGGCGGCATCTGACCTGGGAATGCACTGTTTTCAATGGTGCCAATGGGCGACATTGGCGCCAAAAGAGTTAAGCGGTCACCAAACAGAGGTCTAATTATGGGGTTTTAGGCAGATGGTAGCTTAATGCAGGTCTAAAGTAAATGGGAATCTTGCTGCATTACTTTTGCCCTGCATTAAGCAATTACCTGCTTTATAAGACTCATGTCTTCAACAAATGAATGGCCTCTTAAGACAGGTTGTACTGTACTGACATTTACATGTATCAATTGGACACTTAAGGAAACAATATCAACTTCTGTAATATCCTTCTACCATAAACATATGAGGTCTATACGGACTTGTCGGATATCTTAATGAAGTTTAAGTAGCTTGACATGTTGCAAATCAGTAAATAGGATCACCACCACTTTTCAGCCCCATGTATACTTCCTATCAGGTTGAATGAGTCTGTTAGCTCCATAAAATTATATAGATATTACTCTGCATTTTTACGTGGTCATTATATCCTATGCTTATATGCCATCCATTATACAAACGTTACCAAATAGACATTTATATGATGTCGATATCACATGTATCTTCATCAGCCAAAGAGGTACATGGAGAATAACTTCAAATATGTTTAAATTTGAATATGTGCAGCAGGTAAATAACACTAAGGCGTAAATATAGAAGTGTTCGCATAGCCATTTTCTGCCTTTTCATTTCTTTTTTGGTTGTATTATATACATGGTGTAATATCAATGGTTTTACATGATAGTTAACATTGTCAAAGCGGGAAATGAGTCCAAGGAACGAGGGAGCGGACAATGCGCAGTTAGCCTTCATTTGCCACTGATTCATTTAAACATTTAACATTTTCCTCCAAAACCCCGCTTTTATACACCTTTGCAACCCAGATCAGGCGATTCCTGCAAAAGCTATTTGACCAGGGTCTCCTGTGCTTATGCTATAATAAAGATATGATTCTACAGTTTTTCCCTGTGCCCACGTGCTTTTTTTAATCAGTCTAAATAACATTTATTATGCCATTATTTCCTATATGAATATTCGTGCAGTAAAGGATTGTGGTGCGGATATTTTTAGAATTGTTTATGTCACTCCATTGTGAGATATGTTAGCTATTGGTTTTGAAAATGTGGCTGACATATTCTTCTTAATCCCTATGTACTAGCTAGTATTTTCTGATTATTTTTTAAAGAGTTATTTAATATCATGCCATCGTAGCAATTTTCTTCAAATACATCAAAGATCCTATTCAAAAGTGTCATTATGAGGAGAAATAGTGTTCAATTAGTGGGACACTATATAAGGGTTTATACCTTTGAGGAGTGTCATGGACCTAATCTCATTATTTGGTGGTGTCCCGTCACCATCAGTTGCAGTCACAGTAATAACAGATGTACCTGAAATGAGATTAGTTCATTACTCCATGGATATGCTTGTAAGACATAATGAAATCATAGATAGTAATTAGATTATTTCCTTTTTAAGAAAGGTCATACAAACGCCTTACATTTTTGTCATATCAGAAACTGTATAATCATCGTTGTATTTTTCAATAAGCAAACAGAATAGGTTTAAACAAGACGGATCTAGTGGCACTGCTACACCGCAGTTGTCCTAAACGTACTGGTATACGGCTGAACCTGTCTAAAGTGGCCATCAAACATACGTCTAATTATGGATTTGTAAGGTTACACTATGTCCTTATCTTATTATCAATACAGCTTCTTTTAGATGCCCAGTCTAAACCCCTGATACATCGGGTCTCGATTTATAAAGAATCACACGAAGGACTTGATCGGCGGGGTATCGAAACCGGGTCATCTGGTATTGTAGTCGTAGGTGGCGGTGGTCTAGTGGTAACGCGCTTGACTATCAGTCCTGAGGTCCGGGGTTCAAATCCCGGTCCCACCCGGAAATTTCAGAGACGTTTCTCCGTGTCTCCCACCCGCACATCCTCTCCACCCAGGGGTTAAAATATTTACCTATGAGGGTCACTCGCCGGTACTGCGGCTGCATGATTGCGCCATATGTTAGCAGTGCTCAATATTGTAGGCCAATGACTCAATGACCAGGGGAGCATATGTACAGTCGGCTGAGCAGTCATTCGGACTGAAAGTAGACTATAACTAGGTACTTGTTTTAGTCGAGAGCGTTAATCACTCGACTACGTCCTTTGAAGGTGTGTACGTTGCTAATAAGTGGGAGGTGCAGGAGGATAGACTAACAGACATAAACACTAGGTAAGCCTCCGTCCCCACTTTCATAATTGGTGATTTCGAACTACAGGAAGGACAAACATACGTTTAGTTTTAAAATTCGGTATTTTATTTATGCTCAGTATTGATAATTGATAATAAAGAGTCTTATTGACCTACATAGAATATATTCACGAACTGTTCACCTAATGACAAATGTAATATAACACAGCCATGACCAGAAACAATACAATTTCTTTTGACACCCAAACAGACTCTGTATAGCACATTACGGTTCAAAAGTGCTACAGTTGATATTCTCACCTGCCGGAGATCCATTGGGGATATTGACACTGTATGAACATTCAGAGAAGGCCGGGGTGACATCATTGACGTCCGTTATCGGTATGGTGACGTTGGCAGTCCCTGTGTCTGTACCAGTTACTGTATCAGTCCCTGTAGCATTAACCCTATCATCCGTATCTATAATAGCTGTTGCCCTGTAACAGTTCAGAATGTTTACATTCATGCATTGGCATTATACTAAAACAATTGCGCTAACTATCTCCTTCAGATAACCGCTTTTTCACGCATCTGCAGACGACAGTAAACCCAGAGCAGAAGACTCTTATAAGAACCGTTAGATCATAATTAACTCTTTCGCTGCCAGACTCTGTCGTCTGCTAACTTTGTCGTCTGCTACAACTTTTCATTTTTTAATTTTCTTATTTTTTGTTTCAAAAACGTAGTAACAGTAACAAACAGTTTGGATCCTGATGAGACGCCGGGTTACTCGGCGTCTCATCTGGATCCAAACTGTTTGCATAGGTAATCACAGACGCGACAATGGCAGCGAAAGGGTTAATTAACAATAGATAAAATTATAATAGATCTGACTCTACAGTTTCTATCAATACCACCCCACCCCCACCCAAAAAAAAGCGTTTGCCATTATAGAAAAACTCAGCTTATGAATATTTATGATGATATTATTTTTACACGAATGATTAACAGGGTGAGGAGTAATTACAAACTGGTGGGTATAACGACATGCTTTTGTATAGAAACCCTTATTACGAAACATATTTTAAATAAACCATGGTTTATGTTTGAAAAATGGCAATCATTACATATATCTAATTATTTTTAAATATTAAGTTTCTAGATGTTTAAATGCATACGATACAGAATATATCTTTTTCTTGAAACAAGGCTAAGTAGGATATAGTACATTAAGTAGAAAGAGAACTTATATACAGTTAAAACTCGATATACCGTACTTGGATAATTTGAATTTTGGGATAGCTCGGTGTAAAGGTTATGTTCTTCCAAAATTTACAATACAGGTTTGTTCTAAAATATATCAGTAATTATATCTAGAAACACATGCGATAGCTTACTGCAGGTCGAAAGTAATGCTGAAGCTCCTGAAGCAGCAGCTTTCAGTATTACTTTCGACCTGCACTAATCTGTGGACATGATGATTTGTCCAGATTTGAGATCGAAAGAATCGAAGGTCTGTTATCACGGTGTACAGTAAACCCCCTCTAAACCGGAATTCTAGTGGAGAAGAATTTAGATACTTTTAGGCAGGTGGCTGCTTCATGCAGGGCGAAAGTCATGCAGAAAGCTCCTCTAGGAGCTTTCTGCATGACTTTCGCCCTGCATGAAGCTGCCACCTGTCTCCAAGACCGATATTTATACCAAAGTTTACGTCCGGTTTAGAGGGGTTTTACTGTGCTTTAATTGAAGTTACTCTATAGATCTTACGTTATGATTACACTGTGGCTTTTGTGGGATTCATAGTCAAGGTTCTGGTCATCGGAGATTGATAACACTCCAGTTCTGGAGTTGATGTTGAGCTTGCCGGCTGGTATCTGGCTTGATATACTGTAAGACGTTGCTCCTTCGGCTTGAAAAGATATACTCAAGTCCCCTTTTGAGTTTTCGGGGACTGCTGGTTGAACTGTAGCTTGAATACTTTTCGAATCCGATTTGATTGGTTTGATCCATCCCAATATTTGAGCATCTGTAACAGTGTCAGAATCAACACTAATGTACAATATTTATAGATTGTATAAACCATTACCTCAACAGATATTATTAGACCCCACCTCTACCAAACAGGAACATTTACTAGATAGCGAAAAGGAAAGTTTTAGAATTTTATAGTTTGAAACCATTGTGATAAGTATAGCATATGTTCATATAGGAACAAATGCTCTAGTATTCACAATGATTTCAATATGTGACTTTTACAGAGACGACAAAAGGCGTCAATATGAGGTAAAGGGTTAAAGTAATTTGTTTTGCATCTAGTATCAAACACAACCACTGAGCGTGTCTCCGGTGGAATATTTCTGTTAGCAATTAGGGTTCGCAAACCCGCTAGTGCTAATTTGTCAAAGTTTGAGCAGGCTAAAGGTTAAGTTGTGGCAGCACTGGGCACTAATAGAACATGCATTAATGTTTACAGTATGTCTGAGGTATGTTTATGTTATATGAAGTATTGTCACGTACGTGTTAGTGAACAGCATGTGGTTATGTGGTGGAAGATACAGTTGAACCTCGTCATTTCGAGCTCGGATAACTCGACATCGATATCTCGAAATACAAGTTCGGTCCGTCCAAACTTTACAATTCAGAATTATCCTAAAATATATCATTACGTATACATAGAAAAACGCGTGACAGCTTAACCCTTCTCTTGCTGAATTTTAAAATACATTTCTTCTTTTTTACCCATGCCCTTTGGTATAATTAAATATATCTTCACTGTCTTCTAAGCCTTTGCAACCAGGGTATATCCATATAAGACGGCTCCTAAAAAAGGCGTCTTATCAGGGTCTTCTCTGTTTGCTTATGATATAATATACACAATTTATTATTCTACTATGTTTGCCATGGCCAAACATTCCTGTGTCAATGTGATATTATAACAAATTAATATAATCAATATTCATGATGACATTATTTCTTTCATGAATATTAATGGAGGAAAGAGTTAAACATTTAGCCTACTTAGGGCAAATTCGTGATTGTCATAGCAATCCGTTTGATCTATACTAATCGCTGCAAAAGCGGAGTCTCATTAGAATCCAAACTGCTTGACAGTCTGGTGATGATTTCGACAGTTAACCCAGCGCTTGCTATACACGTAAATATACATACCTATAAATAGTGAAGTCCCAAATGAGACAGCTCCTGCAGGAGCTGTCTCATCAGGGTCTGCACTATTTACAAGTTGATTGTGCAACCAGTGCACTCCACAGCAGTGATTGCACAGCGATATACTTGTACACAGTGAAGATATATGTCATTATACAACAGGGCATGGGTAAAGAAGGAGAAATATATTTTAATATTCAGCAAGCGAAGGGTTAATATGTCAAACATAAAATACTAATGTACAGTGGAACAACAATCCACACCAGATCAACTAGACCCAGCTGATGTTTTAGACATCTTACGTCATTAACTATGCAGACTGAGTTATCGAACGTGGTTACTCATTTTGTTGAAACAAAACACGGTCAAAAATTGTACGGTGTTATCTTCTATCACGTTGAACTTGGTAACACAAGATGAGGACATAATGCAAGTTTAAAGCCGAACACTAAAACTGTCAGAAAGACAAGCACGCTAAATACCACCATCACTGTGAATAATGTTATTATAACTGAGGTTATTCGTTAAGCAGCACAAACATATAGGATTGATGATTTATAAAGAAAGCGAATGGTAGTACCACATCTTCATCAATGACTTATAAAGGTTGACAAAGATTAACTGTTTACTTCATAATTACGCCTTTCTACGCCTTTGCAAACAGAGTAGACCCAGATCAGACGGCTCCTGTAGGAGCCGTCTGATCAAGGTCTGCTCTGTTTGCTTATGAAATAATATAGGCATGATTCTACAGTTCATGTCATGATAAAATATTCTGTGTTCATATGGTATTATAACAGCAAATCGAATATTATTATTCATGATGCATTGTTTCTCACATGAATATGCATAGAGGAAAGGTTATGACTTTTGAGACAGTCTACTTTTCGCTTAAAACAGGCGACTATTTTGCACGTCGATATTTGTTTTATCAAACGCCTCCCTGGTGACACACCGTCTGCATATCAGATTATTTTCAAGTATCTTGCATTTTGATTATAGTCAAGTGTCAATTCGGCTCTTAGATGTTTTTTCAAGTATCTTGCATTTTGATTACAGTCAAGTGTCAATTCGGCTCTTATGTTTTAGCCCATACCTTTGTACAAACACGGTGAGACTCATAGTTTCCTGGTTTAAGCGGGTCGTGATTGCATCTGCAAACAGTAGGGATTCAGGTGAATTCGGTTCACATCAGGATTAAGACTGTCTGGCACATCGACAGTGCGTATAAAAATCAATCTTAACCCATTCCCCCAAAGGCTTTTTTTTAGATCTAACCGCTTTGAATAAATCTACCGGAAAGGGGCATAAACTAGAGAAAAGGAAAATTTAAGAATTTTGTAGTTTGACACCATTGTGATAAATAGAGCATTTGCTCATATAGGATCAAATGCTCGATCTATCACAATGGTTTCAACAGGTGATGAAAGGTCGTGATATACGCGTCAAACACAGATTGGTGTTCCTTAGGGAAAATGAATTACAGTAAATTCCCATTGAACCGGCCTTTCAATTTAGTATAAAGATCTGCCTTGGAGACGTCTAATGCAGGGCGAAACTCACGAAGAAAGCTCCTCTCTGAATTTTCGGAATTAATTTCACCCTTCATTTATAAACCACCTGAGTATCTGAATTCTTCTCTAGCGTTCCGGTTTAGAGGGATAGTACTGTACCTGCGATTTGATTTAACCCTTCGCTTGCTGAATTTTAAAATACATTTCTCCTTCTTTACCAATGCCTTATTGTATAATTACATATATATTCACTGTGTACACGTATTTCGCTGTGCAATCACTGCTCTGGAGTGCACTAGTTGCACAATCAATTTGTAAATAGTGCAGATCCTGATGAGACAGCTCCTGCAGGAGCTGTCTCATCTGGGTCTTCACTATTTACATGTAGGTACGTATATTGATGTGAATAGCAAGCGAACGGTTAAAGTAAAACGCATCTTAACCGGACGTTAAATTTAATATAAAATCTATATCGGTTTTGGAGACATTTGTCAGCTATCTACTGTCGGAAGTTTAACCTTGCACGACTTTCACCCTGCATTAAGCAGCCACCAGCCTAAAAGTATCTAAATTATTCTCTAATTGGAGTTCGTTGTAGAGGGGATTTAGTGTACAACAACTACTGACTAACATTTATTTCTTACCCCGCTGTTCACAAATAACGCCTGCCTAAATTCAGATCTGGTGCAATATTTACTTTTCTCGACTCTATCAAGCTTTTGGGAAAGTATTGACCGAGTTTCATAACATCTTGGATCTTTATGATACATCACGTTCCTCGGTGTCTCATCTGGACCCAAGCTTTTTGAAATTACAAGACTGGTAACCAGCTACGATAATAGCTAAGGGGGATGACCCAAGATGATACTGCAGAAAACAACGTATGTTGTGTTATTTCCCTTGATGTAACATACAGTAGAAGAATACGGCCGAACAGAAGGATAGGTCGAAGGTATCAACAGAATGAAACATAATGTATTGCGTATGCGATCACATATTATTAGTACAAACACAACGCTTGGACATTTGATCTGCTTGAGAGGTGGCCGTTAATGCAGAGTGACAGTCGTGCATAACGCTCCTTTAGGAGCTTTATGTATGCCATTCACCCTGTATTAAGCAGCCACCGGTCTGAAGTTATCTTAATATTTCCTTACCAGAACCCCGGTTTGGAGATTACTGTACGAGGGGCTATCCAGAAGTTCTAGGGGAAGTTGACTATTTCTTTTATTTATTATCGCATATTAGCGAAAACTTCACACATATGAAACATTTATATATTGCTCACAGACGTTTAAAAAATCAAATATTCCGGAATGGTCATAAAGAAGTAACAGTGACCATAGCAACATCTGAAGACAAGTGTGTCAATATCTGAAGTATGTTCTATACATTTGCTCGCGGTCAGCCACTGGCAACAACGTTAACGGACAGGGGTAATAACACAATAGTACAGCGGAAAGCAACGTATGATGTGTTATTTCCCTTACTGTAACATAAAATAGAAGGCAACGGCCGAACGGAAGGATTGGTCGAAGGTATCAACAGAATGAAACAATATAATGATTGCGTAGGTGATCACATATTATAAGTACAAACACAATGAATTGGAAATTTGACTTTGAAAACACTTTCACTGTGTATTTAGCAGCCATTGCCTTAGCGTTTCTAAATTCTTCTTTACTAGAATTCAGTTTTAAATATTCACAAATTCGTGAATTCTTTTATCGGTACAGTAAAACTGTACCGATAGAAAAAATCACCACTTTATGGATAATCATTAAGTAACATGAAGTCGAATTTCATAAATGACATTTGGCCGTAGCATGCTGTAGAAACTGTAGAATCAGATCCTATATTATTTTATATATCAACAGTGCAGACATTGGGCAGGCACCAACAGGAGCAATCTGATCAGGATCTACATTGCAAAGGCTTGAAACTTCGTCTATCAGCTACAGGCTTAACCCATTACCTCATAGGCTATTTTTAACCCTATCTCTTTGAATAAATCTTCCAAAAAGGAGCATTTACTAGAGAAAAGGAAAATTTTAGAATTGTGTAGTCCTATGGAGTAAATGCTCTATTTATCACAATGGTTTCAGAAAGTGACTTTTTACTGAGGCGTCAAAAGGCGTCATTGTGAGGGAATGTGTTAATCCGTGATATTTGTTGTAAAGTAGTTAGAAATCAGGCGGGACGCGGGATAATTTATTTTCTGATTAGCATCGAGCCTATATGTCAATACATAATTAATGTAACAAATTTTAAGGACCAAATCTTATTTTAGAATAGACTAAAGTTGCTCAGTAGAACAAAGTACATATCTAATTAAATGTCGTTGGATGTCATTAAAAGAGACAGAAAAATATTATGTTAATTACCAATGACCTTGAATTCAATTGGAATCTTTGTCAACTTTTGGGTTGTCTCACTTGGCAGTTTATCAGCACTCGCTGTCTGTTGGTAATAACGCAGTAGAGCGCTAGTTAATAAACGCTTCGCTTGCTATTCACGTCAATATACCTACCTGTAAATAGTGAAGACCCAGATGAGTCTCACCAGGTTCTGCACTATTTACAAGTTGATTATGCACTCCACAGCAGTGATTGCACAGCGAACTACTTGTACACAGTGCATATATATGTAATTATACAACAGGGCGTGGGTAAAGAAGGAGAAATGTATTTTAAAATCAGCAAGAGAAGGTCTAAGGTCACGGATAATATCTACACAAGCGCTATAAGTTTCTCTAGGACAATCTCTGGTATATTCATATCTATGTGTACAGCCTCTAAACCGGACACCTAGTGGAGAACCCTCAAGACACTTTTAGGCAGGTGACTGCTTAATGCAGGATGCAAGTCATACCGAAAACACACATAGGAGCATTCTGCATGACTTTCAGCCTGCATTAAATTGTCAGATGTCTCCAAGACATGCTGATATTTATACTGAACTTAACGTCCGATTTAGAGGAGTTTCACTCTACATAATTATGTGGTTTTATATTAATGATATGCAGTATTCATTTACCCTTTGAGATAGGCACGCATCTTAAAACATTTGCAAACAGTGTAGACGACTCCTAAAGGGCCAACTCTCTTCTGTTCGATTATGGAATACATGTAAGATTGGTCTGATTCTACAGTTTCCGTCATAGCAAAAATTTTCTTGTATTCAAATGCAATTTTAAATATCCATGTAATTAATATATAGTATAACCTCTCTATAACGGCCACTGAATTACATCAAGTATTTTCTGTTAAATGCAGGTGGCTGCTTATAGCAAGGCGAAAGTAAAACAGAACGCTCCTATACTTTCACCTTACTTTAAGCAGCCACCTGCTCTAAATACCAACTAATTAACACAATCTAGTGGCCGTTATAGAGACGTTTTCATTAGTTCTTACCTTATATTCATATACGTTTTTATTAAAGGGTTGATAAGTCACGAAGTTAATTAAAGAGCACGAGGATTGCTTATTATCTACATAAATACATTTGCATTAATAGCTGCTATTAGCATTTTTGATTGTGTCTCTGATACATTAACATTTACCGCACTGTGAAGAAAGTATGTCTGCTCAATGTTAGATCTGGTGTCAAGTTGACTAATTCCGATTAAATCAAGATTTCAGAAAGTATTGAAAAAGTGTCAAACAGTGTGGATCCTGATGAGATGCTGAATTATTCGGTGTTTCATCTTTATTCAAGCTTCCTTAGATAAATAAGCGTCAGCACTTTCTGGTGCATGCTTACATACAGCCGAACTTCGATATCTAGAACTCGGATAATTCGAACTTCGGGATTACTCGAACTAATGGTTCTGATCCAAACTTTACAATAGAGGATTCCTCTAAAATGTATCACTACGCATATCTAGAAAACCATGCGAAAGCTTAATGCAGGTGTAAAGTAATGCTGAAAGCTCATGCGGGAGCTTTTAGCATTACTTTACGTCTATATTAAGCAGTGAACCTGAGAAATTGTCCCGATTAGAAATCGGATAACTCGAACTTTTGTCATCTTAAATTAGTTTGTATGGTCCCTTTAAGTTCGAGATATCGAAGTTCAACTATATATATGCATGCGTATATAGTACATGCCTGGCATTTGCAAAAAGGGTTGGGTCCTTATTCAGCGTCTAATCAGGTTCCAAGGAGTTTAACACTCGATAGATTAATTAATGGAATCGGAAGTGGTGTAAATTGAACTAGATCCAGCTTTGAGCAGACATTACGTTTTATCATAACAGAGTTATGGTTCAGTATTAAATGTGTGATCTATACATCACAGATAACGCATATCAAATTTGGAGTATGACGTATTACGCGAAAAATACGTGGTGTGAACCAACATTACTGCACGTAAATGCGCATTTAGTGTTATTTATTAAATCTTTTGCAGCCGATATCGCTAAATGCCCAATGCAAAACAGCACGGTCCCAGATTACATCAGGCGCTTCAATAATTGTCTCTGAAATCTGCATTTTATTCATCTCCATTATTCATATGAATTTTATACATTAGTATATGAGTCCACAGATAATATAATTATAAGCTTATATTAGTGTTTGTTTAAGATCGATTTGATTTGAAATGTAATGCGAAAATGTAGTTTTTTGTCGATTATGTATGTATGAAGGTTAGTCGAATTTCGCATACGTTTAACGTATACGACTAATAATTCAATCTGTGCGTGATTCATCTAGTCTAACATATTTTACATGCCCGATCGCCAGATCTCTAACTTTTTACCAGACAAGTGTCAACGTTTCTCAGTCAACCATCATTGTTTTGTATCCGACTAACCTCAACGCTGATCTGTAAGTTGGCTCCCTAAATTCTGAATGTAGGAGATAATTCGAAAGCAAAAGCAGCACTGCGAAAAGAGAAAATTATTGCAGGCTCGGGTTTACTGGGCCTGTTCATGGGCAGTTATTAAAGCTTCAACATTACTCCCCAAACCCTAGCACCGGCTTAATCGGTATTTAATATGCTTAACCCATTCCCTCACAATGACGCCTTTTGACGACCCTGTAAAAAGTCACTTTTTGAAACTATTGTGATAGATAGAGCATTTGCTCCATGGGATCAAATGCTCTATTTATTACAATAGTTTCAGGACTATACAATTCTAAACCGTTCCTGTTCTATAGTAAATGTTCCTTTTTGGTAGATTCATTCAAAGAGGTTGGGTCTAAAAATAGCATATGAGGTAATAGGTTAACAAGAAGCGCTGAAGGACCAGAAAACATAACAACACCTAGAATTACCATAACTCATATTCCAATATACACAACTGGACATGATTAACTCTGTGTCTCACCCGGATCCAAGCCGTTTGACTCTCAGACAATAGTTTCCCATAAGCTTGGTTGAATCGAAAGTAGTCAAAATTGCCCATGGTCCACATTAGAGGGCAAGTTTGCTTAACATCGTGGGGTGACAGTTAACAGATGGGTGACAAACAGGCTAGAGTCCGATCAGACAATGCGTCTATATAAAACCAATCTTCGTTCTCCTCGTTTGCAAAACCCCGAATGGCACATATTGATCTTCAAAAACAGAATAGCAAGTAAGGAATTGTTAACTATATAGACAGACAGACATAATGACGGATGGACGGACAGACAGATGGACAGACGGATGGATGGGAGGACGGACGTACGTTCTCACGGATTGATTGTTATATGACTATTCTTTTGTTGAAAATTAAGTCGTATTAAAAAAAAGACAAAAATATCTTGTTCTCAGTGTCACATATTAGCCATCAATCCGTGTGAGTAGATGGACGGACAGACGGGTAGGCATGCAGACAGACAGACATACAGATGATTTAAGTCTCATTAATGTTAACTGCAAATAAAACATACATACGGGTATGTGATTATTACACAAATGTACACTAATCACAGATGAATTATGAAAGACTGTCAAACGTTATTTACATTGAAACCAATATCAGCTACTATACAAAAACAGATGTAAATGTGTACATGGTAAGACCACACAATATCACAGTAAAATAGATTGCTTAAAAAGTAAATGTTGTATTTAGACTTAACGATTATTACGCCATTAGGTATTTCGAGTGGACATATCTTATAGTTAAAAGTATTTCAGAGAAGGCTTTGGCATTGTATTTTATTATATACCTGTCAGTTTCTGCAGTACAAAACGATAGTATTTGAGCATGCAGTACAAAATCTCAGATGATTTTTCCGTATTGCACGAGCATGCAATACAAGATCCGTATTTTCACGTCGAAAAGTAGGACTACTTTCGCTCGGCAATAGCCGTAAATTTCCGTGACGCACCGGAGACGCGTCTATATTTAGTAACGCAATGTATCTGAATAAAAGGAGTTAGAATATTGATGTTCTTTTGTGTGCTTTTATTAAAACAGGTATATATAAATTGATTATTACAAGAAGTGACGATTGAAGGGTTGTATCGTCACTTCGTGTAATATTCCCTATCTTACAACTGTTAACTAACTTCGTCCAATAATCACAATAAGGAAATACTGAGTAGATACCACACATTCTATTTAATAAATTGACTTTACTATGGTCATACACTAGATATTCCAGCAATACATGCTTCTCATCTTCAACCAGTGATTTGCAGTTAATATCCGTATTCCACACAGATCACGAATCCAACGAATCGCCAAGAATATATATATATATTAGGATCCGTGAGGATTCGTGGAATTTTGTAAATGTTCTGGTCCAATTGGTGACGCTCTGCGATTTAGCTACAATACATGTACGATAGTGTTACGAATATTCGTGGTATTTGGCGTGAATCGCACGAATATTGTGACGAATTCATTACGATCTACCAGAATCTACTACCAATACTACAATAACGTTAGGAATCAAATAAGAATCAGTTCAGAATATGCCGAATGCATATACAAATCAGGTACGAATAAAAACGAATTCTTGACTACATGTATTCTTGACAATTCGTCTGATTTTCCCTAAGTATAGGTATAAATGGCCCTCAGTCCTACTTGCAAGACACCAGTTCCATAATGGATGGTCATCGTAAATCAGCTTTTGGGTTAGCCATGGACTTTGAGTATCAGCACCAGCTGCTGATAACTAGGATACTGGTTCGAAGAAAAGGGAGAAGAGCCCCTAGCGATGGGTTAGACCGTGGCTGACATCAGCTAGAAGGCTATAATACGGCCAATACAACAGACTGTTGCAAGGAGCTGAGGGTGGAGGATTCAATTACGATTCCTAAAAGCATTACGAATTAAGTTAAGAGTTAATGAGTTTAGAATATCTACGAATGCCTACGAATCAATTACGATTTAACCCATTTGCTCCCACGATCCCATATATGGGACGTAGGCAAACAGTGTAGACTCTGATCAGACGCGGCATAATTCGGCGTCTTGTCAGAGTCAATACTGATTGTTGATAGGAATTTCAATATAAAACAAAACGAAACTGGGCCAGACACCCCTTAGATAAAAATGGACTAATCCAGTACATAAACATGGAAGAATCCACTGGGAGCAAATGGGTTAATTACGATTCCTAAGAAAGCACTACGAATTTGTTACGAATTAAATACGATCTGTTGGATTCGAAAGAACGTGGCCAAAATTTTGCACAGCTCAACAATTTGTTCATGAATTCCCGCCTGCTCAAGAATTGCAAGAATTGATTACGAATACATACAAATCAGTTTAGAACTGCACGAACTGATTCCACATCGAATCCTAAATTTTGTCAATTCACGGCGATTTGTAGGATTCGTGGTCAGTGTGAAATAGGGACATAAAGCAGGTTCGCTCATGATACCTGCCAGTTTATATTTGCAAAGGAGAAACACTTCACCAAATTTCAGTTCCCTTCTTTGCGTTTGAGGCAGATTGTTCACATGTCCATGTATATATGTAACAATGTAAACATATCTAAAGGTGTACCATTTCAACTTCCTACCTAAATCTGAAGTAGGTCAGGTGAAATAATGAACGCCCTCGTACTTGTAAACCATTGATAGCATTATGGATATTAATTAGACGAGGTTTTAAAATAAAACAATAACAAAGGAATATTTGCCATTACAGAAACATTTAATTCGTATTGAAACTCTACAGATTTTCATCAGACGGTTCATAATATGTGCATTTTGTTTGCAAAATCGATATAGTGTGTATTTCTGGAGTAACGGCTTCAGGACACTGGGGGTAATGCATGTTGTTTTTTTTTAATTTTCACAATAAATTTGATTTATCATCATGGCGAATGTATCGATATATATAGTGTCAACATATTGATGGATTACAACCTAATCAGAAATCTATTAATTCCACAGGAACAAATGACATATTTATTACTGTTCTTTTTTTCTAAACTACACAATTTTAACATGTTCTTTTTCTAGATTCTGCTTAATTGTAGTAGATTTATTCAAATGGGTTATATCTAAAGATAGCCTATGAGGTAATGGGTTATATATTCTGCTCAGCATATTACCGTGTATTGCAATTGCAACATGATGTATGATGTTTGTATTGGGGATTTACGTCGATTTAGCACAATTTCACTCAAAAATCGACGCCTGGCTGATTTATTACAGGCGGAGGAAGAACATACATTTGCACATTATCGCTTTCAGCATGTTCGGGTACATATATTTGCCAATACCTTATTAAAGCGCATCTCGTAACTACTGACAGCACATACTACTGGTAATAACCATCCCACGCGTGTGATACACACACATATTACAATGTACGACACATGGTATGCTATTTAGAAATAAGCAGAACGTTTAGTACGAGAACATTGATATTAAGCGCGTAGCTACTTACTGCATGACGAAAGTCATACAGAAAGGTCACAAGGGAGCTTTCTATATAACTTCCATCCTACATTAAATAATCACTTATCAAAGACCGATAATAATACTTATTTTAGTGCGTTTTTACTGGTTGGTTTAAAGCACATTTCCATGTCATTCGAATTATGTAACGCCGAAAACAGAAATGTCTTACCTCCGATCTCCACATGCCCAAGTAGTGCCACAATGAGAGTGAAAAGGCGTATCATGACTGTTTCAACACAAATGACAACATGAGCACCTCAGGTATACTTCTTGTATATGAAGTAGCGTCATTTGCTACCATGGTGACATTGCAAACAAACGAAATTAAGGTAAGTGTTTGCTGTTTGTTCAAAACGCATTTAATATTAGCCTGATCCTCTTAGAGATATCATTCTGTAGAAATGAAATGTAAATTCAGGATTCAACGTCTACAATAGGACATTGTTCTAATTTATTCAAACCATAATTGGTGGTTGCAAGTTTTCGAAATCAGTTTAAATCTATCAAATACGCATTGGGTATATTACATCTATTAAACCCTTCTCTTGCTAACCTCAACCTCAATCGTATTTGCAAGCAACTGTGTACACCGGCATGTAATCAGGAGTTAAGCTGTTTGGCACTGGTTTAATAGTTTCTAAAAAGCTTGACCGAATCGAAAGTAGAACAAATTAGACCAGATCCACATTTCAACAGACATGATATGTCATACAGCAATGTTAAGGTTAATAAGCACAGTTATTGAGTTTGAATGGTGACAATAGCCTAATTTATAAGTTGATATTTTGTACGTGCAATCCATGACCGTGCTAACAAAAATAAATGTCACATGAAACTAATGAATCCCCGCTCCCCAAGTAGTGTAAAAGTGCTTGCTTAAGCATGGAACTTGACTGCAGCCGATTCGATTAAATGTTTGATAAACTTTTTATCGAATGTCAAACAACTTAAGAACTGCATTAACTCTTTCGCCGCCATGCGTGTCCTTAAATAATAGATGTAAAAATTGAAGCAGACAACAATTATTAATTACCCAGACTCAACATTACCGAACATCGATTTCTTGTGCATATAGATCTGTTTTTTGCTGTTTTGTATTGTTTATAAAACGCTTTTGTTTAAGGGCTTCAATGTAGATTGGTCATAGTGACTAAATGAGCTGCCCTCGTAAAATGGGGTCTTTCATTTATTCAGTTATTCATTCATTCATCTTCTAAAGACCAAATGTTCACACCAAAGGTGTTATTTATTCAGCACCGTCTATTTCATACAGAGCGCTGAATTAATATTGTCTGTTCTGAGCCACTATCTCAAGATACCATACACACTTAGCACTATTTGTACATATATCTTGCTATTTTGTTGTTCATAACCATTTTCCTATTCTTAAAGTAACTCTAGTTTTAAATCAACTTTAGCCTTTTTTCTTCACAAAACAACCATTATTGAACAATGAAGGTACTATCAAGAGCTTTTCAAAGCACTCATCTGTATCTGCAACGTTTAAAATAATCTTAAAAACAAATATCAACAATAATTTGATACTGCTAATTACTGTCAAGTGTTCAAAACCTTCATAGATTTGAAAGGACTGTTGTTGTTCAAAATAATTTCTATTGTGAGTTCAAAGTTTCTTCTATTGAAATTCAGTGTAAAACAACCAGTGTAACAATGACGATTTACAAATTTAGTCTTGAACATTAACAAATAGAACAATTCCATTTCAGAAAAACTCTGCAGGAGTTTCTGAGCTGGGTTTGCCCTGTTTGAAATATGTGAACAATATCTTTATACTTTCTGTTAAATATTTTGTATGAAATGCTTGTGTTAGAGGGCCCTGGGGTAGATTAGTCTGTTGACTAACCGGGTAACCCTCTTTAAATAAAGTCTTTCATTCATTTTCATTCATTCATTCATGCCACAGGCAATTCGTTGATACCATTTATACACGTTTTGGAACCAAAGGGGTCTCTGAGTAATTTGGCGTCTCTTCAGGATCCAAACTGTTTGACACTGATTATATTTATTTAAAGAAATTGCAAAAATTGCCACTCTGAAACGTGATGCATGTAGATGGCACTCTTAGCAGATACAATTTATTTTGCACCGAAAGGGTTAAGTTGACACCTGTCTTAAAATCCAGCATTGTACTTCTTTTTGATAAGTCGTATTACAAAGGGTTATTGTAGTTGCAATCGTCGCATTTGCATCATCATTATCATCATCATCATCATCGATGATTCATCATCATCATCATCATTAATCAGAATCACCAGTCATCGTCATTACCATTATCCATACCATCTTATTCTGCATAAACAATACCGTAAAACCTCCATAAACCAGACATTTAGCAAACAATAGTTAGCCCTTTACTCCACAATTATGCCCTTCTGTGCCTTTACAAACATATTAAACCCTGACATGGAAGGAGTCATGTGATCAGGGTCATTTGTTTGCTCATGATATAATTTAGATACAATTCTATAGTTTTATGGTCAACACATCCTGTGTCCATGTGCTATTATAACATACCTGTTGTCACGTGTATTACATGAATATTCATGGAGAAAAGGGTTAAGTCAGATGACGGCTAAATGCAGAGTAAGTATTGTACAACATTCATTGTAAGCTTGCTGTATGACTTTCATCCTGGACTAAGACGCAACCCGTCTAAACCCCGGCGTTATTAACATGAAAATCATGTATAGAGAAGAATGTGATGTAGTTCAAATCGTCTTCCTGATGTTGGAGAACCTGTTTTGAGCGGTCATTTTTTCAGTGATCATAATAGTCCTAAAAAGCAGGTGTTTGCTTAATACTACACAGAAGTAATACGACAACTTTCCAATGTGATCTTTCCGTATTTCTTTCGAATTACATTAAGCTACCATCTGCTTTAAAGCATGTTCTGTTGTATATATTGCTCCCTTTGTTCTGATAATTACGCGAATACGCACTCTCATTATTTTCTTTGTTTCAGTATACATATTTTATGGTAGATCTTGTCTTAAGCAGTCGTCTTATAGCGATTTAAGTATTGGTCTGTAAGGCAGGTGGTTGCTTCAAGCATGTCAAAAACAATACAGAAATCTCCTATGGGAGCCTTCATTTGCATGCAAATCCCTGTCGACTATTCGACCTCGTATGTATATATGCTGGCCAAGTGCTACCACTACTACTACTACTAATACATGTAATTACTAGCGTAACTTTTAAATGAATATTTTATCTGTTAAATGTTCACATTAAAACATATTGTGTTTCCTCTGCACTAGTTGCATGTGCAGTAAAATATATTTAAAGTGGCGATGTGTTAGTATTCTTGACAGGTGGTGCCTTCATGTAGGACAATATAGTAGTTTTTCAATTTCAATCTGTCTTTAGTTTAGGTACCCAGATACGAGCGTACATAAACTTTTAATTATATTTGCTTTATATAACTGCCGCGACGGCTTCGTTAGCAGAGCGCTTGTGATTTGGATGTCGAAAGTTCGACACCTGGTTGGTTCATACCACTAATTTAGCCTCCAGGACACCAGGTTGATGTGTAGAAACATGAGGTAGTGTAGTTAAAGTGTCCGCTGTGTATACGTGCGTTTAATATGTCGTATCGATTCAATCCAGCGTAAGATAGCTCCTTTGATTTATAGAGCTAAACAAACACACCATAGACAACAAGCAATAGGTAAATTATTTATTTTGAAAACTTTATTATAAAACAACATTTAGTTATACACACAATTTAAAGGGTGGTTGTTGGTTATTACCACTAGATAACCTATAAAACCTCGTGTATCAATGCAATATTGCATTTCATTAAAGGACATTATAGGTAATCTAGGGATCGGCGGTGATTTTACAGTCCCATTTCTTGTTAACCTTTTGAAGACGTTCAATTCAAAATAATGTAGATTGATAGAGGGTTTTAAATGGCAACGGATTTATACCATGATCGAAGGGCTTCTCAGTAGAACCATCTGATCTGAATACACAACGTTTGCAAAGCCATTACAGTAAAACCCTTATAGATACTTTTAGACAGGTGGCTGCTTAATGTAGGGTAAAAGTAATGCAGGAAGCTCCTGCCAGAGTTTTTAGCACGACTTTCACCCTGCAATGAACCACCACTTGTCTCCAATGTCGACATTTATACTGAATGTATCGCCGGTTTAGAGGGGTTTTAATGTATATATTGTTTTTCTCAATAATAGATTTATATCAATGTTTAATGTTTGAATAGCTAATGGGAACTTGCGATGGAGGCAGACATAATATATGTACTGGCCGGCCAAATAAGAAGCTTTGGATTACATGCCAGTTACAATGAAAATATATGTAGGTTATGGTCATTCCAATTACATGCGTAGTTGAATTTAGAATACTTCCAATTACATTTATGGCGTTTTAGTGTCGCAGTATCCTAAATAATGTTGGTGTGGAATAGGCAAGAAACAGTTTATGAAGGTCATGTGTGGCTGTTTTTTGTTTCAAACTTCCTGCCACACTTCTATTCTATTTTAGAATAATTCCAATGTAATGCGTATATTCTATCAATTTTCCTAAACGCCAAAACGATGTGCACATATTCATATGATTAAAACAATGCTTACAGCCTATGCTCCCTTGGTATATGCATATATGTTTTTAGCTTAATATTATTGATTTCTGAATACTACTAAATCCTTAGAAAACTTGGAAGAGACAGAACACTGTGGAAACAACGGATATGTTAGGTGGAACTACCATTGTCTAAGAACTGAATTCGGAACATTAATAGTTTTGGTAATGTGCTCATAACAAAAGCTGACACAGGTCAGTTGAGATACCAAGAAATTGAACGTCTACTTTATAATAGAGTACCTGCATGTTTAGTTTACCTAGATGTGTATTTTTACCTTCGTGTACATCTTAGTGAGTACGTCCGGTACACATATTTGATTTTTACGGCGGAGTCAGTGACTGACGGTCATGTTCCCATCAGTTTCTTCAGCAATGAAATTGTTTCGATACAAACAATAATTTCCTTACATTGTTTGTTAGCACTAAGTTAGTTCATTCAAAATTCAGATACCATTTTCTTATATAAGAATTTCGAATTTATAATCGTAGTTAAGAAGTAAATATTTATTAGTAAATATTTATTAGTTATTTCCTAATGTCATTGTAGAATACATATCTAGTTAAAAATGCATAATGATGCGACACTCAGGGGGATAGGTAAACAAGGAATGTAAGCTTTATATGCTGTAAATGTGTTATTCCTAACACTTCTAATCGGAGTTAAGGTTTGGATATCAAACATTATTATTATTATTGTTATTTTTATTATTATTAGTATTAGCATTATTATTATCATCATCATCATCATCATCACCATAATCACCATCATCATCGTAATTATTATTATTATATTACCCTCTTCCTAAACACCACTGCACAATTGAATTTAAAACAGCTTGAATAAACGAGCAGTAACGTGGTGCATACTCATGGTCAAAGCCGCTCGTCGCGTTCGATATAATTATATTATAAACAAAAAGCGAAACGAACAACAATTGCAAATCAGCAATTGAGAGTTAATTCAGACTAATCTAATACCAGGATAATGGTTAATATGAAATTTCATTCACGTTTTGAAACTGAATTATATAACAATCAAATTCACATCAAACTGTCATACAAGGTTCTCGACAGGTCTCTGTCTCCAAGGTTTTACGCATACACTCTGTCATATATAGGTGAATGACCTTCACTACTTATTGAGCTGTATTCCAATCCAGACTGACGCGAGAATTAATAACAGACTTGCACATAGCACACTTTCCCCGTTTTGACATCCAACACACACGTTCACTGTAGTAGACCCCGTTTGCGTTGGTGTGGCAGTGTCTTCCGCATAAACAACGAGTGCGTAGTTTGCCGATCGTTCGCCAGAGAGTTCGTTGGCCACAGTTATGGCACCGCTGTCGTGATCGATCGCAAAGTCTGAGACGCCGTTGCTTAACGCTGAGCATGTAACACAACAATATAACATTTAACCACAGAATGAAACGACTAAGAGGGATAAAAAGATAATTAACTTCATACAAACATGCATTATTCAAATGAATCGTTTTGAACCTCATCTGGTGCCACAATAAATGTACCATGACTCGATAAAGATACATGAAAATAAAATAACCATTTTTAAATTTTCATGATCATATACTTTATTCTTAACACTTAAACAAATATAATCTAGTCCAAATATATAATTATGATGTATTTGATTTTCATCGTTGCCTACACGACGATATTTGGAACAATATATATGAAGCAAACAGCGAAGGTCATTTGCTTATGGTAACAAGAAAGAAAATTAAATGGAATAAAGAATATATTGACGCAGACACTCGAATGTTATGCCTTTCACAGACTATCAGGGCTGCCTTTGCATGTCGCTTGTACGATGTTATTTGAGAGATGTGATAAGTCAATGCCTTCAAATAAATCGTACCAACTATTTTAAGCTTCAAATTTGTACGTGTATTATTTTCAAACTGACGAGTTTTTATGTAATTGATGTGGCGGCGCTTTCGATACATACCATCGAATTTGTAAGTTGCAATCGCTGTTCCTTGTTTTGAATCCTCTCCGACTGTTGCAGTCAATGTGATAACAGATGCACCTGAAATAGTATTAGTTTCAGTTTCTCAAACTATGTTGAAAACACTTTATCTTATTCATATTGATATAAAAAGTAAATATAAGATTGTTGTAGTTAGAAAGCTTTATAGAAATTCGATTGGGTCAATTGCCTTATGATACTGGTTGGTAGCTTTAACTGCAGATTAAGTGCTGTTTGAAATGAGGCTTATAGGAGGGGCAGAGGAATAAACTCGAACAAAAACATTTCTACAACATATATCGAAACATATTCTTACCACTATATTTTACAGTGATACGTGAAGACCAGTTTCACTTTTCACACAATATCCACTATAACCCTCCAAATAATGTATGGTATAAATTACTAGTCAAACATATTCAGCCAATTTATGAATTCGCAACTTACATGTCTTTGCTTATAATTTCAACTTTATATTTTACTTATCGGACGACTGAATACACAGCACCCATGCACGCATATAGCCTAACTGCTAAGCTGTCACATGTTTTCGTTGCAATCATCTTGTCTATACACAAATTACAGTTTTAACACTTTGTGTAATGGTATTATTTTTTCGTCACTTACAGATCAGTAGTAACTTAACTGTGAAACGCCAGAAAATCGCTCTAGTGCAGTAAACTAGTTGGGATTCATGCAAATTTTGACTTGAAATTGTGCAAAATGAACTAGAAAAGATGTATATATACACAGGGCCAATTTAGAAACTTAGTTGAGTAATATATACAATCCATGAGTATTGATGATATTCATGTTGCAAACATATATCGACCGTGTGTCAAACTACATGGTGTATTGATAGCCTGAGTTATAAAATATTTAGCACCAACCAATTATGGAATGAAGTGTTCGCTTATTCATTTTAGCAGGTATTTATTTTATGATGCAACGTTTTGAAAAAATACAATTTGCGACATAAATGCCCGAAAGAATTGAAAGCCGACACTTTTTGAACCAAAACACAGTAAAACAAGAGTACCGCATACGGTACATAATACGCCCACTTGCAAACGTTCTCTGATTCAACATGCCTTATAAGTGTTGGCATTTTCTAATCTGTGCTTCAGATCTTGATTTCCATATTAAGGTGATACTATTTGTTTTGAAAAATGAAGTGAATATCTTATTAAATAAAACAGTTACAGCTAATCCTCATTTTTGCAGATTTTGTAAAGTGCAACGGCCATAACTCTGTAAAGACAAACTGAATTAACCTCAAAATAAACTCAGCTTCAAATTTTGTTGCTTAAAACATTTGTGTTAAGTTTCATTTATATCATTTTAATAGTTTTCCCAGAAAACAACAGGCAAACTAAAAGTTGACCGACAAACAAAGCAACGAACACACAAAGTTCAAGGACCATCACTTTAGAATAAAATGACATATCAAACCCCCCGCAATATATGTAAAAGTTCACATCAAGGTTTAACCATATAAAAAAATTGAAGTAAATATCATTTCAAATGAAAAAGTTATGGCCATCCTCATATTTGCATAGATTTGCATTATTTTTTTAAGTGCAAGGGCCATAACTCCGAAACAACAAATCAAATGATCCTCAGAATAAAATCAGCTTCAGGTCTTGATGCATTAAACATGTGTATGAAGTTTCATTAAGATCTGTCAAACAGTTTTGCCAGAAAAAAAGCGGACAAACTATATGCATATATTTGCATTATTTTTAAGTAAAAGGGCCATAACTCCGAAACGACAAATCAAATAAACTTCAAAATCGACTCAGCATCGGATCTTGATGAATTAAACATTTTTGTGAAGTTTCATTAATATATCTCAAATAGTTTTCCAAGAAAACAGCGGACAAACTATTTGCATGTATTTGCATTATTTTTTAAGGACAAGGGCCATAACTCTGAAACGAAAAATCAAATGATCCTCAGAATCAATTCAGCTTCAGATCTTGATGCATTACACATTTGTTTGAAGTTTCATTAATATCTCTCAAATAGTTTTTCCAGAAAATAGCAGACAAACTATTTGCATATTTTTTAAGGATAAGGGCCATAACTCTGAAATGAAACATCAAATGAACCTCAGAATCAACTCAGCCTCAGATCTTGATGCATTAAACATGTGTGTGGAGTTTCATTAATATATCTCAAATAGTTTTCCCAGAAAACAGCGGACAAGGTATTTGCATATTTTTAGGACAAGGGCCGTAACTCTGAAATGAAAAATCAAATGAACCTCAGAATCAGCTCAGCTTTAGATTTTGATGCATTAAACATTTGTATTAAGTTTCATTAATATCTGTCAAATAGTTTTCCCAGAAAATAGCTGACAAACAAAATGTTGACCGACGAACGAACGAACGAATGAACGAACGATCGAACGAACGAACGAACGAACGGACGGACGGACAGGGCCACGACAATATACGACCACCTTTATTAGGTGGGCGTATAAAAAGACGCTAAAATGTGCTAAATAGTATTTCCACATATTTTATGGGTTCCGTATTGAATGACACCTAAATTTGAGAAATCATTTCATGTCCATTTTCAGCATAATTTATTTTCACGAACCTTAATTGCACAATACGCTCGTTTTATATTCTATAATCAAATTGGTCTTTATACTGGAACATCCAACAGTACATGCATGGGTCATGCAAGTAACGCCATATACAAAATATACATCCATCCGAAAAGCACCATGGAAAAATGAACTGCAAATGTACATGTCTATACAAAGAGAAAAGAGACACACAAAGCCATAACAAACAAACAATAGGGGAAAATTAAAGTACCGCCTTGGAACAGTCAGAAACAAAAGTCACGTGGGGGCTAAATCTGTTTTAGTGGCGCCCAACCTCACACTTATTCCACCCACCCTAAAAGACAAACAGTGTAATTTAACAACTCCCCTTTATGACTAATCTACAACAACCTCGATGGCAATTACAGTGGTAAACTTGCATCTAAATCGAAATCAAATTTAAGTGAAGCAAATTGTATCCGCTTACCGCTAGTGTACACCAGGACTGAGATGGAAACAGTGTACGACAAAAACAAGATTTAATATATACACATTGTCTGAACATATGCAATGGTTTTTAAGACATCAGGATGTAAACGAAAGCATCCAAAACTCCTTTATAACTTGATATAGGCATGGACTATGCAATGTACCAATATCATGTTAAACCAGATCCAAGGTGCATTCGTTAAAATACTCATATCTTTAAAACCAATGCATATTTTTAAGAGATATTTGGCAGAAATATGCACAAATGACATCTCTACAAATGTAAACATTAATAGTTTAAGGTGTCCAATTACATTGGTAAAAATACACATTTGGACACCCTGTACGCAATTATTGAGCTGCAAACAGAGTAACTGTAGAGCAGTAATAAAGGGTACACACAAAACACTCAGCCGCCCGAAAAGCACCACAACAAGACAACACAGCAAATGTACATATATATCAAACCACAACGAGATATACAAAGACAAAACAAACAAACAATAGGGGAAGGATAGAAGTAATGCATTGGAACAGTCAGTGACAATAGTCGTTGGGAAATTAAGCGGCTTTAGGGGCACCCAACCTCACACTTATTCCACCTCCGCCCCACAAGAAAAACAATGTAAACGACACATCCCATCACCGACCAATCTACAGCAAACACAGTGGTAAATTGCATGTAAAAGGAATCATGTTAAGTGAAATAAACTGGAACCACCTACCGTTAGTGAAATCAATGACTGAGCTACAACTAGAGCAACTGTTGAAAAGTAATAAAGGGTATGATATCAACGAGATCAGACGTCCTCCGTCCGTTTCCAGATTTCATAGGGCGTTTACATAGAGAACCAAGCCTTTCCTGTCGGCGTACGTATATTTTCATGACACAATTTTTTCAAATCTAATTACTTCCTAGCAGTGTAAGATATGTTGTAACTTTCTGTAAACATTAATAACCACCCACAATTTTAGATATAACATATTGTGAATGACAAAATACTACCAGCAGGAAACACAACCATTTCAATGAAAAACAAATTAAGAATAGAATATCGACCAAAGAGGGGGGGACACCTCAAATTGCTTCATGTATATACACTACAACACAAGGCACAGGAGAACATTTGTAACATATTGTTATGCATAAACAACACGTTATTGTACTGTCACACCTTCCATATTCACCGGATTTAGCTGTGTGTGATTTTGTGTTTTCGGACGGACATGCTTACTGGAAGAACATATTATAAGAGTGATGCAGTTGACTATGAAATATACCTGTGCTTAATGAATATGCCTTAGTAGAACTACATCTGGATCTTCCCATGTGAAAAAAATGCTGAAATGTTGCCTTCCCAGTTTTCAATCAACGGTGACTACATTGCGTGCGTGCGTACGTGCGTGCGTGTGTGTGCGTGTTTGTGTGGATGTGTGGTTGTTTGTGTCATTTATTTTCTGTCGATGTTTTGTCGGTGACTGCGTCTTGTGTGTGGCTATTCCTGCTTGACATTACTACTTTTTCATTTTGTATTCACAGTTCATTGTTTTACCTTTTGTGGAACCATCGGGAATATTAACCGTGTACGAAGAGTGTGCAAATTTTGGCGTGTCGTCAACATCCGCTATTTGTATGGTAACAGTTGCAGTCCCTGTATCAAGAGCGTTGGTGGCATCCTTAAGTGTCGCTCTGAAATAATTTGCATAGAATACACACAGTGATGTGAACAGAACGTAATAATAGTGAATTTATTTAACCATTTCGGTGCCAAAATTCTATTTGTCGTCTGCAATCCAAGTTTGTGAAATAATTCGGTAAAATAAGGCAATGAGATAAATTAATGCAAACGTCAGGGGAATAAGGCAAAGATATCGAAACAGACATTGAAACAAAAAATGAAATTCCTGATCAGACGTCGCTTGCACTATTTGTCATGGTGCATGTATGCGACAGTGGCGGTGAAAAGGTTGACCTGCCAAGGCGGTACTCTCTTTGTCACCCTTGCTTTTGTTTGTCTTGTTTCTTTGTACTTGTGTTTTTCATATGTGGAATGTTTATCGCTAGTCCTTGTGTGTTTGTTGGTGTTTCTGTGTTCATCTTGTATATGTGTCTTTGGGTGTGCAGTTATCTACCGATGTTTTGGTGGTGGTTGCGTCTTGTATGTGGCTTTGCCTGCTTGACTTTACTATTTTTCCATTAACCATTCCTCACAGACACTAAATAGAAATGTCATAAAAGAAATTACTATGTCCACTGTAGTAGCAGATCTCATTTCTGCAGGGATGTAGAATTTACAGAACGAATGGTTACGAAACAAACGCAAAATACATGCTTGGTACATGTTTGGTACATTTTGTTCCGAGAAATACTGCAAATACATCTTTTGATATAATGACTAAATATAAAACGATGTGTTTCACATCAACTCTTATAGTTAAATAGGAGTATGTATTCAAAATGTATATGGATGAAGACTGTACACGGAATATAATATTCAACTTTGTTATTAACTCAGTTATCTGAAATATTGTCAAATTTTACCACCAAATATATAAACACGTCCTTTTTGGGACTACTGTTTGGAATATAATACATATAATTGTCATTATCTATTGAAACTAATCTTACACTACGGTTACAGTATGGCTTGTTTCAGCTTCATAGTCAAGGTATTTATCAGCAGCTACGATCAACGCCACAGTATCATCAGTCAGAGTGAACACACCGGCTGTTGTCTGATCTGTAAGTTCGTAAGAAAGTGTTGCAGGATCAGTAGCGTCAGTTGTAGCTTTGAAGGTTATACTCAACTGACCGGATGTATTTTCAGGGACTTTTGTAGAAACTGTGCCTTCAGTAGTTTTCTGTCCAGATGTTATTGGACTCGCCCATCCCGTTATTGTAGTAGCACCTGAAACATTCGTTGAAACAAAACGGTCATGTCTAAAAGATAATATTAGTTACGAGGTAATATGGCAGGGTGTACGAGCTGGTATGACTGGGTTAGATCCTGTATTTCCGTTTGCGTTAGCCGAAGGAAATACATGATCTACCTCGTTTATACCAGCCCGTACTCCCTACCGATTTCCCAGGTAACGAAGTTATTACCCTCAACGATCCGGTTTGCCTAATTTAGATACGAGCACCTTCTTATAGCGACTTACGTTTGATCTATAGGGCCCAAATAAGCGAGGATATGACAAAGAAAACATAAAGTCATCACAAAGCAAAATATCACGTCATCAAAGGTCAATTACCAAACAGAAATTCAAATATTCACGTACAACATGACTGTGACATGCACATACACAGTTTTATCTTGATCGGTTGATAATAAACCTGCACAGTGTCACTGAACATTGATGAAGGTCGTCGAGCGGCAGTGTTAACTCTAATTGTTGGTTGGTCGGGGAAATGGTGTGAGAAATATTCACCTACTAGGCTAGAACAACACCTTCCAAGGTTTCCAGGCTGCTGGCTGGTGTCTCTGAAGTGGAATATTTTAGAACATTTGCCGATTAATTGTTGGCTTTGTCAGTGTTGTTTTAATAAAATTTGCCATTTTTTCTTCAACTTTGTAATCAATGTGAGACGCAATCCTTTTCGCCATTGAACAAGCATTTATTTCATTCTTTTTAATTTGTGCGTCACTGAATCCACGTCAATTATATCACCTCCAACAATATTCGTCTGATCCAAGTTCAATTCTGAGTATATTACACGGCATCTAATCTTGATGCAAACCCCTGAGGTTATTCACCAATTCGCACTTGTGCAATGTATTGTAATGTACACCAATTGTCGTAAATTGCTTGCTAGTACATTTGCCGAATAATAATCCCAGAAGTAACTAATACTATTTTATATAAACAAAAGAAAACTGAGTCGCCACGTTTGAATATATAAATATCACAGACCAGTATGTAAGCCATTCGTATGTGAAACAAAATATTTCACCAAGATAAGCATAGCCTTGTCAATTAGTTTTTTAGGATGACGACTTGTGTTTGACAAATTGGCTTGTATTTTTTATCTTTTTCAAATGACTACAGAGTAGAGAGGAATTGAATTTCTTTATTCAAACCCTAAACATTCACCATGTAACCATCAAATTTGCGATAGACATCAGCGAAACATCCGCAATATTTATTGATACCACTGTAACCAATGCAAAACATGTAACATATTTATTCGCGGCAGCATTAGCCACATCGCCGCCAGACACTTGGTGACATACAACCAAGACGGCGGAAAACAAATATATGTATGTAAAGACTGAGATCATGTATGCCGTTCTGACGCGATCAAGAACTATACAAATATGTCCACTTAAACAACCTTAAGGTTTTTAAATGCATCCGCTTACCACAACCGGGAACCATAGAAGTAATTCGGTGGACTATGCCGTTTGAGAATCGACCAAGATTCAGAATTTGCCCCCGGACACCATCTTTGAACCCGCCTAATCAACAGTAAAAGGACTGACCACATCATCTAAGAGATGACAAACGCCAACCACAAAAGGCATACCGGAAAAAACCGGAGTTCTACATTATACTACAATATGACAGTAACACAACACAATGCAAGGACGAATCGGACTTTAACAGGAACAGAGAAGTTTTCATATATTCAGTATATAGGATTTTGTCTCGGGAGAAAAAAAAACTGCAATGACACATTCTTGTAATTGTACTTATTGTATAATTATGAGTCGCTATGATACCGACTTACAGTCTTGTTATAGTTTCTGGTACTTCAAGATCATTAGTTTTGAAGTAACTAGTTTTGAAAATTGAATACTGCTTAAGCCGGTGCTAGAGGGCGTGGGTAGTGTTGCACTTTTAATTACTTGTCATGAACAGACTCAATAAAACCGAGGCTGCAAGATTCTCTTTTCGCATTGCTACTTTTGTTTTCGAAGGATCTCCCATTTTCAGACTATATTTACTTTTTTGGAAATGCATTACATCGTCTCACCATTTGTTTAATTACACTTAAGCCATTAGAAATCGTCACTGCAGACCTACAACATTCCCAACCCTCGTTAACAACCTAGCAACCAGGAATTGTTAGACCTCGAACACGGTGGTATAGACCATTTTTAGACAGGTCACATTACCTAAGTACCTTCATTTTTATACTTCAAGTAGTTGCGTCTTCATGTTGTTTAACCCTGATGAAGCTTTTTGTAAAGCCAAAACGTCGGTTCGAATAAATTGTTTCCTATACAATCGGTCGTTCTTTTTAGCAGTTCTCTTAATTTATTTATGCAACCCCAAATTGTCTGGATATTTCAGATATTTGCGAATTGATGCGTTTTTGACAGCACCGCGATGGGCGATACCATTGGACGTAACTGAGAGTGTCATTACGTAACACCATACTTCTTAACTATGACTTCGAATACTTTAGGTTAAGAAAAGTGAAACGTGTGTTTGTGCTTCGGAAAAAACTAGACCTGGAACCGCTACATAAATCCTATTGGAAATAATACGGGGACCAACATATTGATATATCACTTTCTAAAAGAAGTCGCAAACCTAGGATAATCTCTCCATACCGCAACCTCAGAAAAACAATTACAGAGTGTCGGTCAAAATGCATATCCATATCAAACGGAATTGTAAAAAATGGTCGCAATCGAAATAGGATTGGTATAAAAGAAATACTTTCGTTTTATAAGCGTATTGCACATCAATCCAGAGAACCGATGAGACACAGGCACCCCACACAGAAACACACGCTAGCCAATCTACGGTCAAACAGACGTATACATTTTCAGTGGGAAATGTATACAAAGATAATGCTAGTAGATGTACAATAATACTATTTGACAGAAACACCTTTTAACATTGGCCTGTTAAATGTTATTTGGGGAATTAAATGGGACGGGCTGAATCACAGCTTTTAGAAATGCATAAAGAAGTAAACCTTGCCCCTCATCATGCTTTTTCCATATGTGAAGTTTCAAATCAATTGAACCGGTGCTAGGGGGGCGTGAGCAATGTTGCACTTTCAATTACTGTTCATGAACAGACTCAATAAAAACGAGTCTGCAATTTTCTCTTTTTGTGTTGCAATTATTGCTCTCAGGGGATCACCTCCCTTCAGAATTTGTACATACCAGCATGTTTGACGATATTTGGTAACAGAATGCTTAAGTCACAAATAATACCATTCCATTTTATTATCCGTTTTTGTAGAAACCATGTTTTCACCAGATTGGTCAATGAACAATATAGAAAAGGAATAACGTAAACACGATATAATTAACGCTTATTTGTATGTAGAGGTATATGGTATATTTGGGCGTTCATGCAACACTTGCACATGCCAGCTTGGGAGTTCAATTTAAACAGGGTGCCATTTGTCAAATGTGCTTGATTTCTTTTAACCAAATGCAATAGAAGTAAATGTAATGCAAATGTGTGTATTCAGATGAAGCGGGTGTCAAATAGTCGGACATCACACTTAGGTCTTTAAGACAATGTTGAAGGCTAGCCAAAGTAAGTCAAGTCTTGATCTGAGGTATATGCCGCTTGGTCGGGTAATGGATCTATTAGAATCATAAATAATATAATGTACATTTATTTTAATTTGGAATAATAATTCAAACAAGGGCATGTTGTATTGCTATGCGAGACATGAGTCCTCCACCGGACTGAGAAAAAACCCTCCACTCTAATCACCTCACCAACCAATGGTGTGGTTGACCATGGTATATACATGACCACCTGAATGGTATTAGTACCCACATTCATACATTGAATCAGTGAATAAAAAATAATTTTGTCCCGAGAAGAAAATATGAAAAAGGGGAGTAACTCCAGGAATATTGATACTAGAGTTATTGCCCTTGTGCATGACACTACACCTCATCATGCTTGTTCCATATGAGAAGTTTCAAATCAATTGAACCAGTAGATAAAGTGTTATTGTATGGCCAAAAAAAATGAAAAAGGGGAGTAACTCCAAAAATAGTGATGCTAGAGTTATGGCCCTTGTACATGACACCACTCCTCATCATGCTTCTTCAATGTGTGAACTTATAATGAATTTGGCCTACTTGTAGGGGATGTGGCCCGGAAAATATGAAAAGGGGGAAGAACTCCAAAAATATTGATGCTAGAGGTATGACCCTGGTGCATGATCCATATGTGAAGTTTCAAATCAATTGAACCAGTATATAAAGAGTTATTGTCTGGACAAAAACCATATGTAAACCGGGAATAACTCCAAAAATATTGATGCTAGATTTATGTCCCTTGTGCATGACACTAGCCCTCATTATGCTTCTTCAATGTGTGAAGTTATAATGGATTTAGCATAAGTTTGTAGGAGATATGGTCCGGACACGAAGCGTGACAGACGGATGGACGGACGGACGGACGGACGGACGGAATCGAGCAAACCTATAGTCCCCCAAAAATATTGATGCTAGAGTCATTGCCCTTGTACATGACACTACTCCTCATCCTGCTTCTTCAATGTGTGAGATTATAATGAATTTGGCCTACTTGTAGGAGATATGGCCCGGACACGAAACGTGACAGACGGACTGACAAGAAAATATGAAAAGGGGGAAGAACTCCAAAAATATTGATGCTAGAGTTATGACCCTTGTGCATGACACTACCCCTCATCATGATTGTTCCATATGTGAAGTTTCAAATCAATTGAACCAGTAGATAAAGAGTTATTGTCCGGACAAAAAATATGAAAACGGGGAATAACTCCAAAAATAGTGATGCTAGAGTTATGGCTCTTGTGCATGACACTAGCCCTCGTCAATCTTTTTCAATGTGTGAAGTTATAATGAATTTAGCATAACTTTGTAGAAGATATGGTCCGGACACGAAGCGTGACAGACGGATGGACGGACGGACGGACGGACAGACGGAATCGGTAACCGGTGGGGGACAGCAGCGCACAATTAGTAGCCGAGCATACGTTGCATTATATTATTATATTACTTTGCAATAATAGGTCCACATCTTCGTAGTTTAGATATTGATTAGATATTATTTTCGAGTAATTTAAAACTCAATTGTAATCATAAGATGATATTTGATATCAGTATCAGTTTAATCGTTGTGTTTAAATGATGCTAAAACATGTACCAGTATCAAATAGTGACCATAATTTCACAGATTTGGCATGGATGTTTCAAACTATCTAACTAAGTTTGTAAATCTCATTGTCATACAATGCCGGGTGTGAAACGCCTTGTTGCAAAAAGAACTTTAAACTAAATTATTTTCTATCTGCTAATGAATGTCAGATTTCAATAATAGAACTTAAAGAATATTTACGAAGTTTGTATGCCTGCACCCTTGATGAAGTTTGTCAATATTAACACTACTAAGATTATTGAAATCCTCAAACGAGGAAAAGTCCCTAGCAAAACGGACACGTTGTGAAATTTAAACAAAGTATGGTGTAGCACGAGGAACATCCTCATCTGACGGAGGCAATTAACTATATTAAAGTCAAAGTCATCCCGCTTGACATAGCTTAGATAAATGGAAAAGTAGTAAAGTCAAGCAGGCAAAGTCACATACAAGACGCAACCACCACCAAAACATCGATAGACAGCATGACAAACATACACACACAATCACACACCCAAATGCACACTCACACACGACATAAACACAGAAAACACCAAAAGATACACAAGAACCAGAGACAAACGTTCCACACATGAACAAAATCACAAGTACAAGGACGCAAGGCAAACAAAAGGAAGGGTGACAAAGAGAGTACCACCTTGGCACGGTCAGTAGCAAAAACACCACTGGGGGTTTAAACCGGTTTACGGACGTCCTAACCTCACACTTCTCTCAAAGTCACCCTAGCTTTACAAATAGTGTAAATAAAGGTATCCCCGCTTGACTTACCAACAACAGACGACGGCGAACACAGGACAACATGTTAAACATAGCATTATAAATGTGACAAGCCGTCAAATATGTACTCAATGACGACTTTGCTGAAGTCAGAGCACCTGCAGGTAAGCCGTTAAGGGCACGACAGGGAAAAAGTAATACATGAGTCTGGTAAGCTCATCCTGTATCCAAGTTTAAGAGTATACCATCATAGAGTACTACCCTCGGCCTGTCATCGCGCTAGCAAAGAGGGAAGAAGAGTCATTATTAATTACCAGACCTATGTCTAAATTTGCTGAAATGGCTGATTTGTTTTATTCAACTGGATTTCTTTGGGTGTATACAAGAAACGATGTCATCACAAATGGATTATCGTTGTTATGTATGTCTTTCTGTCTGAGCTTGTATAAATACAGTATCCCCGTAACCAATTTAAGACACGTTCCATGCATTTAGATACGGTTTGCCTCAAACTTTCATATGTTAACATGTCATTTAGGCATGCAAAAGTGATAGTTTGGAATGTAAACGTGACCATTGTATTATGTTATATAGATGTTAATGAAACCGCAAAAGTGTTAAAAATATTAAGTTTTGAAAAAATGAGTTTCATAATAAATGACTACCTGTCAAATCAATAACTAAAAAATATCGGGTCGTAAAACTGGACACACACAATTGTAGTAGATCTTTATAAACATATCCTCCTATACCTATATGCAATTCGTCTGTGATTATAATTGAAAAACATAAAAGTAAGGGTGACAACACAAACGGGCGCGCGCGCACACGCACACCCACAAGACGAAAACTCCAAACATGAACGAACACACAAGTACAAAGACACAGAATCGGCAAACAAATATAAAAGCAAGGATGACAAAGAGAATACAGCATTGGAACGGTCAGTGGCACAACAACCACTGGGAGTTTTAGTTTCAACCCCTCTCACAGCAATACTAAAAACAAACATGCGCCAAGATGGACACAATGTGTGTCCCCATGGATACACGGATACACTGCTAATGTTATCCCCATGGATACA
Source organism: Azorinus chamasolen (assembly GCA_963576725.1). Lineage (NCBI taxonomy): Eukaryota > Metazoa > Mollusca > Bivalvia > Cardiida > Solecurtidae > Azorinus > Azorinus chamasolen. The sequence continues at coordinate 13,686,971 of OY755253.1, forward strand.
CGGTGTTATCTAAAAGAAAGTTTAGGTATCTACAAACATCATGGCAAGTCCACAGTGTGTAATGTTCAACTCTTGGAATTCGAAACAGAATGAACGTTGAAAATAACGAGCAAAGACCATTTATTTTCACTAGCATATTTTTTTTTCTATTAGTTAATTCAAAGTATCCCTTATAAGATGGTGCGGTAGAATATTAAAGAGAAAAGAGAAATGACAAGAGCTAAATGAAGAAATGCTCTACTCTTGATTTTCAAAGTTCATCCTTCAATAAACGTATTAAATGACATCGAAAAACAATCATGCGAACGCCTACTGGCACAATACGAATGTGCCAATGCGTTAAAAGACATGAAATATAATGAAACAAAATAACAGCCCAGGATCAGACGGTCTGACAAGCGAGTTCTACAAAATATTCTGGAATGACGTCAATATGTATCTAATATATTTTTTTATACCGAGGGACACTTAAGCCAACTACAATCTCAAAGCCTCATTACACTCCTTCCAAAAGACACAGCATACTTGAAAATTTGGAGTCTAATAAGCCTTTTAAATGTAGACTATAAAATTGCTCAAATAGCCATTGCAAACAGAATGAAGACTGTCCTGCCATCTATAATAAGCAGTTCACAAACAGTGTTTTTTAAAAGGGCGGTATATAGGCGAACATGAAACGTTAATTGAGAAAATATTAGAGTATGTTGATGATGCAAATATTCCGTGTATTTTGAAAAGGCTTTCGACAGCGGAGATCACAGCTAATTATTGAATACATTAAACCACTTTAAATTTGAAGATTCTCTTGGATACCGTCTTGTATACTGGAGCAACTGACTGCGTTTTAAATAATGACTTTATGACAGACTTCTTTAACATTGAAAGAGGTGTCAGACAGGGATGCCCTCTCTCCCCTTACCTATTTATCATTGCTATATAGCTATTATCAAACTGTATATCCAGCCATCCCAATATAGAGGGTTTACACATGTGCAAGACCGAAATAAAGAACACATTATTTGCTGATGACGCAACATTTATTATAGATGGAACGGAAACATCTTTCAAAAACATTATAGATGTATTAGATGATTTTGAAAATATATCAGGCCTAAAGCTAAATAATTCAAATTATAATGTGTTAAAAGCTGGTTCGTTGAAATCAAAAAATCATATATACCTATAACATAAGGATTTTCAAAGGTCATCAAAAAAGGCAAAGGCCCTTGGAATTATATCTACAACCAAGAGAAATATATCGTTAAAATTAAACTTAGACCCAACCATTTGGGAATTTAAAACATGTTTAAAACAATGGGAACTCAGAAAACTTACACTGCTTGGAAAAAGTACAGTGATAAAAACGTTCGCACTACCTATATATAACCTATAACTATAATATTCCCATTAACAGTTCTCAATACACCTACACAGAAAACGATAAAACAATAAATGACATAATGTTCGACTTCTTATGGGATGGAAAACCAGCAAAAGTAAAAAGAGAAATATTCACAACATATTATAAAAATGGCGGTATCAAAATGATCTATCTTAATCAATTTATTAATTCCCTGAAATGTAGCTGGATAAAAAGTGTTTTTGAGCTAAAAAAAGAAAGTCAATTAAAACATATATATCTAAACAAACTGAACAGATACGGGGAAACTCTTATATTTGAATGTAACTTGAATGAAAAAGACATCAATATTATTTGTAGTAAACATATCTTCTTAAATGATATTCTGAGGTCTTGGATAATGAAAACATTGCAACAGCTAACTCCGGTAACGTCCAATACAGTTATATGGAATAACTCATCTATACGATCAGGCAACAATACTGCTCTGTAGATCTTGGCTAGATAAAGGAATAAAAGTACAAAAATGAGTCATGCAGGAAACACCACATACAGAACAAACAGTCGCCCGAACAGCAACACAAGGAAACAGTAAATGTGCACAACTATAAAAACATCAAGAGACACACAAAGACAAAACAAACATACAATAGGGGGAAGATGGTACTACCGCCATGGAATGGTCAGTGACAATTTTGACAATAGAACAAACTCCTTCTACTCTTTTGAATTTATGAAGTTTCTGTATAACCTACCTGCTACTGATTATCTAAAGTACAATCGATTGATAAATAGTATTCCAGCTAGTGTGAAAATCATACTGTCAAATGAAATGACAATATATTGTTCCATCAAAAGCTTCTTGGAAACGATTCTGACTTGTAAAAAGGCAACAAAAACATCATTTACATACCAATCTAAACAACACCATTCGCAAATAGGAAAAACTCCTTAACCTTAGCACTAATAGTATTCAAGGGGAAAACATTTTTCGACTTTCATTAGAAATAATAATAGATAATAAACTGTGATGTTTTAATTACAAATATCTTATGAGGATTATTTGGACAAATTTGCCTTACTCAATGAGGTTTTAACTAATATAATCTGTAAATGGGTGATTATGATTCATCTACACTTTATACCACATTACCACACGATCTAAATAAATCAAACTTACAAATCTTATAAATAAAACATTTGCTAGAGAAAAAGTATCATTTATTGCCTGTAACTCTAGACATGCGTTCTTTACCAATGTCATTACAAATAAATATACCTCGTGGACATGTTTAGAACTTTGTGACGCAATAACGTTTCTGTTAGACAATATATTTGTTCGTTTTGGTAATTCTGTATATCGCCAGGTCATTGGTATTCCCATGGGAACCAACTTTGCTCCTTTAATTGCAGACATGTTTTTGTATTGTTATGAAAGGGATGACTTTAATTTTAAAATAGTTAACTATCCTCATTTGTATGGGGATGTTCCCCGTGTTACATGTTACGGTGTATATATTTCGCAGCTTATTTCTTTTGCTAGAGCTTGTTCTTCTACGGATGATTTAACCATGATACACTCGGGTAAAGCGAATAAGTTGAGATATGTAAACCTCATAAGATGTAAAAACGGGACAAACCTCCATCTGGAAAAGAATAATTAACAATTTTGAAATTAAAATCGTAAATTTTGGACGACTTTTTATCATTAATGATGGAAAGATTCAAATCTAAAAAGGAAGCAATAGAGTATGACTTATTCGCTTTTGGGTAAATAGAGAGCCCATAGATTCAAAATAAGAATTATACAAATTCAAAATATCGTCGAAGACATGCAATACGTTTTGTCTAAAATGGTGATAGGTGTCTAGGTAAATGCGGTAGTTTTGGCCAGTTCATTGCGCTACAAATTTATAGGCATTGATTTATAGGTAATACCAACACTAATGGACTAGATATAACATTATAAACTAGCATCCTGATTGTTTAACAATGAATCTATCGAACTTAAAACATTGCTTTAGCTACAGCATTAACTCACGCGAACGGCCAATTGTTGTGACAATAAGAAGGGACTGGAGGAAATTGTATTCTTAGACCGCATGCATTGCTCTACAGATAGGTTAATGTCGATACAACTAAATCACTCTGCAAGTAACAATTTCACGCCTTACCTCCCAATCTTGCAAATGCCAGGACAGCAAAAACCACAGTCGTAAAACCTATCATGGCTGTATAATCAAACAAATCCAACATTACCCGGTCATAGCCTTTTTTATACTGCACCTACAGTTGTCGCTATGGTATCGTTGTAAACAAACGAACGCAAGCTTGTATATATGTCATTTAACAAATCATGTGTGCATTTTTTTCCAAAACCGATTATATTAAAGTGATATAAATCTGCCGAACTGTCAGTTTTAGCATGTACGATGAGCAACTTACGTTGATACATGGTTTCAAATGATGCAGTAATGCAATAATTCATAACGTTTCAACAACTGAGGCAAGTACGTGCTAACAATGATGGATAAACCCTCAGTCCAAAATATGTTTGTGGGCTAATCCTCCTCTCGGTCTGCATTTGGAAGCATCTCTCGGCGGGAGATTAACAAGTCATAAGTAATGACCAGTGACACGTTTGGCAGGGTTTGATGGTTGCCAACCAAAGACTCTAGTTCTAGTAGTGAAATAGTTTGCCGAATAGCTTAAATCCTACCATGTTAGTGGTAATAGTGATACATAGTTATGACAGAAATAACCTAGGAATACTAGGGTAATGCTTTGTATCAAATAAATATTCGGACAATCTATATAGTTAAATTTTATTTATCTTATTGCAAAACAACTGTTCTTAATCCTTCTCATGCTAATCGTGATCTGAATATCATTTACTAAAAGGGTTTGGATATTGATGATACCCCGAGTAAATCAGGATCGAAGATGCTTGAAAATCAATCTGTAGTATCTGAAAATGTTTCACCAATCGGATGCATGTAGAAATGTAACAGGTCAGAGATTTGACATACCTTATATTTTGTTCAATAGAAGATAAATTGGAAAGCATTGTAGAAAATATGGATCTATCTTCAGCTACATTATTTTCCCTCTCTGAACCTAATATCTTTATCATTCATTAGAAGTCTAGAATAGCAGTTTTAATATAAGTGTACAAGTCTAGACATAGATTGCGTTAGCTATAATATTTTAGTCTTAGAAATATATGAAACCAAGTTCCGATTTATCTTAACATATTAGTTCTTACTTGAACAACAGATAATATGTTATGTTTTAATTTATTTTAATTTACACAAGTCCAATAGTTGTTTTCTTAATCCAAATGTTTCGGAGATGACTCTTCACCCCAACATCATTCAGTATTCTTTTCAAAATCTGAACACCTTATGTTCCTTGGAATTTTTGTTCATAATTCTTGAAAGACTATCGCTGCCAATATTTACAAAACATTCCAAAACTTAATTACGCTAACTTTACATCGGTATATATCCGATCCAAATCGCATGCATCTAAACACCACGAACATTTGTTAGATATTTATTCAACAACTCGGTTTTAAAAGTATTATTTTTGTTGAAACTGTTAAATAAAATATAAATACCATTACTGTAATAACAACAACTATTACTAGTACTACTACTATTAACACCGCCACTACAACTACTACTATTACTGCCATCATCATAACCACTTTATCATTACTACTTATACTACTATTCTTTGTTGTTGCTGCTACTACTGCTATTTATTCTACAAATACGTTTGCTACTGCTATCATTGGCTTTACTGCTTCAAATAATACTACAGTTATATCATACTCTACCAATATTACTACTTTTAATTCTTCTTATACTATTAGTAACTGTTTGACTTATACAAGATAAACTAGAATTACTACTATCACAACCGTAGACGTGGTTTAAACAAATACACTATTTTGACGGAATGCACGGGCTATATCGACGGCTTTGTATTTGCGACAAAACTATAACACGAAACACTTTACTCCATGAAATTCAAGTAAGAAATAAAGACCTCATGGATATTAACTATAATTATTAATTAGATTACTTATTATAATAGTGCATTGATACGGTAAGTTTGACCGTAGCAGAAACTGTATAATTGTATCTATATCATAGCATACGCAAACAACAGACCATGATCGGACAGTTCCTATAGGAGCTGTGTGTTCGTGGTCTACATCCAACTTTGTAATGACCTGAACTTTTTAAACTGTTTTAAAGAAGTTCAGGTCATTACAAAGTTGGATGCATGAGTCTGAAATAATGAATTCAATTAGGGAAGTTATTGAGTTTTGTTGCTGAAACTGGATCAAGTCGACAACCTCTGTGCTTTAACAATGTTTTGGACGTATATTTAGACAGACGTTTCCCGATCAGAAAATTGCAATAATGTCATATAATAACACGTCTAAGACAATGCTAATTTTCAAGCAGCATTATTTGTTTTTTACAAATTAAGTCACTGTAGTAAATTAACCCTTTCCTAAAACAATACGTCTTTCTATTCCATTGCAAACAGAGTAGACCACGAACACACAGCGCCTATAGGAACTGTCCGATCAGAGTCTGTTGTTTGCGTATGCGTTGGAATCAGACGTATGTGCGCTGGCTGATGTATTTTGTCATTTATCAAAATAAATAGCTTGCACTTATTAACTTATTCTTTCTGTTTCGAGAAATGTTGGAAATCGTGAAATATGGGATTTGTAACAAACCTTTCAAAACTGCACTACACATTTACCTGTATAATCCAATGCATATTCACGAGCGGTCAGTATGCACCTAGGCAATATCAATTTTCTTAATACATTGTATTGTGTTATTTCATAATAAATTCATATAAAAAGGGACATTTGAAACAAAATGTCTATGTCTTTATAATGTATATTAACTATTTCGTACCATAATTATTAAGAAAAGTAAGAATGTGGAATTACAATTTTCCAAGTAGTGAAATAAATTTAATAATTCTCACTTTGTGTATTTATTAATTTTATACAAAAATTATTCATTATTGTTCAAAAAATAGAAAAAAATATATCAATTTTCCTATTTATTATGGTACAAAATCATATCATTTTAATAACGTGCAGTTTCATGATAAATTGATACTACAAATGTAACATTTGATAGAAACATCTGTTTCTGTATATTGTTTACTTACTATTGTGCATCAGAATTATTAGGAAAGTTGACAGTTTTCTTATATGTGAAATACATTTGATAATCCTTATTTAAAATGGAAATTATTTATTATATTTCACAAATTAAAAAATGTCATATTAATTTCTTAATAATTTCTCGTGCAAAATTATATCAATTTTCTGAATGCATTTTCATGAAAAATTCATCTTAAGAAATCTGATTTCTATTTCCTTAAACATGTTTATTTACTTTGTTGGATAAAGGTTAACTAGAAATAGTATAAGTGTATGTCAAAAAATGACATATTCTATTCCTCCTCATACTCAAAAATCTGACAGAAATAAACCCAAATGTGCAACGTAAATTTAAACATTAATCATATGTTATCTTACACAATATATCTCGTGTTTCCCCACTACAAACACCACAGTTACTACACCAGCCAAATACAAGTGGAGAAAGTGGAAATAAATCGTATATTCCCATTATTAGTATTCATGAGTGGTTAGTAAAGGGTTGGATCTCGCAATATTAGTAACATGCTCTAATTGCCTTCTCATGAGTCCCAGAAAAAGGTGCATCAACAGATTCTGATCCGTTCGGGCGGGCTGTTGAGTCGTGTTGTTACCTAAGTTGTTGAAATTAATAATGTGTGTTAAATATAAAGTGATTTATCACTAAATCCATTCTGTTACAAAATTCAATTTAATAAACTGTTAAGAAAGAGTTTTGAGCACTCTTATAGTCTGCCCTTGGCTTGCACAGTTGAGGATTTACTGCATGACATTAAGCTGATCAAACTACTTTATACTTGAAAAAGTATGTGATAAACATCTTGAGTGATTACTCTGTACCAGCGTGTTTATCAAAAACATGGTGCCGAATCCAATTGGTGGTAGATCACTTCACTAATCATAAAGACCATTGACACGTTAAGCATGACCTTTGAAAAGCAAACACTTGTCCAGATGTTAAAAGAGATATTTGCCTGTACCCGTTGTAAATTTTAATGCCAGATACACATTTTGCCTACATCAAATGTTACTACGGTTTTGAGAAACTCTTTTTGACCAGGTGTTATTTCGTATTTAGGGTATTGCGTATTTAACTCAAGACTGTAATATTTGTAACAACTTATTAAGCCATCAAATACTAGCATGTACAATGATGGTAATATTCCATAAATGGCATTTGCTAACAGCTCGGCTCCATAATCGAAGCTGTTTGACACTCATTCAATGATAGCTCTTCTTTCAAAGTTACCTAATTTACCTATAGAGTTATATCAATGCTACTGCTACTTTAATGTTTTGTAGTATTTAAAACAATTACAGTAAAACCTCTCTAAACCGGAATTCTAGTAGAGAATTATAAAGAAACTTTTACGCAGGTGGCTTTCTGGATGACCTTTGCCCTGCAGTAAGATGCCGACTGACTACAATACTGATATGTATACTAACTTGAACGTCTGGGTAAGAGGGTTTTATTGTGCCTGCTAAATTCGTATAAAATATCGTGAAAATTCAGGTTGCGTATGTTACTACTTTTACAATAACCAATGACCTTAATGATGATTTACAACATCAGTCCTTCCTTGCTAAATCATGCTGTATTCTCCCATTACATGTGGATTAGAAGCTCTTTTTTATTATAACGTAAACCGGAGTTTGCAGGTGTGCAATTGCTAAGATTCCCTGTGTTCATGTACCATTGCTAAACATCAACTAATATCCATGGTGTAAATATTTCCTACAAGGCTATTCGTGAGGATATGGGTTAAGGGTTCATGAAATATAGCATCGTATTGCAAGAGTGTGTATTTGTTATCTTATTTAAAAATGATGAAAATGTAAAAACGCAAAATATGGTTTATTTTCCAAGGCGGTACTCTCTTTGTCACTCTAAATTTTGTTTAATGCATGTGTTCATGCGTCGTAATAAAACTATTCTATTTTATATTAATGATGCCATTATTTCGTACATGCATATACAATTAGTAAAGGTTACTTACGGTCAATAATCACGATTGTAGACACGGTATATATATATTGCAATTAACAGTCAATCGGTAGATTGTTACCGATTTTTCATTGTGAACGATTAATCGATTATAATCATCATATATATTGTGCAGTTAAAACTGAGATTTACACGTTAAGTCATATGGATCGAAAAATACATTAAATAACTGTTGACACCAGTATTTAAACACACATATTTTATTGTGTTTATTGAAGTGATTCAGTCATGACAGTAACTTTCAAGCAAATAGACAAAACAAGACGAACAACTCTGATTTCATACATATATCAAAGGAGTGAAACATTATATCAAGAAACAAACTGTTTTCAACGCCAAACGTCCATTGATAGCACTGTGTTAAGTTTGTCATAAAAACATTGGCTAATACAGAATGTTTGAAATATAGATTTCACGTCTTTAATAAATAGAGCTGTTGTCTTTCAAATTGGTTTGGTAATAAATGAAATTACAGCATAATAAATGAAATTACAGCACAACTAACCAACAAAGCAGATTATCTCCACCTGAACTATCTGAGCTGGCTATACATTGTTTGCGTTTAGGCAAATTAATATAGACATGAATAGGCAAGTTGGTACAAGCGTAAGTCTGTGTTCTTTAAGAGTCTTAGAAATAATCGGTTTTATATATTCTTAGTATATTTTAGTTCTTTTGTCCATTATAATACTACTGAAGACAATACGAAACAACAAGTTCTTCATCATAGAATTGAGGATCACCTGGACCTACTAGTCGACAGGTTCTTCAGAACAAACAATGCGTGCTTCCGAATAGACAGAAACTTATACTCAGTAAAGACAATAATGCTTTGAATTCAGAATGAAAACTATGCTGTTGTACATAGCTATAAGAACTGACAAAACTTACTGTAAGATCTAATGTATAGTAAGTCTATTTTCTCGTTGCCTGGATTAGGGAAAAAACGTGTATTTCATACAACTGCTTTCAACCACAACCATTGATAATCAGAACAGTGTCGGACAGGGTATGGTATTCAAAGCATGTGCAGAAAGAATATGGTTTGAAGTATTTCCCTTGTTGTTACCTTCTTTGTACGGGGTGTAAGCTGAGTCCAATATAGGTATCAGAGCAGTGTGTGCATGCAACGATGGGTCGGGTTTCATTTTCGCACTGTGCCCCTATGTTAGCATATGAGTCATGCATGAAAGACCACATACAAAACACACCCTAGCCCAAACACCACCATGCCAAATGAGAACAGCAAATGTGCATGCCTATCAAAAGCCAAAGTCAAAGCAAACAAACACATGGAAAAGATGGAAGTACCGGCTTGGAACTGTCAGTGACAGGTGAATTATGTGTATCTTTGCTAGATAACATATCCTTGCAGTACCCTAGACACACCAGACCAATACAATACTTTACAGTAAAGTGTTTAACTGTATACTTTTGTATACATTATAACCTATTTTTCCTCGTGGTGTCTATCATTGGCAGGCAATGAAACAGTCCTGTGCATGCTCCGTGTGTGTGTGGATATTCATGTTGCCTCACGTGTCTGACTTCTATTCTGTTTTAAAAATTATGTTGTATCATGTTTAACCCTTTTAAACTCGATTATTTGATAAAGCGTTAAATTGAATTTCAACATGTTTAATTATTTTTTTATCTTACTAAGGGTCACCTGACTGGTATTTACTAAAAACATTCGGATTAGACGCGTATCAACTCTATATGTCATTAGAAATAATAGCGTGTGTCACGCATTTATTAGTTTCCATAATCTTGAATACAACGGGCGAAACTAATATATGCATGTTTTCATATTAGTACAGATATATACATAATTGGTTTTAACTGTAAAAGAGCATTTAGATCTAATTTTGATAAAACTATTACTGGCAGTGCATACTGTTCGACAGCACGTATTGTCTACCCGAGGTTGGTAATGTCCGAAGAGAGGTTAGCCGAGGTGGACATAACCATACCGAGGATTGGCAATACGTGCTGTCGCCCTCCATAGCATGTAATATTCATTTTATTATACCGAGCATTAAAATCTATATCATCAGCTAAATTATTTATTCAATGACAACACAACAAACAGTTATAATTGGTGCTTAACACAATGGAATAGCTTCACACTTCTAGTTATTACACGTTTTTTTTCTTGAAAGATCCTCCGAAATGGTCGCAAAATTCAACATTTCACATATTATTTAAAACAAAGTCAGAATAATTTCTGCTGTCAGAATTATTTTTGGTGATAAAATTGAGACCGTCGGAAGTAATCAGCCATGTCTGTCGAATTACGTCACACGCATACTATTGAATAAGCGCTTTCCTGATCTAGAGGAAGTGTTGCCTGAATGAGATAATGTTGTAAGAAAACAGTACCATTTGTTTCATGACAGGTTTATGGAAACTTTGTATAGGAAAGTCAAATGAGGTATAATGATACGATTTGTTGAATGCACGACATAACATAACTGAGATATGCCACAGATAATACTTGTAATATAATATAGCGGTATGGGCATGGAAGAACGTTTTGTTTGTGATAATTAATTATAAAATAGTGTCTTACCTCCAATTTCCGCAAGGGCTACAGCTATTAAGACTGCATACAAAAAGCGCATCATGATTGTACCGATGCAAACATCTAAAGTTGTAAGCGATTATGTTTCGTTTATATACCATAGCGTCTTTGTCATTAAGCAGAGAAACAAAACGGAAAAATGCAATAATTCTTCTGTTTGTCATTCAGAGACTACTTGTATTTACATTACCTCCAAATAAGAGCAAAACAATACTGGTTACAGCTGTAAATTAATCACTCACGTTTTGTGAAAAGAAATTATTTTCATTTAATCGTATCATTATTACTGATTGCAAATAATCGTTTTCAGTTCAAATAAATCAAACCAGCATTTGGAGTATTTGCAAGTATTTACAGATACTTAATAAGTCCGATGATAGCCGTTACATGGTGACAATGTTTAATTTACAAACCACTGTCTTGTACGTGAGATGTATGGCCAGGCTAAATAAAATATATAATGCATGTAATTAATCACCAACATCTGAGGATAGGCGTACTTCTGATTGTCAATTGGTAAATAGGATGAGTTAATATAGTGTCTTAAATAGATGTCTAATTGACATATAATCTCCATTGTGAAATCAACGCCCAAGATCGCCGTCACTACAATTTTACATGTATACAGCAAGTACCATAACTGCCGCTGCGGCCAAACATTCAAACAATTATGTTTTTCATAAGACTTAATTGACAAATGTATACTTATATCTTTATTTCACAAACTCACTTCAAATTCAATGTTTTCGTATATGTTGAATAAAGTACGTCTCTGCTCTCGCTTTCGTAGTCAACAAAATTGCAATCCATTTCATTTTATCTAACAAGCAACATTTAATCAGCATATTTGGGGAAAAGAGTTAAAAAGGATATAACGCTGTGAAAGACGATAGAATAGGTATTTGTCAATGGATGACAAAGTATACATACAAACGGTTTAGTAACAAAACTGCAACTATTTATAAAGTGTGAAGAAATGATCTTAACAACTGACAATGGTGAATGTACACTTTGTCTAGTTTATAGGTGTAGTGATTACCTTATCTAACATTCATGTGAATAGCATGCTGCATGATCCAGATGAGATGCCAAAATAACTCAGCGTTTCATCAGGATCCAAGGTATTTGAAACACAATATTTAATGTCTGATAATGTTTACCGAATCGTGTTACTGTGTAATTTGAACAGCTCAAGGTTTATCAGACTTCCATTATGACATGATTAATCCGCTTTGCCACGTCTTTGCAAACATTAGACACCTCTAGTAGGGACTGTCTGATCAGAGTCTGTGGTGTTTGCTTATGGAACTATACAGGTCTGATCCTGAAGGTCGAAAATTATAAAAATAAATTAATGAATATTTATGAAGTAATTCATTCATACACAAATGTTAATGAGGGAAAACGTTAATTCGTTATATTTTCAACAACCCGGTAGGATAAGGATTTCGAGTTCAACTACAATACCCTCACATAGTTTACATATACATATGAATTTACTAGAGTCTATCATATCTTCAAGATTCAGTTAATTGTAGACGTCGTGATATAGATTGCGTTATATCTAACAATGAAATCTTCCAAATATCTATAACCAAATACGCCTCTTACACGAATTCAAATTTAACATAGCAAACTGCTATTTTAGTCTGCGAGTGTAGTGAATCCGTCTCTTTGCTGTCATCCGCAAAATGTGCGTTTGAGACCTGAGTCCGCTGTATTTCGTTGAACATATCCGAAACTTAAAATTTGCATCATATATTGGTATAGAATATTCAGAATTCCTGTCCAGAATCCAATACTCTTTCATGAATACCAGAGACTAATACAGTCCGGTTGTGAATGATCAAGAAACATGACTTGTATAAGGAATCCGTGACTAATTTTTAGATACTGTGAGTCCCTGATTGGTTATAAATTGCAATAAAATACCACAATTTGAGCCGAACGTATTTGCATTGTATTTTAGTGTTCGTTTTGAGCAGCTGTAGTTTGACTGAATTTATAAGCTAACTTTGAGATAATAGTATTCAGAGAACTGACGAGCCCTTTTAGCTAAAACTGTAGGCGGATGGGTGATTAATTAGAGTTCCGTGTCAGCAAAATGTTATGCTTGGATACACCTCTATTTGAGGTATTTCTCATTGGGCAGTGAGATATAGTGAATTCGATATATAAACAAATATTTGCATTATGATGGCCCATTTAAGAATAGTTTGTATTAGCTGACCTGAATAACATCCGACAAATGCAAACGTCTGCATGATTAATTAGCAAACATTTGAGTTAATTGAGTTAATCAAAAAACTGTATATTCAAAACAAGCGTCTAGGTTTCGAATATAACTAGTAATATTATTCAAATTGGCAAGAGTTTTCAAACATTGTATCTATCAGCTAAACCTGCCAGCTAAGAAACTTTGCACTGTACATCAGCAAGCTGAATGTAACTGCTGGTCTGCAAGGTCTAAATACAATGTTAACTTGAGCACGAATAGCTCAAGATGAGCTTTTATAATATTATGGTGCCCGTCAGTATTTTTCAGTCTATGCACCGCCAACATTTATTATTTAATAAAATGTTATATTAAATCGCAAATTGGATTAATGTTAAACTTTACGTTTCATCTTCATGTGGTCTTTTGTTCAATTTGTCCAAATTTCTAGTCCATTGCCACGGTAGGGTGCAGGAGTCGAAATCAGATCATCAAAATGAGTAACATTTGACGTTGTACCAAGTTTGCTAAAATATGACTGCTAAAGAAGTGGTTATTATTTATCATTTGGCTATATAGTAAAACTTTGAATATCACATTCTTCAAATCGAGCAGACAAATTTGTTTATTATTTGATATATAGTTTTACTCAACTGGCAAAGATCGTTGAACAGATTATTCTGATCGATCAATATACATTATAGCTCTAACGGATGTGGACATTTTCCTTATATGGCTTTAAAGTATGGCAGAGATGTCTTTATTTGCACTTTTTATTAAACTATGGTGACTTGAGACAAGTGGACGGTTAGGACGTCCGAAAACTAGTTCAAACATCCCAGTTGTGGTTTTACGACTATTCCAAGGCGGCACTCTCTATGTTACACTTACTTCTATGATTTTCTTGTACCTCTCTTTGTACTTGTACGTTTGTTGGTGTTTAATATTTGTGTATATTTTGTGTATATATGTATGTATGTATGTATGTATGTATGTATGTATGTATGTATGTATGTATGTATGTATGTATGTATGTATGTATGTATGTATGTATGTATGTATGTATGTATGTATGTATGTATGTATGTATGTATGTATGTATGTATGTATGTATGTATGTATGTATGTATGCATTTATGTATGTATGTATGTATGTATCTATGTATCTATGTATCTATGTATCTATCTATGTATGTATGTATGTATGTATGTACGTATGTATGTATGTAAGTAAGTACGTACGTACGTACGCACGCACGCACGCACGCACGCAAGTATGTATGTATGTATGTATCTATGTATCTATGTATCTATGTATCTATGTGTGTGTGTATGTGTGTATGTGCGTATATGTATGTGTGCGTGCGTGCGTGTGTGTGCATGTATATGTATGTCTGAGTCTGTGTGCTTATTTCTATCAATGTTTTGGTAATTGTTGCGAACACTGTGTGTCGCCTTACTTGCTTGACTTTACTTTTTGTATAGTAATCGTTTTTAATCCTCTTCTTCTCCAAATCCATATGGCCAACAATTCGACATACTCAACACACCTTGCTGCCAATTACTACTATAGTCAGGCACTTATATAGAAAACTTTAAATATCATGATTGGTACAACTACTATAGCATCTACTTTTCTACTGTTTGTATATTTATTAATGTTACTAATTACTATTATTACTATTATTGTTTTGCTCTGAAGTGTTAACTGACCGTAGCTCCAGACAGTAACCCTATACTCGCCCTACTCATGAGTATACATGTTAGAAACAATGGCGTCATGAATGTTAATGATCTAAATTTGTAAAATGATATATGAACACGGGAATATGTGGTCGTGGCAGATCGTGTAGAATCATATACACTATTCTATAAAACAGAGCAGACCCTCGTCAGGCGATTCAAACATTAACTCTCTAATGTGAATCTACCTTGTTTAAAATCATATCTTTGAAGTAAACGGTTAAGTATTTAACTTACATACGATAAGTTCTGGTAACCAATAGAGCCTCTCTATAGCGGCATCTACTGGTGTGATGTACATATGTTCTGAAAGTGGGTGACATTCTTAGTCTTTAAACAGTTGGCATCGCAAGTGGGAAATTGCATGCAGATAAACGCAGAAATTTAGTCTAGCACAAGGGAACCATCTGCCTTTAAAGACAGCAAAACATGTCAAATTCAGAACTCAAGTATGTCCGGAAAAGTGAACGGATGATTAATACCACCTACTTGAACGATGGAACTTAAAATCAGAAAAACACGTTTGGGAATATTTCATAAATTAATTTTGACAAATGAATGGTTATGTGGCAAATTCGTCTTCATTGTTATCATTACTGCCAAATTTGAATTATGTAAGTAAGAACAAGTTCGATCATAGTTGGCTGATCAGTCTATTAGGCTTCCATATTATCCGAATTAGCTTAAACACTTTATTTCAACCACCTTTGAAATAAACAATCATATAATCAACTAGTCTATCAACCCAGCCAGTGCTCAAACAGTGCAAACACAGATATACAGTTATTTTCCTTATTTATTGATAAGCCAATGTGGGCTTTGTTTTCTTCGGGGTATGTCCTGTAAAGATGTTTGCAACTACGAGCAACTAACCGTAATGCAACGGTAACTTAAATCTTAAATCTAGAAAACATTATTGCAATTCCGGTTTTTATTTCAAAACTGAGTGTCATGTAATTGCAATACGAATTCGGGTACAGTTTACATCCCAGTTTCGCAATCAATTTATTGCTTTCTGGGCTGTTTTTTTTATTTTTGTTTGTTTGTTTGTTTTTATTTTTTATTTTTGGTAGTTTTACTCCTTTTGAAAATTGGAGTAAAGACATAACCGTTTACAAATTAATAAGTACGTAAAATGAATAGAGAAATTCGATTTCAACCACATACCATATTTTATTACTGTCCGGCGTGTATTGTCTCAAGCAGCTACTTACAGGCCTTCAATGAATCGAAAGAGTATGGTTTTATCGCACGTGCAGGGTAATCTATACTACTGAAAGTATGCACTGACGGTTATTCGCAATAAAATATTTAACGTGTCTAAATTTACTAAAGGGCTCCGCTAATAATATATGTTTATATTCGATCAGTTGCATTTTAACTGAACTATTCAGGCGTTTACGAAACTACTGGGTCGCAAATAGCTTATATCCTGACAAGACATGAAATTGTTCAGTGTATTTTGTCACCAAGATGACTTTGTAAATAAACGAAACTGCAGTTGTTTTTGTGTGTCATCCACTCCAAGTAATAAATGCATTTGATGTTGACTTTACCTCCTCATAAGGAATAACAATTAATCGTTGTATTTCGTAACTCAGCGGTTGTAAATTAACAGTATTCTCATTTAATCGCACCGTTATTAGTGATTGTAAATTATCTATATCAGTTCAGATACATCACAATAGCAGTTTGGTTATTTACATGTATTTACAAATGCTTAATATACTTAATAAGCTCGACTGTAGCATGTTAATGGTGACAATGGTTATGTTTCAACTACAATAGTGTACGTCATATATATGGTCAGGGTGCATTGCACGTAACAAGTGAAATTTATATTGTTCATATGTAAATAGTGTGCTACAATACATATAATTGGTTCTATGTTCCAATGTTGCTGCATCGTACTACAACAACAAACACTTGATAACCATTTGGATGAAATGTATGTAATATTTCTCCATTCAATAAAGTGCAATGGTTAATATTTTTGAATGATTGTTCTTTTGGACGGGGGATAAACTGAGTGCAGCATAAGTAATCCCGGTCAGGTGCGAATCCGTTTTATACTCACACGTGTATACATTCGTCTGTACTTCACAAAATATCTGTCAAATCAACAACAAAATTGACAGACAAATGACATTAATAACAAACAATTTTCAATAATCTGCTGACAGTTTAGGAAGCAAGAACATGAATTTAAAAAGTACCTAGTTATAGTCTACTTTCAGTCCGAATGACGGCTCTGCCTAATGTACACTTACGCCATTGTGAAAGGAAACAGGAGATCTATTCCGTAGAATCTGTACTGGACTAAAAAACTATATACAAGTTCAAGACGGTTTCTGCGTGAATGTTGCGTGAAATAAATAAATAAAGGGCATCGATTCCAGTGTATTAGATATATATATTAAAACATTTTAACTAAATTCGTATTTAATAAGCGTTAATACAGACTATCGCTGTTAATATTTACATGATTCAAATACTTAATTACATTACTGTTACTACTTGCACTACTTCGACTGCTTGATATCCATGTGAAATTTGTATTCGTCCTAGGTCATCTATATTTATAAGATATTCAATAGCATGGCATTGAAATATCAAATTACTACTACAACTACTACCACTGATACTACTACTACTACTAGGGCTGAAACGAGTACCCGCGGGTCGGGTAGAAATTGG
Organism: Azorinus chamasolen; assembly: GCA_963576725.1. Lineage (NCBI taxonomy): Eukaryota > Metazoa > Mollusca > Bivalvia > Cardiida > Solecurtidae > Azorinus > Azorinus chamasolen. The sequence continues at coordinate 13,704,778 of OY755253.1, forward strand.
CGGGTACTCGGGTACAAAATCACTACCCGTCACCCGATATGAAATCTTAAGCAGAATCTAATTGTTAGTTTTCGTGAAAGAAAGAAAGCTAAAACACGTTAAAGGTAGAATTTATTCAAGCATCCTTTTGTTTATGAGCAGATGAAGCTTGAACAGGCAAGTAGACATAAAAACAGACATATGAAACAAGCCTCCGTTAACACATTGTTCGTTCGTATTCGACTGGTAAATGTGCATTCGTAACTATTCGTTGTATTCCGTAAGGGTTCGGAATATAGAAATAGCTGTGTAAGTTCCGTGTGGTAAATGTGTTTAATGTTGCTCCGCAGAGAGAATCAACCAATCCAATTTGAGGTCGCGGATTAACCATGACATTTGTTAGTGTAACCCTTTCTCAACGGAAAATACCAATATATTGTCTACATGTAACTCATGATGTAAGGTGTATAACTGCGGACATTACCTTGATCTTGAATCAGTTATCTATTTACACAAGATTTACGTCGTAGAACAACAGAAGAATGATGGAATAGTCTACACTTTCGCCAATTATGTACAACACACTTTGCTTTCACAAACAATAAAACTTTCGTTTTAACACGTTCATAATTTCATGCATGGCCCGGTACATCTGTAACAGCCAGGTTTACGTCACGTTGCTGCTTTATTTTAGCGAAATTTAAGCAACGATTCATATTTTATTCGAGAAACCAATAATAACCAAGGGAGGATACTACAGTAGGTACTTAGTACTTACCATACGTCTATACTTTAGTGTTATCGGGTACCCGGGTACCCGCGGGTAATTGCAGAACGGGTACCAGGGTAGATAGAAAATTTGTACCCGTTTCAGCCCTAACTACTACTACTACTACTACTTCTACTATTACTACTGCAACTACTTCTTCTTCTTCTTCTTCTTCTTTATTTCTTTTTTCTGTCTTTTTTTTTCTTCTTCTTCATCGTCTTCTTTTTTCTTTCTTTCTCTCTTTTTGTATTTTTTCTTCTTCTGCTTCGTCTTATTTTTCTTCTTAATTCTGCCATTTTTCTTCTTATTCTTCTTCTTTTGCTTCTTCTTCATCCTCATTATCTTCATGATCATCATCTTCTACTTCCTCCTTTTCGTATTATTTTTCCTCTTCTACTTCTCCTTCTTTTCATTTCCATCTTCTTCTTCTTTATCGTCTTCTTCGTCTTGTTCTTGTTCCCATCTTTCTTTTTCTACATCTTCGTCTTCATCATCAACTACTTTTTCCGTTTTATTGTATTTATTATTATTATTATTATTATTATTATTATTAGTTCTTTTTCTTCGTCTTCTTATTTGTCTTCTTCTGTCGTCGTCTTCTATTTCTCTTATTTTTATTTTTATTCTTTTTCTTCTTCGGTTTCGTTTTCGCCTTCATCTTATTCCTCTTCATGATTATCTTCAGGTCTATACGTGATGCCATTACTCATATAATATTTGTTTTATTTGTTGTTTTATGGAATGGTGCCTGTCCGTCTGTATGTATGTCTGTCTGTCAGTCTGTCTGTTTGCCCGTCCGTCTGTTAACCACATCTTTGCCCGCGCAATACCTTGACAGCATAAATTGGAGGTATATCATGGACAGTAAACGATCCCTGTTGACATAGAGGACAATCTATCAAAGTTACAGTAACCTCAGACTCAAACATATTGTCAATAACGTGATAAGTATTAGGTGTGATGTTTTTTATACTCGGTTGGAAGGTTGGTAAAGGCTAGTAGATGAGCCCTGTTGATTTTGATGTCAGTGATTCAAAGGTCAGGGCCAAATTAACCTTCAACTCAAAACTAGTGTTATCTCAATAATTTGGTAAGTATTAGGTCTGCTGTCTTCATACTTAGTAGGGAGTGTGTACATGGCTATTACGTGACCTCTTTAGATTTTGAGGTCAGTCTGTCAAAGGGCAATGTCACAGTGACCTTCAATACAAAAAACCGTCCGCTCAACATCTTAATAAGTATTATATATGCTGTTTTCATACTTAGGAAGGAGGCTTTTTATATGGATGACCCTTATTGATTATGAGGTCATTTGGTCAAAGGTCCAGTTCCAGGTCACAGTGACCATCAGCTCAAACAATTTGTCTACTCATTAACTTGATAACTATCGGGTGTGCTGCCTTCACACTATGTCAGACGGTTGGTCATGGCCAGTAGATGGTCATTTTCGATTTTGAGGCCATTTGGTCAAAGGTCAATGTTACATTGACTTTCAACTAAAACTTCTTGTCCGCCAAATAACATAACTATTTTGTCTTCATACTTAGTAGGTAGATTCGTCATGGCAAATAGATAACTCTTATTGATTTGGAAATCAAAGGGCAAGGTCACGGTGACTTTCATTCATAAAAAGATGCCTGCTCAGTAACTTGATAACTATTAGGTGTGCTGTATTAACACTTAGTAGAAAGGTTTACCATGGCGAGTAGATTACCCCTATTGATTTTGAAGTCAGTTTGTCAGAGGTCAATGTCACTTCGGGCGTATAATACTCCGACACAAGGATCTCTTGTTAACACAACTATGAGCTGATATTAAAATTACACAACATAAAATTCCTACAATGTATTGGTTACAGAAACTACATAAAACCCCAAATAAAGTGCGTTTCTTTGCAAATTCGAGCTTTTGTACAACTTTTAAGTTGTCTGTCCTTTTCTTAACTTCTTGCTTAACTAAGATAAACGAACATGTAAAATTATATTTTGACAAGACTTATGAAAATTCTGGAATAAATATATTTTGGTCTATTAAAAACTCCTCAGAAGTATTAAACAAACTTAAGAACAAACGGTTTCTTGCATCCACTGCATCCACTCTTGCACATACGATTTTTCTGCTTTGTACATAACCCTTCCTCAAGATCTCATTAAAGATAAACTTACAAGCTTAATACAGAAACTATTTGCCATAGAAAACACATCATTTTTCACATGTAATGCTTAAAAAGCTTTCTTTCCTGACGAGCCGATGAACTATTACACCAATTGGTCTTGCTTAGTAGTTTGTGAATCACTAACCTATCTTCGGGATAACATATCTGTACGTTATTGGAATGATATATACCGTCAGGTTATTGGTATTCCTATGGGTACGAATTGCGCACCACTGGTCGCCGATTTGTTTGTGTACTTCTTTGAGAGAGCTTTCATTTTGAGTTTGAACCCACAATCAATCACAAGAAGATGTCATAAAAGCCTTTAATGATACTTCTCGATATTTGGATAATATTTTCAATTTAGATAACCATTCCTTTGATGTTTTGGTTCCTACCATTTACCCAAAAACACTAAAATTGAATAGACTTGATTCACAAATGGATATGACACCGCACGTGAATTCCGTGTGTAGATCTAGTTACGCACAGCTCCGGCAAATAGGCCATATAAGACAAAAAAAATGGAAAAATATTCAAACAGGGAGAGCCACACACGAAATGACACCGCACCAAACACCATCTAACAAGAAACGGTAAAGCCACAAGACAAAACATAACAGGACGCATATCAAGACGAAACATATTAAATATTACGCATATTAAACAACAAAATTGACCGTAGGCTGAAAGCAGGAGTGCCGCCTTGGAACGGCCAGCAGCCAAAAAAGGGCTACTGGGGAACTTAAACCTGGTTTACGGGTACCCAACCTCGTCCTTATCCCACTTTCACCAAAGTCAAAATGTAAATAAAATTCCCCCTCCAGACAACTCAACAACATGCATAACGATGTCTGCCAAAATGAAAATGATTTGAAAATAAACGTTAGAGGTAAACAAGCGACGTCATCATGTAAATGACGTCATAATTTAAAAGAACGGGAAACTATTTGAAACACATCTACACCGACATTTAATAAAAGATAAATCGCAAGAAGATACAATTACTAGTGGGTATTTTAAGCATGCACAACTGTTTTGTTTGAAAAAGAATAAACTTGACATCGTAGACATGTAATACCTTTCACCTGATGCTACCAAGAATTTGGTAAATTGCCTGGTTACATCAAAACTTGACTACTGCAACTCATTGCTGCATGGAATTTCAAAAAGCATGCTGCGGAAACTTCAAAGGGTGCAAAACACAGCAGCCCGTATCATAACCAAGACTTCTCGATATAATCACATCACTCCGGTTTTGAAGGAACTTCACTGGCTTCCGGGTCAACATCGGATCGAATTCAAAATTTTGACACTTACGTACAAAGCCATGCACAATGAATCCCCCAAGTACATTGTCGACATGTTTGACGTGTACAGGCCTCGCAGAGGGTTAGCAAGTAGTTAAGTGCCGTTGGTTGTACCAAGAAGACGTATGGTAAAATACGGGGACAGGAGTTTCATGCATGCAGCTCCAAAACCTTGGAATGGTGTGCCGTCAGGCATCAGGGACGCCAGCTCAGTTGCATCTTTTACAAAAATGCCTGAAAATGCATTTCTTCAACCTATTTTACTAGGACATTCCAAGGACAGGAAAATGTAGGTAATAACTATTAATCATGACGACTGCTGCCTTAGCCACGGAGTGTCGATCCTGCCATTTTCTTGTGACTGTCGGGACATTTTCAAATTTCTCTCCGTTTGGACATTTCCTGCTTGCAAAATATTGGTTGAGGAGTTTCCTGTCAGTTGTTTGGGTTACGCACTATTTGTGGGCGCTTGATGTGTGGCTCGTGTTGTGCGGGTGGTGGATCTTGACGGTAGGGATAGTCCCTGATCTCTTTGAAACCGCCCGGATTGCGGCTCGGGTGACATTGTGTGCCTCACTTCATTGTCGGCTGGACTGATTTTATGATACTCCTTCGCCAGTTTTGTATGCTGGGTGTATAATTATATTGGTGGGCTGTTTGTAATATTTGTATTGCATTGTGTAGGTTATATCCATTAGCTACAAAATTGTCCTATTCTTTTAACCCATTGTCCTACATAAGTAAAACAATATCTTATGTATAGTGTTGTAAGCCAATCCAGGTGGTTCTGGCGTACCGACACTGACCATATATATAATGTTTCATTACAGTTTCAGTGATATGAGTGGACTGACACACTATAGTCACAGTATTCGTCTATTTCCTAAGATTTATGGACATAAAACGTACAGAAAAGGATGATTTTGATTTTATTTTTGTTCTACGATTCTTAAATTAATTCCATTTTTAATATTTTTATTGATATCTCTATCTTAAATTTCATTTGTTTTAAATGTTCTGTAAGCATTATATATAATCAGTTTTTTACATGCAAATTATTTATGTGAAGCGATTTTGAACACACATATCCTTGTGAAAAGAGCGCTATATAAATGTGGTATAATAATAATAATAATAATAAAGCTAACCCTTCGACACTTATGCGGCTTTTCTCGATATGGACCTTGAAATTGACAATGTAATAATTTCTTCTAAAATTATGACAAAAGAGATGATTTTGATTTTAATATTGTAAATTTCCCTCACCTTGATGGAGATGTTCCCCGTGCCCCATCTTACGGGATTTATATATCTCAACTTATTCGTTTCGCTAGAGCTTGTTCTTCTGTTGACGATTTTAACAGTCGAAATCTCATTTTAACTGAAAAGCTGCTTAAGCAAGGATATAGATATCATAAACTAAGAAAAACATTATCTAAATTTTATTATCGAAATATCTCTCTTATTGGCAAGTACAAATGTAATCTTAATGCGCACCTGCGACATGGTGTTTCACATCCTGAATTGTATGGTGATGTGATTGACAAACTTCGTAAAGTTATTGGACATACCCATTTTCTCACTTTGTTTACTAAATATATTAATGAAAAAGTGGTAAAGTCAAGCAGGCAAAGCCACATTTAAGACGTAACCACAACCAAAACACCGGTAGAGAGCATGACACACACACACACACCCAAACGTACACCAACACACGAGATGAACACTGAAAACACCAACAGACACACAAGAACCAGAGACAAACACTCCACACATGAACAAAATCACAAGTACAAAGACGCAAGGCAAACAAAAGGAAGGGTGAAAAAAGAGAGTACCGCCTTGGCACGGTCAGTAGCAAAAGCACCACTGGGGGTTTAAACCGGTTTACGGACGTCCTCACCTCACACTTCTCTCAAAGTCACCATAGCTTCACAAATAGTGTAAATAAAGGTATCACCGCCGGACTCACCCACAACATAGACGACGGTGAACACAGGACAACATGTAAAACATAGCATAATAACTATGACAATCCGTCAAATATGTACTCAATGACGTTGCTGAAGTCAGAGCACCTGCAGGTAAGCCATTAAGGGCACGACATCATGCCATCAAGAGTATACCATCATAGAATACTACCCCCGGCCTGTCATCGTGCAAGCAAACAGGGAAGCGTAGCTATCGACTGTAAAAGGGTCGATAAGCAAACATGCAGTGAGTTACAATATAATAGGGTCATGACCTTTCTTCCTAAAAGTTTTAATGCGTTTAATAAACAAATCGTGAAAATGGATATGACCCCGAACTTTCCTAATTTTGTAGATAACATCCCCATAAAAGTCTGGTTGAGAAATACCTTGTTGCAGTAACGTCCGTAGATTGCAATTATATTTACTAATGAGTGGTAAATTTCGATAATAAAATTTAGAAAAGGTTTTCCGAAGTTTGTGATATCTGTAACCTTGCTTAAGAAGTTTATCAGTTACAACTAATTACGACTGTTAAAATTTTCAAGCAAAGAACAGGCTCGGACAAACCGAATAATTTGAGAAATATAAACCCCATAAGATGTAGTACGGGGCACATCTTTATCTAGAAAAAGGATACATAACAAGTTTAAAATTAAAATCTTCTCTTTTATCGTATATTTTGGACGAAGCTTTATCATTTGTAATTGAAAGATTAAAATCTAAAAATGAAGCAATAATGTCAGATTGATTCGCTTTGTTTAAAGACAGTTCTTTTTGGGTAAACTGACGAAATCTTAGTTTCAAAATAAGGATTATCTAAATTCAAAATATCGTCTAAATACCTTTGAAATTTTATTAAAAGCCTTAAGGTGGCGAGATAGTTTAGCCCCAAAGCTCGAAAAAATCATATTTAAAACTACCAAGTCTAAGCCTGGTTGGTTAGTTATATTAATTTATTTGATTATTTATCAGAAACATCGATAACCCTATCAAAACCGACATTTGAAATCCATTTAAATGTGTCATTTCGAAATTTTTCAAACACCGATTACAAAGTTATTTTTTGGAATTGGATTTTTGATAAAACTCTCCGTTTAGGAGTTATGCAATATTTTAGTTTTAAGACCCCAAAGTTCTGCCTCCTGCTACGTTTCTTTTGATGTTAGGCGAACAAAGTAAGATATCAAAAAACTGCGACACGGATCCCTCGCTCAGACAATCCTTTTTGATATGCCGCAAACCGCATATAATTCGTACACAAATTACAGAAGTTATAGCTGTTTAAAATGCCGACATCTTAAAATTTGCATTGGTGGAAAACATCAAAAATATACAAAAGAGAACCCCAACCGTGTTGCATAATCCGATAATTATCAATAGCTTGACCAATTGAGAGCTTATATCGCAAGTAACATTTTCCACTAAGCTCCTCCTTTTTTCTTCCACCGGATCATTTAAAAAAAGCTGATTTTATTGCATTTTACCCATAAATCACGTGTCGCACTGGGCTTATCTAGTCACGTGACCTACATAGTTGAGGCTACCGAGGGGGAAATATGGCTGAATGAGACAACGACTAGCGGAATGATGTGTCTGACGCCGAGAAAATTACTTTAAGTTTATAGCTGTCAGTTGTTTTAATTATAATTATTTTTATTGTTATTATTATCAATTCAAATTGAATTGAAATTATCATTATTATTTTCCTCATTATTATTGTTGTTGTTATTATTATTGAAACTCGACTCTTGAAAGAGTTTAGGTAATAAAGAATACAGTAGATCACTGTGATTTAACAGTTTCTGCCATGGTATTTTAATGTGTCAGCTTCTTCATGTTTATAAGCTGTCTGTTGTTTTAATTATCATTAATATTATGATTATCATCATTATTATTGTTCTTGTTCGACTCTTGAATTAGTGTAGGTAATAACGAATACAGTAGATCACTGTAATTTAACAAATTAAGCCAGTTTGGTTACAATACTGATCTCCAGGCAGTGGTTAACCCGTTACTCCATAGACATCCCCTTTAACGCATTTGCACACAGAGAAGACCCATATCAAACGATTCCAAACAAGTTTGGCTTGTTCTATTGGCTTATGGAATAGTGTACTATATGAGTTGACAGTTTGACTATGCTAATTGAATTTGTGTTAATATTATATTTTAATTACATGAATATTCCTGGAGTAAATATGTAATGACGACTGTATAGTTCAAACTAATAATCATCAATTTTATTATTTTTTCAGGTTGACGGTTGACATGTAAAAAAAACCATCTCCATTTATCATTTTTCACACCAAGTATCGAAGTAAAGTGTTAAATAAAAGCAATATAATTTGATTATGATCGCTTATTCTTTTATCACACGATTATCTACGCGCATGCTCTAATTCCCCCGTTGGTGCCCCCGACAAACCCTTCCCCATAAATGGCTGACTGGTCAAGCCAGAGAAACACTCGATGCGAATAAAGTAAACTGGATTTTCACGGCTTTTGTGATATATTTAGTGGTGTTTCGTGAATGCAATAGATAGCAGAGATTAGTGGCTATAATTAATGCAAAAATTGAAAAAAATGATCTTTTCGTTGATCCTGCCTATCATGGCACCTTAACAATATCGGTCTGTGTATCAGGGTTTAAGCTAAGCTTACAATCCCTCTCATAGGAATACAAAAACAAATCTGCAACAAGAGGGGCACAATTTGTACCCATGTGTATACAAACAACTTGACGATATATGGTACCCCCATAACGTACAAATATAGTATCTAAAAGAGAGGTAAGAGATCTACAAACATCAAGGCAAGTGCACATTGTGTAATGTTCAACTGCTGAATTCGAAAAAAATTAACGTTGAACATTACAAGCAATGAACATTTTGTTTTCTCTGGCAAAGTTTTTTTTCTATTATTTTAATAAGTTCATCCTCTATGAGATGGTGAGGTAGAGAAGTTTACAGTGTAGAGAACTCATAAGAGCTCTGTGAAGAAATGTTATACTGTTCATTCTCAAGTTTCGTTAAAACATCTTTTTATTGGCTAAAAACATTAATACCAGAACTTTCATATATTTTATCACAGTAACATTTTACATGTTCATTGATCATAGTAAGACAGGACGTCAAACGTTTAGATATTTTAGTAGTGGTAATAGAGGTGCTAGAGGTGGCAATAAAACGCCCCTTATAAGGGTTTTTATGTAGTTTCGGAATCCAGTACAAAGTAGAAAGTTTATGTTGTTTTATGTTAGGACCAGACTTACAATTATTGCACATTTTTACATGTTCCGAGACTATATCTTTTTCAGGTGTTTGAACCGTTATATAAGTTTGTGAATCAGTTAGCTCATTCTTTAAAACATCAACATAATACAATCTTCAAATAATGATTACATTATTTGATGCCTTGTCAGTAGGAACAAGAACATAATTTGAATGAAAATGCTATAATCTCAAGAAATAGGTGTATTGACATCAATATTTAAGTTAGAGACAATTTTATTGTAGTTAAAAATAGCATTCCTAATATGTTTATTTTATTTATAACAGCTGAAAGGTGATTCCGAGTTGATGAAATATTTGGGAATAGTATCGATTACATTCTTATCACGAAATATACTATGAATATCAATAAAATCGATACCGTTATTTAGGAATTGAAGTTTCAGAAAATGTCTTTTATGTTCAAATCGATCGCCCGTAATTCATTCTCAGTGTTGTTATATTTTCTGGTTCTTAGGGATTAATAGTTTTGATGTTATTAGTTTTGAAAATTTGAATACTGCTTAAGCCGATGCTAGGGGGGGCGTGAGTAGTGTTGCACTTTAAACTACTACTCATAAACAGACTAAATAAAACCGAGTCTACAATTTTCTCTTTTGGCATTTCTACTTTTGCTTTCGAAGGATCACCCATTTTTCAGACTTTATCAATACGAGGACGAAGAACATGCTGTGTGTAACTTTGTATAATTAAGACAGTATTATATGATCCTATGGTACTACAAAATATTGCACGGCTGGTTGTCAACCCTTTTACAGCTGACAATCACGCTATCCTCTTTGCATGTACTTCAACATGAAAGATTTAGTACTCTATGAAGGCGACCTCTTAACCATTCGCTTGCTATTTACATCAATATACTTAGCTGTAAATAGTGAAGACCCAGATGGATGAGACAGCTCCTGCAGGAGCTGTCTCATCAGGGTCTGCACTATTTACAAGTTGATTTGCAACCAGTGCACTCCACAGCAGTGATTGCACAGCGAAATACTTGTACACAGTGAAGATATATATAATTATACAACTGGGCATGGGCAAAGGTAAAGAAGGAGAACTGTATTTTAAAATTCAGCAAGAGAAGGGTTAAATCCAGAAAAGGAAGGAGGGCGTCGGACATTTGTACTATCTCGTTTTTGTCGTACCCTTTATTACTTTTCTGCAGCTTGCAGCTCAATCATTGAGTACACTAAAGATAGATTGATACAGTTACTTCACTTGAATATGTTTTCATTTTACACGCACTTTACCGCTGTATTTGCCATCGCGGTTGTTGTAGGTTAGTCGGAGAGGGGATACGTTTATTTACACTGTTTGCCTTTTAGGGTGGGTATGGAATAGGTGTGAGGTTGGGCGCCCAAATACCGGTTTAACCTCACAGTGACTTTTGTCACTGACCGTTTCAAGGCGGTACTTCCGTGTTCCCCCTATTGTATGTTTATTTTGTCTTTGTGTGTCTCTCTTTGTGTCTGTTATATACATGTGCATTTGCTGTTTGTCGTCGTTGTGCTGTTTGGGCGGTTGTGTGTTTTGTATGCAGTGTTTCTTGCATGACTCTTACATGTACTTTTATATATTTTCTGTGGTAGTGAGTTAAAGACTGACAATTTATACACTTGTTCGTTATTGGTTTTTTTTAAATGTATTTAACTCTCACAAGCGCATGAATCTGCGACTAGTTAAAGGAAACTAAAATCAAATGCAAATTAACAAGAGAAGTATATATATATATTATTTCCACGCCTATATTAACGTTAGTTTGTGTGGTTTCTGTCCGTGGTATTTGCTGTGATAAGAGAGAACTGGACAGAGAAGATTTTTTTAACATCGCTTTGTTCACTCGTTTTCAGAATATATCTTCTCACAACAGCAGGTGTTTAAGTGCTTGTGTGACGCACCGTACTTTATACTCAGTGTTGTTATATTTTGGTATTTCGGGATCATTAGTTTTGATGATATTCTTTTCGAAAACTTAATACTACTTAAGCCGGTGCTAGGGGTCGTGAGTAGTGTTGCACTTGTAAGTACTACTCATGAACAGACTTAATAAAACCGAGTCATCAATTTTCTCATTTATTTTCCTATTTATTACATTTATCTACTTTTTCTTACGAAGGTTCACCCTTTTCGGAATATATTTGCTCATATATGGTGAGGGTTATCCCACCTCATCATAGTTCGGAGTCAACCAGTCCAGACCACATGCTAGAGTACTTACAGCCCAGTGTTTCTTCCTGTATATTCCTGGCCTAATACAGCGATGATAATGTCTCTTAGTTTGGATTCAAATTATGTTCATACTAACTGTGAGCTGCTTTGACACATACCTTGCAATAATGTGCAAAATATGGACTACATTGTTTCTAATAATTGATATAAACCCATCTTAAGCTAAGCGCGTTTTGTCTCGAATTTGCAAACAGCTTGGATACAGATGAGACAATGAGTAACACCGCAATCTCATCAGGATCCAGACTGTATGACATTCGGTCAATAGTTTTTCGAAGTTTGAAGTCAGTGAAAATGTAATAAATCAGAGCTTGTGTAGACGGTATTTATTAAGAATGAGAAACAGATAAAATTTTCAACATTTGGAGTGTTTTTTGACAACCGTTGCATTTAGCTGACAGTGTATAAATCATAAAAAACGGGTCGTCACCCCAACCACCTGCACACACACTAACCTAAGATAGCTACAATTGAAGAAGTAGAATATTTATCTTTATCAATCACCAGCATTATTCACTATGTTCATGAAGAACAGATGTCTGCTCACTCTAATCTACTGATTTTAAATACTGACTTTCGATGCGTTAAAGCTTTTAAGAAATTACTACCCGAATGTCTAACAACATGGATCCTAATGAGAGTTACTCATTCATTGTCATAATATTCAGGTAATTTCTCAAAAGTTGAATTCAGGAATATGTATTTTGATATTGAACTACTGCCAGGGTGTCAAAAAGCATGGAACCTAATCAGTCACCGAGTTACTCATTTATTGTCATTATGTCGTAATAATTCCTAAAATTTTGAATATAATAAAAATAAATTACTAATGACGATATTGAGACGATTCTAGAGAGTGGTTTGGTGTAGAAAGAAAGAACGCAATTCTTATGATAATTTCACGCATCTTATCTGGACCTCTGTTGTAAATATCGTGTTCTAACAAGGTTTATCTCATCCAGAGTGTTATGGTAATGTTATCTACAAACTTAGGAAACTTCGGGGTCATATCCATTTTCATGATTTGTTTTTTAAACGCATTAAAACATTAAGGCCTGCATGTTTTGGGTATTGACCCCTTTACAGTCGGTAGCTTCGCTTCCTTCTTTGCGTTCAATATGACCGGCCGCGGGTAGTACTATATGATGGTATACTCTTAAACCCAGAAATGCAATGAGCTTACCAGACCCATGTATTGGCTTTTCTCTGTCGTGCCCTTAACGGCTTCGCTGCAGTTACCCTGTGTGTATGTGCGATTGGTTGTGTGGATGTGTTGCGACGGACTTTAACAGTTGTGGTCATGTTATGTTATACATACTTATTGTCCAGTGTTTATCGTCTCCTCTGTTGTGGGGAAGTCTGGCGGGGATACCTTTATTTCCACTATTTGTTAAGCTAGCGTGACTTTGAGATAAATGTATATTAGGACGACCATTAACAGGTTTAAACCCAAGTGGTGGTTTTTCCACTGACCGTTTCAAGGTGGTACTCACTTTGTTACTCTTGCTTTTGTGTTTGTTTCGTGCCTTTGTGTTTTTGTTCGTGTTTGATGTTATTGTCTCGTATGTTTGTGTTTGTGTGTGTGCGTGCGTATGTGCGTGCGTGCGCGCGCGTGTGTGTGTGTGTGTGTGTGTGTGCGCTTGGTTGTTTGGTTTGCTTTCTGCTAGTGTTTCGTAGTTGATTGCATTTTGTATGTGTCTTTTCTTGCTTGACTTAACTACTTTTTCATTTATCCTATTATGATGTTCTCATATGTTTGACATTTTTATTATGACTAGTGGATCAATTGGCTTGTTTCCAGAGCAGCAAAGGCTGGTGCCACGTCAGACAGAAAACGTGATTTTGGGGGGTTTAGACAGGAAATTATCCACGTCTATATTTGAAAACAAGTGATATCTGTTATGAATGCAAACGTATCAAAAACATAACAAAACAAAAATAAAACCAACAAATATCTTGCTTTCAGAACAAACCAAACACATGGTTTCGTATCAAAAAACGTTGCAATTGTATTAAACGACTTGTTTCCCAGTGTAAACACATCTTTATTTGTATCAAACGTCCAATTGAGAATTCTTTTAACGTTACATTTAACCATTTCAGTGCGGGAAATTTGCATAAACCCAGATGAGAGGATTCCTAAAGGATCTGAATGCACATTTTGTCATGTTACACTATTTGAACCCTTTTCCATCATATACGCCTTTTTGCACAAACAGAGTAGACCCATATCAGACGGCTTCTACATGGTCTGCTATGTTTACTTATGAAATTATGTAGAACTATTTCTAAACGTTCTACCACAGTAAAGCATCCATTGTTTAATAATGGTGTGAAATATTTCGGCTCGTGAACATTCATTCAGGACAATGGTTAAATGAATATTCACGACAAGCTGGAACTGTTTGATTGTTTTAATTTTCTACAGTTAAAGCTCTCTATAACGACCACTAAATTACAGTAAAATATCTCTATAACGACCACTAAATTACAGTAAAACCTCTCTATAACGACCACTAAATTACATCAGGTATTTTGTATTAACCTTTCGCTTGCTAGTCACGTCAATATACCTACCTGTAAATAGTGAAGACCCAGATGAGACAGCTCCTGCAGGAGCTGTCTCATCAGGGTCTGCACTATTTACAAATTGATTGTGCAACCAATGTACTCCACAGCAGAGATTGCACAGAGAGAGACTTGTACACAGTGAAGATATATGTAATTATTCAACAAGGCATGGGTAAAGAACATGGTATTTTAAAATTCAGCAAGCGAAGGGTTAAAGGCAGGTGGATGCTTAAAGCAACGTGAAAGTAAAACAGAACGCTCCTATAGGAATTTCACCTTTCTTTAAGCAACCACCTGCCCAAAACTACCAACTAATTAACACGATTTAGTGGTCGCAATATAGAGGTTTTACTGTATTTGAAAAGACAGAGTTGAAAAGCGTATGTCGCTTATAACTAGTAGTAGCAAATAAACAGCAGAAAAGGCAGATAACCAAATAGTGTATGGAAAGCAAATTATTTGAATTACTTTTCTTGTTTATCGTAAATACAATAAAACCTACAACGTCTATTTGTGTCTTTACCAATGGAAGTATATTCCCACAGATAACAGCCGAGCAGACTGTGCCACGAGAGGTGTAGAAGCAAAAACTTGTGAAATAACATGTGGTGTTCTGGGACAAGAATTTGCTGCCTGGAAACAGAGCATTCACGTGAAAAGTCAACTAATTAATATTCGCTATTTCGTACATAAATATTCATGTAATAAAAAGTGAATAATATGTATAAATAGAGTCCGTAGTGAGGATAACGATGGGCAATACGAGAATGTGCTTTTAATTCTTTAATTCCAAGAAAGGCGATTCTCTGAAATATAAATATCACAAATCTTACATAATTGTCAAATATTGTTGCGAAAGAATAATACATAAATACTTGAATTGCTCTGATCTAATATTTCGACTACTATGGGCCTTTTTCAAAATTATTCTATTTGATGTTATGGCTGAATGCATGTAACAAAAATGCGACGTGTATTTTGACATGATAATCTTTGAAAAAGGCCATTAGTGGTCGAAATATTATATCAGAACTATTCAAGTATTTATGTATGTATTATATTAATTTCCTATTTTTGGAATATTTTCTGCACAAATAATAATAATAAATTACATACAATCGGTGAGTATTAAATTTGAAATATTGAAGGGCTAGCCGAAAATTAATAAATCGATGTCTCTTAGTCCTTTCCCTGTTTTGTATTAGGCCAAATGTCAATACCTACTGAACATTCATTAACAAAATAGTTATGAAAAAATATGGAAGGTGGAACATTGTAGACATTTTAGAAAGCAAAGAAACAGATCTACCAAATTCCACTAGCAAACAGAGCAGAGCCTGATCAGATGGCTCCTCTAGGAGCCGTCTGATCGGGGTATTATCTGTTTGCAAATGCGTAAAAACACGTTTACATAAGGGAAAGGGTTAGTAAACACATTCATAAATAAGTACAGAAATAAAAGTACAAAAATGAGCCATGCAGGAAACACCACATGCAGAACAAACAGTCGCCCGAACAGCAACACAAGGAAACAGCAAATATACAGAACTGTAAAAACATCAAGCGACGCAGAAAGCCTTGGAACGGTCAGTGACAAAAGTCACTGGGGGTTAAACCGGTTTATGGGCGCCCAACCTCACACTTATTCCATCTCCACCCTAAAAGAAAAACAGTGTAAATAAGTTTTGTCGACCGTCCGACTATGTACTCTGACTGTTTTTAACTGACTGAATTAAACAAAACAACCGAAAACAGCAATGACGTCATCAAACAAAACAACGTCTGGTGACGTGCGAGGTCTTCTCAGTATGTCAGGCAACGATACCTAACGTCGTACCAACTAAGACTATCTTATTCGTTCAGTATATTTCAAATATTAATCTAGCAGAAAGTATGTGTAGGTGTATTATGTTCATTCCACTGCAAACATTGTAGAAATATAGACCACAGTAATTATTCAACACGTGCTTTTCTATTAACGCTTATACTGCATACGAAAAAGTGTCTGTTCAGTTTGGATAAGGTGCGGTTTCGACTACAACCGATCCAAGCACGCGTTTAAATCGAGGGTAAACAAGCTTGGATCCTGGTGAGAAGTGGCATTACTCTGTCCTCACATATGGATCCAATATAATTTAAATGCGAGTCATGTCGCTGATAGCCTACTATAGAATCTGACTTTACTGATATTTCTCTCTATATATCTATCTATTCATCTATCTATCTATCTATGTATCTATCTAGCTAGCTAGTTAGCTATATATCTATCTATCTCTATTTATCTATATATCTCTCTATCCCCGTTTATGTCTCTGTCACTGTCTGTCTGTCTAGTTGTATCTTTCTCTTTCTCTCTCTCTCAATCTGACTGTATCTCTCAATATCTGTATATCTGTCTCTCGTTCTCTCTGTCTCTGTCTCTCTGTCTCTGCCTATCTGTCTCTGTCTCTCTGTATTTGTCCCTCTCTCTCTCTCTCTCTCTGTATTTCTATGTATCTCTGTCTCTCTGTCCCTGTCTGTCTCTTTCTCTCTGTCTCTCTACCTATGTTCCCTCTCTCAATCTCCCTCTATAGGGCTAATGAAGAAACATGGTCCACTTCAGATGGCCATACTATTTTACAATATATTCCTATTATTAATACAACTTTTAATGAATTATATAATTCACGCATTTCGCCCATTGACCTTATACAGCAAGGCTTTAATTAGATACATATAGTCAAGATCGATCAGCCAGTATTGTTCAGATAGCGTTCGCTATCGAAGCATAAGGCCTTAGATTGAATTCCAGTTAACGACTGTTACAATAAGTTATAGCTGGCTTCCTCGCATGGTGTCCTGTGTTTGGGGCTAGAGCTAGACTCGATGCCGAAATGATTCCCTTCTTAAAAGACTATCTTTCATTTATCCGAGCTGTTGACAGTGCACGTTATGGACCAAGGAAACATCAAGAGAGTTCGAGCCATTCTTTGGGCGTTTACCAGCCTATGTAGCAAAATATCGACGTTAAGCAAACACATCATGAATTACAAGCTATAAGTGAATATATCTTTAATATACCAAACAGCTGGTTATACATATAAACCATTTAGCGACCGTACGTAATTACTGCTAGAGCACGTAAATGTCTAGTTTATCTATACAATGTTGCATTTCATCTAAGAACAGTGTATGTACTCTAGCGATCTGCACTGATGTTGGCATTGGACGATCTAAACTGAAAATACCATATATCGTTTAAAGGTAATTTTAATTCAGCACGAAATGATTTTATTTAATATGTCAAACAGTGCATACACTGATCCGAGAGATTCTCAATGGTCATTCTGATATGAGTATAACTTATTTACAAATAATTAATTCTTCGTTTTACCAGTTAAAACGTGTATTTGAAATATGCGGCCATGGAGGCAGAATCTATTTGACTTAACCTACACATTTAGAATCCTGTCCTAACGCCCTATCAAATACATGTCCTATAATTATGTTTAACATGAAATATTGCTGAATAGTGACTTTGTCTTTTACAAAGTATTTAGATTAGCGACAGACTCTCTATTTCTCTTGTATAAAAAATGTATGCTTGTGGAATCATATACTCATTTCACGCAGGCAGATTTGTTTTTATCAGAGCTGACCACAGTATCAACAGCACACTACTGACACATGAAATACCATATCCAAATTCACATGCTTCACACCTGTCAACCATGGTAGATTCATTTACAGGGGTGGACGTCGTAGACGTTCTGTCAGGGGTAGAATACATTGTATTTACTAAACGAAACAGTTTATCGTCATTTAATAATTCAAACTATTTCACTGTATCATTTTAGCCTGATTTAGTTTGCTGGTGTTTGTGGAAGCCAATTTTAAGAACTAATTGATGGACTCACACAAAATGAAAACTGTAAACAGAGAGAAAATGGTTTCTTACTTGGTATGTTCCCCGACGAGAAAGAGTAACATTTTAACTTTAAAATAAATACTATTTCTCAATCACCGGTATTTCCGAGTCGCCAAATGTTACAATATTAATCGAGAAAATACCTAACATAAGCAGTAGCGGTCGACAGTAGCAAACTAAATACATTAAAATGTCTACTACAGGCTCTAATGACGTAGCTATATGAATAGTTTTGTTACATAATACACAATAATATCATTTGAAAGATGCAATAATCAACCAGATTTGTTCTTCTGTGCACGAAACAATGCAATCTGTTCCGTTCATAGAAGAAACCTCTGAGGTCTTCCTCCACCTATAATTAGCTGTACGTTGTGATATGACTGACATACTGTTAAACGCGACATAAACCGCAATAATAACCAAACCAAACCAATGGCAATGTGTTCCTGTATGAGACATCTCCTCCGTGTATACACTGCTTGAAAATGCATACTGAGTAACGTGTTAACTGTTTGTTTTTCAGGAAACAATGATATTCTGGTTTCTACTGACATGCTTAATATGCTGTGCGTCATGTCCAAATTTCATTTACTTCCGATTTGTTAAAACTTTTAAGATCTAGATACAATCCATGCAAATGACAGAGCACGTCTAGAAGACGAGGGAAAGTATATAAATTGCTCTAATATGCATTAATTATTCTGTTGCGTTAAATTAATGCAGAATTTTATGATACATTTTATAAATGTGTACTCGTTTTTTCTTATTCGTATATGTGTTTGATTGTGGTTAAATTTAGTTTTTATCTAGTTGTTTATCTAGTAAATTGCAAAAATCTTATTCCGTCCATGTAAGGTAAACTTCTGTCTACCTTTCATCTGTCTCCAATGGAGCCATATTATTATTATCATCACTATTAGTAGTAGTAATAGCATTGTTATTTATTCTGATAGCAGATGCGATTGCAACGTGTAGCTTGTGTCCTGAAATGGATGTAATTAACCAATCATTTATGAACTCAAATAAGCCAATCTGTTAAAATCATATACACCAAATTTAAAGGCGAGAACCCTTGTTACTAATAGACGCTTGTTTCCGGAAATGGATGTAATTATCCCATATACTATAGTGTAGAACAATAACGCTAAAATAACCCCATATGTTTGAATAATATACATGAAATGGAGAGCAATCTTGTTAAGTACTGGTAGCAGCCTGTTTCCTGAAATGGGTTAAGTTACCCATATACTATAATGTAGAGCAATAACAGTCATAAACATTTTTTCATGAGTTTGCAAACAGAGTAGAACCAGATCAGACAGCTCATCCGGAGGTCGTCTAATTAGGGTATGCTCTGTTTGCTAATGAAATTATAAGAGATCTGACACTACAGTCCCTACCAATACATATATGCCATTAAACATTTTCAGCTAATAAAAATTTATGATGCCATTATATCGTACATGAATATTGTACAGGTAATAGAATAACTGTTTGCGTTCTAGTTTCAGATTCTGTCCGACCCTGATTTACTGCAATATGTACATACAGTTTGTATCCAGATCAAAAGTCATACAATATTGGGTACTATATTAGAACAAATATTCTGAAAATGAGTGATCCTTAGAGTATCCATGGGAAAAACATTACATATATTATCCAAGTCTATATAATTATGTCCTATATCAAATACCCACAGGCTACTATATTTCTATCAGTCATTTTGTTATTAAAATTGTTACACAAACAATGCTTAGGTTTTCTATCTCTGAATATGTTTCAGAGTTGAACAGAGTGTATAGTTTGATAATTTATGGGAGTGTTAATGTGTTAGAGTGTTATTAATGTCCTTATTTGAGTATTGAATTGTGGACAAATAAACATAATAAGACGGCTCCTTAAAGCGACGCCTGGTATAGGTTTGCCCAGTTTGCAATGTCGTGAAAAGGCGTTTATATGACGGAATGCGCTACCCCTTATTCCCGCTACCCGCGACTTTATGATGGAAAGCGCTACCCCTTATTCTCGCTACTAGCGACTTTATGACGGAAAGCGCTACCCCTTATTCCCGCTATCCGCGACCGCTACCCCTTATTCTCGCTACCCGCGACTTTATGACGGAAAGCGCAACCCCTTATTCCCGCTACCTGCGACTTTACTCGCTTTTGCAAACTTCTTGTAGATTCAGATGAGACGCCGTGCATATTGGCATCTCACCTGGAACCCAGTTGTTTGACATTGGGTTTGAAGTTTGACCAAATCGAGAATTGTCAACAAGTTCCATTTTTATAATGATATTAAAAAAATAACAAAAGGGTTGATAATAATACAGACTGAAATATATCTGCCTGTTGTAAGACGTGAAACTATAGTTTCACCTGTTTAGAGTATAAACTTAAGTATATAGTTTCTGCTATCGCCTGTCTATGGTACCAAGGCAACGTTAATAGTTTTGGTTCAAATACCCGCAAACAGTTTAACTTTTGCATTTCAATATTTTACAGAATAAAAACCATACATTTGTAACTATTAAGCAGATTGCCGTTTTGAACAGACAGCTACTTGTGTAAAGTTTATTTGAAGGGTTTTGTTTACACTCATTTTAACCCGCTGATAACGTTCTTACTCTAGGTATTAATTCACCCATTCTAATTACTTCACTGATCGGTAAAGTTTGATACCCTTTTGATACATAAACGAGCATAAGGGGGCAGAAAATAGTGTCGATCTTGATCAAATGTGAAGACTTCTCGTCCGAGTAAGGAAAAGCAGCGTGTTTTGTAGGAATTTTTGCACTGGCTACGGCTTAGTCGAAATGTATCAAAAGTGATATTATTTGAGAAGTACAATGTCCCAGCTTCACATTCGTACCAAACATTAGTGGTTATTCCATCTTAGCTGTCCAAATCCGTGCGTTATTTCGAATCGGTCGTGAAATTTGAGAATGGGTAGTTGGACCCCTTGTATATAATATAACACTAAATCGACCCAACATTTTTTTTTACTTTTTAGACAATCTAGACCCACGAAATGGCCAACTGTGCTTTCCATCATATCACGCACTTGCAAACATACTAGACTAAGATCAGAGGGCTCCTAAAGTAGCCGTCTAATGAGGGTCTGCTCTGTTTGCTAGAGGAATTTGAAATATATGTCTCTTTTCTTTCTCAAATGGCTATAATGTTCCTACTTCCATGTTTCATTATAACTATTTTGTCCATGAATATTCAGTAGGTATTGAAATTTGGACTAAATATAGAACAGGGAAAGGGTTAAGCGATATAACGTTCTAGATGCATCAATATTTGTACAATCCTCGTATTAATACTTGTCCGACAAAAATTTACTGTGAGATCTAATACGGTAATACTATTTTCTCTTTAAAACAGATGTTGCTAACGAATGTAGAGAACAAGGCACGACAACCAAAGCGTGCACAGAAATCCTGTGGTTCGAATTACTTCCCTTAATTTCTGTTTACAACAGTACTTCCTCTGTACAGTGGTCACGGTCTGTTCTAATACGTGTTCCTTTGCAGGTGGTAACGTAGAAAAGGGAAACAAATGTTAAAGATTCTATCTTAATGTCGTTCAACATTTACCCTTTCCCTCATATAGACGATGTTTGGTAGTCCCAGGTCAGAGAGCTCGTGTAGGAACTGTCTGATGAAGGTAACTCTGTTTGCTTATGAAATAACATAGGTTCTGAAGTGTCTGTCAACGCAAATAGTGCCTTGTTTACTATAAAACTTCAGCCCATGAACGTTCATGCAGTAATAAATATATACATGTATTTTAAATTAATAGTATTTAACCCTTCGCTTGCTATTCACGTCAATATACCTACCTGTAAATAGTGAAGACCCAGATGAGACAGCTCCTGCAGGAGCTATCTCATCAGGGTATGCACTATTTACAAGTTTACAAGTTGATTGTGCAACCAGTGCACTCCACAGCAGTGATTGCACAGCGGCATACGTATACACAGTGAAGATATATGTAATTATACAACAGGATATGAGTAAAGAAGAATATTTTTTTTAATTCAGCAAGAGAAGGGTAAAAAGGAAAGACCATGGCAAGCATATTACTTTAACCATTTTCATTCTAACCGCGACCTCTCTGACGTTTGCAAACATCTGGCATCCAGATGAGACGCCAAGTTACCTGGGGCCAGGTCTCTGTTTGTTTATGGAATAATATAGCTTCCCGAAGTCCAGATAAGATGTGTAACGTCTATCATTTTAAGAATAACTACTTTATTTCTCCAACAGGCTTTATAATATGTGCACTCTTTAGAATCGTCTCGAAGTGGTCACATTATTGGCTTTGGAGGAGAAATGACGATTTTAGTATTTGGATTCACGCACCTTTACCTGTCGCTCTGAGGTTCTGAAGTGCCTGTAAACGACAAATAGTACATTGTTAATTATAACTGCCGTAATATTTTTTTTTAAATTTATATTATTATTAATAATGAAAGAAGAAAGGGCATGGCAATCATACTTTTCATTCTAATCTCGAACACACTGAAATTTGCAAACATTTTGCATCCAGATGGGATAGCGAATTACCTGGATCAAAGTTGCTTGCAAATCAGCCACTAGTGTATTAACCCTATTCCTGTTTAGTGTTCAAGTAAGACGAAATGACAAAGTGAATACTTTATAGCTCAGTTTTTATAATGTAAACCTTTCAAGGGAGAATTGTTTGCTTGGACAAAAACTGTAGAATAAGACATATATCATGTCAAAAGCAAACATAGCAGACCCTGATCAGACGGAGCCGTCTTATCGGGATCTAATCTGTTTGCAAATGCGTGAAACGCGTTTATATGAGGGAAAGGGTTAATCAATTAAGCCAACTAGATAACTTTTAAAACTTAATGCAATGCAATGGTGTTCATAGCACTAGAAGTGATATAAGCAACCGCTGTAGTTTATTATAAGCTGTCGTTGTATACAGATTATTTCCCTTTTCCTGCAACTACTATACTGCAGTTTGTTATATGTGGCTGTTGTACATGTATACCGATTATAACCCTTTTCCTGCTACTACTGTATTGTATTATAAGTGTCCGTTATATACACATTCTAACCATTCTCTTGTTACTACTGTAGTTTACTTTAAGTGGTCGTTATATACACAATCTAACCATTCTCTTGGTACTACTGTAGTTTACTATAAGTGGCCGTTATATACACAATCTAACCATTCTCTTGGTACTATTGTAGTTTACTATAAGTGGCCGTTATATACACAATCTAACCATTCTCTTGTTACTACTGTAGTTTACTTTAAGTGGTCGTTATATACACAATCTAACCATTCTCTTGGTACTACTGTAGTTTACTATAAGTGGCCGTTATATACGCAATCTAACCATTCTCTTGGTACTACTGTAGTTTACTATAAGTGGTCGTTATATACACATTCTAACCATTCTCTTGGTACTACTGTATAAGTGATCGTTATATACACATTCTAACCATTCTCTTGGTACTACTGTATCAGTGGTCGTTATATACACATTCTAACCATTCTCTTGGTACTACTGTATAAGTGGTCGTTATATACACATTCTAACCATTCTCTTGGTACTACTGTAGTTTACTATAAGTGGTCGTTATGTACACATTCTAGCCATTCTCTTGGTACTACTGTATAAGTGGTCGTTATATACACATTCTAACCATTCTCTTGGTACTGCTGTAGTTTACTATAAGTGGTCGTTATATACACATTCTAACCATTCTCTTGGTACTACTGTAGTTTACTATAAGTGGTCGACATGTACACATTCTAACCATTCTCTTGGTACTACTGTATAAGTGGTCGTTATATACACATTCTAACCATTCTCTTGATACTACTGTAGTTTACTATTAGTGGTCGTTATATACACATTCTAACCATTCTCTTGGTACTACTGTAGTTTACCACAAGTGGTCGTTATATACACATTCTAACCATTCTCCTGCTACTTCTGTAGTTTACCATAAGTGGTCGTTGTATACAGTTTCTAACCCTTTTCCTGATACACTTTGCACGTCTTGACTGGTATTTGCAAACAGATTGGATCCAGATGAGATGCCGAGGAACTCGGCGTAATATCACTCGGTAATTAGTTTCCTAAACGAGTGAACGAATCGGAAGTCAGTGAATATTTCAACAAATCAAAAACTCAATGGACATTTGTTTTCTGAAGATGAGAAGTATAAGCTTAAATTAAATCAGTTACGGTAAAACCTCTCTATAACGGCCACTAAATTACATCAATTATTTTTTGTTTAAGGCATGATGCTGCTTAAAGCAAGGTAAAAGTAAAACAGAACGCTCCATTATGAACGCTTGCTTTAAGCAGCCACCTGCCTTAAATACCAACTAATCAACATAATTTAGTGACCGTTGTAGAGAGGCTTCACTGTATATGAAAGTGTTCATGTAGCTACATGTAGCAGCTCAGTCCGATCAAAGTCTGCTTGTTTGCGTTTGAAATTATTATAGACTTGATTCTACAGTTTAGTCAAATACCACAAACATCATGTGTGCATATGTCATTACGAAATAATCAGCTAATGAATATTTATGAATTCATTACTTGCATATTCAATATGGCAAAATTGAAGCCCGCTTTTTATTACTGTAATGCATGTACATGTGTCCATCCATTCCTTACGTCAGTTACTGATTTTCGTTCTATCGATCACGGCAGGTTTGAGACATTAGATACAATATTCATATTGACACTGACTAGAATAATTACGAGAATGATACTGCATAAGGTGTAACCCTGTTTCAAATATTAAACAGTAAAATATTATACAGTACATGTAAAACCTCTCTAAACATCTAAATTGGTAAAGAAGGATTGAACTCCTTTTGGAGCTTTCTGCATGACTTTCACCCTGTATTAAGCTACCGCCTGTCTAACAGATCCGCATTGATACGATCATAAACTTCCGGTTTAGAGAGGTTTTGCTGCATACTGAATTGATTGATCTGGGTGTAGCCTGTCAAACAAATCTTCTAATTAAGATTCATAATGTCATTATTTCTGGTATGCATATTCATGGAGTAATATGTTGTTATGATGACAATAAATATCGGTAAAATAGTTATATTTGCACATCATTTTATTTTTAATTATTCAGCATTTGAAAGTCTGGGATTTTTCAGTGCATTTTTAATTTACACCAATGCATCATTATAAATACTCATTCTGTATCTTTTAAATTGCATACATGAACAAGACATGCGATCACGTAATGTCGAGAACTGGTTTAAGTTTAAGAAAATTACACATTTCAAAGTTGTTGACCACAAGCATCTGCGTAAATGGAGGAAACCTGAACCAGACAAATGTATACCGAAACGTGTAATAGGTTCATAAATGAAATGAATTCGTATCTTTGTAAAACCATGTCTTCTTCATACATTCTGTTCTGCACGTATCTATGTTTACCCTTCTCTAGGCATGTCTGACGTTCTTTAACACACACTCGATATTTCTTAATCATTATAAATTATACCAAACTACTTGAAACACAAGCGCAAACTTACATTTTCTCTGAACAATAATATCATAGTTGGTTAACTCTTATCTCCTGAAATAATGCACAACAGAACCTGTCTTAAGCGACCTTATATTGATTTGACACATTCGTCATAAATAACAGGTGATTACTTTCTGCAGGGCAAACATAATGTACATGTAGAAACTCATATAGGAGCGTCCTTCATTACTTGTGACCTGCATTAAGCGTGAAGGATGTTTAACTCTTCGCCGACATAGCCGAATCCGTGAGTACTTCTGCAAACAGTTTGGATCCTGATGAGACGCCGAATGACCTTGCGTCTCCCATTGATCAAAACTAGTTGACAATCTGACATTGATTTTGAACAGAAATTGAAGAATGCTTTACTTTGAAATTTGCGGCAGACGACAATAACTAGCAGATACAATTGGCACCGAACTGGTTAAGGAGCCATCGGTTTATATAGATATGCTTCCAGTTCTTTTGTAAAACGAGCATGGTAGAACAGAACCTGCATTAAGCTCTGCTTTTAACTATTGTTTATGCCCCTAGCTGATGTGAATTGTTGTACTACAAACAGCTGATGACTGTCTAACTGATCAGACCAATATAGGTGTGGTTCTACTATTGTTGTATCATTCCGAAAACACGCATTTTACTGGTGATGCTATTCAGAATTACATACAATAGATAGTAAATTCGATCACTCCGATAAGAATCATTATTGCTCTGAACCTGTCGGCGGATCCATGATTACATTTGCATACAGTTTGGATCGGGATGAAACGCCGAATTACTCGGCTTCCCATCGGGTTGTAAATTGCTTGACGCCCTGGTTACATTTTGGTAGGCAAACTGATTATAGCTTAAAATTTGAAAGTGCAAATAGTGAAAACCCTGTGTAAGAGTGATGTGTTCAGCAAGCTAAATATTAAAGACAGACGGCAGCTTAATGTCGTGTGATAATTAGGAAGTTCTTCCGTGAGTCGGGTGCATGACTCTCCCGCTGCATTAGACATTCCCTGGAATGGGAACCCCACTGTCAATTAATGTGCACTTTGACATGTCCAGACTGTAACTTTGTCATGCATAAGTAACTAGACATGTGCTCGCTATATGAAGATATGCTTGCTGCACACGATACCCATCTCACTATCTTCAAGTTCAAGCTCATGCTTATATGTCAGACATTTGATCTGGCATATATGCAGTTAACCCTTCGTTTGCTGAATGTTAAAATAAATTCCTCCTTCTTTACCCATGTCCTGTTGTATAATCTGTGTGCAAGTATTTCGCAGTGGAATCACTGCTGTGGAGTACACTGGTTGCACAATCAACTTGTAAATAATGTAGACCCTGATGAGACAGCTCCTGTAGGAACTGTCTCATCTGGGTCTTCACTATTTACAGGTAGGTACATTGACGTGAATAGGAAGCGAATGGTTAATATATTCCATCATATATTAAATACCGCTTCAAGCCTTTACAGAGTTTACCAAACTCAGACCACTCCTGTGACGATGGTTTGCTGTATTCTCCCAGGAATGTCAAATTTGAGCAAATACTATTTTAGTTCTAATTTAAAGTTCTAGGGGATTCCAGATTAATGTGTTGCCTGTTTAAAGCGTGTTTGATGCATTTGCAGACTCAAGTATACCCAGACCAGCCAACTCCTGAAAAAGTTGTCAAATCAGAATTCATATGATTATGAAAACAAATATGTGTTTTATATAATTATGGTAAAGGTCATTTTAAAGATTAAACTAAGTTACCATGCACATTCACCAGGTAAAGCGACATGTCTCTCCTAACGCAGCGTGTGTATATCTATTAACCATTCCATTGCTGAACTGCCTATTGGACAATTCCCGGATTAAAACAGATCAAGCTAATCGTAAATATTCCTCAAATGTATAAGGACAAATATGTGACGACAAACAGTGCATACCCAGATGAGAGGGTTCCTCTAGGATCCCTCTCATCTGGGTCTACATTGTTTGCAAATGAGTAATAGTGACTCGTTTCCCTTACTGAAAGGGTTAAGCATATCAAGAAGCATTGAGAGCCATTTAAGGTGCGAATTGTAGTTTTAATCAATGTTAAACTCTAAAATTAATTTTCTATATCAGCAATGAATATCTAATTTGTCTTAATAAAATGGACCTTAAATTCGTCATCTGGCCTTACCACTCGAGGATCAACTCTTGAACATGACATTCAGTTTTATGACTTCACCCAGCTAAATTCGATAATCTTCTGCACAAACATTTATGCAAACAATATAAATGAGAGAAAAAAATTAAAAAGTTTTTTTTTCTGATTTGAAAAGTTGGTTAAAGTTATTCAACGTTTTAAATATATGAATTTCGGCTGGTCCAAAGGTTAAACTCGGATTAAAGATAAGATTTTCGTCTTTTATGTACATAGTTACCTTCAACGGTCTGTTGATAGGTTTGTTCGGTAAAGCTTTCAGTGGACAAGACAGGGCGTTAACCGTTCTATATCTAACCTATTGATCCTTATCCGGTCGTAAAATAAATAGTAAAATCTCGATTATTCGAACACTCAAATACATTTCATTATATATCTTTAAGGCAGGTGGCAGCTTAATGCAGATGAAAGACACGCAGAAAGCTCCTAGATTAGCTTTCTGTGTACATTTTACCCTATATTAACGCTTTTTCCTCGTATAAACGCCTTTTACGCATCAGCAAACAGAGTAGACCAAGAACATGGCCTGCTCTGTTTGTTAATGGAATTTGGTAGATCTGTTTCTCTAGCTTCTAAAATCGTGCACCTTCCACATTTCATTATGAGTATTTTGTCCATTAATATCCAGTAGGTACTTAAAATTAGAATAACACAGAACTGGGAAAAGGTTAAGCAGACACCTGCCTAAAAGGGTTTAACCCTTCGCTTGCTATTCACGTCAATATACCTACCTGTAAATAGTGAAGACCCAGATGAGACAGCTCCTGCAGGAGCTGTCTCATCTGGGTCTACACTATTTACAAGTTGATTATGCAACCAGTGCACTCCACAGCAGTGATTGCATAGCCAAATACTTGTACACATGGAGATATGTGTAATTATACAACAGGGCACGGGTAAAGAAGGAGAAATGTGTTTTACAATTCAGCAAGAGAATGGTTAACTTATTCTATATCAAAATTATCGATATATTACTGTATATGTCTTCTCAGCTACTAGTCTTCTTCGTGTATTATTTATATTTGATTCGTTTTGAGCTCCTTTCACGCTTTGCACAGGTAATTACGGTGTCGCTGCTAGTGTGCAGCGAGCTCAGGCTGCAATGGATTAAACCATACAATGTAACTCCATGGATATCCATGCAATAAATTATGATATCTTGAATATTAATTAGATTATTTCTATAATGATAAATAAACAACACAGGAAAAGTTTGTGCAGGCAGAAACTGTAGAAACATCTGTATTATATACTATAAGAAAACAGAGCAGACCCTGATTAGGATCTACTATGTTTACAAAGGCGTAGAAAGGCATATTTATTGAGCAAAGGATGGTGGTTACTCACCGGATGTATATAGCCGGGATTCCTCGGTTAAATCTGCGTTTGATATGTTTGCACACTGTAGGAAGGTGGCTGATTAATGTAGGATACCGTAAAAGTCACACGGAAAGCTCCTAGACTTTCATCCTGCATTAAGCTATCACATGTTTTAACGATCAATAATGGTACGTCTATGAGTCTTGGAACAATCGAGTTTTCACTGTATTCGTTATAAGAAATATGCATAAAGCGTTCTAAAAGTTAACCCCTTTATTCAGTGTATATCCAGGCAAGAAATAATAACATTATGAATATTAATTAACGCATTCAGCATAATGGCACTATGAATAAAATATTGTTATTTTTTATGACACAAACAGTAGAATAATATCTATATTATATCATAGGCAAACAGGATATACCTTGATCATGCGATTCTTACAGGATTCTACTCTGCAAAGATGCCAAAGATTGTCTTATGGGGAAACGGTTTAACCCTCCCTGATAATGCGTTCAAATCCGACGTAAATTGTATGCCAGTCGTATTGGAGAACATAGGTGACACGTGGAGCAATCGTACACTATTATCTGACTACCAATCATAAAAACGTGTAGTGCAGAAAACCACTCTAAACCGAAATTCTAGTAGAAAAGAATTTAGATACTTTTAGACAGGTGGCTGCTTATTGCAGGGTGAAAGTCATGCAGAAAACTCCTAGAGGAGCTTTCTCCATGATATTCATCCTGCATTAAGCTGTCACCTGTTTCCAATGCCGTTATTTATACTTGATGGAATGTCCGGTTAAGAGGGGTAACAGGCGCATGTATTGATTTTGTCTAAATGACCATTTAAAAGGAACTCAACAGTTTAAAGATACTGAACAAAAGTTATACACTAAGAAAATCGATTAGGTCTTTAGAAGTAAATGCCTGCCAGATATGGGACGAGAACAATGGATGACTCTCGTTCCGTATTTAGCAGGCATTTACTTACAAACACTCGACTGAGTATACAATAGAACAGATCCTAATAGGTCATTCATTTATTGAACATAGGAGTGTTTTAAAACAGGCGGTGGCTTAATGCAGGGCAAAAGTAATGCAGAAAGCTCCTATAGGAGCTTCCTGTATTAATTTTACCTGATTTAAGCTACCGCCTGCCTTAGATACCTATAATTATACATATTGTGATAACTAGTCGCATCAAAGTGGGTTCTTTTGTATGTATAGTAAAATCTCTCTCTATAACGGCCATTAAATTATTTTAATTAGTTGATATTTAGGGCATGTGGTTGCTTAAAGCAAGGTGAAAGTAAATCGGAACGCTCCCATAGGAGCGTTCTGTTTTACGTTCACCTTGCTTTAAGCAACCACCTTTAACACAAAATACCTTTAACACAAAATACTTAATGCAATGGCCGTTATAGAGAGGTTTTACTGTATATAAATGTATAAGGAAGTGTTATAAGTAAATGGTTATCTGGTGCCTGCTCTTTGGTATATGAGCCCATAACTCCCGATTTCTGCCAGCACTTGTGTATTTTACCTTCGATTTTCCAATCTTTTATATTGTTTAAATACATATACATATAAAATTAACTTTTCAAATTTATTTAATGAATTTCATCCAAGAAACACATACGCATATTAAACCATTACTATTTCCACAAAATGTTCTTTTATAATGTTTAAGGTTTTGTGATAATATACAAACATATATCAATGTATTTCTATTGGCTATAAATCCAAGCGCATGAAAATGTAATGAAAAATCACATTTTACGATATAGGCCAGAATTTCCACACTTGAATGTTTGGCCGATATACACGAATTAAACAGTCGATTATTAAACGTAGTTAATTATTACGTCTTACATTTTATAATCAAATCCGATCTTGTGTTTGTACTGTCTAACACAATAAAGCGTTATGTGAGTAATTATAATTTATTGAGTAATTTTGCCACATCAGACTCTCATTCTTTTATTGCTTGTGTGCCTATTTTCGGGCCATTTAACCCTGTACCTATCTTATACATGTACACCTTTGCAAATAGAGTAGACCCAGGTCAGACGGCTCCTATAGGAGCCGTCTAATCAGGGTCTGCTCTGTTTGCTTATGATAGGATATAGATATGATTCTACAGTTTCCATCTTGGCAAAACATCCTGTCGCCTTGTGGTATTATAAAAAATCTAATAAATATCCATGACGTCATTATTTCTTAGATGAATACTTATAGAGTAAAGGGTTAATCCATATCAACTGCAGTACATTATGTACCAACATCTACTATTATTATTACTACCACTACGACTATCACCTCTACTACTACTGCTGCTGCTTCTACTGCCGCTGGTACTGCTGCTGCTACTGTTACTACTACTACTACTACTACTACTACTACTACTACTACTACTACTACTACTACTACTACTACTACTACTAGAACAACCACTACTCCTATTGTTATTATAATAATTAGTATCATTATTGTTCTTGAATTATGATGTATCCCCCATTTAGAGGGTAACACAATGTTTTTGCCAAGGTTGTCCGTCTGTCTGTCCGTCTGTCCGTTACAATATTGTGTCACATGTATCTCTGAAACCAGTAGGGCTAGAGTCACCAATATTCACAGGAATGTTTACCAGCATGAGTTGTTGTGCACCTGGGGTTTTTAATTGTCTCCCCAAGATAATGTTTGAGTTAGTGCCCCTGATGACTTTATATTAGAAAAACCATGTGTCGTGTGTATCTCTGAAACCACTAGTAGTGGAGTCACCAAACTTCACAGGAATGTTGACCAGCATAAGTTATTGTGCACCTGCTTTTTTTAATTGTCTCTCCCTGAGAGTTAGTGCCCTTCATATGATAACTTAAAATTAGAGAAACTTTGTGTTGCACGTATCTCTGTAACCAGCAGGGCTAGAGTCACCAAAGTTCACAGGAATGTTCACCAGCATGAGTTGTTGTGCACCTGGATTTTTGTATTGTCTCTCCTGATATATTTTAAGTAACTAAGCCTTATGCCTTAAAATTAAAGAATCTTTACTTTTCGTCGTGCATATCTCTGAAACCACTAGTGCTAGAGTAGGAATTGTCAACAGCATTATTGTTATTGTACAGCAGGGTTTTATGAATCGTCTCCCCTGATAATGGATGAGTTATTGCCCCTGATATGAACACTTTAATCTAGCCAAAATTTGTGTCAGGCGTTTCTTTGAAATCAGTAGGGTTAGAGTCACCAACCATCACAGGAATGGTGACGAGCATTTGTCGCTCACCTTTGTTTTGAATTGTCCCCCCCTTATAAATTTGGAGTTATTGCCACTCATGACTTAATATTAAAACCTGATAACGTTGGAGTTACATACATTACACTTGTGTTGTGGAAAGAGGATGGGAGGGGGTCTGTTTTGTGACAAAAACAAACCTCTAGTTATTGTTAATATTATTATGATATTACTACTACTAAAACTATTACTACTATTAGTTCTAGCCGAACAACAACTACTACTTCTACTACTACTACTACTACTACATCTACTACTAATAGTACGACTACTACTGAAACTACTAATACTACTACTACTACTTATACTTATACTACTATTACTACTACTACTATTACTTCTACTGCTGCTACTACTACTACTACTACTACTACTACTACTACTACTACTACTACTACTACTACTACTACTACTACTACTACTACTACTACTACTACTACTACTACTACTACTACTACTACTACTTCTACTACTACTACTACTACTACTAGTACTACTACTACTACTACTACTACTACTACTACTACTACTACTACTACTACTACTATTATTATTATTATTAGTAGTAGTATTACTACTACTACTACTACTACTACTACTACTACTACTACTACTATTATTATTATTATTATTATTATTATTATTATTATTATAAATACTGCTGCTGCTGCTACTACTACACACTATTACAAACGGCTGGTGCTATCACGTCTCCTACCGTTAGTTGCGACTTTCGCCCACAAATGTTACGTTAAAATACATGTACTACTATCGTTTCTAATAATAGCACAATAACTTGTAAAAAACGGTCATTTATTTTGCATCAATTATTTTTCGTCTAACAACCTATGCCTATAAGTATGAAATCGATAAACCCAATTACAAGATCTGGAAGCCGACTCTTCTATACCAATCTAAACAAAAATACGCATGCACATATAAGTAAATCAAAATGGGACGCCCGATTCGGCATCCAGCATAGACGCATGCTGTTAGTGACGGTTATTCGGACGGTGTGCCGAAAGCAACTGCGCGTTCAGTATTGGCGATCATGACCAACTGGTAGTTAGACTAGCTACTAGGCCTAAAAGGAATGGCATAAGCTTACATCGTGGAACACACGCTTGGTGTACACTCTAGTAGCTAGTCTCTGATTGCAACCGGTTGCTCACGTGAGCCATAACTGAACTCACGGCAGGTAAGATGCTTGTGTGGCACGTGTGCGTTGGTTTGACTCTATCTTTTAATAGGTGTTAGTAGAGTATTGTTTAAAACAGAAAACATAAAATAGCAGGATTTACGATAGAAAAGGCGAAATCGGATTGATTCCGGGTGGCGTGTCTAAAGTTTAATTAAATGAGGATATTGTATCACATTTGTAAAATGAAATTAAGTAGCATATCTAGATGGATTGTTTATTAGATTCTATTCTGCGTATAGCTCCCCCTTGTGGGGGAGATATATAGTATTAACCTTGACCAATTGTCTGTTCTTCCGTTCTTCCACGCGCTCGTCCTTCCAGACGTTTGTACGTACTTCCCAGAAACCGTCAGGTGGATGGTGCTGCTTTACAGTGATGATTCACAGCAAGTCTAGATGCGTATATCGTAAGCACGTCGTTTTAGTATCTACTGAATTATGGAAAACTGCACTTTTTCTACAAATAGCTTGTTCTATAACACTATTCAACAGATTGTGTGAAATGATCTGTACCAAGCCTTCGTGTGCATATCGTTATATTTGTTTACAGGAGGCACAAAGAATAGGAGTACAGCGCTTCGAACAATTAATTAACAGATTGGAAGCGACGTACAGACAAACCAGAAGTGTCGTGAACAGACCCAGCCACGCCCGAGGAAGGTGTACTTTCATGCATTGTTGTTACTAACATTGTACAAATGCATGCAGTATGTGTATTCATGTGCAGTTATTGCAAGGCGTATAGCGAGATGTTTCTCCGACACGCATACATACTAAATTATTATAGAATAAAAGTAGTGAACACATAAAAAGTGGATACAGAGACACAAGAGCGCGATACCCTCCTCTTAGTATCGATAGAGTTTCCCTGGTTCTTTTGATACTGATACACCAGACATTGGTCCAGCGGAGGATCATATCCGGGACGCTTTTTATTTTCGATTAGCGCTTTAACCATTCGACAATGTCCGTCGGTCGTATAGGTTACATGAAACATTGTGGATCTGGGCATTAACATTTCCAGGTGCATCTGTAAACCAACACGCGAACAGTTGAAAAAGGACGTTGTCCGAACCGTTAACTGAGCAAATTATGAAACCACTATGCTGTCAAAATGCAGTCTATAATCAGCGTGTCTACCAAATACGATAAGAGGGTTAAACAGTTTTGATCGTGTGATACGCCGCGTTACTCGAAGTCTCATCTGGATTCAAACCTTTTACAGAGGTATTCACTCATTCGCCAGCAAGTCAAAGGTTAATGTGTATAGAATGTTTGGGAAAATGCGATGTCCTTATTGATTTACCACAGTGTCATAGTCTTTAATAACGCCTTTTTTTCAAAATACTCACATGTAATTAGAGTGACACCACATTAGCGACCAGTACTAGCATAACCAAGGAAAATGCCATGTGTTAGTGCTGAGTTATGTAGGAAGCGATCAGATATCGACCTCACAGTTCGATACATGTATATCAACGCAAATAAAAACTTTATATTCCAGGGTCATTACGGTCATGATAACTGCACGTAGTTTGGATTCAAAATAAGCTCATACTAGTCAAGAACTCTTTGACACTTTCATGACAATATGGCACACAGTCGGATCCAAAATGTTTCTAAACAGAACACAAAGCATGTCTGGACCGTATCTAAAAATAGCTTGGATCTAGATCTTGGGACGTCGAGTAAACGGCATATTATCAGAATCCAAACTGTTTGGCACACATTCACCCATTACCTCATTGGCTATATTTAGACCCAACCTCTTTGAATAAATCTACCGAAAAGGAGCATTAACTAGAGAAAAGTTAATTTGTATAATTTTGTAGTTTGGAACCATTGTGATAAATAGAACATTTGCTCATATAGGAGCACGTTCTCTATCTATCACAATCGTCTCACAAAGTAACTTTTACAGAGTCGTCAAAAGTCGTCAATATGAGGGCATGTGTTATAAATAGCCTCCGAAAGTCTGATAACATCGGTCGTCAGTAAAACGTGCTGCACACAAGAGCCTGAGAAGTGCTTACTTTTTAAAGCATGAGCTGGGTTAAATAAATAGAGGATATGTGTACATTACAGTGAGATATCGATTTTTATTGTCATTGTATAAGAAGGGAGATAACTCGGCTAAAGTATCGTGGAAATATTTGAGTTATCTCCCTTCTTATACAATGCAAATATATACAATATCTCGCTGTAACGTACAAATATTCAATTTATTCTATGACAGTTTATGGACGGAACAGAAATAAATGTATGATGACTGTGAGCAGAGCATGAAATTATCGGTAAGTTGATATTTAAAACGGGGCTATTTCTTTTGAAGTATGATTGTGTTATGCCGTGACCTTGATTGTTATGCGGTTACCGTTATATCTCACTCAAATAAACAGGCTTTTCATCGGTTGTCATAGAATAATTGTTTTTATTTACAACCGTTATATTTCTTTGATATTGCATACACCATAAATACCAATTGTATCAAGTTATTCACTGAAATCCCACCCGTCCCCCATCATCGGTATACTGTGCTGAAGAGGTTGAAGATATAACCGTTATAATCAATCACACAATTAACCATTCCCGCGAAGAAAAATATGTCTACTCAAACTCAGATGAACTTAGTTTTTCATTGACTTCCGATTCTTTCGTTCGGTCTTTTGAAAAATCACTGACCGAGTGTGAAATAATTGTTTATCCTAATGAGTTATTTGATGTTTCATCTGGATTCAAACTATTTACAAAAGTCATGTTGCGCTTAAATATAGCATGATAAGAATTGAACTATTTTAATCGCTTCTATTAAAGGGATAAATACGATGGTGACATCAATCCAAATATCGTAATTATTGGAATACTCGTAAAACTGTCCATATATCTCGTTAAGATCATACTTTGGAACCCATCCAATATTTATTATTGATGGGTTCAGCAAATAGTGCATACCCTGATCAGAGGGTTCATTGAAGAGTTCTCTGAACTGGATCTACACTTTGTATATGACCTTTGTAAGTTGAGCGGGCACTTTTTTTTGGTTAATTTACGTTTAGACTAAACACTATAGTATAATCTTTTTTCTGTTAAAATGACAGTATATGATATAAGTATGCAAAGAAAAACATAATTTAGGCAACAACAATTCTTATAGAAACATGATTCGTCTTAAATAATTATTTTCACAAAAATAGAATTGAAGTCCGGCAGGAAATTCGAAAACGACAGTGCACAATGACACCAAAAGCATAAATAAAATGCTCGATCACACACGACCTATATAGACTTCCTTGCCTGTTCCATAACACTATCATTTAGGACACTGTGACATTAAAAAGGTCACGTAGTGCCAAAGGACGTAGCATAATCAGAAACTCTTAGCCCATTTCATGCTGAAAGATAATGTCTGCTCAATTTTTGATTATTGGAAATTTCTCTGATTCTCTGATTTAAAACTTTGAAAACCGTCGACTAATTGCCAATCAACTTAGATATTGATGACACGCCGATTTACTCTGTGTCTTAAAACTGCGCCTGATCTGGATCCAAGCTCTTTGCAAATGTCCTTACCCACTCATTCCACACAGTAGGCAGTAATATAGAGACAACGCCCATGATTTATAGTATAAATGGATATTTGTTGTACTTCTTATAAACGCCCAGTATGTAATTAGAATACATATGGTAATAAATTAGTATACAATATACGCTGATAAAATATTGACCATTTTTTAATCGTTTGATCTGTATCGATGCGTCTGTCTGTGACAAACATTGTTAGTTTGGAAGAGTAGACAGTCGTCTTTCGGGAAAGGTTGCAAGTCCTACAATGATGTTCTGTTTATCATTGAAAGAAATAGTTTGTCAGTTATATCGTGTAGTTTTACTTGCTTTCATAATTGTCTGAACAAACAAGTACTCACCATTAGAGTTGCGATTCTAATGAGAAGTGACGTATGTTTATGTATTATTTGAATTACTATGATAATTACGCCAGACAACTTTGTTTCTCTATATAGACTCAGTTTTGTAAACCAGAGGATATTGAGTAGTTGAGAGCTTAAGCTAAGGTTTATGGTGATTTATTAAATAGGTCATAGGATTCAAAACATTGGATAGTGATGATGATGATGAGTGATGATGATGATAGATGATGATGATGACGATTTTACTATTTTTTTCTTTTTCTTCTTCTTCTTCTTCTTCTTCTTCTTCTTCTTCTTCTTCTTCTTCTTCTTCTTCTTCTTCTTCTTCTTCTTCTTCTTCTTCTTCTCCTCCTCCTTCTACTTCTTCTTCTACCTTTTTTTCCTCCGTGATCTTCTACTTATTCTATTTATTATCTCCTCCTTTTTTATTCAATGTCTTCTTCTTCTTCTATTTCTTTCTCTCCTCCTAGCTGTTATTCAAATTCTTCTTCTTCTCCTCCTCCTTCCTCTTTTTCCTCCTCCTCTTCTTCTTCTTCTTCTTCCTCTATTTATTCTCCTCCTCCTTTTTGTTTTTTAACCTCTTGTTCTTCTTTTGTTATGCCCCCGTTGATGATAGTCAGGGTGCATTATGTTTTGCACTTGTCCGTCCGTCAGTCTGTCCGTCCGTCCGTGCGTCGCGCTTTTACGTGCAGTTGGTACGTGCAGTTGGTTGTCACAGTTTTTTATTGTCTTATATCTCACTTACCACTATAGCTATTGGCATGACATTTCATATACACATCAACAACCATCCATATTTTCATTGCGCGCCCAACCGATGCTGTCCATAAGCCCAAGGTCAATGTCAATTAAGTGCAGCTATGCAGGCACCACCACGGGCGCATCGCTGTGTCTTACAGACACGATCTTCTAGTTTCTTCTTATTTCTTATTCTCTGTTTCTCCTCCTTCTTTCTCTTCATCTTCTTCTTCAACTTATTCTCCTTCCCCGTCTTCTTTTTATTCGTCTTATTATTATTATTCTGCTTTCTGTTCTTCTGCTACTACTACTATTAATAATAATAATATTTCTACTTTTATGACTATAACTACTCGCTATTACTATTACATGCAATACAGTGATTTACTACTATGATCATCTACTATATATAACCAATTACTACTATACGCAGGCACTTATATAGACAACTTTTAATATCATTACAGGTACAACTACAATAACATCTATTTGTCTACTGTTTTTATTTTTATAATTATTAATGTTACTTATTATATTTATTACTATTACTTTGCTCAGAAGTGTTAACTGACCATTAGCTCCAGACAGTAACCTTATACTCGCCCTACTCATGAGTATACATATTAGACATAATGACGTCATGAATGTTAATGATCTAAACTTGTATAACGCTATATGAACACGGGAATATTTGGTCGTGGCAGATCGTGTAGAATCATATATAATAAACCAGTCAATGAAACCTTGTTTACAGCGGTGTTAATGTCGTATTTTTAAAGTAAAAGGTTAAGGTTTTACCTTACATACGAGAAGTTCTAGTATACAATAGAGCCTCTTGTTCTTGTTCTTCTTCTACTTCTTCTTTTACCTCCTCTTCTTCATCCTTGTTTTTCTTCTTCTTTTTCTTCTCTTCCTTGTTGTTATTCTTCTTTATTCTATATTTCCCTTCCTTCTTTCTCGTCTTCTGCTACTACTACAACAATTAATACTGATACTACTTCTCCTATTACGAATATTACTACTCACTACTACCTTTACTACAATAATTTACTAGTGACCAATTACTATATGGCCAATTATTAATATAGTCAGATACTTATATAGACAACTTTTATTATCGGTATAGGTACTACTTATATAACATCTACTATTTTACCGTCTTTTATAATTATTAATGTTACTAATTATTGTTACTACTATTACTCAGGGAGCCAGTAGTGCCTACCGTGCACCCCACCCCCTAGACTTTTTTTCATGGATACCAAAATGTTCAGAAAAGTGTCCTGAATCAGAATCGCGAATGTACTCAAACTTAAATTATTTTAGGCTATGTGTACTTTAAATGTAGTTTATAATGATGCCAAATACTCAGAAAGCTAATCATCTTAATTGATACCCAAACAATGAACGGTAAGTAAGATTGTAACGGTTTCCGTGGTAACCGAACCTTTCACAAAGTTTGGAAATGTGCCATCCAACTGTAATACTCCGCTAGATCTCGGTTATTTTTGATGAATCGTGAAATCAATTGTTACAAACATAGATATGAGGCATTGCTTTAATAGTAAATATTACTTTTCTGATATAAACTAATTTGCATTTGTATGAATATAAAGCAAACAAATATGAAAAATGGTTAGCTAAAGTTTACTATGATCACTGAATATCACCAAGATTGTTAGATAAATAAATTTGGGACACATTATATAGCACTGATGGTGATATATCTGTTTCTTATGCAACCATTCTAACCTCATTGTTCATATTACAGAGTGTTTACATACCTGCAACATACAAATATATTGTTGCCTTCTTGGGTGATAATTATAAATGATATAAACATATACCCGGTAGTTGATGTATGAATCTTAATGTTAGGTTCACTTTATGCAAATTACCTTATTTGCATCCTCATGAATATTAATTAGTGATAAGAAAACAAAGAGAAACAATATTGAAAATAACATGTTTCGCAGTATACCAAGGACAACATTACACCATTCTCCAAATATAGCTTGCAATGATAAATGTACCTTTTGGTGATAATAAATTAATTTGAATTCTAAAACTGTCTTAAAGATGGTAAAGGGCATGTATACATCTAGTAAAGGGTTAACCCCTCTCTCTGCTTTAAACACCTTTACAGAGAGCTTCTTTGAGTATGCCAACTCAACAAAAATAGATGAATTATATCTCACTTAACCCTTTAACAGCTGAATATTCATGTTAGAAATAATGACAGCATGGGTATTGATCAGTTAATTTATAAATTGAAGGTAGCATACCTTAATTAGAGGCTAAAAAGGAACAGTTTATATTGGATCTTCGCAGCTAATACTGTCATAAGAGCTAGATCAAGACCTTATTATAGGCCATAATGTAATCATATCTGTTGATTGACTGTCAGAGTTACATGTTGACAACCAGACTTCTCTAAAACAAGGGGAATGTTTGGGTCGGGAAAGAGATCTCTTCCAAAGTATCAACTGGTAAATAACTCTTCAGATGTGCTGTATTAAGCAGGTCCTACAAGGGGGTAATGTTCCCATATCAGCATTGCGAAGTACATATTTTGGCTTATCTTCACACTTACCCTTAATCTTAAACAATATCAATTAATTCACAGTGTGAAATCTTAGGTTGCCATACATTGCGCACGTAAATTCATCCAAGTCTTGCACAAGATCTCCAGACACACCCCAAGAGTTGCCCAAACCTGCTAATGGTTTTATAAACATTGGCTTCTTTTCAATGGTCTAAGTGGGTATCAAATGTTCTCAGCCATTGAATGCACTTGTAGAATCACAGCCACAGTACAAATGGATACCCAGAAGTGCTGATCTGTAATCGTCTGCGTATGCTTGGACAATTTTCTGACATGTTTATTATTTTTTATCATTGCCTGAGCCAGTATCAAACAAGACAGTAACACCTTCAAACCAGTAAAGTAATACAGAAGAATGAAAAATATATCACTGTCTGGGATTCGAAGATGAACAGTTTTGTAGCCTTGTTCTTTTGCATGCTTGGTGTAAATAACGATCCTTGTTTCAGTTTCTTCCTTGTTGAATTCAGGGCATGACGACTATTTCTCACTGTTGATATACCATAATCTGGCGAGAACTGGTTAGGCTCACCGTCATAGATGTGAAAAAAACATTTCTGCCTTGCAGCTTCTAATCGTAAGGAATCAAGGAATTGTAGCAATTATTAGTGGTTCACAAATACCCAATATGCAGATTGATATAGGTGAGCTGATGCAGAATCTGCTGACACCAGTTCCCTTCGGTATTGGTACGGCTGATGATGGCTTAGAAAGACAGACAAATCAAAGGGTCTTAAAACACATCACAAGATTACCAGTTCTCGACAGATGGTATATCAAAAGTCGAAACAGTCTTGAAATTCAACACGGGCTTTATGGGCTTTAAAGGCTTTAAAATCATTGACACTTTAAAAACAATAACAGAAGATTGTTTGGGGTATCATAAGTACTTGGCTTTCAACAGTTACCATGGAAGCAGTGCATGGTCTTTTTGGTAACAGTTTTAGACATAAACTTTATTTATTCATCATCAAAAGGTACATTTATCTTTGCATGCTATATTTGGAGCATGGTGTAATGTTGTGCTCGGCATACTGCGAAACATGTTATTTTCAAAAGTGTTTCTCTTGGTTTTCGTATCACTAATTAATATTCATGAGGATGCAAATAAGGTAATTTGCATAAAGTGAACCAAACATTAAGATTCATACATCAACTATCGGGTATATGTTTATATCATTTATAAATATCGCCAAATTAGGCCGCAATATCTTTGTATGTTGCAGGTATGTAAACACTCCGTAATATGAACAATGAGGTTAGAATGGTTGCCTAGGAAACAGATATATCA
Organism: Azorinus chamasolen; assembly: GCA_963576725.1. NCBI lineage: Eukaryota > Metazoa > Mollusca > Bivalvia > Cardiida > Solecurtidae > Azorinus > Azorinus chamasolen. Next base: position 13,747,087 of record OY755253.1, read on the forward strand.
CCATCAGTGCTATATAAGTTGTCCCAAATTTATTTAACTAATCAGTTTCCATATTTGTTTGCTTTATAAGAGAATGACTGGTGTCTGTCGAAAATTTCAACATCTATTATTGTTCTCATAAATATTCATACATATGCAAATTAGTTTATATCAGAAAAGTAATATTTTCTATTAAAGCAATGCCTAATATCTATGTTTGTAACAATTAATTTCATGATTCATCAAAAATAACTGAGATCTAGCGGAGTATTACAGTTGGATGTCAAACTTCCAAAATTTGAGAAAGGATCGGTTACCATGGAAACCATTACAATCTTACTTACAGTTCATTGTTTGGGTATCATTTTCGATACTTAGCTTTCTGAGTATTTTATCATCAATTTAAATTACATTTGAAGTTGTTTTCTGATATTGGTAGGATAAAAATTGAGAGTTTTACGTTATTTCTGTATTTTTTGGCTATTTTGTAATTATTCTCATTAATATTCCTGTGTATGCAAATAAGATAATTCCTAAGTAAAGCCTTTAAACCAAAGCACAATGCCTTAGCTTTAATTCGGTACCGGTTTTATACAGTTAGCACAAAAACTTCCATTGATATGGAAGATTTTTGCAGGTAGGTGTCGACAAACAAACATGTGTGAACAGAGTGAAATGAATGTTTAAACCCCCGGTGACTTTTGTCACTGACCGTTCCAAGGCGGTACTTCCATCTTCCTCCTATTGTATGTTTGTTTTGTCTTTGTGCGTCTCTTGTTGTTTTTTCTACCTATGTACATTTGCTGTTTCCTTGTGTTGCTGTTCGGGCGAGTGTTTGTTCTGTATGTGGTGTTTCCTGCATGACTCATTTTTGTACTTTTACTATGGAAACAGTTAAAACGTTACTTAGAGTTAAATTTTTGTCCTCAAATTTGAAATTTTGTTTTCTGAAGATTTTGTCATCAGGTTAAACTGCATTTGAAATTGTTTTCTGATATTTGTAGGATAGAAAGTGAATAGTTGACACTATTTACGTTATTTCTATATTATTTTTAGTATTTTTAATGTTCTCATTAATATTCATGAGTATGCAAATAAGGTAATTTAAATAAAACTGGAAATAAAAGCACACTGTCCTATCTCCAATTTGGTACCAGTTTTATAGGTTTTGGACAAAAACTGGCTGTGATATGGACGATTTTGCAGGTACGGACCATCATTACGAAAACTAGGGTATTGCCATGGAAACGGTGAAAATGGTGCTCAAAATTAATGCTATGGTCCTCAAATTGGATATTTTGTTTCCTGGGGGTTTCATCATCATGTTAAACTGCATTTGAAGTTATTTTCTGATATTTGTAGGATAAAAAATGAAAGGTTTATGTTATTTCTATACTTTTTTACTATTTTTAATGTTCTCATTAATATTCATGAGTATGCAAATAAGGTAATTAATAAAACAAGTTAGAAATACAAGCACAATGTCTTATCTTCCATTTGGTACCAGTTTTATAGTTTTAAGACAATAACTGGCTGTGATATGGGCGAATTTGTAGGTATGTGTCATCATTACGAAAATTGGGGGTTGCCATGGAAACGGTTAAAATACACATAGCCTAAACGAATTTAAGTTTGAGTACATTCGCGATTCTGATTCAGGACATTTTTCTGAACATTTTCGTACCCATGAAAAAAAGTGTAGGGGGTGCACGGTAGGAACTACTGACTCCCTGAGTATATTACTTTGCTCTGAAGTGTTAACTGGCCGTTAGCTCTAGACAGTAACCCTATACTCGCCCTACTCATGTTAGAAATAATGACGTCATGAATGTTAATGATCTAAGTTTGTATAATGATATATGAACAATGGAATATTTGGTAGTGGCAGATAGTGTAGAACCATATATACACCAGTCAATGAAACCAGAGCAGATCCATGGGCTCTCTAATCTGAATCTAAATTGTTTAAAGAGGTGTTAAATTGTGTTTGTTGAGTAAAGGGTTATTGCATTCTAATTCATCAGCCTTTAAATTAATGTTCAAATTGAAACTGTAAATTCTATTCTGGATTTATCTAGCTATGCATTATTTCTGACTTTCCAGATAGATAAATAAGCTAACAACCCTATAAGAAACCCTTTAGAGTAAATAACTTCATATACATGTATTCAATGCATAGGAAAATCAGGATTGTTTTGGAGAGAACGAATGGGACATACTCAGTACTGAGAAGTCTGCTGTTTTCATAGTTAACCGATTTTTCAGATGAAAAATAAACTTAATCTTCAGAAACCACTTTGAATTGCAGATTATGTTTCATTTTTTGAATTGAGTAATCGTAATTCTGAACTAAAACCAAGTTTAACTATTTTCGAAATTCTTGCGCAAATCCAAATCCGAGTTAAACCCGCGTTTCTTTTTCCTCTCGGGCTATATATATAATACTTCCACATTCGAATCTATTTGACATCCCTTCTGTTATTAAAAGGACTCTAATTTGGCAGCTATAAGTGGTTGCAGGTTTTGAAATATCTAATGAGCACTTGATATTTACAGATACTCAAACAACACCGTTAATGTATCTGACAGGTGACAATGTCTAATTTATTAGTCTCTGTTTTGTATGTGCATGGTCGGGCAAATATATATAAAGTTACTAATCATTTACATCTAAGGAATATTAATTGGGTTTGAGGTATCCGATTTAACGAATACTGCTTCTATACGCCCGTTGAAAAAAAGGACGCATTATTATGGAATGGCGTTGTCTCTCTGTCCATCTGTCTGTCTGTCCGTTTATATATCTGTCTATAACATCTTTAACTCATGTTATGCTTGATGGACCCTTCTTAAATGTTACCACACTGTTTATCTGGACATGCGACAGTAGTATCTAAAGTCACGGTACGTATACCTAAGGTCAATATCGCACAGTTGAACTTAGAATTTGCTTTTGGCATTTGCCGTTAGCAAATATGCTAAATGTCTATCTACCTGTTAACATATCTAATTCAAGGTTTGCTTGATGGATCCTTCTCAAATTTCACCACAAGGCTTATCTGGACATGCTACATGTGTGTGTTCGCTTGCGTATATCCAAGGTCAACGTCGAACAATTGGAATATGCGTTAAGCATTTGCGGCATTAAGCAAATATGTTAACCCCAATTTATGTTGAACAAATTGATGTAAGTTCACTTATTTACGTAACCCTTTGAGTTAAAGCTTTGAAACTTGGAACACTTGTTCACCATCAAAAGTTGTATAGGTAAGAAAACATAATTCTGTAAAACATTTTGCCAGAATAGTGACCCTTTTTAATTTAGAACTTTTGGTTAATGTTTTATTAAAGTCCACTTATTTATATAACACTTTGAAATAAGGTTTTAAAACTTGGAACACTTTTCCACCATCACGAGCTTTGAAAATTAGTAGGCTATCATTCTTAAGTTTTGTTTTAAGTCCACTTAATTACGCAACTCTTTGAGATGACGCTTTGAAACTTGGGACACATGCCTGCCACCACAAGCTTCATAACTATGTTGAAAATATTATGGAATGGTTCTGTCTGTCTGTCAGTAACATCTCTACATAAACGTTTGCTAGGTGGATCCTTCTCAGATTAAACCTTTTTACTTATCTTGACATTCTACAATAGCATGAGTGTGTCCCAGTATGTATATTCAAGGTCAAGGTCGCACAATCGGAATTAGTACTTGCATTTAGCATTTGCGTTTAGCAAATAATGTTAACATCAGTTTATGTTGAACAAGGCCTCGACGGGCGTATATTTTGCCCACTTGCATTCTTGTTGATACTACCCATACGTTAATGATAAACGTATACTAACTGCTGATGTGGAAATCTTTTCAACACTTAGAGGCATTGTCTTATACAAGCATAACATTTTCCTCAAATATAAACAATGATACTCTATGAAACAAGTAGTTTTGTATAGTAATAACCTATTGCTTTATATACAAAAAAGAACGTTAGAAAGAGTCGTTTGGACGGGGCAAAATGTCCTTCGCGTGATGAAGATGAACTATGATTTACAAACTATTGCTGTTGCATGGCCATGTCAGTGTAATTGAAGACAAAATAGAGCAATATTTGATCGACGTGTACGTATTGATGTCAGTTTGTGACATAGGGTGAAATGTAACGACCCGAAATAACAATCGGTCAGATATGCAGACGTTATGAATATTTACTAGAATAATGAAACGCTAGTGAAAGTAGAACTAGTATAACAGTAATAATAATAGTAGTAGTATTATAAATAACAGTAGTAGTAGTAGCAACAACAGCACCAGTATTATTATAAGTAGTAGTAGTAGTAGTAGTAGTAATAATAGTAGTAGTAGTAGTAGTAGTAGCAGAAGAAGAAGAAGTATCGGTAGAAGTAATAGATGTATATTTTCAGAGGTCCAGATAATATGTGTAACTTTAAAATTTTCAACAACAGATCCTTTATTTATCCACCACATCCTGTACTATGACTACACCTTAGAATCGTCTCTACGATATAACGATTTTAGTATTGTAGTGACCCAAGGGATTCACTTTTAGCCATTATTGCAGGACGAATGACCTTTCGTTCTGAAGCAGCCGTCTGCTTTTAAAACAAGGTTTTGGATTTCAATTTAATGAAAAATCGTTTCAAAGAGATTCTACTTTAAGGGAGTGTACTATAGTCAGTAAAATCGTGGTCAATGTCGCTGACAATAATACAAATGTTTCGCGTTTCAGTTATCACATAATATATTTGCAGCATACTATGACCCTGCCCTTTGATCAATTAAATGACCACGTCACTTTACCTATCGATTAACGCCCAGTTAATAACATGCGTGACGTCATTATTTCTTGCCTTACTATTGGATAGGGTTTGGTAAATTGTTGACTGAGTGTTTCAGCGCGGATCCTGATGAGACGTAAAATGTGCCTAGTTATAGTATACATTCAGTCTAAATCACCCCTCAGCCGACTGTACATTTACTCCCCGGGACATTGAGCTGTTCGCCTACAATATTGAGCACTGTTAACATATAACGCAATCATGCAGTCTCAGTACCGGCTAGTGACCCTCACATGTACCCATTTTACCCATGGGTTGAAAGGAGGCAGGCTCATGCGGGTGGAAGACACTGAATAGCCTCTCTGAAATTTCCGGGAGGTACCAGAGTTTGATGTCCGGACCTCCGGATTGACAGTCAAGCCACTAGACCACCGCACAACACAACGACAAATTAATCGGCGTCTTAACTAGATCCAAATTGCTGTTCAGTGCAAATGTAAGTTAGGACGCGATAAGCGTTGTGTTAGATTATAAATTAATCAGTTTGTAACGGCAAGTAGTGCGATCAAACTAAACTAAATAATAGACCCCCTTTCCCAGACGAATGTATTAGATCAGAGCTATTCAGGTATCTATGCATATATTGATAATTTTAGAATGTTGGTTTCGCATATAGTTGTAAACAAATAGTCGTTTAAGTCACCCTCATTCAGATTTCTATCGAGTAAATTTCAATGAACAGAATCTAAAATGTAATTTGTTTACAAATAGCGTGTATATATATCTTAGAACCAATGAAATCATAATATTTGAACTAATTCATGAAATTCTCTCTGAACAACTTACATGTAGTAGTAGTATAAGTAAGAGTAGTAGTAGTAGTAGTAGAAGAAGTAGTAGAAGTAGTAGAAGAAGAAGTAGCAGCTGCAGCAATAGTAATAATAGCAGTAGTAGCGGTGGTGGTGATGGTAGTAGTAGTAGAAGCTGTTGTTATAGTAGTAGTAGTAGAAAAGCAGTTGTAGATCCAAATTTGAACAGGCAAGTAAGCGTTAGCAAGCGTTATTATTGTGTTTGAATTGTGCATTATTTCATATATATATACATTCAATCCATGACAGACTAGCAAAGAGACATGGATCTAATCATCCGCATCTATACATTGTTAAGTTTTACCCCCCCCCCCCCTTCCTCTTGTGAAAAAAACATGACTGCTAAAGTATGGGCCTGTACTTTATTTGACTTAGTATATTTATTAATATTTCATAACCGACTCAAACGGCTGCTTAATACAGACTTAACATCATGCAGAAAGTTCCTTTGGGAGATTTTTGTGCATGACTTTCATCTTGTATTAAACATATTTTGAAACAATATAGAACCGGATATTAAGTTGTTATCACAGCATACACATCCAGTAATATCAACACTATATGTTTATACTTGTCTACAAATAGCGTGTATATATCTTAGAACCAATGAAATATTTGAACCAATTTATGAAATTCTCTCAACAACATACATGTAGTAGTAGTAGAACCCAGTGACTTTTGTCACTGGCCGTTCCAAGACGGTACTTCCATCTTCCCCCTATTGTATGTTTGTTTTGCCTTTGTGCGTCTCTTGATGTTTTTATAGTTATGTACATTTGCTGTTTCCTTGTGTTGCGGTTCGGGCGAATGTTTGTTCTGTATGTGGTGTTTCCTGCATGACTCATTTTTGTATTTTGACAATAACCGCATAATTATGCTGATGAATAATAACCATTTTAAATCCTGTTCGATGTATTTTTGACTCGGTAACTAGTCAAAAATACAGCAACTTATTGTGCTACTTAGCCTTTTGTTGAGTCGTATACTGTTCAACCATACTCAAGGCAAGCGTGTCTTAACTGCCATTTGCAAACCGCTTGGATCCAGATGAGACGCCTAGAAAATAGGCGTCTCATAACGATTCAAACAGTTTGATGATCGGTCAATAGTTCATTAAATGCAGCGAACAGTTCAGAAATTCAGAACTTTATAACATAGAAATGGTTTAAGTAGTACAAGTGATTTCCTCCACAGACATAACGAGTGAATTGTTGATAACGGAAATTCGTTGAATTTGACAGGGTGTTTTTGATATTGACCCATGAGTCAGTGTTTTTTCATTGCAGGAACTGCCAAAGTTCATAGAATGTTTCATTAGCTAAAAAACAGAGTGTGAACTTTCAGTACACAAAGAATAAGCGATAAGTCACACGTGCATATTTCAGTTTGATTACTTTATTATAAAACACATGATTATACACACAAGATGTATGCATGCTTGTAGGATAGTACTGCTAGATAACATATAAGCCTCGTTTATCAATACAATATTGCATTTCATCTAAGGTCATTACATGTACTCTAGGGGTCGAGTCAGATTATGGTTATGCATGGTATGGCAAAGTCTTACAGTAAACCATTTCTTCACCGGACTTTAACGTTTTGCTTTCTAAGAAATAGCATCGTCTATCTCAATTGTAGTCTGCGATATTTTTAAAACTATTAACCCTTCGCTTGCTGAATTTTAAAATACATGTCTCCTTCTTTACCCCTGCCCTTTTGTATAATTACGTATATCTTCAATGTGTACAAGTATATCGCTGTGCAATCACTGCTGTGAAGTGCACTGGTTGCACAATAAACTTGTAAATAGTGCAGACCCTAATGAGACAGCTATTGCAGGAGCTGTCTCATCTGGGTCTTCACTATTTACAGGTAGGTATATTGATGTGAATAGCAAATGAAGGGTTAATTTTATTTCTGATAGTTTGTTTTATTCCAAAAGGTTGAGTCTAGGTGACAAGCAGTATTGATCTCAGATCAGGTTCTTCGCTTTGTTGAGCCTAATCAGACTGTTTGCAATGACAGACAAACCCATCGCTATGCGTATTAGTAAGATGGCTCATAAATGCAGAAAATGTTCTTCATGAATTCCATTCTGTATTAAGTTTCTGAAAAACCGGTGTTGGTACTAATTGGTAAGGCTGATGTCAGGCGTGTTACTCTAATTAAGTTATTTTAATAACTTTTTTATCGGCTGAAATTGTAAAATGAAACCATTCAATGAAAACCATTTTGAGAATTTCGAATGACTATCATATGAATGACTTGATCTGAGGAATGTACACCGTCTGCAAATGTTTTGTCATCCTTCTTAACATTAAGATACCGTCATTGTAAACGATTTTAATAGTATGTTATTATCCAAATTGATAGAATATTAGACAAATGCTGGAATTGCGAGACGCTCAATGGAAGGTATTCATTGTAGTTTATAAATAGACAAGCATAAGTACAGTGTATAGCCCATTCAGTAAGGACAGAAAATGAGATCATATTGGGTTGGGTTGTAAGTATAGATTGCTGCTGGTAATTTTAAATCTCATTCGAATAGTTGGACATCAAACATGCATAAACATAAAATCCGAAAAATGTGTATAACATACATCCTGTTCATAACGACTTGGCTGGCGTGAATTAGCAAACGACTAGGATCTATATGAAATTATAAATAACGCAACATATATCCAAGCCGTTTGCAGCTCTTGTCCACTAGTTTTAAAACCAACGAAACGAACCGTCAGTTTCAATAGCAGAATAAATGTTAAAACAAAATTTCAATTCATGTTTAAATTGTATATTTTTCGATGCACCTGATATCGGTTTTCAATATCTTTCGCAACATTTACATTTTCCTTTTTACGACAAATGGTCTGTCTATATAGGCTAGTGTTATGAACTACACAAATCATGCGTAATGCTGTATTCCAAGCAAAACTGACGCTAGAACTAACATCAAACTGGCACCGGGTATACCTTCTCCGTTGTCACACCCAACACACACACTCACTGTGGTAGATCCTGTAAGAGTTGGTGTCCCACCGTCTAACGCATGTACGATGAGGGCATACCTTGCCGTTCTTGCCGCGGACAGTTCATTGGCGACACTTATAGTACCATTGTCTGCGATAGCAAAGTCTAAGTCGGTGTTGCTTTTCTCTAAAATGTAACACATATGTAAAATTTAATTTAAAACAAATAAAACAAGGAAACAAGCTACGCCCGCACAAAAAGTGAGAATGTAACAAGTTATGGTAGCATTGAATGCAATGTCATAGCCCCTTACCGGTTGAACTCTTTACCACAATTAAAAGCCCTTACGTGCTGCAATTTCAAACAGTGATCATTATAACGTACTTATTGAATAAAATACACCTCTTCTGACATATACTATTCAATCATAGATACGAATATTGGATCTTTCATGGCACTATCCCTTGTTGTCGTTTTTAAAACAACTTTTACTAAAATTGTAAGTCCAAAAAGGGGGATAATTCTGTTAATAGTCAGAGCAGTATAATTGCTGTTGCAAGAAAATGTCAAGTAGCTTTTTTTGTGCAGTGACAACTCCAAATTTCAAAACCTAGGTATATTTCACAAACATTTAAAGTTCAATGATCATAATGATCAGAAACGGACGTTAATTGACACAAACAAACAACATCATAACTATGACACAAACTTTTAAACCAGGATCATAATTATTTTCCTTTGCTTGTGCAATGACAGGTCGAGGGTAGTACTCTATTGTGATATACTCTTACCAATAACGGAATGAGCTTACCAGACACATGTATTACTTTTTCCCTGTCGTGCCCTTGACGGCTTACCTGCAGGTACTCTGACTTCAGGAAAGTCATTGAGAACATATTTGACGGATTTTAACAGTTGTTATGATGACATTTGTCTTTGTCTTGTGTCTTACGGGGTTTATATATCTCAACTTATTCGTTTTGCTAGAGCTTGTTCATCTGTTGACGATTTTAACAGTCGAAATCTCATTTTAACTGAACAGCTGCTAAAGCAAGGATACAGATACCATAAACTAAGAAAACCTTTATCTAAAGTTTATTATCGAAATCTCTCACTTATTGGCAAACACAAATGTAATCTCAAGGCGCTCCTGCGACATGGTATTCCACATGCTGCATTTTATGGTGATGTGATTTACAAACTTCGTAAGATTATTGGACATAACCATTTTCTCACTTTGTTCATCCAATGTGTTACCAAAAATAATTAAAAAGGGATATCATCCTATAGTATTACAACATACTTCATATCTGGTTGTCAACCCTTTTACAGTTGGCAATCACGCTGGCCTCTTTGCATGTACGCCGACAAGAAAGGTATAGTACTCTATAAAGGCGATCTCTTCAATCCAGAAACGGACGGAGGTCGTCGGATATTTGTACTCTCTCGTTTTTGTCGTACCTTTTATTACTTTTCTACAGTTACTATGATTGCAGCCCAATCATTGAGTACACTAGCAATAAGTGGATACAGTTTGTTTCATTTAAATGTGTTTGTTTTACATGCACTTTACCACCGTATTTGCCACCGCGGTTGTTGTAGATAAGTCGGAGTGGGGATACATTTCTTTACACTGTTTGTATTTTAGGGTTGGGATGGAATACGTATGGCGCCCTTAAACCGGTTTACCCCCCCCCCAGTGACCTTTTGTCACTGACCGTTCCAAGGCGGTACTTCCATCTTCCCCCTATTGTGTGTTTGTTATGTCCGAACGTCTCTGTGTCTTTTTTATACATGAACATTATCTTGCTGTCTGTCGTGGCGGTGCTGTTTGGGTGGTTGTGTGTGTTTTATACGGTGTTTCCTACATGACTCATACACTTTTTGTACTTGTGCTTTTGTTCATGTATGGAATGTTTATCTCTAGTACCTGTGTTTTTGTTAATGTTTTCTGTGTTCATCTAGTATATGTGTGTGTGTGTGTTTGGTGTGTAGGTGTGTGTATGTGTGTGTGACATTCTATCTGTCGGTGTTTTGTGGTGGTTGCGTCTTGTATGTGGCTTCGCCTGCTCGACGTTACTACTTTTTTTATTAAGCCGACCCTCATCTAGATTATTTAATATCTTTAATGATCTTAAAGGGGGTGTCCCTACATTTGACGCGTTTCAAAAACACTTAAGATATACAAAACTCATTTGTTTATATGCTGAAAAGTAGTATATCGCAAAAATCCCCATCCAATTACCGTTTATAATGACAAAACATCCATGTGTTTGATATCGCCGATCCCGATTTTACTGCCCGATGTTTCAGTTTTATTCGGGTTGGGTTTTAGTTTCGTAACGGTTCGCCCTATTCGTGATTCCCCGACCACTTCCGAGAAAGCTAATAGGTAAACAATGGAGGGATCAAATGATCATCGGAAAAACGCGGAAGAATTTAACGGAAAAGGCCGATAATATTGTGTTGTAGAACAAAAATTATCAGTATTGATGAAATCGGTTTGTTTGTATCACAGGGGCATTTTTCGATGTAAGTTTAAATTGGCAACCTTCATAATAATGATAGAGCATAACAAATACTAAGTTTTATGATATTATTGAAAATATGCGTTCATTGTAGGGACCTCCTCTTTAAGCTATAACTCATCAATAATTAGCTTTATACCAAATATAGTTTTAATATCTCCAACCACTTCAATAAACAATCCAAACACTGGAACAGTTTACGAAATTTTCAATTTCAATGGTCATAACTCTGGCAAAAATTATTCACCAAGACTGAGATACAATATTAAGCTGTAATTAATCTAGATAAAGCTTTATACTAAATATAAAGTTTACATCTCAAACCACATCAAAAACAGTCCGGACATCTGATTGATGCGGAATGACAGAGGGACGGTCAAACGGGCGTTCTTACGGAATGTTATGTGACTATTCATTTGTTCAATATAGTCATGTAAAATGAAAATTTAATTACATAAAATGAAAAACACAAGAGTGCGGTTTTTTCTCAGTGTCGCATAATCATCACTCCATGTTAGCGGACAGACAGATAGACGGACGGACAGACGGACGGACGGTAGGAGACTAAAAAACGTTGGTATGGTTCTGTAACTTGGACCGACATAGAAATGATACAATGAGTTGGTGCCCATATTCATAGTTATTTGAGAACCGTAAGTTCTTTTGGCCCATATTTGGAAAGTATTCATTCTTCACAGCAAGCATGAATGAGAGACTGAGTGAATTATGCCGGCTACAATGACTAGTATATAAATAATCAAAGAATGGGTAGCTTGAGTTAATTATAATCTTGGTGATAGATGATGATGATAGTTATAGTGTTCAGTTAAATTTATCTCGCAGGGTCCAAATCCTCGAATGGTATCACCTTGTTGAGGTTTTGCTGGAAATGATTATTCAGCTAAATGTATGACGACTTTCCTGGTGACAGTTATATCCAACAATTGCGGCACGATATAAAGGGACATTGAGCTTTAAAAACGACTGGCGCCGTCCAACACGTACACATCTAGATAATTTCAACATGCATGACTAACGTATGTACTTTTTAAAACAGACAAACTGAGTATTGCTTTATTCTGGCTTTTATGCATTGAGCTTACGTTCTTTGAGCATACATATAATATCATATGGGAAGTAAGCACATTTATCAATGTATTATATTACTCTACGTACCCATACTTTTGCTTAGTCATACCTGTAAACGCTGGATGTATATATATGATTAATGACGATGTAGTTACCCATATCAATTTACAACAGACTGATATCGAGCAAGCGATTCGCAATGAATGGAATCAGTCATGCATTTCTGCCCATTAGACTGATAATGTAAAACATAATAATAATTATTTTCACCAAATTGCAGATCAAACACAGAAAATATGTACGTACTTTACTTTGCTTGCTGAATCGTGTTTCAATATGATTTATATAAGGGATGATGCAACGCAATTTAAACTTAAGTTTTCTACCTCCGGTATAAAATTACAATTAAGGAATAAAATAATCACACACACGCCCATTTGAGGGAAAATAATATCTAATTGCCGAGTCATATATATGGTTACATACCAAAGAACGAGTAAGATATTATTTCATTATTTGGCGATGACTCATTTTCGTCTGTAGCCGTCACTGTGAGAACAGATGCACCTGAAATTGTAGTATTGTATATTTAAGCATTTTGTCTGTTGTATATTGTCATATAACCCACAAAAGAACTATTTAAGTTGTGGTAAAATATAGCTACATAGTTGCCGAAACTATATTCATTATGTTCTTGGTAGGGCTTTATATTACATATCCAAAATATATTTTATCGACGACGTTTTGGCCATCGGCGATGTTCATCCTCAGACTGTGACCCTTGGTGACGTCACTGCTGAACTGGTTCGCTACTGGACTGTTTATGCACAGTAGCAAACAGGGTATGTGGATCCCACTAAGGATGTAGGTCCCCTGGTCCCGAAAGATTTCAGATGAATTCTTGATTTTGATTGAATCAGTCCAGTAGCGAACCATTTCAGAAGTGACGTCACCAAGGATTACAGTCTGAAGATGACCATCGCTGATGGTGACAACTGTCACAGGTAAAATAAATGGTGGATCAGTAATAAGCTATGTGACGCCGCATAGACGTGTCGCCACATAGATGTGACCGATCCGTCTATGCGGTGATTCGCAACGCATATACAGGGCGTTTCGTCTATACGGCGATGCGCAACGCATACACAGGTCGTCTTGTCTACGCGGCACAAATGTGCTTTTTGGCCGCATAGACAGGTCTAACTTAAAGTATTCCTCATACATCTAAAAACGGAGAATATAACAACTCCAATGAAGATGATGGTAATGATGAATATGATTATGGTGATGATGATAAAATACGTTTAGACATCATACCTTGAAATTTCATATAGTTTATTACTATCTAAGCTGGAGTTTATCATCTCAGAACAATATAATTTTATGATCGGCAATCAATGGTGTGTATGTCAAAGACTGGACATTTCCGCGTGCATTGACTCATATTTGATTGAAATCGAGCGGAAATTGACACCGTAACAAGAAGTGGAACGTAATTGGTGCATTTTGTCTGCCATTTTGGACCATTTAGTTACATACCTTTATATTGTAATATACTATACGAAACAAAATCATTTTTACTGTCAAGTTATGATTTCTAAACATATTTAAAGGTTTTTATAAGTGGTATTTGTGAAATTGGCTAGCACCTGTGCTCTTGACCGGTCATTCCAGATGGTGTCCATCTCGTGTTTGACCGGGTCACACCTTTCAAGCGATTTTATAGAACATTTGTCAGAATGTATTTCTCTACAAAATATAGATCAATTTCAAACTTTGATTAACTCGGGTCAAAACCAGGTCTAACCACAAAATATTGCGTACTCTCTATAGAGACCACATTCGTAACTGAAAAAAACATTGGCAGAATCTTTGTCACAATCAATTATCGACAGTTCGAAAATGGATCAAGACGTTGTAATCTCCATGGATGGCACCTTTTATATCCAATCTTAACGATTTTTTATCAGAATTCTTGCTTCTTTTTTTGGTCAAGTCCGGAACCTGATCAACGGGTATGATTAACTAGGTCAATATGATAGAAATGTGGATGCAATATGTAGCCACATTTTATCCAATCTTAAAACAATTACCGCATAGACAAAACCGGTCACGTATATGTGACACGCCTATGCGGTTTTAAAGTGACGCCGTATAGATGTGTCGCCGCATAGACGTGACCATGTTCGTCTCTGCGGTGTTTTACAACATATTTACATTGCATTGTTTGGTCAAATCCGAAACCTGATCAACTAGGATGATTACCTAGGTCAACATGATAGAAATTTGGCAGAAATATGTTGCTACATTTTATCCAATCTTGAAACAAACACCACATAGACAAAACCTGTGTATGCGGCGATACACCTATGCGGTGTTACAGTGGCGCCGCACAGATGTGTCGCCGCATAGAGGTGACCATTTCGTCTATGTAGTGATGTTCAACATATTTACAGGGCATTTTTATTTTTTGGTCAAGTCAGAAACCTGATCAACTGGTATGATTAACTAAGTCAGCATGATAGAAATTTGACAGCAATCTATGGTCATGCCTTAATGACGTCTTGGGTAAAATGCTAGGTCAACAGTAAGAACCTTGTTAACAATATTGAGGCAACCTTTCTTTCCGATCTTGGTAAACATTGTACCCTCTCTCTCTATTTCTTTCTCTCCATCCCTCTTTATCTCTCTATGTGTGTCTCTCTCTGTATCTCTCTGTTGGGGTGGGGTATTTATACGCAACATGTATTCAGGTGTTGGGTTTAGAACAATTATAGTCCGTATGAATTAAGTTTATCAATTTGGTTTATGCGGACAATAGAAAATGAATTAGGACTGCATTTTATTTTTTAAAATAACAACTTTTTGCGCAATTATTTTCAACATCTAGCGAGCAGTTTCTAAAACAACAAAGGAATAAAATCCGCCGAAAAAGACAATTGCTTCTATGAATGTTTGTGGTCATGTCATGTTTTAAAGTATAGATGGGATTTGTTGTTCAGTGGTAGGACGTTAGACCAGGGACAAGAAGGTCCCCGTTCGAATCCGACCATCGGACTATCATAACTTTTCTGCGCAAAAAGTGCATCCCACGTTTGCCCCCTTCCACCCAGGTGTATAAATGGGAACCTGTGAGAGAAATAAGCCAATGTGCCATGGCTGCCTTGGGCACCGAATGTTAATGGCCGACTTATAACCCATTGATCAGGGGGTGAATTATAAAAAGAGATAAAGTCGGGAGAATATGTATATAGATCCTGACTATAAACCTCACATTTACCTTTACTTATAGATAATGTGTGTCTAAAGACATACAAACAGATGGATGGGGAGAATGGCAGTCCGATTTCGATACCCCCTAACTTAACTTGAACGATGGTATAGTAACACAGATTCGCTAGTATTTGGTATCGTCTATGCGGCGCAAGTGTGTCCCACCCGGAAATTTCAGGGACGCTTTTCCGTGTCTCCCACCCGCATATACTCTCCACCCAGGGGTTAAATGGGTACCTGTAAGGGTCACTCGCCGGTACTGCGGCTGCATGATTGCGCCATATGTTAGCAGTGCTCAATATTGTAGGCCAATGACTCAATGATCAGGGGAGTAAATGTACAGTCGGCTGAACGGTCATTCGGACTGAAAGTAGACTATAACTAGGTACTTTACT
Organism: Azorinus chamasolen; assembly: GCA_963576725.1. NCBI lineage: Eukaryota > Metazoa > Mollusca > Bivalvia > Cardiida > Solecurtidae > Azorinus > Azorinus chamasolen. The sequence goes on from OY755253.1 coordinate 13,762,993, forward strand.
TTTTTTTTTTTTTTTTTTTATAGACGGGCCCTGTCTATGCGTCGCAAGTCACCGCATAGACAAATCTATGCGGCGTCACAGTGTTAGAACTATCACTGAAGGTGATTAATACCCCTGCAAACGTTACTGTCACATGAAAAAGCTTTCATTCGAAGGAGCATAACTCTGTGATGAAATAGATAAACTGAAAAGGTATAATCAGATGCACATGTCCTCTCTATGATAACACATCATGTCAAGTTTTATTGGATCCCTGTCAAATGACACCACACCAAACAAATGTAAATAAAATGCCCCCTCCAGACAATTTCACAACATGAATAACGATGTGTGAAATGACTTTAAAATAAACGTTAGATGTAAATAAGCGACGTCATCATTTAAATGACGTCATAATTTAAAACTACGGGAAAAATATATGAAACACTTCTACACCGACAATTTATAAAAATAAATCGCAAGAAGATATAAATACTAGTGGATACTAAATAAGTACAACTGTTTTATTTGAAAACGAATAAGCTTGATATCGTAGACATGTAATCGATCACTATTCAGAGGTCAGAGCAGCTGTGAAGTCATTTGGGGTACAACAGAACTGGCAAAATATAAATATCTAATTTCCTCCCCCCGTAAACGGGTTTAAGAGGGAATCTTCATAGAGTATTAACTCTTTTCCGTCGTCGCACAAAAAGTCAACAGACGGACACACGCAAAAGTTTTAAAACGGGGGCATAACTTTGTAAGAAATTCAATCATGTGTATCACTATAATTGGATTTGCCTGTCCGTTTTATGACAAATCATCAAGCCAGGTTTCATTGGATTCCAGTGAGCCGTTGCTGAGCAACCGCATAAAAACAAAGTCAAGACAAATCGAAAGACAAAATTTGAAAGGGGCATAACTATGTAAGAAACAGATAAACTGTAAAACTATTATTGGATGCGCATCTCCTCTTCATGATAATGTATCATATCAAGTTTCACTACTCTATGCCATTGCCGTTAAATTATCATTAAAATTATCTGTTAAAATAAAGATGTGATGGCCATTAAAATTATAATTTAAATAACCATTAAAAACTTTTAATGGATACAAATACCCATTGACACCCCCTGAAATAAATTAATGGCAAAATTTTTCAAGGCATTGTTACAATAAATATTTGAAATCAGAATTCTTGTAGACTGTGTTCTTTTATCAGACGCTTAATGTCATTGTACGCAACACAAGGAGCGTTTATTGCTCATAAAAAATGTATGCCAGACATCTCCAAACAGAAGGTAGATCAGTATATACAGCATGTAGCTGGCATATCAAGAAATAATGTTTACAAGCATTAGCGCCAACTACTATTTATAGTAGTACACAAAATAACATAGAGAATGGGTTTGAATATATCCATATTAAACCACAATTTTGAAATAATCATTTACGTGTTCATTGTACTTAAGAATATACATATTTATTATATATTGGTGATTAATTTACTTTATTTCTCATTACAAATTTATTTGTTGTAAAAGTATGTTATTTTACAAATAAAGGGAGGTAATTATAACAGTAATTATAAACCAATGATAACCAGACCATTTTGCTCTTGAAAAAGGGAGCAACATTTAATGGCCTATTTATCACATACAGTAGTTTAAAAGCTACAGCTTTTTTATGTTTTTTATGTCCAAGTCATTTTCAATTTGAATTAGTTTGGGTTTTTTTATTTATTTTTTATTTTAATGGGCATGAATAATATGAAGGCCATTAAATAATCATTTTGCAAGAACGTATTGACATTTTTATATATTGAATAACAGTAATTATAACTTAAATTGGTATTATAAATTTAAGTATTTCTTTTTCATGGCCTTAAGGAAAGCTTGAAACAATTAATGGGCATGACTAAAATGGTCATTAAAGAGAATTGGATGGAATGAATGGGCATTAATAAACAGGTTAAAAATATTAAAACAGGATTTCATGGGTTTTTTTTCATTGCCATTAACTTTATAATAATATTTTCTTTATTTTAATGCCTTTCCATGTACTATTAATGGCCATGAAAATGATATTTTATGATGTTTTAAGGGGTTATCCCATTTAAGTTTTAAACTCTGTTGAAACAATTACTGCATCAATTAATGGGGAAAATAATAGGGGAATTAATTGATTTTACAAGTTTAATGTAAATGTAACGGTATATATTAATGGCCTATGCATGCAGTAGTGTTTCGCACGATTCCAGCTGGCAGTCGCTGAGAAACCGTGCGGAATAAAGGTCTACATACAGACAAATACAAAACTTTTAAACAAGCGGAATAGCTTTGTAAAAAAGCAATCAGCTTGAAAACTATAATTGGATACACATGTTCTGTTTATGAAAAAACATCATGTCAAATATTCTCAAAATCCTTCGAAAGCAAAAGTAGAAATGCAAAAGGAGAGAAAATTGCAGAATCGGTTTTATTGAATCTGTTCATGAGTAGTAAATAAAATTCAACACTACTCACGCCACCTAGCATAGGCTTATTAAAACTAATAATCCCGAAGCACCAGAAAATATAACAACACTGAGAATGAAGTACTAGGTGACTTTTTACGGCCGCCACACAAACACTTAACATGTGCTGAATATGCTCATGAGTAGTAATTAACATGACAACACTACTCACGCCCCTAACACCGGCTTAAGCAGTATTAAATTTTCAAAACTTACAATCCGGAAGGACCAGAAAATATAACAACATTGAATCATGTTTCGTTGGATTTTAGTCAGCGGTTTCTTAGAACCGCGCGGAATAAATCAACAAACTAATACAAAACTGTTAAACAAAGGGGCATGAAAAGAAATAAATCAACTGGAAAACTATAATTAGATGCACATGTCCTCTTTATGACACCGCATCATGTAAAAGATTCATTGGATTACAGTGAGCAGTTGCTGAGAAACAGAAACAGTCAAGACACTGACCGACATACCAAAATTCAAAGAGGCAAAACTCTGTAAGTGAATAGAAAAACTGTATCATTGGATGCGCATCTCATATTCATGCTTAAGTATCATGTCAAGTTTTGTATGATTCCAGTCCGCAGTTGCTGAGAAACTGTACGGAATAAAAGTCAATAGACAGACCAACACAAATTTGTTTAACAGAGGGACGTAACTTTGTAAGGAAATAAATCACCAGGAAAATTATAATTGAATACACATGAATTGTACTCTTTATGATAAAGCATCGGGTCAATGGAAAAGTAGTAAAGTCAAGCAGGCAAAGCCACATGCAAGACGCAACCACCACCAAAACACCGGTAGACAACAAGACACACATACAAATACAACCACAAACCCAAACGCACACTCACACACGAGATGAACACAGAAAACACCAACAGACACACAAGAACCAGTGACAAACACTCCACACATGAACAAAATCACAAGCACAAAGACGCAAGGCAAACAAAAGGACGAGTGAGAAGAGAGTACCGCCTTGGCACGGTCAGTAGCAAAAACATCACTGGGAGTTTAAACCGGTTTACGGACGTCCTAACCTCACACTTCTCTCAAAGTCACCATAACTTTACAAATAGTGTAAATAAAGTTACCACGCCGGACTTACCCACAACATAGACGACGGTGAACACAGGACAATGTAAAACATAGCATAATAACTGTGACAATCCGTCAAATATGCACTCAATGATTTTTCTGAAGTCAGAGCACCTGCAGGTAAGCCATTAAGGGCACGACAGGGAAAAAGTAATACATGAGTCTGGTAAGCTCATCCCGTATCTGAGTTTAAGAGTATACCATCATAGAGTACTACCATCGGCGTGTCATTGCACAAGTAAAGGAAAATAAGTTCGAATAATTATGATCATGGTTTAAAAGTTTGTGTCATAGTTATGATTTTGTTTGTTTGTGTTAATTGAATTGAATTCTAGTCAGCGATTACTGCGAAACCCGGCAGAAACAGAAGTCAACAGACAGACCGACTGACTGACTGTCCAACCACCTGATAGACCGACGGCCAATGTGATTCCTATATACCCCCAAACACTCTGCGGGTATAAAACGTTTATTCAAGCGATTTAACTATTTAATCATGATGAACTTATTTAGAGATATATTCATTATGCTGGATTTAATTTTGCTTATACTCTGTACTCTGTTCCCATGTGTTGGCCACAAATATAAGAAACAATTAACGATCAGAAAAAAATCAAGAAAAACATAATTAAATTGAAGTGATAAGGGAATCATTCAGTTACAAAATCTAAAAGCCGTGTGTTTTCTTGATGTAGAAACCATCGGCATTGCCCACTAACGGTCTTACAATTAACTAGCATAAGAGTCATATTTCTATTTAATCTATGTTGATATCCGTACCTCCAGGAGAACCATCGGGAACATTAACTGTGTATGAAGATTGTGGAAAAACTGGGGCGTCGTTAGCCTCCGATATCTGTATGGTAACGGTTGCTGTTCCAGTTGCGCAATCATCGGTTGCTCTGTAACGATATTAACAGGTGCGAAAACACGTAATTGTATACAGAGTACCATCCAATATCACCTGTTGTTGTTTCTGACAGCATTACTGATTTAAAACACTGTTTAATATATATAAGTTTAAACATAAGTTGTGATACGTGTAATACTCCTCGAGAACATGTCAGATATGAAATACTAAATTCTCATTATGTCAAGGTTCTTGAAAATGTTTTTTTCTTAGAGTAGATCGATTTAAATGTACATATTGTTGAACATTGTCTTACGTTACTGTTAAAATGTGGCTTTGGTGCGTTTCGTAGTCAAGCTTCTTATCATCAGCTACAGACAACACCCCCGAAGCACTGTTGATGTCGAACACATCGGCCGGTATTTGACTGATAATTTGATAAACAAATGATGGTATTGTGGCCGTGCTCATAGCTGAGAAAACTATACTAAATGGCACGGATGTTTCTTCGGAAATACCGCTAACAGTACCATCAGCATCTGCTACACTTGATGTAACGGGACTGGTCCAGCCGTTAATTACACCACCTGTAATAGTCATATGTGATATCGAATTAGCGAACATTAAATATAATTTTGTCTGAAAGTGGGATATCCTTCGAAAGCAAAAGTAGCAATGCGAAACGAGAAATTTGCAGACTAGGTTTTATTGAAGCTGTTCATGACAGGGTTAGATATAGGTAGCTTAAACAGAACGGACATCCGCCAAGGTTAATACGATTTCGGACAAATGTGACACATTTAAATGAATTTAAATGCACTTTTAATTACTACTAATGAGCAGACTATATATATATATATATATGCGCGAACAAAAATGCGCGACGCGTTGCGCTTGATGATCTGATGAAACGCGTCGCGCATTTTTAAGTTATTAATTATAGATTTTAAAGCCATATAACACTTAGTCTTTTTTAATATACTTCACAATAGCAGGTGTTAAGTGCTTGTGTAGTTTCCGTAAAGAAAGACGACCCGTACTTCATTCTCAGTGTAATTATATGTTCTGGTGCTTCGGGATCATTAGTTTTGATTATTATACCCCCCACAACGAAGTTTGGGCGGGTATACTGGAATCAGGTTGTCCGTCTGTTCGTCCATCCGTCTGTCCGTCTGTCCGTCCGTCCGTCCGTCTGTCCGTCCGTGGACACAATTTTGTCCGGTCTTCTTCTTCTACAGTATTGCTTCAATTTTGTTGAAAGTTCATATATAGCCATATGACCATATAAACCTGTGCACCGCTACTTCAGGAGTTATCTCCCCTTTTTAGTCCCCTACCAATGTTTTCCGGTTTTCTGGGCTTTTTATGGAACTGACTTGAGATATCAACTCTGTATTTAGTACAAAGCTAAATCTAGATAAGGTACAGCTTATATTACAATCTCAGTCCGGTTGAAAAATTATTTCCAGAGTTATTGCCCTTGAACCTTTTTTTTTTTTTCTTCAAATTTGGGATTTTCCAGACTTTTTTTAAGTGAGTGCAGATATTAACTTTATATTTGGCATAAAGCTTACTCTAGATGATTTACAGCTTAATTCCCAATCTCAGTCTGTTTGAATAATTTTTTTCCAGAGTTATGGGCCTTGAACTTTATTTTTTTTATCAATTTTTCAATTTTCCGGTCTTTCTTTGGAAGTGGTTGCAGATATTAACTTCATATTTGACATAAACATAAATCTAGATGAGATACAGCTTAAGTTCAAATATCGGTCTGGTTGAATAATTTTTGTCAGAGTTATGGTCCTTGAACTTAATGTTTGTCTGAAAAGGTACCTAGCTTTAGAACTTTGGATTTGACAAAAACCTCATGAAGGGGTCTTATTTCTCTGAATTATTCTTCATTTTTATTACATAAATAGGGTTGGGACATGTATTGTTTTTAAATCTCTTCACGTTTCTGTATGTACATATGTTCAGATTGATGATAGGTGTTCTGACAAGCAGACAGGTGGGGGTATGGTTGAACAATTTTTGTCAGAGTTATTGTCCTTGAACTTAATATTTTTCTGAAAAGGTACGTAGCTTTAGAACTTTGGATTTGACAAAATCCTCATGAAAGGGTCCTGTTTCTCTGAATTATTCTTCATTTTTATTACATAAATTAGGTTGGGGCATGTATTGTTTTTAAATCTCTTTATGTTTCTGTATGTACATATGTTCAGATTGATGAAAGATGTTCTAACAAGCAGACAGGTGGGGGTATTCGTTAGCCTTTGGCTTACAGTTCTAGTTTTTCTTCCTTTAGCCAATCTTGAAAATAATAGTTTAGTAATATTGCATAAAATCAATTTATTTTGAAAAATCAAAAGGATTTTGATTTGTGATCAATAAATGAAAGAATGATACTGTTCTTTTAAAATTAAGTATATTTAAATAGACAATTATTATACTCATGTCTCTTATTTTATTAAATAAATGAAGATGATTTTCAAAACAAAACCTGTTTTCTTTATTACTTTTGTTGTTCATGCCAATCTTGGTAGATCCACATGCATGTCCTTAACTTAAGACATAAGCAGATGCTAGTTCTGAGATCAATAATGCCGAGTCTGTCCATGGCAAAAATCATTAATCATAATCAAATGTCTGTCTGTCTGTCAATGGCAAAACAACTTTAATCATGGTCATATGTATGTCTGCCTGTCTGTCAATGGCAAAAATCTAGTCATGATCACATGTCTGTCTGACTGTCTATCAATAGCAAAATAAAACTTTAGTCTGTCAATGGAAACAATCATAATCACCTGTCCGTCTGTCTGCCTGTGAATGGCAAAAACATTTAGTTTTGGTGGTGGTTGCGTCTTGTATGTGGCTTTGCCTGCTTGACTTTAATACTTTTCCATTGATCATAACTTTTGTGTTAGGATAATTTGTATGACGTCCATACAGTGAAACATTGGTGATCATTCATCATGTATTAAAAATTCTGAAGGGAGGTCATCCCCAGAAAGCAAAAACTGCAACATAAAAAGAGAAAATTGCAGACTCGAGTTTAGTGAGTCTGTTCATGAGTAATAATTGAAAGTGCAACACTGATCACGCCCTCTAGAACCGGCTTAAGCGGTATTCATTTTTCAGAACAAGAAGTACTGAAATTCATGATCTCGAAGGATCAGAATAATAACACTGAGAATGAAGTCTATAATACACTGAAACCCAAGTGTAAAATGATCCGATTTACTATAATATAACATAGAAATATACGACAGAGTGATTCAGATAGCCGAAACTTACATCATTCAATTCGGCATTTCAGTTTCAATTTATTTTTCGGCTACCGGGAGGGGACACCCTCCCGTACCCTCCACACCTACGCACCCCAACCAGAATTTTCTGGGTATGACCCTGAAAAACGTTAGCTGTTATATGGAGATCTATATTTTCCTGCAGAAGCGATACAGCTGATATTAAGTGTCGTTCTGCAGTTTATCAAAACACAACACTATTTTACAGAAAACATCCGACTATTTTTATAACGATATAACTATAATATAACGAAAACTGCATGGTAATGATAAGACGATATCATTCACGTAGATGGGTAGACATGGATATAACGTTAAAATCCTGCACCCAATAGAGTGTCGCGCCGTCTTCACTACCATTTAGTCATTTCATTGTAGCTGCTAAAGTATATTCTAAATACAAACTATCAAGCCTGTGATACCAATTTAAAGACTATTCCATTTGGTTCTGTTTATTGTGATTCTCAACAATTAATCCGTTGGCTGTACATTTATTACGATTAAAATATATTTTGACTGTTTTATTTGAATTTGTCTTACAGATCATTAGTTTCGATGTTATAAGTTTTGAAAATTGAATACTGGTGCTAGGGGTGTGAGTAGTGTTGTACTTTTAATAACTGCTCATGAACAGACTCAATAATAAATTCTGAATGGTGCAATAGTTTTACCTTGCTATTTTTGCTTTCAAAAGATCTTACACTTTCAGAAATTACTACACAATCTACACATGGTTATAAATACATTTCAGAACTTTGTTAAATATTGGTTTAACTAAGGACGGGCATATTTATACATTTCCGGCTTATAAGTATTTTCCTTCCTTCTTCATTCTTTTCTTTCTGCCTTCTTTCCATAGCATGTCTTGCTCTCTGCATAAATGACGCAACAATTATTGCATTGGTGTTTGCTCGTTTGTTTTAATTTCTATTAATAGCGTGTGTGTTCCTGTCTTATTGTGAGTGCACAGACACGCACATACGTACGCACGCAGGCACGCACGCACGCACTCAAGCACCCCCACACACACGAGATGAACAATTTAAGCTTGAGGAAATGCACAAGTACAAAGACACCAAACAAATATAAAAGTAAAGGCAGCAAAGACAGTACCGCCTTGAAACGGCCAGTGGCAAAACCACCACTGGGCGTTTAAAGTGGTTTACGGACGTCCTAACCTCACACGTATCTCAAAGTCATCCTTGCTAAACAAACAGTGCACATAAATGGAGTTCCCTACAACATACAAGACGGTAAACACAGGACAAAATGTAAAACATAGCACAAACATAGTACAACAACAACTGTGAAAGTCTCTTATGAAAATTCAACTGTGTGGTATTGTTCATTTATGACTGATTTAAACTGTACAATTTCACACACCAAAATTAGAAAGCGGAATCTTGTTTGGAGATTTCGTCCGTGTACTTTAAACTTTGTTAACCAACTGACTTCATTGGGACTGGACACCGCTCGATTTGGGGGTCAAGGAATCGATCTATGTCAGAGCACACAAGCCGGCGCTAAACAGAGACGGGGTCGCTACTACTTGCCACACATCTGGGACACAACATTAACATCGCTCACTACTAAAGCCTCGAGCGGTGTCCAGTCCCAATGAAGTCAGTTGGTTGACAAAGTCTGTAGTACACGGACGAAAGTTCCAAAGAAGATTCCGCATTCTAATTTTGGAGTGTGAAATTGAACAGTTTACATCAATCATAACTGTGAAATTCCATCAATTTTGATGATAAAATATGTAATCAATAGCGTTGCTGAAATCAGAGCAACTGTAGGGAAGTCGTTAAGGGCATGCCAGAGAAAGGGCAATACATGAGTCTTGTAAGTTCATATCATTTCTGAGGTTAATAGTATATCATCATAGAGTACTATTATCGACCTGTCATCGTGCAGGCAAAGAGAGAAGCATAGCTACCAACTGTAAAGGTGTCAATAACAAAACAAGCAGTTTATTGCAGTATAATTGGGTTATAACTTTCTTAAAAGTTTTAATGCGTTTAATACACAAATCATAAAAAGGATATGACCCCGAATTTTCCTAAAGTGTAGATAACAACACCATCGAATAAATTGATAAATATAAACCCCACAAGACGTAGAACGGGTAGACATCCGTCTAGAAAAGGATAAATACCAATTTTGAAATTAAACTGTTCCCTTTTATCGTATATGTTGGCCGAAAAGATATCATTTGTTATGCAAATATACAAATCTAAACAGAAAGCCATAATGTCGGATGGATTCCTTTCGTTTAAAGTAAATTAAGGTGGGCAAATAGAAGAAGCCATAGTTTCAACATAAGAATTGTCCAATTTCAAAATGTCGTTTAAATACCTAAAAGTGTTATTAAAGCGTTAACAGTATCAGATTATGTATCAGATTTCGAAAGCAAAAGTAGAAATCCAAAAGGCCAACATTGCAGGCTCGGTTTTATTGAGTCTGTTTATGAGTAGTAATTAAAAGTGCAATACTACTCACGCCCCCTAGCACCAGCTTAAGCTTAAAATCCCTCTCATAGCAATACAAAAACAAATCCGCAATAACGGGGGAACAGTGTATTCCCATAGGTATACCAACAGTGTAACGATATATATATATCCCCATAGCACAAAATTGTTATCTTAAAGAAATGTTAGAAATCTACAAACTGAAAGGAAAGTCTACATTGTGTAATGTTGAACATTTGAAAAGAATGTTTCACTTAATTCGAAAAGAATGAACATTGAACATTACAAGCAAGGAACATTTTGTTTCCTCTGGCAAATGTTTTTTTTTCTATTAATTTAATCAGCTTATACTTTATAAGATAGTGCGGTAGAGTATTAATAGAATGTAGAGAAACCATAAGAGCTCAATTTAGAACTGTTGTATTGTTCATTGTCAAGTTTAGCTAAAATATCATTTGAATTTGTTATGGGCCAAAAACATTAATACCAGACTTTTCAAATATTTTATCACAGTGACATGTTAGATGTTCTTTGATAGTAGTAAGACGACAAACGTTTAGATAGTTTAGTAGTAGTACAACAACTAGAATTAGAAATAAAACGTGCCTTATGTTATGGTGCTGTTCGGGTGGCTATTCGTTTTGTATGTGATGTTTCCTGTATAACTCATTTTTGTACTTTTATAGGGAGGTTTATGTAGCTTCGGACTCCAGTACAAAGCAGAGAGTGTATGTTGTTTTGTGCTAGTCTTTGTTTCTGTATATGTTAGTGTAGGGAAGGGATGTTAATCTAAGGTGTTCAAACCTGTAACCCGATCCCATTTCTGTATCAAAAATAACAATAAGATATGTTTAAACTGATAATATACATTGATTAAGTGCAGAGAACAGAGGGAATATACATTGCCGTCCCATTTCCGTTTTAGTTTAACAATGTAGGTATGCTGTTGTAAAATAACATGTAAGAGTCATGCTTGAAACAACGCATACAAAACGACGACAAACAGCAAATGTACAATATATAAGGACAAAAATAGACACACAAAGACAAAACAAACATACAATAGGAGGATTGAAATACCGCCTTGGAACGGTCAGTGGCAAAAGTCACTGGGGGTTAAACCGGGTTTTGGGCACCAAACCTCACACCTATTCCATCCCCACCCTAAAAGACAAACAGTGTAAATAGACGTAGCCCCTCCCCGACTAATGTACAACAACCGCGATGGCAAAAACATTGGTAAAGTGCATGTAAAACGAAAACATATTTAAGTGAAGTAACTGTATCCACCTATCGCTGATGTACTCAATCATTAAGTTGCAAACGGAGTAACAAAAACGAGATACAAATATTCGACGTCCTCCTTCCGTTTCCGTTAAAGCTTTTAATTTGTCCAAAAGTTAACAAGACATATTTTGTTTTCTCTTGTATTGTTTTTCAGAGGACTGTTATAAGATCTGTTACACACAGACTGCAATCATCAATCATTACTGACAGACCGTCGTATCACATACCTTTTGAAACACAAACGTTTACCATTGTGGATCCTGTTTGAGGTGGTGAGCCACTATCCGTCGCTTGGACAACGAGGGTATAATGTTTGGTCCTTGATGCTGACAGGTCATTGGCGACAGATATGATACCGTTTGGATGTACAGCGAAGTCTGCGTCTGTATTGCTATCAGCTAATAATGAAACACAAAGGGAATTCTATATGAATACATGTTCGGCGGACATTCCATATGTATAATGAAAAGTATCGTTAAAACTACTCGATCTCTCCTGAATACAAAACCATAATATACCCATCACTTCTAACTATTAATGCGTCACTGCATTTCTCTTACTTTAATGAATAAATGCAATATACAAAATGATCTCTTGTCTTAATGAAGACAATAAACTCATTTCATGCCTTTCATCCAACGGCTGACGAAACAAATGTCTCGGAAAATGATGTATATATAACAGGAAGTGGTACATGTTCTTATGATGTTTAGAAAAGGCTCTACTGTTCTACTGAACACTGCCAAACCGACAACAATCTTTATGCAGAGCGATTTTAAAGAATACGCCCGATTTTGTTAAATATATACACAGGTTTAGTTCCATGAAAACGTATTAAAGTCGTCTCTGTCGGTCTTTCTGTCTCTCTGTTTTTCTGTCTATTTCTCTGTTTTTCTGTCTCTAGGTCTCTGTCAATGTGTATCTATCTATGTATATGTCTCGTCTCTCTCTCTCTATCTTGATGCCTCTCTCTCTCTGTCTCATGTAAAGTTTTTGTTTATTTCATCCGACCAATCGGGTACTTATTCCACAACGTCCCGCAACGTCCTGCTTACCGACTGAGCTAACGGATTCTCAGAACATAAGTACATATTTCCCAGGTTTCACTGCAAACATTTCTTATGGCATCTTCGTACATGTCGCTAAATAAATACGGTATTTATATGCCATCAGGCTCATTGAATTCCAACGATTAGTGGCTGAACAATACTATCACAAATTATATGCCAAAACAACCAGAAAGGGTCATGGCTTCATGCATGAAATTTGTGTGACCCAATTGGTATTTTCATTAATCTAACCCAAATGTCTTTAAGGTGTGTATGTTCTTTTGATAATAAGGTTTCCAACTGAAATTCCATTGAAGGATAGTCGGTGACATTTTATATTAAACGTTTAATATACAGATTGGATGGAGAGGCGAAATGGCATACAACGTGAGACTATACTTTCCCTCCCCCGAAAACATTCCAGAAATATCACCCTCTTCATTACTTTTACAAAGGCGCAATAAGGCATCAGCAGGAAATAATGGAATAAATAGCAGGTGGTAGCTTAATACAGGCAACGGTAATGCAGGAAGCTGTTATATGAGCTTTCTGTTTTAATGTGGACCTGTATTAAGCTACAACCTGCCTTACAGAACCATATTTAACCATGTTGATGGTCGCTTAAGCAGGTCCTACTGTATACTCTCTACACGTCATATTTACATCATTGATATGTGTTTCACACCTCAGATCTCCTGTATGCTCTCGTTACTTGTTAAAAGTTTGCAAATTTCCTGTGGCATAGGTACCCATTTATTGAGGAAATACCATTATATCGATGTTTTGGTGGTATGTAGCTCGCCGAAGTCGTAAAACCACCTTACCGATGTGTCAAATTGCCAAGTTTGGTGCTATATTTTTCCAGGTTATAATTGAGTGATGGATTCGAAACTTTCCTGAGTTAGAAAGACCCACACATACTTTAGGGTGATTGAAAATTGATTGACTTTTACAACATGCTGTATGTGGTTTCAGATTCTTGGCCAAACTGTTTTTGATATGCTGTCGAACTGAAGCAAGCGACTCCTTTGCAATCGGAAGTAGGTCAACACGATTAGCAGCGATACGTTCCCATATAAAAGGCACGGAGCGTCATTTTCCCTTGTTATATCACTGAATAATTATGCCATCAAGGGTGCAGCAAACAACGGTTCAAAGAAGGCCGTCACAAAGGCAAAGGCCGCATGCTCTACCGACAAGAAGAGAATGAGGAAGAGGAGGGAATCCTACTGTATCTGTATATGCAAAGTCTTGAAGCAGGTTCACACAGCCACTGGTGTTTCCAGCAAGGCCATGTTCATCATGAACAGTTTCGTGAAATATATCGTCGAGCGAATAGCTACAGAGGCCTCCAGACTTGCTCACTACAACAGGTCAACAATCACCAGCAGAAAAATTCCTGACAGCCGTTTGTGTGCTTCTCCCCGGTGAATTGGCCAAGCGCTTCGTGAGCGAATGCACAAAGGCCGTAACCAAGTACACCATCAGCAAGCAATGCTTAACTCGCTGCTACCTAAGCGGCCCTTTTCAGGGTCACACACATATTTCGATAGATAGTTTCCCTAGAGGTGTAGGTTCGATCCTAACCACTTTCATTTTATATCGTATTTCACATAAACACGCCAAGAATTTCTACCCCTCACGCACTCTAACACACACACGCACGCATACGAAACTGATCTGATGTCTCTCTTTTTAATATTGTGTGACGGTTTTCGCTGTGTAATGAAATCCCATGAGAATTTTCCTATACATGCTGAATAGGATAATTGTGGGGGGACAGCAAACGTTTTGTGATCTATATTTCAACGCCGTCAAACCATACCGTATGGTTTTCGCTGATTTCAAGTGTTCATAAACAGTAAATAATATTAAGCGTAAAAGATGACTTGGACCTAGATGAAAGTTGTGTTGCTGAAATATATTCCGATATCAGTTACACGGCACTTACGCTTTAAGTCCATTTTGCCGGGCCTTTTTGACTGGTTTTAATAAAGGAACATATCGGAAACTCTTTAACATGGGTGACAATGTCCCAAGTTCCTTCAATGTGTAAATGCATTTAATTTTGAATTACGTTACGAGTGAAATAAACGTCAATTAAAACCTGGGCTTGGGGCGTTCTTGCTGCATGATGGCCATTTCACAGTCGGCTTCTGGTTGGTCGACAGGAGTCTTTCAGTTAAGTAGGTCAATCCGTTTAACTGAATACTTAAAGAAAGGTGAATTTGATCGTTCGCATTGTCCTGTCTACACGAGAAGCATACATAACATACAAACACGTCTAGCCGGGGGAAAAGAGGAAACGCGAAGGGGCATGCAAAGAGAAGGTATTCCAGGGCCGGACTTCAATTCCCAGTGGGCAGGATCCACCGTCTGCTGCGAAATGGTAACTACGTTGACCAATCACAAAAACCAGGATTGATAGCATAAAACAGACCTGCTCCGTTCACTCTGTCATCACTGTATCCTTCAACCGATATGGCGAGAACAAATCAGATAGCTAGTACGTCCATCGGAGGAAAGGCTCCAAGGAAATAACTGGCCACTAAACACCGAATTGCTCATCAGGAAGCTGCCCGTCAATCGTCTGGTCCGTTAGATTGCTCAGGACCTCAAGACATACATCCGATTCAAAATCTGGGCTCAACGAGGGTCCCATGTGTGTGCGCGTGTGCGTGCGTGCGTGCGTACGTGCGTGCGTGCGTGCGTGCGTGCGTGCGTGCGTGCGTGCGTGCGTGCGTGCGTGCGTGTGTGTGTGTGTGTGTGCTGCTACATAATGCAATTTCAACCAGCAATATATCTATTTCACGTATGGTATATAATTTAGATGTCAATGTATATAAACGTTTTGAAAACCTGTAATACTTTTGGCCTATTGGTTCATGACTTTGACCTATGAACAGTATCGTCATGCCTTATACATTATATGTGACGCAATGTGTAGTATACACGGATATAAAGCATATTGTCTCATTAAAACATCCCCCTCGTTCTGCTAATATTATTTTATATAGTCATATCTTTGCAATGCATCTCTTAATTAAAAGTACTAAACAACATTGCTCTATTTCTCTCTTTTCTTCTATCCTTCTTAAAAATATGTTAGAAGCCATGTTACGCTTGCGTAAAACCTTGCTAGATGCAATTGTAATAAATCTTTGAAATGCTACAGAGATGATTGTCAAATTAATGAAGGATGTTAAATGTGATATAGACTACTGATAAGATACGAGTCTGGGGTACATACCAACGATAACATAATATATGTTAGGTAGTGGCACATTTTCGATGGTTGCCGTCACTGTGATTACGGTTGTACCTGAAATGGTATTAATTGTATACCTACTGGCCGTATACGAGCATATTATTTCCATACTCGTATTGGAATAAAAAGCAATACATTTCAGAAAACAATAAATCCCCACTAACCGGATATCTAGTAGAGACGAATTTAGATACGTTTAGGCAGGTAGTTGCTTAATGCAGGGTGAAGGACATACAGAAAGTTCCTAGGGAAGCCTTCTGCATGACTGTCACTCTGCATTAAGCTGTCGCCGTGCACTAAGGCCGATATTTATACTAAACCTAACGTCCGATTTAGATGGGGTTTACTGTATTGGCATCTGCAATTATTTATCGGGTTTCTTGTCATGGTACTGTTTGGGCGGCTCCGTGTTTTGTGTTGTTTCCTGCATGCAATATACACGTACTTAGAGTAATAATTGAAATAGAATATGAGAGGAGAACTATTTCCACTGATAGGTGATAAAATATGACACACGTTATATACATTCATTGATCTAGCCGTAGATAATTGCAGTGCATTAAAGAAATCATCATTCAGCGGCACGTGCGAACGATATTACGCCAGAGTATAATATTTCGGCCGTTTTTATTGTTGGTAACCAACCTCACGTAATGCAATACATTACTCAATATATGAATAAAGAGAAACGAAGTACTGCCTATGTAGCAGGTGACCTGTTTTTCTATACTGTCTTTCCTAATAACCTCGGCATGAAATGATACTAAACTTTTGTCTAGTCAGTTAATTGATTTTGATATTTGCACCTGGGTTAGATTCATCAGGAACATTAGCTGCGTACAAAGATTGTGCAAAGGCTGGAGCGTCGTCAACGTCCGATATCGGTATGGAAACAGTCGCAGTACCTGTACTGCTAGAAGCATCTGTTGCGCTGTAACAGCAAAACTCAACATTCATCCTGGGCACAATGGTATACACAATCAACTGTATGATAATAATGATAAATAATAATTCGTTGTTCAGATGTGAGACGCAATGTTTACAGGGTTCGATCCCCCGCTGGACTAACTGCTTTGAAAGGGACTTTATAAACTGAAGACCGATATGTCAGTGTTTTACATTGGACATCTAAAAGAAAACCAGATACACTCTGTCGATGATAACAGTACGGTATCGCGTAAGGATTTCTCTGTATCTTCCTTTTCTCGGGTGTGTCCAATTAGCCCATAATTGAACGAAACGGGTGGGAATCAACACAAAGAAAACAATGTTTATATAATAGCAGTATTGATTAAACATACATATCTTATATAACAATATTCACGTAAGAAACATCTACAATTTATACGGGACCAATAGTTACATTACCATGAAATGTAATATCGAAACATACGTACTAATTACTTATTGTCTGACCTTTTGCCTATAAGATGCTGTTTGAAAACATGTTATGTCACTTCAGTTTGATATGCAATTATTTGATAGTAATATGTTGACAATATGCTTACCTTACGATTACACTGTGACTGGTGTGAGCTTCGTAGTCAAGCACTTGATTGGCAATCACAGTCAATACCCCTGACTGACCGTTGATAGCGAACACACCTGTCGGATTCTGGCTTGTTAAATCGTACGTAATAGATGGTGTATCGGTTACAGCAACGAATGTTATACTCCACGACCCCTGAGTGTTTTCGGGGACTGGATCTATGGTACCTTTAACATCTGCCCCGTTAGGATTAAAATTGACTGGACCTGTCCATCCAGTAATCGCAGCATCTGCAAATGTAGATAGAAACTAAATAGACCCTCGGTTTGGATAAAGCACTATACATCTAATTATAGAGTTTGTTTAATTATCCATAATGTGAATGATGTCATTTAGGATTTTGTACTTTTAGGTATATTATATAAATATCACATCCTATGGAGAGAGACAGTACGTACTGTCAACCCGATGTTGGTTATGGACATTACCATACCGAGGGTTGACAATACGTGCTTTCGTTCTCCATAGGATGTGATATTTATTTTATTATACCGAACAGCACAATCAATTTCGTCAGCAAAAATATGTATTCAGTGGCAACAATAAACAGTTTGAAACAAAAGTTATAGATAGCTACTCGGGGCTTAAAAATCGCGGAACAGCTTCACATTTCTACTCATTACACATTATAAGTACTGGCAGAGCCCCTTTTACTTTCCAATCTGGACAGAGAATCCTCCGAAAAAGTCTCATAACGCGACCTTTTATCAAATATATAAACAAAAATAAAGCAATTGTCATAATGACTTTTGTTGATCAAATTGCAAGCGTCAGATGACGTCACGCACACAATTTAATAAGCGCTCACTGATTTAGATGTTCCGTACCCATGGTAGCGGGAGACAGTATTTTTCCGACATTATTTTTTTTCCCGCACGGTGGCCTATGGGAAATTAGCATTGTAAATGAAATTGAGGTATAATAAAGCGCAATGTACTGACAGACATTGAGTATTGAATCCACACCCGATAAGCAAGCCTGATATCAGATCAGCATGTTCTAGTACTATTTTCTTTGAGCTTAATGATGACAGAATTAACTGTTTTATATTATTCGATATGACCCGACTTGGCATTGTATCGGAGTACTCATACTATGATATAGTATGTTTAACGATTGACTAGTTTATGCAGTTATTCATTTTGTTAAAAAAATAACATATAGTCGTTACGTTAAGTTGACTGGCGATAATGTTAAACAATAAAGAGTGTGCTGTTTAAATTCGTCGTTATTATGGTAGGTTTATTGTATACTGCATTCACGAAATGTGCGTTTTAGTATTGTATGATAACGGATTGCAGCGGTATTGCCTGTGGCGTTTTTCGGGTATTGTGTTTGTGTTGCGGCAGTTTGCCATACTTTTCATTGCATTAACATATTCAGTTTGACCTACAACAGGCATGCATTCAAAAGTTATATTCATTTGAAAATTAGGGTCATGGCTCAAGCAAACTCTTTCACAATTGATTTATTTCTGCACAAAAACGTGTTGTTGTAGTCCCGATTATCCTGTATTAACAATGCGTTTCACGTAAACAATGGACGCGTGTATTACAGTGTTTGGACCGGAGCTAGGCGACTGGTTTGCTTTGTGTTCATGAAATGCTCTCATCAGACCTCTCCACAGTGTTGGAATTGGATGTCGACATATTCTGGAATGGTTTACAATTTATCTCGATTAGTTTTGAATGGGGACGGTGAAAAGGGCATCACCGTTTACCGGCGTGGCATGCGCAAGTTTTGGTTATATGAAACATACGCAGTCATAACTTTCACTAACCAATAAGGAGTTTGAAGATTAAAGTGTTTATACATATACGTGTAGTTTTTTCCTTAAAAAATACACATGTGCTTATAATGTATTCATAACTTTGGTCTATCGAACAAACTGCATATGCATCAAAATAAATTGTAATACTTTAAATCAAATCGATAGTGTCGATATTTTGATTTAAACAAACAAGATATTTTTTCCAGCGAGCTCTATGAAAACATCTACTATTTATCCGTTAAGATTTACTTCCCGACATGATTCGTATTAAAACACGTTTCCCCAGTGGTAGAGTAAGTTAATAAAATTGATAAATTAGAAGTGAGTGTCGCATTAGACACTATGGCGCAGAATGTTAGTCCAAACAATGTTGTGTGTTGAATTTACAATTGTATGAGCCGGCGTGGGTTAGAATCGGCCAATAGCCAAAAGCATTTTCTTCTCTGTTTTTCTTGTCTCTTATTCGTATAATGATTTTGGTGAATCTTCTGTTATTCCATCATCATATGCATATTTGCAAAAATAAAAATAGTTCCATGTTTATAGTTATAGAATCATTACGTCTTAGAAACGTCTACTAACCTACTATACCTTCTACTACCGGATGTAACCTAGTAAACCTAAGTTTATCCGCACCCCCTTTATACGTAACCAGAGAAGCCTATTTACTGGATAGATTTAAGTACGCAGAATACATGGTTTTCAAAGACCTACTTGCAACGACCCAGAAATGAACACATATCGGGCCGGTGTAATGACGAATATGTACTCCCCTATCCATATTCGACGTATAAAAGGTACGCCCATGTCCATATTCTACGTATATCCTGATATAACTCCGTAATGGGCCTATTTTTTACTCAGAAGCCATCATTTGTACAACCTTGGTTGATAACCATAAGGCAAAACTGCATGTTGGTAATTAAAGGTCTAAGCTTTAAGGTTTTAGAGAACAACATTCCCCATGAAAAACTGATAAGCCCCGGGGCGGAGCTACATTTCGCCCAGGGATCGTAAGATGAACATTATTGACAGAGGACTACAAATTAAAGCTCCATGTCCAGTATGGAAGGTATGGGCCTTGTGGTTTCATGGAAGAATTTTGTTTAAGGTTTTCTTTAGTAAGTCTATGAAAAATTGATATGCTCACTTTTTGCATAGTTATTGGTTAAACTTTATACAATCCTGGTAGAGGACTATATGGCTAAACTGCATGTCAAATATTAAAGGTCTTGGCCTAATGGTTTAGGAGTAGAATATTGTTAAATGTTTCCCTATATAATTCCATGTAAAACTGTTAAGCCCGGGGGTGGGTGATTTTTTTTGTTTTAGCCCAAGGGCTACAATTTGAACAATCTTGGTTGAGGACCGGTGGATAATAATACATACCAAATATCAAAGGTATAAAAACAATTACTTTCAAAGAAGATGTTTCGTATGTAAAACTGGCAAGTCCTCTATGCGGTGTTATTTTTGGTTCGGGATTCATGGTTTGAACTATTTTGTTATATTACCATTAGCTGATGATACATACAAAATATCAAAGGTCTAGGAATTTTAGTTTCAGATTTTAAATGGTTTCCCTATGTTAAACTGATAAGCCCCCGGGTGGAGCCATGTTTGGCACGGGAGTCATAATTTGAACAATCGTGGTAGAGCATCATTCAGTAATGATGCAAACCAAATGTCAAAGATTTGGGCATTTTAGTTTCAGAGAAGAATATTTTTAAAAATGTCCCTATGTAAAACGGATAAGCCCCTGGATGGGACCAATTCTGACCCGGGGTCATAGTATGAACAATCTTAATAGAGGACCATTAGATAATGATACATATCAAATATCAAATGTCTGGACATTTTAGCTTCATAGAATTCTTTTTTCAATTGATTTCCAATGAATGAAAAGTCATGTATACTGGCCCCACAACAAGGGGAATAATTCTAGCCAAAAACATTTAACACTATTTTGTTCGCCCTAGCCACTGATGTTTCTGACAAAGTGTGATTAGTCAGAGGAGAGTTCGTTTGAAAATATGGCCGGACGGAGGATGACGGACGCCGGACGCAGAGCGGTAAAATAGCTCATACTGAGCCTTCAGTTCAGGCGAGCTAATGAAAGTGCGACTTAACAGATTAGGGTACAATGTGTTCCTTATTATATAAACTACATGTAGTTAATAAAGTTCTTAGAACAAACAAAATGTGATTTCCAAACAGAATACACAAAATAGTATTTGGTTTTAGAATTGACAGAACATTGCTTCGAGGTCAGACCTTTGCTTTCAATTCAGAAATTAAGCTCCCAAAGCAGACAAAAATATTGCTAAAAGAACACATTCTGTGAGATCTGCTATAGTTCATCTATTTTCCCGTTGGCACAATTTGAAAAACCTGTGTGTCATACAAGTACTGCCAACCACTGAAATTCACAACAGTGTCGGAAAGGGTAAGATAATAAAAGCGTGCACAGAAGGCCTGTGTTTCGAATTACTTCCCTTGTTATCATATTGTTATAAGCACAGTTCCGCATAACGCTCGCGGTGCATAAATATTGATCATTTTGCAGGGGATGTTCGCTTAGAGCGTCGACTTTTTTGTCTTTTAGCAGGGTTTTTAATCCTAGGCCTTTTATCTTAGAGCAGGAAACCATTACGCTGAAAGCTCCATACGTAATTGTTATTTAGCATTATCCATTTCCCTTATATTGTCACCTCTTCAAACAGAGTACACCCAGATCAGACAGATCCTACACGATCAGGTTATATACTGTTGCTTATGAAAAGATATAGATATGATTCCGAGGTTTCTCTTACAGCCAATTGATACCTGGTCAATTATAAACCTTCGGTCCATCCAAGAATAGTCATGCAGTAACATTTTAACTGATATTAATGAGGTTTACGCAATCATGCCCCTGTAACAATGTTCGTACTAACAGCGACCTCACTGACATTTGCAAACATTGTGGACCCAAATGAGAATTGCTCGAATCGAAGTTGTATGCCACTCAGAGAAACGTTTCTAAACCAAATTAAGCCAGGTAGATAACTTAGATAAGTATTACAATGAAGTGACAATGTTGTTGATAGCACAAGAATGGTTAAAGGTAACTACTTTAGCTCTTTATAAGTACCCGCTGTATGCAGATCTTAATCCTTCTCATACTAATGGCGTTTAGGATTCAAGCTGTCTGGCACACGGTCAATAGTTTCTGAAACGATTAAACGAATCTGAAGTCAGTGAAGATTTTATTTGATCAGAAATTGGTCGGACGTTAATTTTGTCAAGATAATAAGAAAATATCAGTTACATTCAATTATAAAAAAAACTGTTTCATGCACTATACTTCCTCCTCATATGAATTATTTTTCACATAGTTGCAAACAAAGTAGATCCAGATCAGACGACACATATAGCACCTGTGGCAGCTCCGTCCGATCAGGGTATGTCCTGTTTGTTTGTTGATTTATTATAGACCTTTTTTCTACAGTATCTTCAAATACCACACACATCCTATATACATATGCCACAATAACAAATAAGCTGATACATATTCACGACCTCGATATTTCTTACATATTCCACTGTGGAAGAATTAAAGAGGCTATTTATAAATTGTATGTTTGAGAAAGTAAACCTAATAAACATAATGACACTGACTTGAATACTACAAAATGACACTATTTAACGTGTAGAACTAGATAATATATTGTATAGTAACCCCCACCCCACCCCTAAACCTGAATGTTAGTAAAGAAGAATTCAGATATTTTATGTATGTGGTTGCTTAATACAGGTTGGCTTTCTTCCGCCCTGAATTAAGCTGCCCCTTGTTTTTCAGATCGGCATCGATACTAAGTTGAACGTCAGGTTTAAATGGCTTTACTGTGTAGTTATTCGGTGAATTAATTTGTCTGGATGTATCCTGTTTTCTATTGTGGATTCTGTGCAATAATGACAAGCCTAATTCATCGTACTTTTTATTATCGCAGTTGGTGCTTACGTTCTGAATTATAATTAATACAATTTGAAGACCGAATATAATTCTTTGGTCTTAAAAACATTAACCCTTTACTCAATTTATACACAAACAAACGTCGTTACAGAATAGATCCGGATTAGATAGCCCTATAGCAGACTTCTGATCAGGTGTATTCTTATGGAATAGTATCATATTTTAGAAAATATTTTGTTTGTAATTATTCAGTAATTTAGAATTTAGAACAGGGACTATATAATCAGATTGCACCTGATGATCTGATGAAACGCGTCGCGCATTTTTAAGTTATTAATTAAAGATTTTAAAGCCTTTAAACATTTAGTCTTTTTTAATATATAAATATAGCCTTTCCCGTTGTATTCTATTTCCAGTTATATATATATATACAGTACAGGCCCCGCGGATTTTTTGTTTTCCGTTTTACCAGCGCGGACAAAATTATTTGAGAGCGGGTTTCCAGCACGGACAATTTTTATGGATCACCGCGGACAAATTCTGTGTCCACCGCGGACCGAAATTTACCCTACGGGATATTACCGCCGCCGAGCCATCGCTGTCCGTGCTGATATCAGCGTGGATTGCGGGGCATCGCCGCGGACACTACCTTTATGACTGGCAGTCGTTTAATCGATTTAGGTATAAATTATTTAGATAAGATATATACAAAAGCTTACATGTATATATAAATACACATGTGCATTTTTTTTCAACTGAAGAAACGCATATTGAATAATACTGTCAGATCTAGAATTCAAAATGAAATTAGATAGCATACGTAAATAGATAGCCATCACACAAAAACCCGAGACTGAAACGGTTTCTTTCTGTTAAAACTTTAATTTATATAAGATTTTAACGATTACCAGACTGTAAATGCTCGAGAAAAAGAAATAGATACAAAATATCAGCAACAATTGTTTTCACAATCTGATTTTCAGAAAAAGAGTAGCGCAGAGATTATAGATGTCAGGAGCACTCGGTCATATTTGTTTCGACCCCACGCGCGCATTAACCCTTTCCCTGTTCTATATTTGTTTCAAATTTCAATACAAATGTACCTACTGAATATTCATGGACAAAATAGTGATAATTAATTATGGAAGGTGGAGCATTGTAGACATTTTAGGAATGCAAATAAACATATATATCAAATTCTATTAGCAAAATGAGTAGACCCTGATCAGGCAGTTCCTCTAGGAGCGGTCTTATCTAGGTCTATTCTCTTAGCAAATGCGTGAAAACACGTTTATATGAAGAAAAGGGTAAAAGGGTGGAAAGTTGTATCTCGGGAAAACCATTATTTGTTTATTTCTTGAAATACTTCTTTTAGAAACCTTAACAATTTACTCCATAGTTTCTGTTCAGTATTGATGACAGCTGTTTGCTTCAAACAGGCTGAATGGGACTATTTTGTGTTTTTCTCAGCCTGCTTTAAGCTATACCGTCTACTGTGATATAGAAATATTTCCTATGGCGCATATTCATGCAAGTGGAACTATTTTTGAGTGGAGGAATAGATTAACGCACTATAATGAGCACCTATGGAGTAAAGGGTTGAACTGGGGTATCATTCGAAGAAGAGAGGCAAACAGTTGATTAAATAATTATTAAGTTCGAAACGCATCTACACTAATACTACGCATCTACACTAATAATCTATACTGTTACAGCTATTCTTGTTTGACCGACCATGTAGTGCAGCTACAATGTTTAAGTTGATATCAGAATTAAGATGAAAACTATGGTAGCTTATTGTATTTTACTTTATTTTGAAACGGTATGTCGTTGTCTTTCAGATGAGTTCAAATATGCGATCGTAATGTTATTCATTTAAGTCATATTAACCCTTTTCATACTAGTAGCATATATTGCCACAATTTAAAAACAGTGCAGACCCAGATCAGACAGCTCTTAGAGTCTGTATGATCAGGGTGTGCATTGGTTTCTTATAGGATCTGTCAAGCATAAATTGTCATTCGTCCTGGGGAAATTATTACTCCATTACCAATATAAAAGTTGATATGATAGATAGTCATACGTAATTCATTCATATCTGCGGGAAGAGAGAGAGAGAGAGAGAGAGAGAGACACACACACACACAGAGACAGAGACAGAAAGAGAGACAGAAAGAGACACACAGAGAGACAGACAGATAGACAGAGACAGAGAGACGGATAGGCACAGAGACAGACAGACAGAGAGGGAGAGAAAGAGGTGGAAGAGACGGACATAAAGAGAGAGAGAGGGGGAGAGAAAGACGGGGGAGAGAGAGAGAGAGAGAGAGAGAGAGAGAGAGAGAGAGAGAGAGAGAGAGAGAGGGGGGGAGAGACGGGGAGAGATAGATTTTGACGTCCCTTCTGGCCTTGTGATTGCGTATCATTGTAAATCAGATAGCATGGATGGATATCTTGTATACTCAATTTCTTAAAATAATACTTACATGTAAAATAACATTGACTGGTTTTTAACCTAACGTCAAACCCTCACCGACATCAATTTCAAGCTTATAGAGATTGTTTTACTTAACCCTTTTCCTGTTCTATGTTTATTCAAAATTTCAATACCTACTGAATATTCATGGACAAAAATAGTTATAAATGAAATATGGAAAGGGGAACATTGCAGCTATTTAACAAAGCAAAGAAATATATCTATCAAATTATATTAGCAAACAGACGAACCCTGATCAGACGGCTCCTCTAAGAGGTCAGAGAAGACCCTTCTCTGTTTGCAATTGCGTGAAAACACGTTCATATTAGGGAAAGGGTTAAAGTACAATATGAAAAATATTTGAATACAAAATACCCATTCATTCTATATTTAATATTGTGGGAAATATAGATAGCCGCTCATCAATTATGAAGAGCAATATCAATTATTGGTGATTGACACACCTATAGGTGACAGCTGATTGGATTATGTCTTTTCAATGGGTGGGTCTTAAAGATACTGAACCAATGAGCTGTGACATCTTGATAGTAGCAAAAGAGCGGAAATACCCGATAAGACTTTCTTTAAAGTTGTCGGAACTTTAATGATGACCAAATAATTAACACAATGATGACCATAAATCAATGACCCCCTGCGCTGAAACACCAGGGTAGTTTCCGTACATTGTAGAGCACGCAAAGCGATCATTGTTTTAATGTATGACAAAAACATTTGACCCTCATTATACTGAATTATCGTCCGCTTCAAAAATGTAGTCTGCAAAATAAATGAAATAAGCATTGCTTTAGTTCGTTGAAAACAAACAGAAAAATGAGAGTCAGACATATTTGACCCTAGTAACACTCTGAGTAACTCATCATCTGTTCAGTATACAAACTGTTTGTAAATATTAAGGAAGCCACGCTCAGCGGGCTAAGGGTTGATCTGCATGTTTTTATCTTTCTCCTATAGAGAATGTCCAAGTTACCTACATTTATTATGCTGAAATAATTTGCTTTTAAATTTGTTTTTTTTTTCTTGCCGGGTTTCCTTCTGTCTTCTTTTAAAATAAAAATAGATTAAATTTTGTTTCCGCGTAAAAACATCGAATTAGTGTTAGTGTATCATTTTCAAAGGCAAGTGACTGCTTAATTGGAACAAAACTATAGAGTTAGATCCAACATAAATTCATAAGCAAACAGAGAATACCCTGATCAGACGGTTTCTATTAGAGCCATCGTATCCGTGTCTACTCTGTTTGCAAGCACGTGAAAAGCGTCGATGCTCTCAGAATTTTTACTTCTGTTGCCGGGTCATGTCAGACGTGCGGATCTCAGCTGAAGCGTAACCTAAAGTTTGGTTGTCGGTGGGTTTCAACCATTTCCCTGTTTGATATTTATGTCAGAAAAGATGACATCATAATA
The DNA here is from genome assembly GCA_963576725.1 of Azorinus chamasolen. Lineage (NCBI taxonomy): Eukaryota > Metazoa > Mollusca > Bivalvia > Cardiida > Solecurtidae > Azorinus > Azorinus chamasolen. Next base: position 13,790,002 of record OY755253.1, read on the forward strand.
TTTATAAGTTGATTTTTATAATGGTGTAGGTACGCGGTCCATGACTTTTCTTGGTACTGGTAGAAAATGTAGAGTCAGATCTTATATAATTTCACAAGTAAACAGTACTGGTCCCGATCATACGACTCCAATAGGCGCCTTCAGATATTGGTCTACTCTGTTTGCAAAGGCATGGAAATTGTTTATATATGGTAAAGGGATAAGCAAACAGAGAAGACTCCTGGTCAAACAGCTTTTATTTAAGAAATCTGATCTGAGTCTTAAATAAATAAACATATTTTTATGAATTGTATAACTATGAAAACATTCTTATTATTCTATTCCTTTTCCGATTAACCCTTTCCCTGTTCAGTATTCATGTAAGAAATAATGATATCATGAATATTTATAAGCTAATGTTTTAAATGGCATTTGTAGACAAGATTGTTTTGATGTTGGTAGAAATTGTAGAGTCGGGCCTATTACAATTCCATAAATAATCTGAGCAGACCCAGATCATGCGTATGATCTGGGACTACGCTGTTTGCAAATGCTTGAGAACACGTTTATATTAGAGAAAGGTTTGTAGTTTAAGGTGGAATGGCCCGTCATTGTTTAACTGTAGATTCCATTCATTATATAAGACCTAAATTAGCTATATGATTTTGAATAATACACAGTGAAGACCCTGGTCAGATGGTTGCTTTTTTAGCCATCTTCTCTGGTTCTACAGTTTTCAAATGTCAGTAGTTTTATTTCCCGCATTTAACAATACAAACTATTTGTTTTAAATACTGAAAATGAATTGTGTTAGACATTTGGAGACTATATTATTATATTACTTACTCAGCCTAAATACATGTATGCTGTAATTTACTAGCTAGACATAAGAAAATAGTAACGATCAAAGGTGCGAGATGGTCAGTAAATCCCCTAATTTCTCAACAGGGGCAAGGGTCAGTGATCACACAAGTACCATCTATCACACACTGTCAACAAAGTTATAAATTATTACGTAACAGGAATGCGTGTAATGAAACCGAACTACCTAACAATGTGCCAATTGTCTAAAGTTATGCTTTCCCGAAAAATAGAAGATAACTATGCTTTGACTAATTAGATTTATGGCTAAGCATGATTAAACCCTACCGATTTAAAACAGTTAGATTATTGCGAATTCTAGTTCTAAAGACAGTTTAGATTGATATGATCTAGATCTTATTCTATACTAAAATACTTTTACTAGATCTGATACGGTACTTTACAGTAGCCAGAAAGAAGACATTTTACAACACATAAATGAACGCCGCGAGACTGTACATGTATATCTTAATATCTAGAACTTATTAAAACAATACGAGATTTTAAATTCTAACTACTGTTGATCTAAATTATTCAACGCGTGTATCACAATAGCCCCTCACTACAAAAGCCCCTCTTGCAAAAGCCCCTCACCAAAATGGTCAAGGTTTACAAAAGCCCCTCACAAAAAACAATACTAACATTAATTGAGCTTTAAGTGCTTTGTTAAGTTTACTTTTAAAAGGAGTGTGCTAATTACCTTACTTAACGAATCTTTATAAGCTTGTCATTGAGCAAACAGGGTAGATCCAGATCAGATTGCTCAGTATTTTGATTTTGGTCTACTCTGTTTGAAATTTAAGAAAGTTAAGATTTTAGAAAATGGAAAAAAATTGTGTTTAAGTTAATTGGGGTAATATTATAATAATTTATAAACAATATGGTTAATATTGCACCATTCATAGCTATTGAATCTATATTAACTGTCACAAAGCAAACATGATTGAGCCAGATCATATAGCTTTAGCTTTAGCCTGTTTGAAATAAATATAAGGAATCTCCTCCTTGTGATCTACTATGTTTACTTTTATAAGTATAGAGTGTGCTAATTACCTTACTTAATGAATCTTGTCATTCATTAAACAGGGTAGATCCAGATCAGATAGCTGTAATTATGATTTTGGTCTACCTTGTCCAAATATTTGGTGTATAATGATTAATTAACAAAAATAGTGAAATGCTTTTGCAAGCCTTGGCCATTTTTTTTGATCGATGGGTTTTTGTAGTGAGGGGCTTTTGTATGAGAAGCTTTTGTAGTGAAGGGCGTTTGAGTGTACCCTTATTCGACATATCAGGCATGTCCAACAAATAAATAAGACGCGGCGTCTGATCAGGATCCAAACTGTTTGCAAACATTAGAGTTTTCAAGTTTGACATGGAAGGGTTTAATAGTAAATACAACTTACAATCGGAAAATTGTGGCCTATTTCCAAATAAGGAATTGGTCATGGAATTTAAGCAGGCGACACTTTGGTTTAGACATATCCGTTTAACGAAAGCATGCGGGTGTACGGGGTCCGTGGTTTGAGGTTAAGATAAATCACATACATGTACGCTTCTTTAATAACATTGATTAATTTAATTCGTTTGTCCCATCACTCCCAGAATTCGGTTGCCATAACATTAACAACAGTTTAGATCCAGAACAGACATCCAGTATCTCATTATCGAACCAGAACCAAAACTGACTTACACCTATATCTACGTTTTAAGAAAATATGGATTATCTTTTTTCATCCATAGGATGCAGGTACATCATGGCAATGAATCGATTGAGCAACATCTAAATATGCAGTACATGTGTATCAAGTAGAAAGACAAAACATGTACACAGGCAGATTTTTACACAGTAAAATATAAGCACAAGCGTAATAAAACAACCATATTATTCGAATGACTATTGAAACTGGTTAAAACGTACATTTTAAGCTGCCGAACCAAGACTAAATAATGGAGAAAACTTCTAACTTTACAACTCACCTGGCTGAATTGATATTAGATGTATTTAGTAAATAAAATCCCTAAATTATTTCGTCTGCCAGCACACTATTTATGTAGATTTATACAGGAATCATAAGAAGACCAGTGAGGACTATTCTCATAACAGAATCAATAGGTTCTGTTGGTCGTTTCCAGTAGATTTCTGATAATTAAAATTTAGACTGATATGAAACTGAAAACAATCGATTAGGAATTAGAATCGGAACCTAAAACATAGAATCGAAATGAAGACGAATTCAATAACAATGTGCACAAACGTATGCAAACTTGATACAACTTATACAACCTAGTAACTTATTGCATGTGTGTTTTGTGTTTAACGGGTGTTCCGTGTTTCTATATATAAAAAAAATCTTACGTTTCGAACAACAAATGATTGAAATAGAAAGCATACTAGAATATCGCACCCATATTTTGCAGAAACGAATCAGACAATTCACGGCCAGGTCATATTCCAGTACAATCAAACGCGCCAACAATAATGGATTTTAATGGATTAATTTGTGTTTGCCGAATGCAGAACAGTTTCGGTTTGGAATTAGTCTCAACGAACCATTTCTCGAGTGTTTTATTTCATACATTTCATATCAATTTTGCACAATATGGATGTATATATTTGTATGTACATGTACATGTAAAGTGAAAGATAGGCTGTGAAAATTAATCAAGAATATAAATATCAATCCAGGTAAGGTCCAGCGCAATCCGCAGTGGTACACCGTGGTCCACGATAACACCATCGCGAACTGCGGTGATAACGATCGCGCCCGGCGACGAGTGCCCCTGGTGAGACACGATCGCGGACCCATCACAAGCCGCGCTGGATTGCGGAAGACCGCATATCAGCGCGGACAAAAAACCCGTGTCCGCGTTGGATAAAATTGCGATGGGCAGCGGAAAACAAAAAGTCCGCGGGACTTGTACTGTATATATATAACATCTATATCGTTGTAAATATCAATTTTGTCTTTTATATTGACGAAATGCCGGTCAGACTTTTTTATTTTATTTTATTCTTTTGTTGTTTGCATTTATTAAAGAATTTCGACCATGTGAGAACGATTTCTGTTTTAAATTCCACCGAAACATTATATGTTATTATTATTATCATTAGAATCATTACTATTATCACTATTATCATTATCATTTTATTATTATTAACATTAATAATAAATTCTGAAGGGTTGTGATCCCCCGAAAGCAAAAATTGCAACACAAAAAGAGAAAATTGCAGACTCGGTTTTATTGAGTCTGTTCATGAGCAGTAATTGAAAGTGCAACACTGCTCACGCCCCCTAGCACCGGCTTAAGCGGTATTCAATTTTCAGAACAAGAAGTACTGAAATTCATGATCTCGAAGGATCAGAAGGTATAACAACACTGAGAATGAAGTACGGGGCGACGTTTTACGGCCGCCACACAAGCACTTAAAACCTGCTGTTGTGAAGATTATAAATTCTGAAGGGTTTTGATCCCCCGAAAGCAAAAATTGCAACACAAAAAGAGAAAATTGCAGACTCGGTTTTATTGAGTCTGTTCATGAGCAGTAATTGAAAGTGCAACACTGCTCACGCCCCCTAGCACCGGCTTAAGCGGTATTCAATTTTCAGAACAAGAAGTACTGAAATTCATGATCTCGAAGGATCAGAAGGTATAACAACACTGAGAATGAAGTACGGGGCGACGTTTTACGGCCGCCACATAAGCACTTAACACCTGCTGTTGTGAATATTATAAGTTATAATATTATAGCATTATTCTTAGCATTATTTCTCATTAGCAGTATTTTTGCACTATTGATGTGACTTATGTTGATATTGCAATGATATGTTCGATTATGATGATTATTCAGACGTTCTGTTTCGCAAGTATGCTCTGTACCCTTTTTTGTCATGTCTTACACTTCTCAGCACGCACTTGACATTTTTAATCAATATAAACTCTATCGAATAATTACTATCGCAGGTTCTATACTTTCCCTCCTTAACTCTATCAATGTCACAATTGTGATTACCTATGCAAACAGTTTGGGTCTAGAAGAAACATAGAGTAATCCGGACTCTGAACGGATTCCAAACTGTTTAATCCACAGCAGACACAAAATCACAAACCAGAGTTTTACAGAACTGTTCATTGTCTGCTCACCACTGAGAGTATATCTGAGTTTAGCACTGTGTCTACAATCCCAGGTCGTTTACTATGTTGTAATTCAAAACGCCGATAACTGTCTAAGTAATATAGCCAATATTTAATGGTTGGTCAGGGACTATCCGTTTTGTATCACTGGGAGTGGAGGCCTCTTATTAGTAAACTATACAGTAAACACTCAGATTAAAATCATTATGAACCTAGACCTGTCGGTGGATCCATGATTACATTTGCAAACATTTTAGATCCAGATGAGACACCAAGTAACTCAGCGTATCGTTAGGATCCAAACTGTTTCACACATTATTTTGATAGATAAACTAAGTACATCTTAAATCATCAAAACGCTATTAGGGGGGCATAATTTAAAATACATTCCATAGCAAGCTAATGATTAAAGACAGATGCCAGCTTAATGCAGGGTGAATGTTAGGCAGAAAACTCCCCTGTGAGACGTCTGTATATTGTGTGTTTTGTATGCGGCGTTTCCTGCATGACTCTTTTATGTGCTTTTAATTGGAAAAGTAGTAAAGTCAAGCAGGCAAAGCCACATGCAAGACGCAACCACTTATATATACGTCCCCAGATATTCATTATTAAACGCTTGGATTAGCGAGGATATTCTCTTGGGTGTATTATGTTGCAAAATGTACTGGTTTCTACGGTAAATGGAAAGTAGTAAAAATACAAAAATGAGTCATGCAGGAAACACCACATACAGAACAAACAGTCGCCCGAACAGCAACACTAGGAAACAGCAAATGTACATAACTATAAAATCATCATGAGACACATAAAGACAAAACAAACATTCAATAGGGGGAAGATGGAAGTACCGCCTTGGAACGGTCAGTGACATAAGTCACTAGGGGTTAAACCGGTTTATGGGCGCCCAACCTCACACTTATTCCATCCCCACCCTAAAAGGCAAACAGTGTAAATAAACGTATCCCCTCTGCGACTAATCTACAACAACCGCGATGGCAAATACAGTGGTAAAGTGCATGTATAACGAAAACATTTAAGTGAACAAATTGTATCCACCTATCGCTAGTGTACTCAATGATTGAGCTGCAAACAGAGTAACTGTAGAAAAGTAATAAAGGGTACTACAAAAACGAAATAGTACAGATATCCGACGTTCTCCTTCCGTTTCTGGATTTAAGAGGTCGCCTTTGTAGAGTACTAAACCTTTCTTGTCGGCGTACATGCAAAGTGGCCAGCGTGATTGCCAACTGTAAAACGGTTGACAACCAAACATGCAGTATGTTGTAGTAATACAGGATCATATCCCTTTTTAATGATCTTTTAACATATTTGATGAACAAAGTGAGAAAATGGATATGTCCAATAATTTTACGAAGTTTGTAAATCACAACACCATAAAATTCAGTATGTGAAATACCGTGTCGCAGAAGCGCCTTGAGATTACATTGGTACTTGCCAATAAGTGAGAGATTTCGATAGTAAAATTTAGAGAAAGTTTTTCTTAGTTTATGGTATCTATATCCTTGGTTAAGCAGTTTTTCAGTTAAAATGAGATTTCGACTGTTAAAATCGTCAATAGATGAACAAGCTCTAGCAAAACGAATAAGTTCAGATATATAAACCCCTTAAGATGGAGCACGGGGAACATCCCCGTCAAAATTAGGACGATTTACAATATTAAAATCAAAATCATCTCTTTTGTTATATATTTTAGAAGAAATCATTCCATTATCAATTTTAAGGTCCAGATCAAGAAACGCTGCATAATTGTGGGACAGGTTAGCTTTTTTCAATCTGAGTTCTTTAGGAGAAATTGTAGGAATGAGAGCATCAAAGACAGGGTTATCTAAGTTAAAATATCATCCAAATGTCGACAAGTTTCATTGAAGGCTTTTATAACATCTTCTTGTGTTTGGGGATTCAAACGCAACATGAAATCTCTCTCATAGTAGTACAAAAACAAATCTGCGACAAGTGGTGCACAATTGGTACCCATAGGAATACCAATTACCTGACGGTATATAACATTCCCATAACGTACAAATATGTTATCCTAAAGAGAGGTTAGTGATTGGCAAACTTCTGAGTACGTCCAATTAGTGTAATATTTCATTTGCTCGTAAGTAAAGAAAGCTTTTTCAGCATTACATGCCAGGAATGATGTTTTTTTCCAGGGCAAATACTTTCTGGATTAAGTTAGTAAGCTTATCCTTAATTAAAATATGAGGACGAGTTGTGTACAGAGTAGAAAAATCGTACGTGCTTACAGTGGATGCAAGATACCTTTTGTTCTTAAGTTTGTTTAAGAGTCAAGCAGGCAAAGCCACATACAAGACGCAACCACCACCAAAACACCAATATACAGCATGACACACATACACACACACAATCACACACCCAAACGCACACTCACACACGAGATGAACACAGACACACAAGAACCAGAGACAAACACACCACACATGAACAAAATAACAAGCACAAAGACGCAAGGCAAACAAAAGAGGAAGGGTGACAAAGAGAGTACCGCCTTGGCACGGTCAGTTGCAAAAGCACCACTGGGGGATTTAAACCGGTTTACGGACGTCCTAACCTCACACTTCTCTCAAAATCACCCTAGCTTTACAAATAGTGTAAATAAAGGTATCCCCGCCGGACTTGCCCACAATATATACGACGGTGAACACAGGACAACATGTAAAACATAGCATAATAACTGTGACAATCCATCAAATATGTACTCAGTGACTTTGCTGAAGTCAGAGCACCTGCAGGTAAGCCGTTAAAGGCACGACAGGGAAAACGTAATACATGAGTCTGGTAAGCTCATCCCGTATCCGAGTTTAAGAGTATACCATCATAGTGTACTACCCTCGGCCTGTCATCGCGCAAGCAAAGAGGGAGGCGTAGCTACCGACTGTAAAAGGGTCGATAACCAAACATGCAGTGCGTTGCAATCTAATAGGACATAACCTTTCTTCTTAAATGTTTTAATGCGTTTTATAAACAAATCATGAAAATGGATATGACCCCGAATTTTCCGAAGTTTGTAGATAACATCCCCAAAAACGTCTGGTAAACAAATGCCTTGCTGCAGTAACGTCCGTAGATTGCAATTATATTTACTAATGAGTGGTAAATTTCGATTATAAAATTTAGAAAAGGTTTTCCGAAGTTTGTGATATATGTAACCTTGCTTAAGAAGTTTATCAGTTATAACTAAATTACGACTGTTAAAATCTTCAAGCAAAGAACAGGCTCGGGCAAACCGAAGAAGTTGAGAAATATAAACCCCATAAGATGTAGAACGGAGCACATATCCATCTAGAAAAGGATAATTAACAATTTTAAAATTTAAATCTTCTCTTTTATCGTATATTTCGGACAAAACTTTATCATTTATAATTGAAAGATTCAAATCTAAAAATGAAGCTATAATGTCAGATTGATTCGCTTTGTTTAAAGACAGTTCTTTTGGGTAAATTGAAGAAATCATAGTTTAAAAATAAGGATTATCTTAATTCAAAATATCGTCTAAATAGCTTGAAATTTTATTAAAAGCATTACCAATATCGGTCTGTGTATCAGGTTTTAAGCTAAGCATAAAATCCATCTCATAGCAATACAAAAACAAATCTGCAACAAGAGGGGCACAATTGGTACCCATGGGTATACCAACAACTTGACGATATATGGTACCCCCATAACGCACAAATATATTATCAAAAAGAAAGGTAAGAGATCTACAAACAGCAAGGCAAGTCCACATTGTGTTATGTTCAACTTCTGAATTCGAAAAGAATGAACGTTGAACATTACAAGCAATGAACATTTTGTTTTCTCTGGCAAAGGTTTTTTCTATTAATTTAATAAGTCTATCCTTTATAAGATGGTGAGGTAGAGTAGTATAGAGTGTAGAGAAATCATAAGAGCTCAGTAAAGAAATGTTATACTGTTCATTTTCAAGTTTTGTTAAAACATTATTTGAATTTTTTATGGACCAAAAAACATTAATACCAGAATTTTCATATATTTTATCACAGTAACGTAAAACATGTTCTTTGATCGTAGTAAGACAGGACGTCAAAAGTATAGATAATTTAGTAGTGGTACAACAGCTAGAGTTGGCAATAAAACGCGACTTATAAGGGTTTTTATGCAGTTTCGGAATCCAGTACAAAGTAGAAAGTTTATGTTGTTTTATGTTAGGACCAGACTTAAAATCATTGCAAATTTTTACATGTTCCGAGACTATATCTTTTTCAAGTGTTTGAACTGTTATATAAGTTTTTGAATCAGTTAGCTCCTTCTTTAAAACATCAACATAATACAATTTTCAAATATTGAGTACATTGTTTGATGCCTTGTCAGCAGGAACAAGAACATAATCTGAATGAAAATTAGAAATGTTTTTCTTTAAGTAGCGAAATGTAACTCTAGGTCGAGGTGGTAAAAGATGGTTATTTGATTTATAAGATGGTGAGGTAGAGTAGTATAGAGTGTAGAGAAATCCTAAGAGCTCAGTAAAGAAATGTTATACTGTTCATTTTCAAGTTTCGTTAAAACATCATTTGAATTTTTATGGACCAAAAAACATTAATACCAGAATTTTCATATATTTTATCACAATAGCGTTGTACATGTTCTTTGGTCGTAGTAAGACAAGACGTCAAAGGTTTAGATATTTTAGTAGTGGTACAACAGCTAGAGTTGACAATAAAACGCGCCTTATAATGGTTTTTATGTAGTTTCGGAATCCAGTACAAAGTAGAAAGTTTATGTTGTTCTATATTAGGACCAGACTTAAAAGTATTGCACATTATTACATGTTCCGAGACTATATCTTTTTCAGGTGTTTGAACTGTTATATAAGTCTTTAAAACATCAAAATAATGCAATCTTCAAATTCTTCAAATAATCATTACATTATTTGATCCCTTGTCAGTAGGAACAAGAACATAATTTGAATGAAAATTAGAAATGTAACTCTAGGTCGAGGTGGTAAAAGATTGTAATTTGATTTGTAATCAGTAATACGCGTATCAATAATATCAAAAATACATTCCTTCCAATCCGAAAGGACATTAACATCAGCATGTTCTCGTCGACACCATTTGATGCAGAATTCTTGAATAGCTTCCGAAATATGAGTTCGACAAACGTCAAAATCAATAAGGGAAGGTAATGTATATTTAGGTCCTTAAGTTAGGAGGATCCTGAGACGTTTATCCTTAATGATGTCAAAATTACCAGTAATGACATGACCAACTGGTTTATAGCAAAAGCTAGAAATGCTACAATTTCAAGAAATAGGGGTATTGACATCAATATTTAAGTCAGAGAAAATTTTATTGTAGTTAAAAATAACATTCCTAATAGGTTTATTATATTTATAACAGATGATAGGTGATTCAGAGTTGATGAAATATTTGGGAATAGTATCGATTACATTCTTATCACGAAATATGCTTTAAATATCAATAAAATCGATGACTTTATTTAGGAATTGGAGTTTCAGAAAATGTATTTTATGTTCAGATTCTTTATCAATACGAGGACGAAGAACATGCTGTGTGTAACTTTGTATAAGTGAGGCAGTATAAATTAACGGATCTGAACGCATATATATTTTATCAGCCTCTTCGTCTATGGACTTGAGACACGAAAAGAATAAAGACGATAAACAAGATAACATAGAATGTTTGCCAGTTTGTTTTAGAATGGTATGTAAATTATGAATAGACATATTACGACGTAATTTACGCTTAATATTATCATTTCTGCGTCTACCATGTGATCAACGTTTACATTTTCGAATTATTATTATTATTATTATTATTATTATACCACATTTATATAGCGCTCTTTTCACACTGGATATGTGCGTTCAAAAGCGCTTCACATGGATGAAATCACTAACCGGAACGATCAGCATGATTATCTATCCAGACAATGAAAGATGTACAATATATATGAAATTGCTAGCCGGAAGGAACTACATGATTTCCACCGGTCAGTTAAGGATATGAAAAATATATACAATAAATATAAAATCACTATCCGCAAGGAATACCATAAGCTGTATTAACAGACTGGATACAGACAAGTTGAATGAAATCCATGCTCATCAATATCACAAATTAGAATAATCTATATTAACAAAACTTGATACAGACAAGTTGACTGAAAGCCATGCTCATCAGTATCACGAATTAGAATAATCTATATTAACAAACTTGATACAGACAAGTTGACTGAAAGCCATGCTCATCAATATCATAAATTAGAATAAATGTTCTGACTGAAAATCATTCCATTTATATGACTATTGTGTCAACTGTTAGCTTGAAAGGTTGGCTGAAAGCCATTCCTATCCTGAACTCAGTTGCCACTGTACATGACTGCTGGGTCAACTGTTAGCTTAATAGGTTGGCTGAAAGCCATTCCTATCCTTAGCTTAGTTGCCACAGTACATGACTACTGGGTAATCTGTTAGCTTAATAGGTTGGCTGAAAGCCATACCTATTCTGAGCAAAACTGCCCTAGTAACAAATGTTGAAAAGGTGCGTTTTCAGACACCTTTTGAAACATGCCAGTGACCTTGCATCTCTAATGCCTGACGGTAGAGCATTCCAAAGTTTCGGAGCTGCATGCATGAAACTTCTCTCACCGTATTTTCCCGTACGACTTTTTGGCACAACCAACGACAATGATCTGCTTGCTGACCTTAACTCTCTGCGCGGCCTGTATACGTCAGGCATGTCGACAATATACTTGGGAGATTCATTGTGCATGGCTTTATATGTAAGAGTCAGAATTTTGAATTCAATTCGATGTTGAGCCGGAAGCCAGTGAAGTTCCTTCAAAACCGGCGTGATATGACTATATCGAGAAGTTCTGGTAATGATGCGGGCTGCTGTGTTTTGCACCCTTTGAAATTTCCGCAGTGAGTTGTTTGAAATCCCATGCAGCAGTGAATTGCAATAGTCTATTTTCGATGTAACAAGAGAGTTTACCAAAGTCTTGGTAGCATCAGGTGAGAGGTACTTTCTAATATGGCCTATTTGCCGGAGCTGTGCATAACTAGACCTACACACGGAATTGACATGTGATGTCATATCCATTTGTGAATCGAGCCATGCACCGAGATTCTTTATACACAAAGATGGCTTGATTTTAGAGGGTCCTACTTGCACACTAACCTCTGCAGGTACTTCTGTGTTTTTTGTATGAAACAGAATGACCTCAGTCTTGTCAGTATTGAGCTTCAGCATGTTCTGATAATGTTCGAATAGAAAATATAGAGAAAATATCGATGCTTGGGTCTTTAGAAATGTTATTTTACACAGAATACAGCATGCTGCGCTTATGTCACACGTGTGATATACATGCAATTGCTGCATTGTATAAAATGAATGCAATCCTTTATAGATAGTATACTTAAATAGTTTATTAATAATTTGCGAATGCATACAAAGATGATGTGCACTAAATCCAGAAACGGAATGGGGCACTGTGTATTTCTCCGGGGTTTTTTTCGTACCATTTATTGCTACTCTATAATAATTATGTTTGCAGCTTAATCACTGGTTAAAGTAGCGATAGGTGGATCATGACCATTTCACTAAATTTCGTTTTACATGACAGTTATCACTGTATTTGCCTTTGCGGATTGTGTACAATAGTCGGATAGGGATTCCGTTCATTTTACTGAGCCAGTTCGAACATCATCCAATGAACACTTCGGTCGATGTTCGAACGCAAACTGGTCAGGGTCTGGTTAGTTTGGTTTAGTTCCTCTAGCTCGCTCGTCACCAAAAAGGAGCAAAACCACCATTGAGGTATTCAGAATTTCAACTTTAGTCCGACCATACTACAACCGTTGGACTAACCATAGACACTAAACTGACGTAATTTTCTCTAACCAGAGACAGTTCGATCAACATATAATCGAACAGTAGTCACATAAGCCGATGCTCGATCTCGCCTACTATGTTTTGTTCTGTGATGGTCGATGGGGAATAGGTGTAAGGTGGGGCGCCCCTAAACAGATTGTCACTGACCCTCTTGATTTTGTTTGTTATAATTATCTTTGTGCGTCGTTTTTGTCTTTTGATATCGATGTTCATTTTCTGTTTTTGTCTCGGTGCTGTTTTTCGACTGTGTGATTTGTATGTTGTGTTTCCTACTTTTACCTTTGCTAGTTTGGGACAGTACCGTCAAATGTGTCGTATCATGAAGTCCGGATGGTACAAACACAATACACAAGTTATTCTTAAAACAAACTTTTAACACATGTTTATCTGTTTAACATTGAATCCACTGAAGTGAAAGTAGACTAACATCCTTTGTTATAGACAATTTGCGCTTTTTAAGTTATATACCCACGGGTATAATATAATACGCAACGAAATTGAGATAAACTTACTAACTTAATACAGAAAGTATTTGTCCGAGAAAAAACATTTCTGGCATATAATGCTGATAAAGCTTTCTTTCCTGACAGGCAAATAAAATATTACACCTATTGGACTTGCTCAGAAGTTTGCGAATGACTAACCTTTCTTCTGAATAACATATTTGTACGTTATGGGAATGCTAGGTGATTAGTATTCCTATGGGTACGAATTGTGCACCACTGGTCGCCGATTTGTTTTTGCACTGCTATGAGAGAGCTTTAATGTTACGCCTGAATAAATTATCATAAGAAAATGTTATAAAAGCCTTCAATGAAACTGATAAAGGCAACCCTTCCAATACTTATGTAGCTTGTCTTGATCTAGACCTCAACATTGACAATGGAATGATTTCTTCAAAAATATATGACAAAAGAGATGATTTTGATTTTAATATTGTAAATTTCCCTCATCTTGATGATTTTTCTGTTTCTGGTGCCGTGTTTAGTTTATCTATTATTTGAACGGGAACATATTTTCATATTCGAAAAGACACAATGTCTTTGCTTACGGAATAGTTTTTATCTGATCGAAATCAGTGCATTTCTTGCAGTGAGAAGGGTTTAAAGTTAAGGATTAGGTAATTTGGACCTTTTGAACTATATATACATATACTGACTCAAACGTGTCTTATCCATGTGTTTAAACAAATGCACTAAGTATTTAGAGACACACTGAAACATGACCTAAACCATTACGCAATATACTTAAACACTGATACATCGGTCATCGGTTTATAGTCTCGTCCAAGTCCTTCGAACGAGACTATATACCGAGGTCCGATGTATCAGTGCTTTAAACTGGGCATCTAAAAAAACAGAGCATGGCGCCCGGGTTTCTCTGTATCCTCTCCCCTCTCTCCGTGGCGTCCAATTAGCCCATAGTGAGCAGAAATGTACGTTAATAAACACAAACAAAACTTAAGCATCATGTCAAGCATTACCACATTCTCTAAACACAAGAACAACATTATACTTAGACATTATCCTAAACACTGCATTACGGAATACACTGATACGTTGCCAAACCATGCAATAAAACATAACGAAATGCACAGGAACGTTAAAACATTTCGAAATACACCAAAACTATTACTAATGCGGTACTTAATATACTTATACTTGTTACAGTTTTGCTATATTCTCTGGCCCTTTGGGGTCGCTAATTTCAGTGTTTTAGTATGAAAATTGAGTAGTGTTGCACTTTTTCATTATAAATGACTAAATAAATCCGAGTCAGATTTTTTCTCTTTTCGCATTGCTACATTTGCTTTCGAGGGATCTCCTACTTTCATAATATTAACAAACAAGTATCTTAAATATTACAAAAAACATTTACACTTTTCGATACACACTAGGACACTACCTTATCAATTAAGAAATTCTAAAACATTATCACAAACATCATAAAATACAAATACACTTTATGGAAAGCATGGAGACAATACCTACACAATACCGACATAAATAAAGCACTAGCATATAATATACACACCAACATATTGCATAAAACATTTCTAGAAACACTAAACTATTCTAACATACAGTCAACTATAACGGCACACACAAAAACCTTACGTAAAACATTACCAACTACACTAAACATTACCCGAATTATTACGAAATATAGTAAAACATTATCAAATACATCAAACTATACGGAGTACACTAACATATTACCAAACGCATTACAAAATTTAATCTTTATGAAATGTACTAAAACATTACATAGTCCATTTAACCATTAGGATAAATACTAAAACAATCGGAAATACACTTAACCATTGCCTAAACTATTACCTAAAACACACACTAATATATTACGAAATGCAATTTAACATTACGACTTATACTAAAACATTATCACATACACTTACATTGTACCACACACATGCTATTGCAATAGGAAATAAAATAAAACTTACACTCAATTACATTTAGTAAGACATTTTAACCTGTATATGTCTGACCAAATGATTAACTGAGATTCAGAAATATATGTGCTACATTGTTATCAGTATTGCTAATATAAAAATGTATCAATAACTACTTGTAAAATTTCCATGAAAATATGAGTATGATAGAATTGTGGATATGATTAGATTAGTTCAATGCTTGAAATTATAAAACAAAAAATTGTGCAACATCTGTGAAATCAAGTCACAAAGAAAATTGAATCAGATAAAACATGTTATCAACTCATAATCCATCTATATTGGACCATGTAGTTATAAACTCGTTTGTATAGCATCTTTGCATTTGCCAACTTGGGAATCTATGGCATGTGCCATGCCATTTGTCCATCGAAATGTCATATTTAGATAACGTAGTCGATAAACGAACACCAAATATGGTTTCAGTTATCAATTGTTTTGTGGCTTAATATCGGGTCATATATTTCTTATGACTTCAAAAGCCGCTCACCTTTAGCAAAGTTCTATCCATTGTCAAAATATATTGTATAACACACAATAGTATTACATTAATATACGTAGACTGGGGAAGTTTATTTGTTACACAGTATGTTTGGAAATACTCATTAACTAATGTCCTAGTTGTTAGCATAAATTTAGTATCGAGTTTAATATTAAACAAGGCTGGCGTCGTTTGCACAGATGCATCGAGTGATATCGTTCATGGTACACTTTCATAGAAATATATTAAACGTAACGAAATGCATGTTGGACTGTGTAACGTATATTTTGCTTTTTAACCAAGCAAAATTTATTTCATATTTTAAATACATTGCAGTTATTCATCTTTGCATGCAATATTGTCGTTGGGTCATTCATAGTTCAGCTCGTAAAACTCGTATATTACAATACCATAGTACAACATTTGTCCCCGCCTATTGCTACTGTTAAAAGCAAACCTCCAGGGTAAATAGTCCATTGTGGTGTATTCCTATCTGTTTTGTAGTTGCTGAGGTTGAAGACACGTTTTCTCCATAATAGTGACTGATGTCTAGGTAAATTAATAAGTGTTGGCCAATTCATTGCGCCTAACATTTATTAGAAGTATTTTTGTCACAATAAACACAGTGGCTACACTCATTGATTGATAGATAATACCAACACTAATGTACTATGTATTATATTATATAGTATCATCCCGATTGTTTAACAATGAATCTATCGAAATTAAAATATTGCTTTCGCTACAGTGTTAGCTCACTCGAACGGTTAATTGTTGTGTTAAAAAGAAATAAATGATTTAATTTGTATTCTAAGACTGCATTAATTGCGCTACAGATAGGATAATATCAATAAACATAATTACTCTGCAAGTATCAATTTCACGCCTTACCTCCAAATCGTGAAAATGTCAGGACAGCAAAAGCCACAGTCGTAAAGCCTGTCATGGCTGTATTATCGAACAAGTCAACTTTATCCGGACATGGCCTTTTTATACAGCACATACACTTGTCGCTATGGTATCGTTATAAACAAACGAACGTAAGTTCGTATATATGCCATTTAACAAATTATGTGCGTATTTATTTGTATTTCTGTTTTACGAAAGCCGCTTATATTGAAATGTTATAAATCTGCCGAACTGTCAGTTTTAGCATGTTTGATAAAAATTCCGTTGAGAAATGGTTTTAAACCTTTTCTTGGCTGCTGAAGATACACAGTCAACCGATCCAGTACCCTGCACTGGCAATCCAAAGACTATGGTTTAATACTTATCACTCTGGTTATGAAAATAATGCAATAAATCATTACGTTTCAACAACTAAAGAAAGTATGTGCTAACAATGATGGACAAACACTCAGTCCCAAATATAGTTGTAGGTCTAATCCTATCTCGGTCTGCATTTGGGGGCATCCTTCGGTAGCAGATTAACAAGTCATAAATAATGACCAGTGACACGTTTGGCAGGAACATTATGACCCCCTAAAGATAACACCTGTTCGGTCGTTGCCAACTAAAGACTGATTATAGTTGTAAAGCAGTTTGCTAAACATCTTAACTCCTACATTGTTAACGATAATAACATAAACATATTGATGTCAAAAAATTATGATTTGTATCAAATAATTATTCTGACAAACTGTATGTATGATTAACAACATTTACATTTTTAGTTTTTTATCTTATTGCAAAAACAGCTCTTCTAAACTTGCCCAGCTTGATCTGAATAGCATTTACTAAAACTGTTTGGATCTCGATGATACCCTGAGTGATTCAATGTCTCATCAAGGTCGAAGCTGCGAGAAAATGAATTGGTAGAATCTGAAATTGTGTTTCACTAATCTGATCTAGAAGTACACGTATGAGTCATGCATTAACTTGATATGTAACAGGAGTGGGGTTTAGCAGACTTTATAGTTTATCAGTACACAAAATGGACGACTTTGGAGAAAATGGATTTCATTTTTAGCTATATTTCTCTCTCCAAACCTAAATGTAGTTTTATTTATTAGATTTTGTGTAGCATAACATGTACAGGTATATGTCTATATTGTGTAAGATATAGTATTGTATTCTTAGAAAGATATAAAACCAAGTACGCCTCTAAATCAAATTCAGATTCGTCTTGGTAAATTACTTCTTACTTTAGCAACAGATATTATGGTGTTCATATATTCTGATTCTCACAAGTCCAATCATTATTTTCTTAATCAAAATGATGAAGATATACCCGGTTTCGAAGATGAACTAGCAACCCAAAATCTGAACACGGGCTATATCTTTACGACAAAACTATAACACGTACATAATTATTAACCCTTTATTTCACGGAAATTCATGAGCTCATTAAGTGTTATAATAGTACATGAACACAGGATTTTAATTTAGTAAGTAATTGAATTTGTTAAAAGAAATAATGTCGCTTCTGGAAAATCAATATTATCTTAGACTTGTTATAATACGACATTATTGCACTTTTCAGATCAGGGACTTTTAGTCTAAAGATACGTCCAACGCATTGTCAGCTTGCTAACCGGACCCCGTTTCGAGAATAAAACTCAACAACGTGATTGAGTTGGCTATTTCAAACTCTAACCGCGAATAAATCCAACTTTGCATTGATCCGTACTTCTTTAAAACCTCTGTTATCACCATGTTAAACAGTGGTAGCATTGTATTTAAACGTATGTGCGCTATCCGATGTATATTTTCATTTATTATTATTATTTTATAACATAACTCGTGGCTTCAGCGTGACGTAACACTATCATTTATTTTTTTGATATTCACGGGCATATATTCACTAGTGAATAACATTCGAACGACCGAACTGTATTCATACGCGCTGTCAAAACGTCCGGTTAAGAGACTTTTTACTGTACATGCTAAATTCGTATAAAGTTCGTGCAAATTTAGGTTGCTTATGCTACTACTTTTACAGTAACCAATGTCAACTATAATTTACAACAACAGTCCTAGCCTGCTTCATTATGCTGTATTATATTAACCCATTACAATATAAGGATGCATTCTAATTTCTTTACAAGTAGAGAAGATATGGATTAGAAAGCTCTTATTTATTTTTACGTAAACTGGATTCTGCAGGCTTTGCAATGACTATGATTCCCTATGTTACTGTATCATTGCACAAACAGAATTAATATTCATGGTGTAATTATTTCTTGCATGACCATTCACAGTGTAAAGAGTTAGGAGTTCATGATGTATACCAGTGTATGGTCAGAGTTTGTGTTTGTTATCTTATTTAAAAATAATAAAAAGGCAAAACAAAGGTTATGTGTAATTATTGGTGAGATTTATTGTACTATTTGTAAACATATTGTTTCATTGGAACTTAGTCATTAGGAATACAATTCAATGAAATACGAAAACAGCTTTTTGTCATGCAATAACATTCACTGGCTGGTCATATGTAGAATCATTCTAATGACACATATATGCATGTAAAAGTACAAAAATGAGTCATGCAGGAAACACCACATACAGAACAAACACTCGCCCGAACAGCAACACAAGGAAACAGCAAATGTACATAACTAGAAAAAACAACAAGAGACGCACACAAAGACAAAACAAACATACAATAGGAGGAAGATGGAAGTACCGCCTTGGAACGGTCAGTGACAAAAGTCACTTGGGGGTTAAACCGGTTTATGGGCGCCCAGCCTCACACTTATTCCATCCCCACCCTAAAAGACAAACAGTGTAAATAAACGTATCCCCTCTCCGACTAATCTACAACAACCGCGACAGCAAATACAGTGGTAAAGTGCATGTATAACGAAAACATTTAATTGAACATACTGTATCCACCTATCGCTAGTGTAGTCAATGATTGAGCTGCAAACAGAGTTACTGTAGAAAAGTAATAAAGGGTACGACAAAAATGAAATAGTACAGATATCCGACGTTCTCCTTCCATTTCTGGATTTAAGAGGTCGCCTTCATAGAGTACTAAACCTTTCTTGTCGGCGTACATGCAAAGTGGCCAGCGTGATTGCCAACTGTAAAGGGTTCACAACCAAACATGCAGTATGTTGTAGTACTACAGGATCATATCCCTTTTTAATGAATTGTTTAACAGATTTGATGAACAAAGTGAGAAAATGGGTATGTCCAATAATTTTACGAAGTTTGTAAATCACATCACCATAACATTCAGGGTGTGAAATACCGTGTCGCAGAAGCGCCTTGAGATTACATTGGTACTTGCCAATAAGCGAGAGATTTCGATAGTAAAATTTAGAGAAAGTTTTTCTTAGTTTATGGTATCTATATCCTTGCTTAAGCAGTTTTTTCTGTTAAAATGAGATTTCGACTGTTAAAATCGTCAATAGATGAACAAGCTAAGAGTCAAATTATGTAGACGGCACATTATTTTTGAAGGCAATTACCAGTGAACGCATTGTGCTTACATGTTTAATGCGAGAGCTAAATGATGTCTACTAAAACATGAGAGTATTAAATGTGACAAATTCACAATATAAATTCTGAAGGGTGGTGATCCCCCGAAGTAAAAAATTGCAACACTAAAAGAGAAAATTGCAGACTCGGTTTTATTGAGTCTGTTCATGAGCAGTAATTGAAAGTGCAACACTGCTCACGCCCCCTAGCACCGGCTTAAGCGGTATTCAATTTTCAGAACAAGAAGTACTGAAATTCATGATATCGAAGGATCAGAAGGTATAACAACAATGAGAATGAAGTACGGGGCGACGTTTTACGGCCGCCACACAAGCATTTAACACCTGCTGTTGTGAAGATTATAAATTCTGAAGGGTGGTGATCCCCCGAAATAAAAAATTGCAACACTAAAAGAGAAAATTGCAGACTCGGTTTTATTGAGTCTGTTCATGAGCAGTAATTGAAAGTGCAACACTGTTCACGCCCCCTAGCACCGGCTTAAGCGGTATTCAATTTTCAGAACAAGAAGTACTGAAATTCATGATATCGAAGGATCAGAAGGTATAACAGCACTGAGAATGAAAGTTGATACATACATATATATTAAAGAAATTGGTACAAAAGTTTTGGTATGAACTTATCTTGATTAACACTCACTGAGAACAGTATCAGTGATCTGGTTCATAACAATTTATTTCGAAGAGATGTTTCTTAAAATGGGCATATGTTTTTCTTGCAGTCGAGTCTCTTATCTGTATATGTCAGCAGCAATTACAACCTACGCCATTTTATATTCTTTCTGGAGAATGTTGTCTAAATGGTGTAGAGTTGTAAGGGTTTACCTATTAGTAAGATAAATTGGCGATAAGTGTGATATTGTACGGTCATGTCCGTCGCGATATAAGACCGTACAATATTCCACACTTATTCTGCGCGATTAATCGACTATATTTATCACTTTGTGCAGATAACCTTAGAAAAACTGCGATTTATAAGTTAAATCATATGGAGCGAAAAAGACATTAAATAACTGTTGACACTAGTATGTAAACACCCGTATATTTACACTGTTAATTGAAGTGATTCAGTCAAGACAATAATTTGTAAGCAAATCAAAAACACAACAGAGATGAATGATCAACAACTATGATTTCATAACATTGAGTACACTAGCGATAGGTGGATACAGTATGTTCAATTAAATGTGTTTTCGTTATACATGCCCTTTACCATTGTATTTGCCGTCGCGGTTTTTGTAGATTAGTCGGAGAGGGGATACGTTTATTTACACTGTTTGTCTTTTAGGGTGGGGATGGAATAAGAGTGAGGTTGGGCGCCCATAAACCGGTTTAACCCCCAGTGAATTTTGTCACTGACCGTTCCAAGGCGGTACTTCCATCTTCCTCCTATTGTATGTTTGTTTTGTCTTTGTGCGTCTCTTGTTGTTTTTTCTAGTTATGTACATTTGCTGTTTCCTTGTGTTGCTGTTCGGGCGAGTGTTTGTTCTGTATGTGGTGTTTCCTGCATGACTCATTTTTGTACTTTCATTCAAATATCTAATGACAGAATCATTATAAAATTATCAAAATTGTTTTAACGCCCATTGCACTCTCCAATGATAGACCCGTGAGGTTTAATGTGTTTGTCATAAAAAAAAAACATTGGCTAATACAGAATGTTTTAACTATAGACTAACCACGTCTTTAATAAACACGCTGTTTTTATTCGAACTTGTTTAGTAATAAATGAATGTACAACTAACCAAATATACTTCTGAAGTATCTGATCTGGCTATACAATGTCTGCTTTCATTGATGAATATAGGCATAGGTGGAAAAGCTGGTACAAGCGTACCAAAGTTTTCTTTACGAGTCTTAGAAGTAACCGATCCTACATATTCTAAATATATTTTAGTGATTTTTTTTAAATTATAATAATACTGAAGACAAAGCGAAACAACATGTTCTTTATCAAATAATTGAGGATCACGTAGACTGCTAGCAGTCAACAGTGGTTTCAGAACAAGCAGGACGTGCTTTTCTAACAGAAAACAAACAAAAGTGGGTTCTTTTCGAATAGGCAAAAACTTACACTCTGAATAGAAAACAATGCTTTAAATTCAAAAATGAGATTCCACATTTGATTTGAAAACAGGCATAAATGTGATTCCCGAGCAGATAAAAATGTAGCTGACAAATCTTACTGTAAGATGGAATTTGTAGAAAGTCGTTTGAAAAACGTGTACTTCATACAATTGCTTTCATCCATTGATAAGCACAACAACAGCGGAAAGGGTACGATAATCAAAGCGTGCACAGATAGGGCTCGAATTAGTTCCCTAATTAGTTTTAAGGGGTAAAATCTGAGGGCAATATAGTTACCAGAGCCGTGTGCGCATTCAACGATGGATAGGGTTTAGTTTTCTTACTGTGTCCCTATGTTAGCATTTGAGTCATGTATGAAAGACCACATACAAAACACAAAAATTTCCGAACATCACCATGCCAAAGGAGAAAAGCAAATGCATATGCCTATCAAAAGTCTAAAGGAGACGCACAGAGACATAGCAAACAAACAATAGGGGAGAGATGAAAGTACCGGCTTGGAGCTGTCGATGACAAGTCAATTGTGTGAGTTAATACTGGGTGACATATTTTCGCAGTACTCTAGACACAGCAAAACAAGTATCATACTTTACAATAATGTGTTTAATGACGTTATATCTTATATTACTTTTGTGTACATTATAACATCATATATTGTATAGTGATTTCGATCATTAGCAGGCAATAAACAGTCCTTTGTATGTTCCGTGTGTATGTGGGTGCGCACATTTCATTTATGTTTCTGTGCTAATGTGGACATTCGTGTTGCTTCACCTGTCTGACTTCTATTCTGTTTTAAAACATATGTTGAGTCATTTAAAAACCGTTTACACTCGATTATTTTATATATTTAATATATTGTTAATTTGTATTTCGGCACGTTAAATTAGTCCCTCTCTTGCTAAGCGCAACCTAAATGGCATTTACAAAAACAACTCGGATTCTGATAAGACGAGTTCAAATTCTGTGTGTCATTAGGACTCAGGCCGTGTGTTATGTTTCCATATATCTTGAATACAACGGACGAAACTGACATATGCATCGTATCGTATGAGTTTAACAGTTATATATCACACTTAGTTTGAACTGTAAAAGAGCATTTAGACCTGAGTCAAATACAACTGACAGTACATACTATTCGCACGTGTGATACAAGCATATATGTTGATTTGTTGAATGCACTAAATAACTTAACTGAGACATCGCACATATAATAATATAATATTAGCGATATGGTAGGCAAGTATGTTTGTTTGTTTATCGTTTATGAGATAATTAGTTATAAAATAATATCTTACCTCCAATTTCTGCAAGAGCTAGCGCTAGTAAAACCATAGACAAAACCCGCATCATGATTGCACGAATGCGAACATCTCAAGAGGATATGGCGACTATGCTTAGTTTATATACTATAGCGTCTTTGTCACTAAGGGAGTTTATCAAAAACAGGATGGCAATAATATTTCTGTTTGTCCGTCAGGGACTACGTTCTTAATGTTTACATTACCTCCACTTAAGTGCAAAACATTACGTATTACTGTCGTAAAATCATCACTCACGTTGTGTAAAAAGACATTATTCTCATTTAATCGTACCATTATTACTGATTGCAAAAATCAAACAATCGGTTTAGGGTTTGGAGAATTTACAGGTATTTACATATACTTAATAAGATCGGTGATAGCGTTTACATGGTGACAATGCTTAATTTACAAACCACTGTATTGTACTTCAAATCCATGGCCAGTCTCAGTAAAGTACAACGCATGTAAATAACCGTCTACATCTGAAGAAAGGAGTACTTCTCAATGTCAGCTGGTAAAAGGAATGAGTCAAATGGAGTGTTTTAAATAATTGTCTAATTGCACATGTCTTCCCATGGCGAAATCAATACTCGTGTTGACCACCACTGTTACGTAATAATAACATCTTTCTTTCACAAACTCAATTCATAATCGATGTTTTAGTATTCATCATTTTTTCCCTAAATGTTGAATGAAGCAAGTCTCTGTTCTCATTTCCGCAGTCCACACAATTGACATCCATTTCACTTTATCTAACAAGCAACATTTAACCTTTAGCCTACTATGGGCGGATGAGTGAATACATATGGAAACAGTTTGAATCCAGATGAGACGCCGAGTAACTCGGCGTCTAGTCTCATCAGGATCCAAACAGTTTGACACCTTGATTGCATTGTGGTAGAAATATTGATAAAAGCTTGAATTGAGGAAATGTAGAAGGTGAACAATTCTGTACAAATAATTTGCTCAGCAGGCTAACGGTTAATAAGCGTATTTGGGAAGTAAGATCAAAAGGTAAATACCGTTGTGAACGACGAAAGAAGAGGGCTTTTATATGAACGTTTGCTGACTTTACAGATATGCTGTATAGCAACACAGCTGCACGTATTCATAAACCGTTAACCAATAAAGAAAATGTTAACAACTGACGAAATTGTTAACAACAGAAGACATATTGTGTGCTTACAATGATAAATGAACTATGTCTCTAATGACTGCTTTTGTTTGTAGTGTTTACCTTATCAAGCATACATGTAGGTTCGTAACTCTTTTTATGCTATATGCAGTGCGACATGAATAGCATCTACACAACATGTAGTAACTCAGCGTAAACCTAATTTCCAATCTATACCAGTTTGTACGCACATGTTGGATCCAGATGAGATGCATGTACGCACATGTAGGATACAGATGAGATGCCCAATAATTCAGCGTGAATAGCATGTACGCACATGTTGTATCCAGATGAGATGCATGTACGCACATGTAGGATACAGATGAGATGCCCAATAATTCAGCGTGAATAGCATGTACGCACATGTTGAATCCAGATGAGATGCATGTACACACATGTAGGATCCAGATGCATGCACCAACTGGATGCTCACGAGAATAAACACAATTTTACCAGTCTAATTTTATTGCACAATCACGCGGTTCCTTCCGGTTAGTAGTTTCATATTTATTGTGTATTTATTGCATTTATTTCATTGACCGGATGGATAATGATGCAGTTCTTTCCAGTTAGTGATTTCATATATATTGTATATTTTTGCCTATCTTTCACTGACCGGATAGACGAACATGTGGTTCCTTCGGCTAGTGATTTCATATATATTGGATATCTATTGCATATTCTTCATAACATGGATAGGTTTTCATGTGGTTCGTTCCGGTCAATGATTTCTTCCATGTAAAGCACTTTTGAACGCACAAGTCCTGTGTGAAAAGAGCTCTATATAAATGTGGTATAATAACAATAATAATAATAATTTGACTTCACTAGAGGTCTATCATATGTTTCAGATTCAGTTTAGTTGTAGACGTCTGGATCTAGATTGCTTTAGCTGTGGAACTGAAGTTTGCAAAATATCTAAAACCAAATACGTCCCTTAACTGAATTCAGATTTAACATAGCATACTGCTACGTAAGCCGGGTTAGAAAAGAGATAGAGACACTTTGCTGTCAACCGAAAAACAATGTCAGTTTCAAACCGAAACAATTCGATGCATCTGAGCCCGCTGTATTTCGTCGAAAATATCCAAAACGTCTTATTTGCATGATATGTAAAATATGCAATTTTCTTACCAAGAATTTCGTACCCATGCATGAATAACAGCGACTACTAATTCGGTCCGATTCTGAATGATCACGAAAAATGTATAGAGAATCCATGATTAATGTTTACGTATTGTGAGTCATGGATTGGTTATAACTTGAAATAAACAATGAAATTAAAACCACATATTGAACTGAAGGTATTTGCATTGTATCTCAATACTTGTTTGAGCAGCTGTAATTTAACTGAATTCATAAGTAAACTTTCAGATACTAGCATTCGGGGAACTGACGAGCGATTTTAGCTAACAAGGTAGGCGAGTGAGCCGTATATAAGAGTACATTTATGAGTAATTCAGGAAAACCACATTTAAAAATACACTAACGCCGCCCGAACAGCACCATGACAAATAAGAACAGCAGATGTACGTGCCTTTCAAAAGACAAAAGGTGATTCACAAAGACATGAAAAACAAACATTAAGGGGAGATGGAATTACCGCCTTTGGCAGACATATTGGCTTTAAACCGACTGGGGCTTTAAACCGGATCAGGGTGTCACACGTATGCCGCCCCAACCTAAAAGACATACGGTGTAAATAAATCCCCCCACTCCGACAACCGTTATGACAAATTGGCAAATACAGTGGTAAATTACATTTGCTGTACTTTCTTGTCATGGTGAGATTCGGGCGACTTGTGTTTTGCATGTGGTGTATACATGTACTTTTGTATATAAATCGAAAATAAGTTAAACAAAGTAGACACATATATCGCTAGTGTACTAAATGATTGAGCTGCAACATAATAACTACTTTTGAAGTTGAATGACATGGTATGGGAACCCAAAAATCTTAGTCAATGTAGGGCACACTGTATACTGTTTCTGCTCCATATTCCATCGGCAAATATATAATATCAGACCATTTGCCACTGAATGACACATGAAATTCCGCCTCAAAGTATGGGTTTAACCTGGCCACAACCAATACATTAAATTATCCAGTTTGCCGGTATGCTAAAATAAGGAAAATATGTTAGATTCACAGAATCACTGGCGCCATTTGAGGCAGGGTACCAATGCAAGAAAGATACCTGAGGTGTCTATATGTACAGTGATGAACTGTTTGACAACAAAGGTCACGCAGCTGCTTGACACGAACACGTTGCTTACCTGCATGTCCAACTACTACCAGAACTTCAACTACTGTTACTACTGCTTCGTGTTTTTTCTTCTTCTTCTTCTTCTTCTTCTTCTTCCTTCTTCTTCTTCCTTCTTCTTCTTCTTCTTCTTCTTCTTCTTCTTCTTCTTCTTCTTCTTCTTCTTCTTCTTCTTCTTCTTCTTCTTCTTCTTCTTCTTCCTACTACTACTACTACTACTACTACTACTACTACTACTACTACTAGTACTACTACTACTACTACTACTACTACTATTCTTCTTCGTCCACCACTACTACATATACTACTATGAATAATAATAATAGTAATAATAATTATTATAATAATAGTATTATTTGTAGAAGTAGTAGTAGTAGTTTGCTACCCGCAACAGTAGTAGTAATAGTAAACGTAGTAGTAGTTGGCGTAGTTAAAATAACTTGTTACTCTATAGGTTTACCTATCAAATGAACGATTACAATGACAAGTTAACCCCAAACAGAAGAATTGCAAACATAGAAAATGTACATAACTATCAAACACATAAAGATAAACATACAGACAAAACCAACATACAATAGTGGGAAGATGGAAGTACCGCCTTGGAACGGTCATTGACAACAGTCACTGAGGGGGGATAAACCGGTTTGGGGCGCACAACCTCAAACTTATTCTATCCTCACCCTAAAGGATAAACAGTGTACATGAACGTATCCCCTCGCGACTAATCTACAACAACCGCGATGGCAAATACAGTGGTAAAGTGCATGTAAAACGGAAACATGTAAGTGAAACAAACTGTATCCACCTATCGCTAGTGTACTCAATGATTGAGCTGCAAACAGAATAACTGTAAAACAATAATAAATAGTACGATAAAAACGAAATAGTACATATATCAAACGTCCACCTTCCGTTTATATATTATATTATATTTTTATTATCATTATTAATTCCTGAACTACCTTTTCTTCTGCATATATGTCTTTACTGCGTTAAATGGTACTACAGAAACTAATTAAGCAACTATACTACTGCAACTGTCACCTTTTCTACAATGTTTTATTGTTCCTATACATTTGTGCAGTTACTTCTGTTACTTTTATAAGATGAACTGACTGTAATACTACCACACATTGTATATTCATAGTAGTGATTTAAATAGAAAAGCTATTTTGAAAGAGTATACGGGTTATATCAACGGCTTTATCTTTACGAGAATACTATAATATGTAAAGAAACAAGGGAATGGTGAAATATAATTTAATGGTGATAAATTTATATTAATGGTTTGGTGTGTAAAACCAATACTGTCCGGAAACTCATTAAAATCAAACGGACATTATCGAAGCAAATTTCCAACTGGTGTTGCATCTTTAAAGGAAACTACTGTCTTAGACTTAAAACATAAAGTTATTGTACGTATCATGTTGGGTAACTTCATGCTAAAGATACTTTAAGCACATTGTCACAGTACAGCGTTTGCCGACAAGAACAAAACTCAAGAAGGTGCTGAAATGAATTGGTTATTTCAGACTCGTTAACTTTAATCTCTGTTTCTGTACATGAATGTACCATACTTATCGATGTTTCTTAAAAAAGTCTGCCATCACCGCATATCGCAAAAGCATTGTAATTAAAAGTATGTAAATTGGCTTGTGTATTTTGTCATTTATCAAATCAAATAGGATGCACTTATCCACTGACTTTTATTATTCGAGAGCTGATGTAAATCAGTGAAACAGAGAATGTATAACAAAATTACATGAACGTGCTACGAAGCTGTCTGTACAAGCCAATAAATGTTCATGGGCGGTCGGAATGGCATCTGGGACATGTATACCTCCACTATTATTATCCATGAGTGGTTGTATTGGATTGCATCCCATCAAAATAAGTAAAACTATCTAGAGGCACTAAGGCCTAAGCCGAAAGGGACCGGGGAAACTGTTGTCAGTTTGAGATGCAAAGTCGTGCATTTACCTAGGTTTATGAAGTTAGTAACACGCGTGACACATAAACAAAATTCACATTGTTAAACATTTCGGTAAACTACTTGTGCAGAAATAGCTTCCGACATACTTCTTGACTGCTCATAACTTGCACATGCGAGTATTTACTGCATGTCATTATACTGATGAGAAACGTAAGAGCATTTTAATACCTGATAAAAGTATGTGATAAGCATCTTGAGCGAACACTCCAGTTTACGAAAATGCAACCAATTCCACTTTACTAGTCATAAAGACGAGTGACACATTTAGCATGACACTAGACAACTGTTAAGTGGCTGTCAGCTGTATAACCTTATTTCAGTACTTTAGCACTATTCATATTTCATTTCCTAAATATGATAAAAGCAATATTCTCCTTTACCCGCTGTGAAATTTAATGCCTGACAAACTCTGATCTGGTATAGGTTTAACCTATATATACACGATTGAACCAACCTTTGGAAAAACTCTATTGATTTGATGTCAAACAATTTAGATCCATGATGCCGACCTACTTTGCGTCTAATCTGAATCGAATTTGTTTCCCAGTACGAGTCATTCTGTGATAAGAGGAATAATGGTACAGCGAAACTTCTCTAAACCGGAATTCTAGTAGATAAGATTTTAGATACAATTAGACAGGTGGCTGCTTAATACAGGGTGAAAGTCATACTGCATGACTTTTACCCTGCATTAACCTGCCACCTGTCTCCAATATAGATATTTATACTAAATTTAACGTCCGGTTTGGAGAGGTTTTACTGTATAACGTCAATGTAATGCCCAAATACACGCTCTTACCTTACCACGCGCTGATACAATTCATGAACAACCTGTGAATATTCACGTAAGAACAATTACATCGTGAAGATTATTTAAGTTTTTGTAATGGTGCATGCAAATCTACAGATAGAGGTGCGTACTAAAATACTAAAATCGTTGTTTCTCCACCAAACCATATACTGTGACTACTCTTTAGACTCGTCTTGAAGGAACCATTCACAGTATAGGGCTTGGTGGAGAAATAAAGGAGCTATTCTTTAAAATGCCATTATCTGGAGCTCTGATATGAACACAAAAACATAATGGCCATTACGAAAACTGTAGAATCATTGGTATGTTGTCTTATTTGAATGAGCAATGTGAAAAAGTAGAACAAGAGTTATGTTAAACTAATGATTATATTGATTTTTGTGTGTTCGTAGTACGTAGGTCGCATATAAACTGTAAATGGTAGGTTAATACGGAACGAAGTAATGAGGAGTATGACACAATGCAATGTGGATATTTCTGTTTGACATGGAATATCATTCACTAAACAAATTCAGAAACATTCTAATAACACATGTTTAAACATATATCCCGATATGGCAATATATATGTTTACTCTTAATAAGTAGGGATGTAAACGACTAACCGGTTAACCGGTTAATTGATCGGATGACCGATAATCGGTTATTAATATGATATTCGATTACCTGCATTAAAAAATAAATATTAATAAATGGTAGTATCATTATGTCTCCCCCCATATTTATATGGGGGAGACATGTTGTTTTCGTGAGAGTTGTCTGTCTGTCCGTCTGTCCGTCCGTCTGTCCGTCCGTCCGTCTGTCTGTCACACTTTTTGTCCGGACGATAACTTCAATATGCCTGATGCCAGTTGATTGAAACTTCATATATAGAAAGAACATAATGAGAGGAAGTGTCATGCATAAGGTCCATAACTCTGGCTTCACTAATATTGGAGTTATTGCCCTTTGTAAAAAAATCACACTTTTTTGACCGGACGATAACTCCTATATGGCTCATGCCAGTGGATTGAAACTTCATATATGGAAAGATCAGGACGAGAGGAAGTGTCATGCACAAGGTCCATAACTCTTGCTTCACTAATATTGGAGTTATTGCCCTTTGTAAAAAATATCATAATATTTTGTCCGGACAATAACTTCAATATGCCTGATGCCAGTTGATTGAAACTTCATATATGGAATGAGCATGATGAGAGGAAGTGTCATGCAGAAGGTACATAACTCTGGCTTCACTAATATAGGAGTTATTGCCCTTTGTAAAAAAAATCACACTTTTTTGTCCGGACGATAACTTCTATATGGTTCATGCCATTGGATTAAAACTTCATATATGGAAAGATCATAACGAGAGGAAGTGTCATGCACAAGGTCCATAACTCTGGCTTCACTAATATTGGAGTTATTGCCCTTTGTAAAACAAATCACAATTTTTTGTCCGGATGATTACTCCTATGTGACACATGCCATTGGAGTGAAACTTCATACATGGAACGATCATGATAAGAGAAAGTGTCATGCATAAGATCCTTAACTCGAGCTTCAATTAATTCAGAGTTATTGCCCCTTGTACATTTTTTTTATTCTTTCTTGTCCGGACGATAACTCCTACATGGCTCTTGCCATCGTATTGAAACTTCATGCATGGAAAGAGCATGATGAGAGAAAGTGTCATGAACAAGGGCCATAATTCTGGCTTCAATACTTTTGGAGTTATTGCCCTTTGTTACATTTTTTGGCCGATCAATAACTCCTGTTCGACTGATGCTATTGGAATGACATTTTATTTTTGGAAAGAGCATGTTGAAAGTAAGTGTCATGCACAAGGGCCATAAATCTGGTATCAGTATTTTTGGAGTTATTAGCTGTTATCATTTTCTTCTTGAAAAATGTAGTGTGGAAAACGCATAATGAGGGGAAGTATCATTCATCAAGACCATAACATTTTTAGTGATTTCCCTTTACATATTGTTTTTATTAGAGGGGAGACATCCGTTTTTGTGACAAAAACCTCTAGTTCATTCTATAATGACACTAAAATCCCGAAAATTTAACTTTCTCTTCCCATCCATATCATAAAGATTGCCCCCTGTTGTGACAAACAAGCCCTCAAGGCATATTAGTGATATCATCCATAGGTCTAAGGTGTCACCAGTAGATAAGCGCCAATCAAGCACAGTTTGTTTTGATAACCACTGTATCATTTGGAGCAGTTTGTTGTTTGCATATTGTTTCGAATGACGATATCCACTCAAGTGGATCAACACCTGTTTTGCGCAAGTTACTCTCTACATTAATTTGTGTTTGAAGCAGCAATTCGTAACTACTCGTCGTATTCCAACAGAGGTCGGAAATTAGCTGAGGGGTTCCGAGTGGTGAAGCAGAATGAATTCATTCCACTTACCAAATGCACGCAAGAAACAACGAACTATCCGACCTGTCAATGTGTAGCCATGTGGGCAGAATTCCTTCGCTAAACACACGTTACGGCAGATAAAATAGGTGTTAACTCTATACCTCTGAGTTTTAATAGATACAGATGCAGTATGAAAATAATAATGTTCAAATGCAATCGAAAGCGAGATTCTAGTCACCGAATAGAACTCACCGGAAGTGCGTTTGCATTATCTCCCTGGATGAAAATGTGACAGCTAGAACGCTGATACTTTGTTGTTGGGTCTGTTGACGTATCTTTGAGAAAACCATAGTCATTACATTTATTCATTGGTCGGATTTGTTTTGAAAACCGTTTAATAGAACAATATATTAAACATCTGGGGCCAATACACGTGCAGTACGCTTTTATGAGGTATCCAGACACACACGACCTTCGTCAAATGTGTAATGTCGTTGTGTAATAGTCACAAATATTCCGATTAACCGGTCGAAAGAATGAACGATTAATCGGTTATTATTATTATTAATAAGTGTGTAAATCAATTAACCCCTTCCCTGATGGATGTCCATGACAATGACACCAAGAAGGTTTATTAGTTGAATTATTATAAAGGCACGTACATACATGATCTTTTTGTATTGGTAGGAACTATCGAATATTTGGTAAGACATTTCCTGTTGGAGCCGTCCTTTCTAAGTTTACCCTGTTAGCGGCGACTCTCTTGTACTTTTGGCGTTTTATTTGAACCCATGTTGTTTGGCACTCGGTCATAAACGTTCTAAAACGTTCGATCTGGGTCCATGCTTATAAAACCTTTTAGTTGAGTCTGAGCTCGTTCTCAAGTTTTTTATTGGTCAGATTTAAGTTCTCAAGCCTTTGATAGGTCAGATTTTAGGTCAGATTTGAGAACGAACTCAGACTCAACTAAATGTTTTATAACCATGGATACTGTTCGCAAGGATTCGTAAGTTGTCAAAATAGCAACAGACCCAATGTTTAGAACAATACATTTTGCACAAAGGGGTAGGGGTTAGATTTGTTTTACAATCTTAAAACATATTGAATAAAACAGTTTTATGATTTTTTGCAAACAATATTTTTACTCTGTTATATATTCTAGGGGAAGGGGAAGAAACAGTTTAATTTATCACAAATTAATTTACGGAAACGCACGTTGATGGACAAGTTTGGGGTGTGATTCTTAAATCGCATATGTATTGGTTACTGTTATTACGTTTGTATAATCATTATTTTTTTTTAAAAGATATGGATACTAACGATAAAGTTAATCCATGATAACAATGATAGTAATAATACAAAATGAGTTACCATGATATAGTAATAATGATAGTAATAAAAATGAAAATAATAATAACTATACTGCTGTTGCTGCTACTGATGCTGCTGCTGCTGCTGATGATGATAATGATGATATTCTAATGCTAATAATAATAATAATATAAATATATTCTATTCTTGCTTGACTCTGGTACTAGTTTTTGGACAAATAACCGCGAACTGTTTTACTTTTACATTGTATTACTTTACAGCATAAAACCTAGTCGTACCTAACTATAAAGCAAAGGACATTTGTAAACAGGCAACTACTTGTAGCGCATGCAATATTTTCCCTTGGTGTTACCTTTTTATTAAAACAGTAACTGCACAATGCTCAGAGTGCCAAATTCTTGGTCTTTTAGCACGGTTTTTATCCTAGCGTTTTTATCATAGAGCAGGGAACCACCATGCTGAAAGTTCAATGCTTATTGTATTATTCAGCATGAACATGTTCCCTTTTATAGAGGACGTTTGATACATTTGCAAACAGAGTACATCCATATCAGACAGCTCCTACATGATCAGGCTACGTTCTAGAATCATAAATATATAAGTCTTAGGTGTTTGTTACAGAGAAATGGTTCCTTGTTAATCATAAATATTCAGTCCATTCATGAGTATTCGTGCAGTAATATATTTACTGAAATTTACACAGGAAGGGTTAAGCAATCATTAACGTTTTACCATTTCCGTACTAACCGCGACATCGCTGATGTTTGCAAACATCTTGGACACAAATTAGATGCCGAGTTACTTGGATCTAAGTTGTTTGCCAGTCAGCGAAAATATTCCTAACCAAATTAAGCCAACTAAATAACTTTAAAAAGTATTGCAATGAAATGCCAATGTTATTGATAACACAAGAATGGTTTAAGGTAACTATTTTAGCTCTTTGTAAGTTACCGTTGTATACAGATCTTCATCCTTCTCATACAGCATCGTGTGTGGCATTTGTAAACAGGTTGAATCGAGGTGAGACGCCGAGTAACCCTGCATATCATATATAACTCTGCAAGCTGTCTGACACTCGGTCAATTGTTTCTTAAACGATTGAACGAATCTGAAGTAAGTGAACAGGTGTGGATCAAGGATTTCAGATTAGGGGGAGTGGCGTATATTTGTAGGAGGCGTAGATTTTTAAAAGATGAAACTATTGTTTTAATGTTTTTATTCGATCTAAATCTAATAAAATTACTAAAAACGTTTGTTTTGGGCAATTTTAGGGGGAAGGGTACGCCGGTTCCGCCCCTCTAAATCCGCGCTTGGTGAACAATTAATTTAATCAGAAACGGGCGTTATTTGTTTTAAGATCAGAAGTAGAAAAGCACAGTTAAAGTCAGTAATATGAAGAAAGTGTTTTATGCATTCGATTTTTCCATCATATGAATCCTTTTTCACGCAGTTACAAACAGAGTAGATCCAGATCAGACGACACCTGTAGCTGATAGTTCCGTCCGACCAAGAT
The DNA here is from genome assembly GCA_963576725.1 of Azorinus chamasolen. Classification (NCBI taxonomy): domain Eukaryota; kingdom Metazoa; phylum Mollusca; class Bivalvia; order Cardiida; family Solecurtidae; genus Azorinus; species Azorinus chamasolen. The sequence goes on from OY755253.1 coordinate 13,825,128, forward strand.
CAACTCTGTTTGCTTGTGATATTAGTATAGGCCTTATTCTACAGTGTTTCTTCCAATACCACAAACATCATGTGTACACAGGTAAGTATAAAATACCAGCTCATTTATATTCACGACTTCATTATTTCTTACATGAATATTCAACAAGGAACTAATTAAAGAGGATAGTTATCAATTTTAATGCATGTGTGCCTATAACCAGCCATTCCGTACGTCAAGCAATATCTGTGGGTTTTTTCTATCGATCACCACAGGTTTAAGACAACATACCCAATACATATATTGACACTAATCAGAATAACAGCCAAAGTGACACTTTTTAATGTGTAGACCTGGAACATATATCATACAGCAAACCCCCTCTTAACCGGCATTTTAGTAAATATCTTGTTCAGGAAGGTGGCTACTTAATGCAGGTTGAACGTCATGCAGTAAGCTCTTTTGGGAGTATTCTGCATGAGTATGTCCAGTGTCTGGTGTCTATTACAGTGCCGAAGCCTTTTTGGGGGGTTGCAGAAAATGTTCGGGAATCGGCATACATTCCACATGTTTTCGGTGGTTGCTTACGAGGTGTTGCGGCACAGATGCCGCAGCGATGCAAAAGCATGCCGAAAGAGATTAATATAAGGTCAGATAACAAGTACGGTTGGCGTGTGATTGCTCTGAAGTTTTTTTGACATTTACAAAGGCAAAAGTGGATGGACAGCGGCATTTTTTATATCTAAATGTGTGTAAAGGGTTGAGGATTATGATTATGGCGTGAGTTGGAGGAATTACATTGAAATTTAAGAGGAAACTGCGGATTTATAAATTTTCCTTTGTTTCGTTATTTTCAATATAGGATCGCTTGTTTGACAATAGTTCACCTGGATTTGCATAAGTTTTACCTATAAGTCTACCTGGATAACGGTAAACCCGTGCACAGACAACAAAGTTAGCGGAGAAAAGCAGGTAACAGTGGTCAGGACAGACTGTTACAGTGTCTAATACCAACACAGAGATTGTGCATTCGGCAAGTTAAAGGTTTTTAGAGACTTGGTAGAAAGTGTAGTCTGCTGGAAAGATGTCGGCAAAAGGCCAGAATCAAGGTCAAACCCAGACTAAAGCAAAGCAACAGAGGACAGAAAAATGCAGAAAAGAAGAACATCCAAGTAAAAGGACTCACTCAGAGGTTAGCAATGAAAGTGTCGGAGAAGCTGCGGCAATTCATGTACAGTTGGATGGAATGGCGGAGGAACTGATACATATAAGAGAGGATATAAAGGCGGTTTTAAAGAAGGAAGATATCGAAACCCTTATTGCGCAAAGGGTGAAGAACATCATGAAATCCCTGGAGGCAAGAATGAAGGAAGATATCCAAAGAGAAGTAAGTGATAAGTGCAAATCGTTAAGCGAACAGGTAGAATCTCTGACTTTTGAGAAAAAACAGCTAGAAGATAAACTGGAGGGGGTGCGAGAGTCTTTGGAGAAACGCATTGAACATCTAGAAGGAAAAGCGAAAGAACATGATGTAAGAGGCAAAGAAGCTGTTAAAATGGCCAATTACAATGAACAATACTCTAGAAAGAATAATGTAAAGATCAGGAATGTGCCAGAAGAGAGTCATGAAACGCAGGAGAGGTTGACGGACCGGGTGTGTACCATTCTACGGAGACAGGGGGTTGATATGAAGGAAACGGAGGTACTTGCGCTGCACAGAATCCCTTCGAAACGCGGCGATATTAGACCGGTACTTATTAAAACAGTAAATAATAGTGTCAAATCAAAAATCATGAGAAAGAGACAGGAGATGAAACGCGCAGGACACCAGATAGTGGATGACGTGACGCGTCTTAACACTGGGATCATAAGCAGACTGAGTAGTCACGAATATGTGAAAAGTGTGTGGTTTTTTAATGGGTCAGTGTTTGGACTCACATACAAGAGTGAGCGGATCAAATTTGATATTTTTTACAATATTGGACAGGTCATACACGATTACAGAGAGAATCAACGGAAAACTAAGAGTAAGTAATGAGAGCGAGAAATCCAGTGCAGGTCTTTTATATCTGGAAATTTTGTTGTAATAGTGTTACGTTTATGTATTTGACAATCCTTTGTTTCGTAACCAGGATTGGCGGTTTATACATGAATTGCCATGTACATTTTTATTGTAAGACTCTTTAAGTGCTGGGTACTTTGGTCGTCTGCTAAATTGCAGTCTGCTGATAAATTGTAGTGTGTATCGTTTGCGTTACGGAAATGTTCGTTTGTGTCATAGTCAGAGGTTACGGACGGTTTGGATCTCAGATCAGGTCTCAGTTGTTTTGGTAGGGTCTGATCTTGGATCCAAACTGTTTTGCATATGTCATAGTCAGAGGTTACTGACAGTTGGGATCTCAGATCAGATCTCAGTTGTTTTGATAGGGTCTGATTTTGGATCCAAACTGTTTTGCATATGTCATAGTCAGAGGTTACTGACAGTTGGGATCTCAGATCAGGTCTCAGTTGTTTTGGTAGGGTCTGATCTTGGATCCAAACTGTTTTGCATATGTCATAGTCAGAGGTTACTGACAGTTTGGATCTCAGATCAGGTCTCAGTTGTTTTGGTACGGTCTGATTTTGGATCCAAACCGTTTTGCATATGTCATAGTCATTACTGACAGTTGGTATCTCGGATCAGGTCTCAGTTATTTTTGGTAGGGTCTGACTTTGGATCCAAACTGTTTTGCATATGTCATAGTCTGAGGTTACTGACAGTTGGGATCTCAGATCAGGTCTCAGTTGTTTTTGGTAGGGTCTAATTTTGGATCCAAACTGTTTTGCATATGTCATAGTCAGAGGTTACTGACAGTTGGGATCTCGGATCAGGTCTCAGTTGTTTTGGTAGGGTCTGATCTTGGATCCAAACTGTTTTGCATTTGTCAAAGTCAGAGGTTACTGACAGTTGGGATCTCAGGTCAGGTCTCAGTTGTTTTGGAAGGGTCTGAATTTGGATCCAAACTGTTTTGCATATGTCATAGTCAGAGGTTACTGACAGCTGGGATCTCGGATCAGGTCTCAGTTATTTTGGTAGGGTCTGATCTTGGATCCAAACTGTTTTGCATATGTCATAGTCAGAGGATACTGACAGTTGGGATCTCGGACCAGGTCTCAGTTGTTTTGGTAGGGTCTGATATTGGATCCAAACTGTTTGCTTATGTCATAGTCAGAGGTTACTGACAGTTGGGATCTCAGATCAGATCTCAGTTGTTTTGGTGGGGTCTGATTTTGGATCAAACTGTTTTGCATATGTCATAGTCAGAGGTTACTGACAGTTGGGATCTCGGATCAGATCTCAGTTGTTTTGGTAGGGTCTGATTTTGGATCCAAACTGTTTTGCATATGTCATAGTCAGAGGTTACTGACAGTTGGGATCTCGGATCAGGTCTCAGTTGTTTTGGCTGGGTCTGATCTTGGATCCAAACTGTTTTGCATATGTCATAGTCAGAGGTTACTGACAGTTGGGATCTCAGATCAGGTCTCAGTTGTTTTGGTAGGGTCTGACCTTGGATCCAAACTGTTTGCATATGTCATAGTCAGAGGTTACTGACAGTTGTGATCTCGGATCAGATCTCAGTTTTTTGGTAGGGACTGATCTTGGATCCAAACTGTTTTGCATATGTCATGAATGACAGGGGAATTCATCGTTAGCAAGCAAAGAATGTAAATGTGTCTGACCGTGTCCCTTGTTTATTATTTTGGGTTATCGGACCGTGGACTTCATATAGACACCTGCAAAACACTTGTAAACGGAACAGGTTCACATCAAATAACTTGTGGGGTATATATGAGATGAGCCCTTCCCTTTTTTTCTTATTGGGAGGTATAGAATGGAACAGAACTTGTTTACTACATGACGCATGAAAAGGTGGGTTATGAAATATGTACTTATCTTTCCCCTAGGGGAGGTAAACAGTACAGGCCCGGATAAAAGGTGTCCTCCACGAGCCCTTGGACATGGGTCTACTTTGTTTACAAATGCCAGCGAATACATGCCCCGTATACAAATGGTTATTACTTGACCATTTTAAACTGAGACTCATCAATTTCGGTTAGCGTTTCCGGCTATACTCGGATGAATTCGAATACCATACATACCAATACATACGGATATATACGGAATATGCACGGAGTCTCAGTTTGATCTGGTCAGGTAAATAACTGTTACATTTATTTTTCTGTAGGGATATAAAAATGTCGTCCGCCGTTTTTGTTGTTGTTGTTGTTGCTAAACGGCTTGTGGAAGAATTATGATGAGACTCCTCTAATTTTTTTAACGGTGTGGTCTAGACCCTTTTCAAAAGTCGGGTCTACCAGTTTGATCTACGGGATAACGCACTGAGTTATATGCTAAAACGTGCACATCTTTTCAATCGAATGCCGAATAGTGTAAAACCAGATAAGATGAACTCAGACCTGGGTCTGCACTACTTTGCAAATGTCCCGCATGCAGCCAGTTGTCTCTTTTAGAGCTAAGTTTTGTACTGTATGTAAAAAACAGACGTGTTGTCTGCTATTTATTATTTGGTACTGTTTAAGGTGCATGCTTAGCAATTTTGCTGTCTGCTAGACAACTAAATTATCGTCGGCTGATCATTTGCTGTCTACAATAGTTTCAGAAATATCCGTGTTCTTTGTGACGGTTTGTGTGCAGTTTGTATTTTGTTATTTGTTTATGGGTCAAGATGCTTTCCCATAACCTTAATTGGCAGTATTTCTTACATGAAATATTGTCTGCTGCTTTATTGTCCAAATCTCTGCGTTCTAAGTATGTTTTGTTTGCTCAACAAACGTCTGCTGATCTGTAAGACATTTTAGAAACTATTTTTTTGTTTATATACAATTATTAGGCTGAAATTGAGCTTAGGGGAAAAACAGTTAGAATTTCAGGTCAGACCCCGCTTTTTGCGGAGTCTGATCTTGGATCAAAACTGTTTGCATAGGTAATAAATGGCGAGAGAATCAATCCACCATTAAGATTCAAAGGTATTGTATATAAACCTAAGTAGAAACTTTTGTAAACAGAAGAGATCCACATCAAACATTGAGTGGGAGATTTGGGTTGTGGATGTCTTTGTTTTTCTTATTGGGGGATATTGACCCTTTTCAGGAGTCGGATCTACCAATCTGATGCAGCAGATGACACATTACATTATATGCATTATATGCAGAAACGACTTGTAAATGCGTGTACCGCATACAATGGGTTATCCCTGTCAGAGCTAAGCTGTAAGTATGTACATGTATACATGTATATAAGGACTGTCGTTTGCTGTTTGTTATTAGTTAGCTCTTATTATGCTCTATGTACTTTAGTTTTTTTGCTAAATTGCTGTCTGCAACATTTTCGAAATTATTGTTGCATGAGACACTTATCTAATGCAGACATATGTGTAAAAATACGGATAGCAAAAAGGACAGACCTGATTAAAGAATACTTTACTGTACTTGTTTTATGTATACATTTTGTACTTTTATAGTGGAAAAGTGTTTCATAATAGACTTCATTCTAGACCAAGACCATTTTGTTTCTTATGCGTACATGGAAAGAAGCGGTTTGCATTCTTAGTTGGTGCGCATTATTATATTTATTAAATTGAGTGAATCAGTGAAATGGCATCAAGGTCATTTATAAGTAGAGATTTTATAATGATATACTTGTACAGAAATGTTAGGTATGGGAAGTGATTGTAAAATCGGGTCTATCCAGTTTTCCGTAAGCAAACAGAGCGGACCCTTGTCATACAGTCCCTATAGAGAAGCCGTCTGATTTGGGTCTACTCTGTATGCAATATAGCACTGCACACGGTATTTACGTTTGTGTTTCGCTCGTATCCGAAGTTGACGCTTATTTATTAAAGATAGATACGTTTATGGAAATAATGTCCTTATTAGGATAGATGTAAAAATATATTTGGTAAATGAACAAAAAAAACTTCGTTGCTTGATTTTTTGTTGCTATGTGTTTCTTGTTTTTTCTTCATGTTTGTATATATTCGTCTAGTGTCAGGTATGTGTGTGAGTGTTGTAGTATCATAGATTTTGTAAGGTACAAATATTTCATGCAAATCATATGTTTTTATTTCAACATATATTTTTGTTTCAACAAGTCAAATGTAGTTCTTACAGATAACACAGAACAATATGTTTTCTATATTGATCTAAAAATACATTCTTACAATTGTCGAGGATTGAACAATTGTAAAAAGAGAAAAGATATTTTTAATTTGTTTAAGGATCAAAAAGTTGATATACTATGCTTACAAGAAACACATTTTCCGTATGAAAATGAAAAGGCAATATATTCTGAGTGGGACGGAGAATGTGCGTTTAGTCACGGAAAATACAATGCAAAGGGAGTAGCTGTTTTATTTAGAAAAAATCTAGATATCAAAATATTAAATATTAAAAGGGATAGTAATGGACAGTTTATTGCTGTTGAACTTGTTTTCAATGATATAATCTTCATATTGATAAATATTTACGCTCCAAATAAGGATGATCCAGGTTTTTTCTCAACCATTTTTAACACTATTGATTCCTTTGATGAGAATGACAGATTTATTTTGTGCGGAGACTTTAATCTTGTATTAGATCCTTACAAAGACTATAAAGGCTACAAAACAACAAATAATAACATCAAAGCTAGAGCAAAGGTTTTATTGCAGATAAATGACAGGAATCTGATAGATCCATATAGAGAATTACATGGAGATAATACTAAATTTACTTGGAGAAGACTTTCGCCTTTACAACAAGGTAGACTTGATTTCTTTTTAATTACCGATAATTTGAATAAGTATTTGAGAAAATGTGATGTTGATGCCAGCTATAAATCTGACCATTCTGTTATATGGCTAGAAATGTGTTTTTCACATATTGCTCATGGTAAAGGACTGTGGAAGTTTAATAATTCTTTGTTAAATGATATTGAATATGTTAACTGTATAAATAAGAAAATAGATGATATTATTCAACAATATTGTGCACCAGTATATGAACTGGATAGTGTACTTATGATGAAGAGATCTGATATACATTTTGTTATTAATGATCAGTTATTTATTGAAACTCTGTTAATGGAAATACGAGGTAAATCAATATCTTACTCAAGTTATAGAGCGAAAGAAAATAAAAATACAGAAGACAGTTTACGAAATGAAATTGCAAACCTTGAGTCGTGTTTGACGGAGGAAAATAAGGAAAAGTTACTTTTGTTACAAAATAAACTTGCAAAGATTAGAAATGAAAAACTTAAAGGAGCTTTTGTTAGATCCAGATCTAAATGGATAGACGATGGTGAAAAGGTCACAAACTACTTTTGTAATTTAGAAAAATATAATTCAACGTGTAAAAACATAGATTTTATTGAAAAAGATGGGTCATTAATCTTTGATCAAAAAGAAATATTACATGAAACAAGTATTTTTTTATGAGAGCCTGTATAATGAACAAAATATAAAAAAAGAGATTGATTTGGAAAGAGAATTAGATGGTTGTAAATTTAATAAGTTAAATATGGATCAAAAGAACAGCTTGGAAGGTTTGCTTACTTTCGAAGAAGTCGCAAATACATTAAAACATATGAAGAATGACAAGAGTCCTGGAAGCGACGGTTTTACATCAATTTTTTTTAAGTGTTCTGGAACAAAATTGGTCATTTTGTTGTAAGAGCTTTAAATTGTGCATTTTTAACTAATACATTTTCAAGAAATATTAAATTAGGTACAATTACATGTATTCCAAAAGAAAACAAACCAAAACAATTCTTGAAAAATTGGAGACCGATAACATTGCTTAATGTTTTATACAAACTAGCTTCCGGTAGTATTGCCAATAGGCTGAAAAATGTCTTAAACACTTTAGTGTCTCGAGATCAAACTGGATTTGTCAAAGGCAGATACATCGGTGAAAATACTAGGCTTGTGTATGATATTATGAAATATTGTGAAGACAATAATACTCCAGGCTTATTAATGCTAATTGACTTTGAGAAGGCTTTTGATTCATTGTCTTTTCAATTCATTGAGAAAACACTAGCCGTTTTCGGTTTTGGTGATACGTTTAAAAAGTGGATTAATTTGTTTTTACACCACACAGATGTCTGTGTACAAATAAATGTTTTTTTATCAAATTTCTTCAATGTAAAAAGGGGCTGTAGACAAGGGGATCCTATTTCGCCGTATATATTTATTCTATGTGCTGAAATTTTATCCATAAAAATAAAACATTGCAAAGATATAAAAGGAATTAAGATCAAGGATAACGAATATTTAATATCACAATTTGCAGATGACACTTCATTACTACTAGATGGATCTGAAAACACAATAAAAAGTGTTCTAGAAACACTCAATAATTTTGCATTGATATCGGGATTGAAAGTAAATTTTGACAAAACAAAGGTAATATGGTTAGGTCCGCTAAAATATACTACAAAATCAATCAAAACTAAATGGAAACTGACTTGGGGAGAAACTAGATTCACATTACTTGGAATAATCTTCGATGTAAATTTGAAAAACATTTGCAGTTTGAATTTTGAAAATAAAATATTAAAGGTACAAAAATGCATTTCTTATTGGAAACGAAGAAAACTAACACCAATAGGAAGAATAACAGTTGTAAAATCATTGCTATTGCCGATGTTCACTCATCTATTTACAAGTTTGCCAACGCCGAAATCGGATTTTATTGAAAATCTTGAAAAGAAGTTTTTGGATTTTATATGGGATGGAAAAACAAAAATTAAAAGAAGTGTTTCAATTAAAGACTACACAGAAGGGGGTTTAAAGATAACTGATATAAAAAGTTATATAGGTAGTCTGAAAATTAAGTGGTTAAAAAACTTCATTATACATAATAATGGCAAATGTTACAAGTTATTAGGAAGCCTGATTGATATGAATAAACTCTTAAACACAGGGAAATTGTTCTGTGAACTAATTTTAAAAAAAGAAAAAAATGAATTTTGGATTGATGTATTAAAAACATATATACTGTATATAAAAAAGTTTCGTTTCAATGATCTTACTGACATTTATAATATGCCGATATTTTATAATGAACATTTTCTTATTGGTAAGAAATCAATATTTCTTTCAGCATTGTATGATAGAGGTATTAGATATGTAAAAGATATTATAGACAATGAAGGAATGTTCGTAAGTTTAACACACTTAGAACATATTACTGGAAGAAAAATGAATTTTCTTGATTATAATAGCTTGAAGAATGTTATCAAATATTTTATTGATAAATACGGTTTCACTATAAAAGAAGATCATGGTTCTATTGTTGGCTTTCCAACTGTAAATTGTTACATGTATCCAATATTAACAAGAAAGGATATGAATAAGTTTGTATATAACACTCTATCTAAAAATGATGATGTTCCTACTAGTAAAAGAAAGTGGACATCCATGTTTGAAGATAGAGATATAAACTGGAAATTTGTATACAGCTATGTTTTTAATTGTACAAGAGATACGTCTATCCAATGGCTACAAACGAGAATAATGCATAGAATATTACCTACAAATTCATTGCTATTTAAAATGAAAATAGTAGAAAACAATTTATGTATTTTTTGCGGATCTAAAGAAGAAACCATAGTTCACCTATTTTGGGAATGTTGTGAAGTCAAACCAGTGTTAAATTTCATTTCAAATAAAGTGTTGCAATATGATCCTGAGATAAAAATTGACAGCATGAGTATATTGCTGGGATCATGTAAAAAAGACTTCAAATTAGATATTTTATTTTTGGAAGTAAAAAGATATATTTACCTGTGCAAAATAAAAAAGGTTAAGCCTTCTAATGAAGGAATTAAAAATTATATACGGCTGTCATGGGAAATATACGAATCGTCAAATATTAAAAGTGAAGAAAGGAATCTTTGGACATTTGTAAGATATTTTATTCCTGACTGCATTTCGACATAATATGTGAGGGAAAAAAAAATATTGAAACATCTATGTGCCAAAATAATAGGTTTAGATACATTGTGAAATAGGTTGAGTATATGTATTTGAATGTTTGTATATGTATGTATTGAATGTATGTTTATACATGTCAGATATTGTAACATGAGTAAATAAAAAAAAAAAAAAAAAAAGCATGCCGAAAGCTTGCGAATTACCTCCCGAATGATTATCGTGTAATAAAGACTGATAGTTCCTTCACCTCCGGACCAGACCTGTACGTATTACCGGACCTTTCTTTCCATGCATGATGTTTAGTTGATGAAAGATTCATTTTATCATGCGAGTCCTTACTGAATCGTACTCGTGTATGTCTCAATTTCATATCTTAATTTCTTTCTAAAGATAGTTTAGGCTTCTATATTACAAGTATAGATCCACTGACACTCGCTGAAACTATATGCACACAGCCTTACTCTATGAAATAAATATGTGTGTACGTGGGACTTAATGTAAATACTTACTGATATATATTTACTATAGCTATAGATGTTTTGCAAAATAACAGACTCTATTGATTCTGCTTGGGGCTCAAATAGGAACCCCTTTTTCAGGAGTCGCCACTGTTTGCATAAGACAAGTGCACTCTTTGCAAGTATACTACTTGTAACCGATACACAAAAAATCGATATATTGATATAAATACAAATTCTGTGGACTCTGATAGGCGGCTAAAATATACTCTTAGCAAGTACTTGGGAAGAGCACACACAAACACACATCTATATACATATGCTTTCCTATCATTTGTTTTATTTCGTTTTCGTCGAAACACAATTACAGTAAAACCCCTCTGATCCGACCACTTAGCGATTAAACATGGGTGTCTTTATAAGCAGGTGGTTGCTTAATGCAGGGCAAAAGTAATGCAGAAAGCTCCTCTAGGAACATTCTGCATTACTTTTGTCCTGCATTAAGCTATCACCTGCCTCTACCACCCATAATTATTCCTCGTTTAGTTGGTCGCATTAGAGGGGTGTTACTGTATAGAAGGGATTAATTGAAAATACTTGTTTATATACCTTCATCTCACCTTCGGAAACTAATGTAAACGGTTGATTTACTGGTAAACAAAAGTATCATACTTGGGGTAGGGAGGGGTCTGCCCCATGGTCTAAATAACAAACCGGTATGCGCCTGATTAGACATGGGACTACTCAACCTCTTATCTGGCTCAAATCTGCTTTAAACAGTTTGCCAGATTCGGATAATTATGCACTTAAGTGGGATAGAATTATAACCAACCTTTCTATTGTGTATGTAAATGTTGATGTAAATCATGTATATAATCTCCGAATCATTTCCTTCATATATTACTTTCCCTTTATGGTGAGGACGATGCTGACAAGTTACCCACAACACCTATTTGAGGTGATATCTGTGTTTAGAATATGTTTTATTAGTCACATGTTTGTGTTCTTTTTAAGTCGGTTTCCTTATGTCTTTTGCCGCTTATCTAGATCACAAGATTTCTCACAGCTTTTAATAACGTAAAACTCTTAGGTGAAAATGTGCCTTATTATTATAATATAGACAGCTATATACATATTAATTTAAGCCACTTGCAATATGTAGCAAAACTGTGTTTTTTATATATAGCTATTCCTATTCCTTATACATGTATTTTATCCACAGGTAATTGGTTAGTTTGTATTTTGTCAAGAAACTATTGGTTTAATTGGTAAATAACTTCTAGCTAATGTTACACAAGATGTTTTGTAACACCCGACTATGAATAGTTTCTTGTACCTAGAAATCCTTTCGGCAATATGACGACCGCTCCTTTTCAGATATTCATGTACATGTATATAAGTTTTGCCGACATCAGCTTCTTCTGAGACGATTCTGAATGGTTCATAATACATTCAACATGTCTCCCGCCTAGATTCGGAAACCCTTCCGCGTCCTCTGGAAGCTTTCCGGAAGCCTTCCGTATAGATTCGCCGCCATTCGGCAACTGCTCGGGATGGATAGGAGATCAGAGGTCTTGCAGAATGCTCACAAACTACCCCGAAACCACCGCAAAGGGTTCCCGAACGTCTCGAAGGGTTCTAGAAGGCTTGTCGAATGTCCTGAAACCCTTACGAATAAAATACCGGTATTCGACGTCCAAATTTTAAATATTTTACAACTTTGATTTCGAATCTTTTCCGATCTTGAACAGTCCCCGAAGTGCCCAGAAGGGTTCCCGACGTGTTTATGTTCAAGTACATCCCAACGATATGCTGAATCATCCCGAATCTGCGATTTCCAAATTTGGAATCCTTCGGCGCCCCAATGGACGCATGGTCTAAGCTGTCACCTGTCCGACAGACCGGTAGTGTACCTAAGTTGAACGTCCGATGTAGGGGCGTTTTACTGAATAGTCTTTCGGTGGATTTATTTGATCCGGTAGTATCCTGCCAGTTGTTGTTGATTCTGGGCAAGTATTGCAAGCTAAATTACAGGTCATACGATTTGGAGACTGAATAGAGGTCTCCGGTCTTAAATATATGTAACTCTTTACTCCACAAATACACATGATAACACTTTTACAAACAGTGTCGATCCTGCAGGGGACTTTTGATCAGGGTCTACTATTTGCTTATGGATTAACGTAGATCTGATTCTACAGTTTTTGCCATGACAATTATTCCCTGTGTGCATATGCCAATATAAACATTTATCTAATTGATATTCGTATCATAATTTATTTCATGTTCATTCATGGTGTAAATGATTCAGTCATATATCCCCATATATTGCGCTTTGAAGATGATAATAAAATTAATACAGAGCTATAGATAACGGTGCGTACCCATCGCCATTTCTTCACCAAGCCCTATACTGTAACCATTCGGCACATTATAACTTTTGGTGGAGAATTAAAGAAGCTATTCTGGAAAATGTTTAAATATAAACATCTGCCTGGAACATCTGACTATAATAAAACAGTCATGTTTAGACAATATTTGTTGGTATTATTCAGCAATTTGAATTGAAACAGGGCTTATCAGTGTGTTTATATTTTCCACATGTGTATCGTTGTCGTTCACAATGGAGAAATGCGTATGACCAGCACTGCGGGTAATCCATGTCTACGTTCCAAAGTTGTGAACAGTGTGGTAATGCAAAATGGTGATAACTTTCTAAGTGACATGTACAATTTTTAATGGTTGGTATGCGTCTATTCCTTTGCATCACATGGAGTGAGTCTATTTCTTTAGATATGGTGTACATATATACAATAAACATTACATTCGAACACTCATATTATAATCATTATCGGCCTAAACATTTTGCGTACCCATGACAATTTATATTTGCAAACAGTTTAGATTCAGTTGTGACGCCGAGTCACTCAGCATATCATCAGCATCCGTACTAGTGACAGCATGTATATTGATAGATAAACTGATTATTGCGAAAAATGTAGTGGGTGAAAATTATATAGAAAGATTTGGCGTAGCAGGTTATAGATAAAAGACAGATTGAACTCAAATGCAAGGTGAATGGCAGGCAGAAACATCCTATGTGATCATTCTGAATGACTTTTATCATTGAATGCATGTCCCCACCTTTTGGTTTAAAAGACACATTGTTGCTTGCACATTGGGATTTTTGTAATGATGCTTGGCTTTTTGTATTTGATTTTTGTAGTTTTTAATACTTTTGGAAAGTGGAGGTAAGACATAATCGTTTACAAATTAATTGTTACACAGAAAGAATAGAGAATACAATAGGGGTGTAATTTCAACCATATACCAGATCTTATCAATGTGCGGCGTGCCTTGCCTGACGTAGCTATATATGGCGTTCAATAAATCGTAAAGTACCGTTTTATCGCACGTGAAGAAGTACGAACAGTTTGCATTGTCAGTAATTCGCAATAAAAGGTTTAAATTACTTTAAAAAACACTCATAAAGATGGTATCTGTTTAAATCCGATATGTTGCATTTTGACCGAACCTTTCAAGCTTTTAAGAAACTACTGAGTCGCAAATAGATCAGACATCAAGTTGTTCTGCGTATTTTGCCACAAAGATGACATTGTAAACAATAAATATATTTTAAAAAAGATATTCAGCGGCATTCAAATATTGACACAATGTACAAAACAATCTCTGCAATATTTATTATATATTCACAGAGAACTTGATCTATGAAGGGTTGCTTGTTATTAGTGTGCAATGAAAATGACTTGGAGTAGAAGAAGCAGTTATTGAAATATGTCAAGTTGCTTTTATAGGAAATCACTTTTAAAATGTACGATGTCAAAGTAATGTTTTAAAACTATCTCAAGTTAGTTCTTTATTTTACCTATTATAAAATAAACATGAAAGCGCTTATATTTGTATTGATATGAAGTTAAGAAATTGAATACACTTTAAAGCATAAAGTTTTTGTTTGTGCAGAGTCTGTAATTCCTTAAAGAACGGTATTTATTTATCAACGCTTTGATCGACTTGTGTGCATCATCATTAATGACATCAATAACTGAATCTACATGTATTTTTAAAACAATATAAAGTTAGCAACTTCAACCTACGTCTATGAGCCCATGCCCCATGTGATAGAGCCGTAGCAATAGCCTTTAGTAAGAAGCTTTATATCAGAGAAAGCCAACAACCAGAGCATCGGTGCTGTGGTCGGTTATAGTAATTAATACTATTAATACCACTACTCTAATATATTTAACAACCCTTCTTCTTCTTTTTTTACTATAGCACTGGCTGTGAATTATGGTGGTTTCGTCAAAGTGGACTTTATTATCAAATGTTGTATTAATTGATAGCAAAATGATCGTAAAAGTTTGGACGTTTAATAGTGGTTTCGACAAACTGGTAATATTGCTCAGCAACCATTACCATGAGGTGATAAATATCAGTACATCAGAACTTTGATTTTATGGGAATTTCCAGGTCTTAAAATCTATTTTAAGAACAGAACTTTCGACAGTCGACAGTCTTCGGTCCAATGCTAAATATCTGTGTAAATAATGATTTTCTGTACTATATTGCGCTTTGACTGACCTCTAAAAAGTTTATAGAACATGTCTGTATAACATGATGCCTTACATGTGTTGTGATTATGTTAATTATTGCATTGAATTCAATTTGCGTGTTCGTGTTTGATTTTTTGTCCCGCGAAGGTGTGTGTGCCTGTGTATGTGTGTATTTGTGCGTGTGTATGAGTGCGTGTGTATGTGTATCTGTCTTTGCCAATCTGTGTGTCTTTCTGTCTGTGTGTGTCTGTCTGTCTGTGTGTGTCTGTGTGTATGTGTGTGCTTGGTTGTGTGGATGTGTTGCTTGCTCTCTGTTGGTTTTTCCGGTGTTGGTTGCGTTTTGTATGTGTCTTTTCTTGCTTAACTACTTTTTCATTCATCCGAAGTTTGATGTTCGCATATGTTCGACATTTTTATTATGACTCTTGGATCAATTGGCTTGTTTCCAGAGCAGCACAAGCCGATGGCAAGTCAGACAGAAAACTTGCTTTTGGGTTTTTTAGACAGGAAATTATCCAGGTCTATACTTGAAAACAAGTGATATCTGTTAATGATTTTCTGTACTATATGGCGTTTTGACTGACCTCTAAAAAGTTTATAGAACATGTCTGTGTAACATGATGCCTTACATATGTTGTGATTATGTTAATTATTGCATTGAATTCACTTTGCGAGGCCGAAGCAGCTAATTATCATACAACATGCAAATAACTACAATATCGTAAGATTCGACACGTTAGCAGACTGTTTATCAGAATTTTTACATAGTTTCGCAATGTGTAGAGGCATATAAAAAGGTTGTATGCCAGCCAAGGTATTCACTTATGAAAATACCGTTTACTACTAAATACTCGTAGGTCATATGCAAATTACAATGTAACATAGTTTCTCATTGGTGGAAAACTAGAACAAAGGTGAAAATAGACAGCTAGCCGCTGAAAAAAATGCAAACTAGGTTGGTCATGGCTAATAGATGTCACGATTGATTTGAGGTCAGTCAGTCAAAGGTCAAGGCCAAAGGGACCTTCAGAGAAACATGTCTGCTCAAATATTAAATGTGCTGTATGCATACTTAAATAGGAGGTTTGTTATGGCCGGTAGATGACCGTTATTATAAGGTCATTTGGTCAAAGGTCAAGGTTACAGTGACCTTCTACTCGATAGCTATCAGGTGTGCTGTTTTCACACTTAGTCGGACGGTTTGTTCACTCATAAAAAGATTTCTACTCAACAACTTGATCACTTTTAGGGGTGTTGTCTTCATACATAATAGGAAGGTTTTTCATGGCCAGTAGATGACCCCTACTGATTTTGAAGTCAGTTTGTCAGAAGTCAAGGTCACTTCGGGCGTATAATGCTCCGACAAACGGATCTCTTGTTAACATAACGTACACATTTAATGTAGTGAGGTAAACACAATGAATACACCTGTTATTTTTTTCTCAAATTTATTAAACTCTCGCACTACCACATGAATCTGCGATCAGTTAAAATTAACAAAAGAAATACATAGATATCGATAGAGATATATTTATGTAATGTTTTCCACTAACATGCCTACATGAACATTAGATTGTCTGTTTTCTGTCCGTATTATTTGCAGTGATAAGAATTTTAAACGTCGCTTTGTTCAACATATATGGTGAGGGTTTTCCCACCTTAGCATGGTATTGTGTCAACCAGTCCAGACCGTATGTTAGCGTAGTTACAGCCCTGTGTTTTTTCTGTTTACTCCAGAGCCAACACAGCGATAATAACGTCACGTTGTTCAGATTCAAATTAGGTCCATACTAACTACCCCGAACTGTTTTGACACTTACCTTGTTATAATGTGCAAAATACGAACTACATTGTCTCTAACTATTGGTATAAACCCCTCTTATGCTAAGCGCGCCTTGTCTCGAATTTGCAAACAACTTGGATACCGATAAGACGATGAGTAACACGGCATCTCATCAGGATCCAGACTGTATGACATTCTGTCAATAGTTTTTCGAGTTTGAAGTCAGTGGAAAATGTAATAAATCAGAGCTTGTGTGGACGTTATTTATTGAGAATGAGAAATAGATAAAATGTTCAACATTTGAAGTGTTTTTTTACAACCGTTGCATTTTGCTGACAGGGTATAAATCATAAAAAAGAGTCGTCATCCCAACCACCTGCACACACACACACCTAATATAACTACAATTGAAGAGGTAGAGTATTTATCTTTACCAATCACGAACATTATTCATTATGGCCATGCAGAACAGCTCTCTGCTCACTCTAATCTATTGATTTCAATTACTGACGTTCGATGCTTTAAAGAAACTACTACCCGACAGTCAAACAACATTGATCCTAATGAGACAACGAGTTACTCATTTATTGTCATAGTGTTCAGGTAATTTCTCCAAAGTTAATTATAGAAATATATTGCTAATTATATAGAGAGGTGCATGCAATGGCGACATCTTTAAGAAACTACTGCCCGAGCGTCAAAACGCATGGAACCTAATCAGACACCGAGGTACTCATTTATTGTCATAATGTCCTGATAATACCTCCAAATTTGAATATAATAACAAATAAATTGTTAATGACGATGTTGAGACGATTCTAAAGAGTGTTCATAGCATAGGGTTTCGGGGAGAGACAAAACGTTATTTGCATGATAAGTCCACGCATCTTATCTGAACCTCTGTTGTAAGTATCGTGTTGCAACAAGGTATTTCTCATCCAGAGTTCTATGCTTCCCTCTTTGCTTTCACGATGCCAGGCTGAGGGTAGTACTCTTTGATGGTATACTCTTAAATGCAGACACGGGATAAGCTTACCAGACTCTTATACTGCATTTTACTCTGTCGTGCCCTTACCGGCGTCCCTGCAGTTGCTCTGACTTTAAATAGCAAAGTCATTGAGTACATATTCGACGGACTTTCACAGTTGTTGTCATGCTATGTTATATATTGTCCCTCAATGTCTCCTATGTTTTAGGGAAGTCTGGCGGGGATACCTTTATTTACACTATTTGTTAAGCTAGAGTGACTTTGAGATAATTGTGAGGTTAGGATGTCTGTGAACCGGTTTAAACCCCAGTATTGGTGTTGCCACTGACCGTTCAAAGGCGGTACTCTCTTTGTTACCCTTGATTTTGTGTTCGTGTTTGATGTTTTTGTCTCGCGCGTGTGCGTGCGTACGTGCGTGCGTGCGTGCGTGCGTGTGTGTCTGTGTCTGTGTCTGTGTTTGTGTCTGTGTCTGTGTCTGTGTGTCTATGTGCGTGTGGATGTGTGCGTGTGTATGTGTGCGTGTGTCTGAGTGTCTATCTGTGTGTCTGTCTGTGTGTGTCTGTATGTGTGTGTGTCTCTGTGTGCATGTGTGTGCTTGGTTTTGTGGATGTGTTGATTGCTCTCTGTTGGTGCTTCGGTGTTGATTTCATTTTGTATGTGTCGTTTGCTGCTTGCCTTAACTACTTTTTTCATTCATCCCAGTATGATGTTCTCATATGTTTGACATTTTATTATGACTCGTGGATCAATTTGCTTGCTTTCAGAAAACCAAAAGCTGATGGCACGTCAGACAAAAAACTTGCTTTTGTGTCTTTAGACAGGAAAGTACCCATGTCTATATTAGAAAACAAGTGATGTCTGTTATGAATGCAAGCTTATCAAAAACATTACAAAACAAATAAAACTGACAAACACCTTGCTCCCAGAACAAACCAAAATACATGGTTTCCTATCAAAAAACGTTACAATTGTATTGGCCGACTTGTTTCCCAGTGTAAATTCTGAAGGGTGGTGATCCCCCGAAAGCAAAAATTGCAACACAAAAAGAGAAAATTGCAGACTCTGTTTTATTGAGTCTGTTCATGAGTAGTAATTGAAAGTGCAACACTGCTCACGCCCCCTAGCACCGGCTTAAGCGGTATTCAATTTTCAGAACAAGAAGTACTGAAATTCATGATCTCGAAGGATCAGAAGCTTTAACAACACTGAGAATGAACACATCTTTATTTGTATCAGAAGTATACAAAAGTCCAATTGAGAATTCTTTAACGTTATATTTAACCCTTTCAGTGTGGGAGATAATGTAATTTGCCTAAACCCAGATGAGAGGAATCCTAAAGGATCAGATTCTACACACTTTGTCATGTTACACTATTTGAACCCTTTTCCATCATATACGCCTTTTTGCGCAAACAGAGTAGACTCACATCAGACGGATTCTACAGAGTCTGTACTGTTCACTTATGATATTATGTAGAACTATTTCTACGCGTTCTGCCACAGTAAAACATCCGTTGTTTAACCGTTCGCTTGCTAATCGCGTCAATATACCTACCTGTAAATAGTGAAGACCCAGATGAGACACCTCCTGCAGGAGCTGTCTCATCAGGGTCTCCACTATTTACAAGTTGATTGTGTAACCAGTACACTCCACAGTAGTGATTGCACAGCGAAATACTTGTACACAGTGAAGATATATGTAATTATACAACAGGGCATGGGTAAAGAAGGAGAAATGTGTTTTTAAATTCAGCAAGAGAAGGGTTAATAATGCTGTAAAATATGTCGACTCGTGAACATTCATAATGTCAACAGGTTTAATGATCCCTGAACATTCACGACAAACTTGAAATGTTTGATTGTTTTAATAATCTATTTGAAAAGACAGAGTTGAAAAGCGTTTGTCACTAATAACTAGTACTAGCAAATAATCAGCAGAAAAGGCAGATAACCAAATAGTGTATGGAAAGCAAATTATTTGAATTACTTTTCTTGTTTATCGTAAATACAATAAAACCTGTCTGCAACGTCTATTTATCTCTTTATCAATGGAAGTACATTCCCACAGATCACAACCCAGCAGACTGTGCCACGAGAGGCGTAGAAGCAAAATACATGTGGTGTACTGGACCACGGAGTTGCTGCCTGAAAACAGAGCTTTCACGTGAAAAGTCAACTAATTAATATATAATATAAGTTTGTCCGTCTATACCTGAGCGTCGCCACCCAGGACGTCACTTGTCCAGTACCGAGGCAGTGGTTTCACCTTTATTTTAAACGAATTTAAACACTCAAAATAAAACTTTTCTTTTGATCTGGATAAATGTGTAGTTGTAACTACTGCCATATTTTATGTTTACCAGAGGTCAATAAGATCGGTAAGTTAGTCATATAAAACGACGTGCAGACGATGTCAACTTGACGTTAACGTCATAAAATAAAGCAATTTTTCGCAAAACACCTACATCATTCAAATGGCTAAAAAACATATTTAAAGACGTCACATGACCATAAAAATAATAAAAATCGATTGCATAGACATCCGTCTGTTAGAAAATGATAAAAACACAAAATCAAAATTTTTGTCACTATTACAGGTTTTGTCATGGCACGCCTCATATAGAGAATATTTGGTTCCTAGCTTTGAATGAGAAATGTTATCTGGCAAGGCGTATGAATATATCAAAGCTAGGAACCAAATATTCTATTTATCCTTGTCACGACATTAACATATAATTATTTTGTACCGAATGTACCACAAAATGCACCGCAAAGTATACCCGACTCTACTGGCTCTAGACTGTTGATGACGTCACTATAAAGGCGTTATTACGTCACTGGAATTCCAAAAAGTCACATTGCTTTAAAAAAAATGCTCAAAACAAAACCGTTGCTCCGGTTGGTTATGTCAGAAAAAGAACCTGTCACTTGACGATATCTAGACGATTTATGATTATTGATGTGGATTTATCTAAACACGGTAATTTCGCGACAAACAACTAGAACTAGACTAGATCTAGATCTACTAGATCTAGTCTAGGCCTAAGAATATGCTAGGGCCTAAGTTTGGAAGAATGAAGTGAAAGAATTAGATCTATTAAGTTTAATGGGTATCGATTGAAATCAACAAATTCGCTTTGTTAAACTTTTTTATTCATTAGATCTAGTACTCGGTAGACGTAAATTTGTGTATTCACGAAATAAACGTCTCGGTAAAAAAAAAGTAGTTTCGGCTACATGTCATGTGACCAACTGACATAACATCGATCATGTGACCAACTGGCATAATAACAAACAGTTTATCAGGCACCTTGTTATCCGTCAGGAAAATAGGCACGTGACAGGATAATAGTCATTTCGTACATAATAGTCATGTAGTAAAGAGTGAATGCATAGTATGTATAAATAGAGTCCGTAGTGAGGATAACGATGGACAATACGAGAATGCGCTTTTAATTCTTTAATTCCAAGAAAGGTAACTCTCTGAAATATTAATATCACAAATCTTACACAAATGTCAAATATTGTTGCGAAAGAATAATAATAAATTACATACAATCGGTGAGTATTAAATTTGAATATTGAAGTGCTAGCTGAAAACTAATAAATCGATGTATCTTAATAAACACATTCAAAAATAAGTAAAGAAATAAAGTTTTGTCGACCGTCCGAATATGTACTCTGATTGTTTATAACTGACAGAATTAAACAAAACAACCGAAAACGGCAATGACGTCATCAAACAAAACAACGTCTGGCGACGTTGTGCGAGGTCTCCCCAGTTTGTCAGGCAACGATACGTAACGTCGTACCAATTAAGAATATATGATTCTTCCAGTACATTTCAAATATTAATCTAGCAGATAGTATGTGTTGGTGTATTATGTTCATTCCACTGCAAAACATTGTAGAAACGTAGAGCACGGTAATTCCTGAACACGTGTTTTTCTATTAACGCTTATCCTGAATACGAAATAGTGTCTGCTCAGTTTGGAAAAGGTGCAGTTTCGACTACATCCGATCCAAGCACGCTTTTACATAGCCATAAACCAAGGGTAAAAAAGCTTGGATCCTGGTGAGAAGCGGCGTGACCTCGTCCTCACATCTGGATCCAATATATTTTAAATTCGAGTCATGTCGCTGATAGCGGGGTAAGAGTTAGCTAGCAATAACGACAATATGTTAGGCTTGAGCAGAGTGTTAACCCATTTTCTCCTAGACCTAATTTTAGATTCAACCTATTTGAATATATCTACATTAACTGAAACGGAGTATAGTACTCTTAATTTATCATAATACGTATACCGAACAACCGGGAAATAAGTATACAGAAGACAGAGGAAATGACAAATTTGGAATGATATAGTTTTTGAACCAATGTGATAAATACAGCGTTTGCTTCTATGGAGCAAATGCTCTATTTCTCACCATTGGTTCAAAAAGTGGCCTTTATAAAGGCGGCAAAATGCGTCAACAGGGGGGAATGAGATAGCATAGTGTATCTATTCCTACATATTTATCAAAGTACTGGAATAAATATAAAAACATTAAAATGTCATGACCAAATACGACTGGAACACTAGCATTAGCAATACCTTCTCCCTTTGCACATTCTTCACAAACATCCACCGTAGTAGATCCTGATACAGATGGGTTTCCTTTGCCTGACGCTTCCACAATAAAGATATACATGGCGGTTCTTGTCGCTGGTGATTGTTTTGCGACAGTTATGGTACCCATGTTTTCATCTAAAGTAACGTCTGAGTCGTTTTATAAAAGCAGATCATTATAACATATGTTCATTGCATCTGTATAAGAATAGTTTGTCTAGTACAGGCTCTAATGACGTAGTTATATGAATAGTGTTGTTACATAATACACAATGATATCATTTGAAAGATGCAATGACCAACCAGATTTTGTTCGTCTGCGCACGAAACAATGCAATATGTTCCGTTCATAGAAGAACCTCTGAGGTATTCCTCCACCTATAATTAGCTGGACGTCGTGATATGACTGACATACTGTTAAAGGCGACGTAAACCGCAAACCAAGCCAAACTAAAGTTCATGTGTTCCTGTATGAGCCGTCTCCTCCGCGTATACGCTGCTTGCAAATGCATACAGAGTAACGTGTTAACTGTTTGTTAAACCATTTATTATTCAGGAAACAATGAAATTATGTTTTCTACTGACACGCTTAGTATGCTGTGCTTCATGTCAAAATTTCATTTACTTCCCATATGTTTTTTTAATCTGGATCCAATCCATGCAGATGACAGAGCACGTCTAGAAGGCGAGGGTAAGTGTATAAATTGCTCTAATATGCATTAGGTATTATGCTGCGTTAAACTAATGCAGAATTTTATAATACATTTTATAAATGTGTACTCATTGTTTTCTTATTCGTGTATGTGTTTGATTCAACAATAGGTATGCTTTGACTGTGGTTAAATTCAGTTTGTATCTAGTTGTTTATCTAGTAAATTGCAATAATCTTATTCCCACCATGTAAGGTAAACTTCTGTCTGCCTTTCGTCTGTTTCCAATGGAGACCTATTATTGTTATTATCATTAGTAGTAGTAGTAGTAGTAGTAGTAGTAGTAGTAGTAGTAGTAGTAGTAGTAATAGTAGTAGTAGTAGTAGTAGTAGTAGTAGTAGTAGTAGCATTGTTACGGTTGCAATGTGTAGCTTTGCAAAATGTAGCTTGTTTCCTGAAATGGAGGAAATAAACCCATAATTTATGAAGTAGGGCAATAAAACTCAAATAAGCCCATGTGTTAAAATCATATACACCAAATTTAAAGGAGAGAACCCTTGTTACTAATAGACGCTTGTTTCCGGAAATTGATGTAAGTATCCCATATACTATAGTGTAAAGCAATAACACTGAAATAACCCCATAGGTTTGAATAATATACATCAAATGGAGAGCAACCTTGCTAAGTACTGGTAGCAGCTTGTTTCCTGAAATGGGTTAAGGTAACCAATATACTATATTGTAGACCAATACAATTTATAAACATATTTTCATGATTTTGCAAACAGAGTAGAACCAGATCAGACAGCTCATGCGGAAGTCGTCTGATTAGGATCTGCTCTTTTGCTAATGAAATATATAAGAGATCCGACCAATACACATATGCCATTAAACTATTTCAGCTAATAAATATTTATGATGACATTATATCGTAAATGAATATTCTACAGGGAAATGAATAACTGTTTGGGTTCAAGTTTCAGATTTTGTCAACCCCTGATTAACTGCAATGTGTACATACAGTTTGAACCCAGATCAAAAGTCATACAGTATTGGGCACGATATTAGAACAAATATTCTGAAAATGAGTGATCCTTAGAGTATCCATGGGAAAAACATTACATATATTAACCAGGTCTATATAATTATGTCCTATATCTAATACCCACAAGCTACTATATTTCTATCGGTCATTTTGTTATTAAAATGACGCATGTTTATGTTACACAAACACTGCTTAGGTTTTCTATCTCTGAATACTTTTCAGAGTTGAACATATTATATAGTTTGATAATTTTTGGGATTGTAAAAATGCTTTTACTGACAAATGTCCTTCTTTGAGTATTAAATGGTGGACAGATAGAAATGATAAGACGGTTCCTTAACCTTTAACCTGCTATTGGCGGATGGGTGAATAGCTTTGCAAACAGTTTGGATCCAAATGAGACGCCGAGTAACTCGGCGTCTCATCAGGATATAAACTGTTTGACATCCTGATTGCGTGATGGTAGACAAATTGATAATAACTTGAATTTTGAAATAGTTATAGGTGAAAAACTCTGTAAAAATAGTTTGCGCAGCAGGCTAAAGATTAAGAGACGCATTGTCAAGGTTTGTCCAGTTTGCTAGGTTTACCCCTTATTCCCGCTATCCGCGTCTTTACTCGCTTTTGCAAACTTCTTGTAGATTCAGACGAGACGCCATGCATGTCGGCATCTCATCTGGATCCAAGTTGTTTGACATTGGGTTTGAAGTGTGATCAAATCGAAAATTGTCAAAAAAGTTTTATTTTTATAATGATAATAATCAAAACATAGCAAACACGGTTAATAATAATATAGACTGAAATATATCTGCGTGGTGTAAGACGTAAACCTATAGTTTCACCTGTTTAGAGTTCATTCACTTAAGTATATAGTTTCTGCTATCTCCTGTCTATGGTACAAAGGCAATGTTAATAGTTTGGGATCAAATACCCGCAAACAGTTTAACATTTGCATTTCAATACTTTACAGAATAAAAACCATAACTATGGCAGTTTTTATCAGACAACAACTTGTGTAAGATTTGTTTGAAGGGTTTTGTTTACACTTATTTTAACCCGCTGATAACGTTTTTACTCTAGGTATTAATTCAGCCGATCTAATCACTTCACTGGTCGGTAAAGCTGAATACCTTTTGATACATAAACGAGAATAAGGGGGGCAGAAATAGTGTCGATCCTGATCAAACTACTCCTAAGTTTGACCAGGGTATCCACTACATGTATGTCCCGTAGCTTGTCTGATCAAACGCCTTTCTTTGCCTTTGAAAACAGAGCAGACCCAGATCGGATGACTGCTGTAGGCGTCGTCTGATCGGGGTCTGTCCTGTTTTATTATGAATAATACAGTGTATGTCTTGGCCGAAATATACAGTAGAACCTATATAATGCGACCACTTAATGAACAAGCATGGCTGTCTTTACAAGCAGGTGGTTGCTTAATGCAGGACGAAAGTTATGCAGAAAGCTCCTTTCTGCAAAACTTTCGTCCTGCATTAAGCTACCACCTGCCTTTGCCACTGTGCATTATGCCCCTTTTTGCTGGTCGCATTAGACGAGTTTTACTGTATCTGTGTTCATGTCAAGAATACAAAAAATCTTAACATATAGGACTGTATTTCAATGACGTAGTCTGACCTTCTCCCAACCATGTTTGTATTAATACGAGTAGTCAATGTATAGCAAGAGATAGACATAGCCAGCTAAAATGAATGGATTTTGATGGGTGTGGTATCAATGTAAAGCTAAGGATTATCTACCAAATTATCTTGATTTCCTTGTGCTCTTTTCATTATTAACACTTTCTCTCATATAAGCGTGTTTTCACGCATTTGCAAACAGGGTAGACCCAGATCAGACGGCTCCTTTATATCAGGGCCTACTCTGTTTGCCAGTGGAATTTGAAATGTCTGTCTATTTTCTTTCTAAAATGGCAACAATGTTCCACCTTCCATGTTTTATTATAACTATTTTGTCCATGAATATCAAAGGTATTGAACGTTGGACTAAATATAGAACAGGGAAAGGGTTAAGCGATATAACGTTCTAGATGTATTATATTTGAACGATCCTCGTTTAGTACTGACGAAAATCTAATACGGTAATACTGTTTTCTCTTTAAAACGTATTCGATTAACAGATGTTGCTAACGAATGTAGCGAACAAGGCACGATAACCAAAGTGTGCACATACATCCTGTGGTTCGAATTACTTCCCTTGTTTATAACAGTAACTCCTCTGTACAGTAGTCACGGTCTGTTCTAATTCTTGTTCCTTTGCAGGTGGTAATTTAGAAGAGGGAAAATTTTGTTAAATATTCTATCTTAATTTCGTTCAACATTTACCCTTAGCCTCATATAGACGATGTTTGGTAGACCCGAATCAGAGAGGTCATGTAGGAGCTGTCTGATTAAGGTAATCTCTGCTTGCTTATGAAATAATATAGATTCTGAAGTGTCTGTCAACGCAAATAGTGCCTTGTTTATTATAAAACTTCAGCCCATGAACATTCATGTAATAAATATATACATGTATCTTAAATTAATGGTATATAACCCTTCGCTTGCTATTCACGTCAATATACCTACCTGTAAATAGTGAAGACCCAGGAGCTGTCTCATCAGGGTCTGCACTATTTTCAAGTTTACAAGTTGATTGTGCAACCAGTGCACTCCACAGCAGTGATTGCACAGCGACATACGTGTACACAGTTAAGATATATGTAATTATACAACAGGACATGAGTAAAGAAGAAGCTTTTTTTTTAAATTCAGCAAGAGAAGGGTAAAAAGGAAAGGCCATGGCAAGCATATTACTTCAACCATTTGCATTCTAACCGTGACCTCTATGACGTTTGCAAACATCTGGCATCCAGATGAGATGCCGAGTTACCTGGGGCCTAGTCTCTGTTTGTTATGGAATAAGATAGCTTCCAGAAGTCCAGAGAAGATATGTAAAGTCTTAAGAAGTGCTCCTTTATTTCTCCAACAAACCCTATAATATGACCACACTTTAGAATCGTCTCGATTTGGTCACATTATTGGCTTTGGTGGAGAAATGACGATTTTAGTATTTGGGTTCACACCTTTATCTGTCGCTCTGATATTCTGAAGTGTCGGTAAATGCCAAATAGTACATTGTTAATTATAACTGACGTAATATTTATTTAAAGATTGACATTATTATTATTATCAATTACAAGGGCATGGTAATCATATTACTTTTCATTCTAATCTCGAACTCAGTGACATTTGCAAACACTTTGCGTTTGAAACTATTATAGACTTGATTCTACAGTTTCGTCTAATACCACAAACATCATGTGTGCATATGTCATTATGAAATATTAAGCTAATGAATATTTATGAATTCATTACTTGCATTTTCAATATGGCAAAAACTGAAGCCGGCTTTTTATTACTCTAATGCATGTACATGTACCCAACCATTCCTTACGTCAGTCACTAATTTTCGTTCTATCGATCACGGCATGTTTGAGACATTAGATACAATATTCATATTGACACTGACTAGAATAATTACGAGAATGGTACTGCATAAGGTGTAGACTTGTTTCAAATATTAAACAGTAAAATATTATACAGTACATGTAAAACCTCTCTAAACATTTAAATTGGTAAAGAAGAATTTAACTCCTTTTTTTGGAAGCTGACTGCTTCATACAGGTTGAAAGTCGTTCAGAAAGCTCCTTTTGGAGCTTTCTGCATGACTTTCACCCTGTATTAAGCTACCACCTGTCTAACTGATCCGCATTGATACGATCATAAACTTCCGGTTTAGAGAGGTTTTGCTGCATACTGAATTGATTGATCTGGGTGTAGTCTGTCAAACAAATCTTCTAATTAAGATTCATAATGTCATTATTTCTGGTATGCATATTCATGGTGAAATATGTTGTTATGATGACAATAAATATCGGTAAAATAGTTATATTTGCACATCATTTTATTTTTAATTATTCAGCATTTGAAAGTCTGGGACTTTTCAGTGCATTTTCAATTTACACCAATGCATCATTCTAAATACTAATTCTGTATCTTTTAAATTGCATACATGAACAAGCAATGCGATCATGTAATGTCGAGAACTGGTTTAAGTTTAAGAAAATTACACATTTCAAAGTTGTTGGCCACAAGGATCTGCTTAAATGGACGAAACCTGAACCAGACAAATGTATACCGAAACGTGCAATAGGTTCATAAATGAAATGAAATCGTATCTTTGTAAAACCATATCTTCTTCAGGCATTCTGTTCTGCACGTATCTATAATTACCCTTCTCTTGGCATGTCTGACGTTCTTTTACAGACACTTGATATTTTTTAATCATTATAAATTATACCAAACTACTTGAAACACAGGCGCAAACTTAAATATCATAGTTGGTTAACTCTTATCTCCTGAAATAATGCACAATAGAACCTGTCTTATGCGACCTTATATTGATTCGACACATGAGTCTTAATAACAGGTGATTACTTACTGCAGGGCAAAAGTATTGCAGAAAGCTCATATAGGAGCGTTCTTCATTACTTGTGACCTGCATTAAGCTACCACCTGCCTTTACAGACTCATAATTAGACCTCTTGTTGATGGTCACTTAAGAGAAGTTATGTTGTATCTACACTTGAACCGAATCCGCAAACAGTTTGGATCCTGATGAGCCACCGAATAACTTTGCGTCTCCCATTGAGCAATACTGTTCGACAATCTGACATTGATTTCGAACAGAAATTGAAGAATGCTTTACTTTTAAATTTGAGGCTGACGACAATAATTAGCAGATACAATAGGCACCTAACTGGTTAAGGAGCCATCGGTTTATATAGATATGATTCCTGTTCTTTTGTAAAATAAGTATGTACCCTTACGTGCTCTTTTCTAAAAGTGAATTTCCAGATAGAACAGAACCTGCATTCAGCTCTGCTTTTAACTATTGTTTATGCTCTAAGCTTATGTGAATTGTTGTAATACAAACTGCTGATGACTGTCTAACTGATAAGACCAATATAGGTCTGGTTCTACCATTGTTGCATCATTCCGAAAATAGGCGTTTTACTGGTGATGCTATTAACCCTTCGCTTGCTATTCACGTCAATATACCTACCTGTAAATAGTGAAGACCCAGATGAGACAGCTCCTGGATGAGCTGTCTCATCAGGGTCTGCACTATTACAAGTTGATTGTGCAACCAGTGCACTCCACAGCAGTGATTGCACAGCGATATACTTGTACACGGTGAAGATATATGTAATTATACAAAGGGTTAAGAAACACAATAAATAGTAAATTCGAACATTCCGATAAGAATCATTGTCGCTCTTAACCTGTCGGCGGATCCATGATTACATTTGCATACAGTTTGGATCCAGATGAGACGCCGACTTACTCGGCTTCTCATCGGGTTGTAAATTTGCTTGACGCCCTGCTTACATTTTGGTAGGCAAACTAAATCTTAAATCTTAAATTTTAAAAATGAAATTAGTGAAAAACCTGTGTAAAACTGATGCGTTCAGCAAGCTAAGTGTTAAAGACAGACGGCAGCTTAATGCAGTGTGATAGTTATAAAGTCCTTCCATGAGTCGTTAGCATGACTCTCACGCTGCATTAAACATTCCCTGGAATGGGAATCCCACTGCCCATTAATGTGTACTTTGACACGTCCAGACTGTAACTTTGCCATGCATAAGTAACTAGACATGTGCTCACTATATGAAGATGTGTTGCACATAATACCCAGGTCACTATCTTCAAGTTTAAGCTCATACTTATAGGCTAGACATTTGATCCGGCATATATGCAGTTAACCATTCGTTTGCTGAATGTTAAAATACATTCCTCCTTCTTTACCCATGTCCTGTTGTATAATTACATATATCTTATCTGTGTGCAAGTATTTCGCAGTGCAATCACTGCTGTGGAGTACACTGGTTGCACAATCAACTTGTAAATAGTGCAGACCCTGATGAGACAGCTCCTGCAGGAGCTGTCTCATCTGGATCTTCACTATTTACAGGTAGGTATATTGACGTGAATAGCAAGCGAAGGGTTAATATTTTCCTTCATATATTAAATACCGCTTCAAGCCTTTACAGTGTTTACCAAACTCAGACCACTCCTGTGAGGATGGTTTGCTGTATTCTCCCAGCAATGTCAAATTTGAGCAAATACTCTTTTAGTTCTATTTTAAGGCTCTAGGGGATTCCAGATTAATGTGTTGCCTGTTTAAAGCGTGTTTGGTGCATTTGCAGACTCAAGTATACCCAGATCAGACAACTCCTGAAAAAGTTGTCAAATCAGAATTCATATGATTATGAATACAAATATGTGTATAATTATGGTAAAGGTCATTTTAAAGATTAAACTAAGTTACCATGCACATTCACCAGGTAAAGCGACATGTCTCTCCTAACGCAACGTGTGTATATCTATTAACCATTCCATTGCTGAACTGCCTATTGGACAAATCCCAGATTAAAACAGATCAAGCTAATCGTAAATATTCCTCAAATGTATAAGGACAAATATGTGACGACAAACAGTGCATACCCAGATGAGAGGGTTCCTCTAGGATCCCTCTCATCTGGGTCTACATTGTTTGCAAATGAGTAATAGTGACTCGTTTCCCTTACTGAGAGGGTTAAGCATATCAAGAAGCATTGAGAGCCATTTAAGGTGCGAATTGTAGTTTTAATCAATGTTAAACTCTAAAATTAATTTTCTATATCAGCAATGAATATCTAATTTGTCTTAATAAAATGGACCTTAAATTCGTCATCTGGCCTTACCACTCGAGGATCAACTCTTGTACATATCATTCAGTTTTATGACTTCACCCAGCTAAATTCGTTAATCTTCTGCACATAATATTTATGCAAACAATATAAATGAGAGAAAAAAAAATAAAAAGATATTTTTTTCTGATTTGAAAAGTTGGTTAAAGTTATTCAACGTTTTAAATATATGAATTTCGGCTAGTCCAAAGGTTAAACTCGGATTAAAGATAAGATTTTCGTCTTTTATGTACATAGTTACCTTCAAAGTTCTGTTGATAGGTTTGTTCGGTAAATCTTTCAGTGGACAAGACAGGGCGTTAACCGTTCTATATCTCACCTATTGATCCTTATCCGGTCGTAAAATAAATAGTAAAATCTCGATTATTCGAACACTCAAATACATTTCATTATATATCTTTAAGGCATGTGGCAGCTTAATGCAGATGAAAGGCACGCAGAAAGCTCCTAGATTAGCTTTCTGTGTACATTTTACCCTATATTAACGCCTTTCCTCGTATAAACGCCTTTTACGCATCAGCAAACAGAGTAGACCAAGAACATGGCCTGCTCTGTTTGTTAATGGAATTTGGTATATCTGTTTCTCTAGCTTCTAAAATCGTGCACCTTCCACATTTCATTATGAGTATTTTGTTCATTAATATTCAGTAGGTATTTAAAATTAGAATAACATATAACTGGGAAAAGGTTAAGTAGCTACCTGCCTAAAAGGGTTTAACCCTTCGCTTGCTTTTCACGTCAATATACGTACCTGTAAATAGTGAAGACCCAGATGAGACAGCTCCTGCAGGAGCTGTCTCATCTGGGTCTGCACTATTTACAAGTTGATTATGCAACCAGTGCACTCCACAGCAGTGATTGCATAGCGAAATACTTGTACACAGTGGAGATATGTGTAATTATACAACAGGGCATTGGTAAAGAAGGTGAAATGTGTTTTAAAATTCAGCAAAGAGAATGGTTAAATTATTCTATATCAAAAGTATCGATATATTACTGTATATGTCTTCTCAGCTACTAGTCTTCTTCGTGTATTATTTATATTTGATTCGTTTTTAACGCCTTTCACGCTTTGCACAGGTAATTACGGTGTCGCCTCTAGTGTGCAGCGAGCTCAGGCTGCAATGGATTAAACCGTAACTCCATGAATATCCATGCAATAAATTATGATATCTTGAATATTAATTAGATTAATTCTATAATGATAAATAAACACAGGTAAAGTTTGTGCAGGCAGAAACTGTAGAAACATCTGTATTATATACTATAAGAAAACAGAGCAGACCCTGATTAGGATCTACTATGTTTACAAAGGCGTATTTATTGAGCAAATTATGGTGGATACTCACCGGATGTAAATAGCCGGGATTCCTCGGTTAAATCTGCGTTTGATCTGTTTGCACACTGTAGGAAGGTGACTGCTTAATGTAGGATACCGTAAAAGTCACACAGAAAGCTCCTAGACTTTCATCCTGCATTAAACTTCCACATGTGTTAACGATCAATAATGGTACGTATTTGAGTCTTCGAACAATCGAGTTTTCACTGTATTCGTTATAAAAAATATGCATAAAGCGTTCTAAAAGTTACCCCCGTTATTCAATGAATATCCAGGCAAGAAATAATAACATCAGGAATATTAACGCATTCAGCATAATGACACTATGAATAAAATATTGTTATTTTTTTTTACACAAACAGTAGAATAAGATCTATATTATATCATAGGCAAACAGGATATACCTTGATCAGGCGATTCTTATAGGATTCTACTCTGCAAAGATACCAAAGATGTTCTTATGAGAGAAAGGTTTCACTATTCCTGATAAGGCTTTCAAATCCGACGTAAATTAAATGCCAGTCGTATTGGAGAACATAGGTGACACGTGGAGCAATCGTACACTATGATCTGACTACCAATCATAAAAAGTGTAGTGCAGAAAACAATTCTAAACTGAAATTCTAGTAGAAAAGAATTTAGATACTTTTAGACAGGTGGCTGACATTCGTCCTGCATTAAGCTGTCACCTGTTTCCAATGCCGTTATTTATACTTGATGGAATGTCCAGTTTAGAGGGATAACAGGCGCATGTATTGATTTTGTCTAAATGACCACTCAAAAGAAACTCAACAGTTAAAAGATACTATTATCGCGCTTTGTTTGAAAACCCATCGTGTAGCAGTAATTTTCACTGGGCACGTTCAACAACTAGGGAGCACAGTGCGTATCAGCTCTGAATTGCAAGGTGCGGAATGAAACAAACATGTAAATCACAAAGAACAAGTGAACTATTTATTTTGAAAACATTAATATAAAATATCTGGTTATGAACAAACCTGACCGGCTGGTTGTAGGAAATTAACTCTAGAAAACCAATAAAACCTTTTACTCCATAAATACATGTTTCATGTATTTGCAAACAGACTAGACCCATATCAGACGGATCCTAAAGGAGCCGTCGGATCAAGATCTGCTCTGTTTACTTACCATAAAATATAGATATGATTCTATAGTTTCTGCCTTAGCTGAGATATTATGTGTCCATGTGCTAATATAACAAATTAATCTAATTAATAGTCATGACGTCATTATTTCTTACATAAATATTCACGGTGGAAGGTGTTAAGGGTTACTTAAAAAGAACATCGGTGCACTTACATTGGTTATACATGAGTATAGTAACCGGTTGCAAATACAGTAGAGCCCCTCTAAACCGGACGTTTAATACAGTATAAATATCGGTCATGGAAACAGTTGGCTCCTTAATGTAGGAGCTTTCTGCGTGACCTTCATATTGCATTAAGCAGCCACCTGTCTCAACGTATTTAAATTATTCTCTACTAGAATTCCAATTTAGAACGGGTTAACTGTAGTTCGGACTCAGTACAGAGAGCTGCTGAAATAACCCTATGATCTGGTTCTATATAATGTGTCATCTCAGAATGGATTACGTTAGCACCTCTGTATAACGACCACTTAATTGTGTTAAATAGTTCGTATTTAATGCAGATGGGTGCTTAATAGCAAGGTAAAAGGTAAAACAAAACGCTCCTATAGGAGCGTTTTGTTTTACCTTTTACCTTGCTATAGGAGCGTTTTGCTTTACTTTTACCCTGCTTTAAGCAGTCACCTGCCTTTAACACACAATATTTGATGTGATTTAGCGGTCGTTATAGAGGGGTTTTACTGTAATTTACTATTTCCAAAATTGCATATATCCAAAATAATTAAAATTTGACAAAAATATAAATTATATACCTCTCAGCCCCCCTCACACCCTTTGTCAGCACTGAACATTTATTATGATTATTTCAGCACCGTTTCATCGTTTTGTAGGATTGTTGTAAAACGAAGGACCAATCTGACAGCATAGGTCATCCGTGGCTGGAGAACGGACACAGTGTTTAAGATTATGAACAGTACTCGCAATAAGATACATAAAAATGATCTCCTTCATGCAAATAAAACAATTAGTTTGAAACTATCTGTGTGTCAAGCTGTTTGCATCGAACATAATATTGGGCCTCTCTGGATCCAAACCATTGCACCGGACAAAACATAGGTCCTGCCTGGATCACAACCATTGCACCGGTCCTATCCAGATCCAAATCATTGCATTGGACAAAAGATACATGTATGTCCTGTATTTATCCAAACCGTTGATCAAGGGTTATATAAGAATCAAACTACATATAATATAGTCTGATATACAAAATATAAGTAATGTCTATAAAAGTAAAAAAGAGGAAGTCTCTGACAAAACACAACATTGAAACGTTCTTATTTATATAATCCTAACAAATAACTAGCATTTGCAGAACAGCTTGGATCTACAGTAAACCCTGTCATAAGTGGCCACCAAAAAGAGGTTCAATTATGTCTACCTATAATCATCGCCGTATGCCGCTTTTATGGGAAATGTTGTACAGAACCAATAGGAAATAAATCACAATTCTTCGAATGAAATCCACGTTAAAAATGTAAGGACGCTATCAATTAATACTTTTAAGATAAATTACAGTATCCGTTGTATCTGTCATTGTTTGACCAAATGCACAAGCTACCTAAATCCTACATCCCGATGTACTCCAAACCCAAACCAATGCTAAAATCAACACCAAACTGGCACGAGGTACGCCTTCTCCACTCACACGTCCACTCATATGTCCACGTAACCTCCACTGTTGTAAATCCGGTTAGTACTGTGGCTCCAAGGTCAGTCGCTTGGACAACGAGTTTGTATTTTTCCGTTCGTTTTGCTGACAGCTTGTTGGCGACAGTTATAGTACCGTTAAAGGCGATATCGAAGTCTGAATTCGTGTTATTTGCTATAGAAATTAAGAAAACAACTGCATATGTATATAATTATATCTATCAAATGTAACTCAAAACTAAATAATAAAGGTATATTAGTAAAACATCTGTTTTTAAAAACCTTCATGCTTGTGTTAAAATAATACAAAAACAGTGAAGTCCCAGGTCAGATGCCGCCTTGAATAGGCGGCATCTGGCCTTGGAATGCACTGTTTTCAATAGTGCCAATAGGCGACATTGGCGCCAAAAGAGTTAAGCGGTCACCAAACAGAGGTCTAAATATGGGTTTGTTAGGCAGATGGTAGCTTAAGGCAGGTCAAAAGTAAATGGTAATCTTGCTGCATTACTTTTACCCTGCATTAAGCAATTACCTGCTTTATAAGACTCGGGTGTTCAATAAATGAATGGCCGCTTAAGACCGGTTGTACTGTACTGACATTTACATGTAGCAATTGGACACTTATGGAAACAATATCAACTTCTGTAATATCCTTCTACCAGATACATATGAGGTCTTTACGGCCTTGTCGGATATTTTAACTGACTTTAAGTAGCTTGACACGTTCAAAGCAGTAAATAGGATCACCACCACTTTTCATCCCTCTGTATACTTCCTGTCAGGTTGAAACGGTCTGTTAGCTCCATAAAATTATATAGATCTTACTCTGCCTTTTTTACGTGACCAACCTATCCTATGCTTATATGCCATTATACAAGCGTTACCAAATAGACATTTATATGATGTCGATATCACATGTATCTTCATCAGCCAAAGAGGTACATGGAGAATAACTTCAAATATGTTTAAATTTTAATATGTGCAGCAGGTATATAACACTAAGGTGTACTTATAGAAGTGTTCGCATAAATATAGCCCTTTTCCGCCTTTTCATTTCTTTTTTGGTTGTATTATATACATGGTGAAACATCAATGGTTTTACATGATATTTAACATTGTCAAGGCGGGAAATGAGTCCAATAAACGAGGGAGCGGACAATGCGTAGTTAGCCTTCATTTGCCACTGATTCGTTTAAACATTTAACCTTTTTCCTTCACAAACCTTTTCGACGCATTTGCGTCAGAGCAGACGAATCCTGCAAAAGCTATTTGACCAATGTCTCCTGTGCTTATGCTATAATAAAGATAGGATTCTACAGTTTTTCCTGTGCCTCCGTGCTTTGTTATAATCAATCTTTATAACATTTATTATGCCATTATTTCCTATATGAATATGCGGGTATTTTTAAAATTGTTTATGTCACTCCATTGTGAGATATGTTAGCTATTGGTTTTGAAAATGTGACTGACATATTGGTCTTAATTATTCAGCGATGACTGTATCGTATAAATGGTCTATTCGTAACTTCAAACAGGTCAAGCTTAACATGACTATTCAGGGGTCTTGTTAAACAAATATGCAACATGACAAACAGTGAACACCCTGACCTCCTCTAGTAGCCAACTTAATTTGGTCTACACTCTTTGCAAATTAGATTAGTGAGTCGTTTCCCGCACTGAATACATAATAACCTGTCCCCGGAGGGTCAGTCATTAAGTGAACATGGGAACATTAAAAAGTAGGTGATTGCTTAATGCAGAACAAACGTAATGAAAAAAATCTTTATAGGTGATTTTGATCCGTATTAACTACCTGTCTTACATAGCCATATTTAGACCTCTGTTTGATGCCCGCTTAAGATAGGTATGTCAAATCATTATACGTTCTCTGTTTCTTTTTAGGTCTACGTTATTAGTGTTAACAAGAGATGTTTGTAAAACATGTATACCCCCCCAGACCCCATGACCTTTGATCTAGTGACCTCAACTATAGAGGTCATCTAGCGGTCATGACTAATCACCACAGCAACTTTGAAGATCTTAAGCCAAACCAATGATCATTTATTGATCTGAAAACATTTCACATATTAAGGACATGGTGACCTTGACATTTGACCTAGTGACCTCAACAAATATAGGGGTCATCTAGTGGTCACGACCAACTACCACAGCAAGTTTGAAGATCCCGAACCAAACCATTGAGCAGTTATTAATTGGAAACCATTTCATCAGTTAATGTCATGATGACCTTGACCTTTGACCTAGTGACCTCAAAATCGATAGGGGCCAAGTAGTTGTCATGACCAACCACCACAGCAAGTTTGAATTAAACTAAGCGAAACCCTTGAGCAGTTATTGATCGCAAACCGGTGACCTTGACCTTTGACATAGTGACCTAAAAAACAACAGGGCTCATCTAGTTGTCATGACCAACCACCTAAGCAAATTTGAAGATCCTAAGCCAAACCCGTGAGCAGTTATTGATCAGAAACCATTTTACAAGTTAAGGTCATGGTGACCTTGACCTTTGACCTAGTGACCTCAAATACAATAGGGGTCATCCAGTTGTCATGACCAACTACCGCATCAAGTTTGAAGATTCTAAGCCAAACCCTTGAGCAGTTATTGATCAGAAACCATTTGACCAGTTAAGAGCATGGTGACCTTGACCTTTGACCTAGTGACCTAAAAAAAGGGGGTCATTTAGTGGTCATTACCAACCACCACAGCAAATTTGAAGATCCTAGGCCAAACCCTTGAGCAGTTATTGATCGAAAACCATTTCACCCTTTAAGGTCATGGTGACCTTGACATTTGACCTAGTGACCTAAAAACCAATAGGACTCATCTAGTTGTCATGACCAACCACCTAAGCAAATTTGAACATCCTAATCCAAACCCTTGAGCAGTTATTGATCAGAAACCATTTTACCAATTAAGGTCATGGTGACCTTGACCTTTGACCTAGTGACCTCAAAATCAATAGGGGTCATTCAGTGGTCATGACCAACTACCACAGCAAGTTTGAAGATTCTAAGCTAAACCCTTGAGCAGTTTTTGAATCAGAAACTATTTCACCATTTTAGGTCATGGTGACCTTGACCTTTGACCTAGTGACCTCAAAAACAATAGGGGTCATCTAGTGGTCATGACCAACCAACACAGCAAGTTTGAAGAT
Organism: Azorinus chamasolen; assembly: GCA_963576725.1. Lineage (NCBI taxonomy): Eukaryota > Metazoa > Mollusca > Bivalvia > Cardiida > Solecurtidae > Azorinus > Azorinus chamasolen. Next base: position 13,863,335 of record OY755253.1, read on the forward strand.
CCCAAGCAAAACCCTTGAGCAGTTATTGATCGGAAACTATTTCACCATTTTAGGTCATGGTGACCTTGACCTTTGACCTAGTGACCTCAAAAACAATAGGGGTCATCTACTTGTCATGACCAACCACCACAGCAAGTTTGAAGATTCTAGGCCAAGTCGTTTATTAGTTATCGTTCGGAAACCATTGATCTACCGACCGACCGACCGACCGACATGTGCAAAGCAATATACCCCCATTTTTTCAAAAGGGGGGTATAATTATTTCTGAGAACAAAATGTTCACAAGCTATCGAATATCCTTCCCTCTACCTAATGCACCCCAGATCTGATCGGCTTGTTAGGCATACACAATGGGGTTCTTATCGGTTCAATCCCTATGTACTAACACGTGTTTTCTGATTCTTTTTAAGAGTTATTTAATATCATGCCATCGTAGCACTTTTCTTCAGAATACATCAAAGATCCTATTCAAAAGTGACGTTATGAGGAGAAATAGTGTTCAATTAGTGGTACACTATATAAGGGTGTATACCTTTTAGGAGTATCATGGACCTAATCTCATTATTTGGTGGTGTCCCGTCACCGTCAGTTGCCGTCACAGTAATAACAGATGTACCTGAAATGAGATTAGTTCTTTACTCCATGGATATGCTTGTAAGACATAATGAAATCATAGATAGTAATTAGATTATTTCCTTTTTAAAAAGGTCATACAAACGCCCAACATTTTGGTCATGTCAGAAACTGTATAATCACAGTTGTATTTTTCAATAAGCAAACAGAATAGATTTAAACAAGACGGCTCTAGTGGCATTGCTACACCGCAGTTGTCCTAAACATACTGGTATACAGCTGAAAGTGGCCATCAAACATAGGTCTAAGTATGGATTTGTAAGGTAACCCATAGCTTAGTACAGGTAAAAAATAATGCAGAATGTCCGTGTAAGATATATCTGTATTACATTTGCCTTGCATTAAGCAACTGCCTGACTCCTTCGTAAGACTTATATATTCAATATATGAATACTCGCTTCTACAGAATAAATGTACAGTACTTTCTGTAGTGGTGACAGGTAAACAGGAAACGGTCATTTTATCATAATGCTTAGCAGTGACTGGTTTAACACTTTACTCCATGAATATTTATTATGCATATCAATTAGCTATATTTCTTATAATAGCAATGACATAAACTGTAAAATCATATATATTATATCATAGCATACGCAAACAGAGCAGACCCTGATCAGACGGCGACTATAGGGTCTGATCTGGTTCTGTGATGTTTGCGGAGGAATGCGTACATATGTAGTAAAGGGGAAACTCTTTTTTACACGCAAACGCTTTTGACGCCATTGCAAACAGAGAAGACGCAGATCAAACGGCCCTGTAGACATTTTCTGATCAGGGTCTACTCTGTTTTCTTATGAATTCATACTAATCTAACTCTACAGTTTCTTAAATATAATTATATATAGAATGAAAACTATCATTGATAGAATTATTATTTCTTACATCAATATTCGACAGGGAAAAGAGATAAAAACGTGATTTTTGAACGCGGTTATTAAGTTACATGATAATTCACTTGTGTTGCATACACGTTGTGATGTATTAGACGTAAAATACGCAGCGATAGAAAAACCTGACTTAAGAGTCAATCAAAAACATGTCTAATTATGGGTCTGTATGGCAGGTGGTAGCGTAATGCAGGTCAATGGTAATGACATTTTTTTCCTATAGGAGCTGTTTGCATACCGTTGCCATGCATAAAACAATCACCTGATTTTTATCAATACTCTGTTCAATAAATGAATTACATGTATATAGGCATGTATCCACAGGACACTTAATCCCCACTCATGTTTGTATCTGTATACTTTTGGTTTTGACAAGGCCTATTACTCTGATGTCACTGTATATAGAGTATAAATATACCACAGGTACGATTTACTAAAGTACTTCCTCAAATAGTCAAAATTGAATGTATTCTTTTATTGACTTTATCAACCCGGGCACTATGTCCTTATCTTATTATCAATACAGCTTCTTTTAGATGCCCAGTCTAAACCCCTGATACATCGGGTCTCGGTTTATAAAGTATCACCCGAAGGACTTGATCGGCGGGGTATCGAAACCGGGTCATCTGGTATTGTAGTCGTAGGTGGCGGTGGTCTAGTGGTAACGCGCTTGACTATCAGTCCTGAGGTCCGGGGTTCAAATCCCTGTCCCAGCCGGAAATTTCAGAGACGCTTTTCCGTGTCTCCCACCCGCACATCCTCTCCACCCAGGGGTTAAAATGTTTACCTATGAGGGTTACTCGCCGGTACTGCGGCTGCATGATTGTGCCATATGTTAGCATTGCTCAATATTGTAGGCCAATGACTCAATGACCAGGGGAGTATATGTACAGTCGGCTGAGCGGTCATTCGGACTGAAAGTAGACTATAACTAGGTACTTTTTTTAGTCGAGAGCGTTAATCACTCGACTACGTCCTTTGAAGGTGTGTACGTTGCTAATAAGTGGGAGGTGCAGGAGGATAGACTAACAGACATAAACACTAGGTAAGCCTCCGTCCCCACTTTCATAATTGGTGATTTCGAACTACAGGAAGGACAAACATACATTTAGTTTTAAAATTGGGTAATTTATTTATGTTCCTCTGTATTGATAATTGATAATAAAGAGTCTTATTGACCTACATAGAATATATTCACGAACTGTTCACCTAATGACAAATGTAATATAACACAGCCATGACCAGAAACAATACAATTTCTTTTGACGCCCAAACTCACTCTGTATAGCACATTACGGTTAAAAAAGTGCTGCAGTTGATATTCTCACCTGCCGGAGATCCATTGGGGATATTGACCCTGTATGAACATTCAGAGAAAGCCGGGGTGACATCATTGACGTCCGTTATCGGTATGGTGACGTTGGCAGTCCCTCTGTCTGTACCAGTAACTGTATCAGTCCCTGTAGCATTAACCCTATCATCCGTATCTGTAATAGCTGTTGCCCTGTAATAGTTCAAACTGTTTAATTCATGCATTGGCATCATACAAAAACAGATAACCGTTTTTTCACGCATCTGCAGACGACAGTAAACCCAGAGCAGACGACTCTTATAAGAACCGTTAGATCATAATTAACTCTTTCGCTGCCAGACTCTGTCGTCTGCTAATTTTGTCGTGTGCTACAACTTTTCATTTTTTAATTTTCTTAATTTTTGTTTCAAAAAGGTAGTAACAGTAACAAACAGTTTGGATCCTGATGAGACGCCGGGTTACTCGGCGTCTCATCTGGATCCTAACTGTTTGCATAGGTAATCACAGATGCGACAATGGCAGCGAAAGGGTTAAATAGATAAAATTATAATAGATCTGACTCTTCAGTTTCTATCAATACCCCCCCCCCCCCCAAAAAAAAGCGTTTGCCATTATAGAAAAACTCAGCTTATGAATATCTATGATGATATTATTTTTACACGAATGATTAACAGGGTAAGGAGTAATTACAAACTGGTGGGTATAACGACATGCTTTTGTATAGAAAACCTTTTTAGGAAACATATTTTAAATAACCCATCGTTTATGTTAGAAAAATGGCAATCATTACATATATCTAATTATTTTTAAATATTAACTTTCTAGATGCTTATGATTTTAATGCATACGATGCAGAATATATATTTTTCCTGAAACAAGGTTACATGTAAGTAGGATATAGTAAGTAGAAAGATAACTTATACATGTATACAGTTAAAACTCGATAAACCGTACTTGGATAATTTGAATTTTGGGATAGCTCGGTGTAAAGGTTATGTTCTTCCAAAATTTACAATACAGGTTTGTTCTAAAATATATCAGTAATTATATCTAGAAACACATGTGATAGCTTACTGCAGGTCGAAAGTAATGCTGAAGCTCCTGAAGCAGCAGCTTTCAGTATTACTTTCGACCTGCACTAATCTGTGGACATGATAATTTGTCCAGATTGGAGATCGAAAGACTCGAAGGTCTTTTATCACGGTGTACTTAAATTGAAGTTACTCTATAGATCTTACGTTATGATTACACTGTGGCTTTTGTGGGATTCATAGTCAAGGTTCTGGTCATCGGAGATTGATAACACTCCAGTTCTGGAGTTGATGTTGAACTTGCCGGCTGGTATCTGGCTTGATATACTGTAAGACGTTGCTCCTTCGGCTTTAACAGATATACTCAAGTCCCCTTTTGAGTTTTCGGGGACTGCTGGTTGAATTGTAGATTGAATATTTTTCGATTCCGATTTGGCTGGTTTGATCCATCCCAATATTAGAGCATCTGTAACAGTGTCAGAATCAACACTAATATACAATATATATAGATTGTATAAACTATTATCTCAACAGATATTATTAGACCCCACCTCTACCAAACAGGAGCATTTACTAGATAGCGAAAAGGAAAGTTTTAGAATTTTGTAGTTTGAAACCATTGTGATAAGTATAGCATATGTTCCTATAGGAACAAATGCTCTAGTATTCACAATGGTTTCAATATGTGACTTTTACAGAGACGACAAAAGGCGTCAATATGAGGTAAAGGGTTAAAGTTATTCTTAGCATCTAGTATCAAACGCAACCACTGAGCGTGTCTCCGGTGGAATATTTCTGTTAGCAATTAGGGTTCGCAAACCCGCTAGTGCTAATTTGTCAAAGTTTGAGCAGGCTAAATTTTAAGTTGTGGCAGCACTGGGCACTAATAGAACATGCATTAATATTTACAGTATGTCTGAGGTATGTTTATGTTATAATTATGAAGTATTGTCACGAACGTGTTAGTCAACAACATGCGGTTATGTGGTGGAAGATACAGTTGAACCTCATCATTTCGAGCTCGGATAACTCGACATCGATATAACTCGATGTACAAGTTCGTCCTTCCAATCTTTACAATCCAGAAGTATCTTAAAATGTATTACTACGTATACATAGAAAAACATGTGACAGCTTAACCCTTCTCTTGCTGAATTTTAAAATAATTTCTTCTTCTTTACCCATGCCCTGTGGTATAATTACATATATATTCAATGTATACAATTATTTATCTGTACAATCACTGCTATGGGGTGCACTGGTTGCACAACCAACTTGTAAATAGTACAAATCCTGATGAGACAGCTCCTACAGGAGCTGTCTCATCTGGGTCTTCACTATTTACAGGTAGGTATATTGACGTGAACAGCAAGCGAAGGGTTAATGCAGGTCGACAGTAATGTTGAAAACTACAGGAACTATAAGCATTACTTTCGACCTGTATCAAATTGTTGCCTGGAGAAATTGTTTAGATTAGAAATTGGATGGCTCAAACCGTTGTTATCTTGATCGAAGTATTTTCACAGGCCCCTTAAATCCGAGTTCAACTGTATATATCAACACGTATTTCAGATACAGACGATCCAACTTTTAACATAAATGTTCGTTAACCCATTACTCCAAACATATGCCTTTCTAAGTCTTTGCAAACAGGGTAGACCCAGATAAGACGATTCCTAAAGGAGGCGTCTGAGCAGGGTCATCTCAGTTTGCTTATGATGTAATATACATAATTTATGATTCTACTATTTCTGCCATGGCCAAACATTCCTGTGTCAATGTGCTATTATAACAAATTAATATAATCAATATTCATGATGTTATTAGTTATTTCATGAATATTAACCCGTTCGCTGCCAATGCCGATTCTGTGATTACAAATGCAAACAGTTTGGATCCAGATGAGACGCCGAGTAACTCGGCGTCTCATCAGGATCCAAACTGTTTGTTACTGTTACTATGTTTTTGAAATAAAAATGAAGAAAAGCAAAAGAATGAAAATTCGTAGCAGACGACAAAGTTAGCAGACGACAGAGTTTGGCAGCGAAAGGGGTTAATGGAGGAAAGGGTTAAACATTTAGCCTACTTAGGGCAAATCCGTGATTGTCTTAGCAATCCGTTTGATCTATACTAATCGCTGCAAAAACGGAGTCTCATTAGAATTCCAACTGCTTGACAGTCTGGTGGTGTTTTCGACAGTTAACCCGTCGCCTGCTATACACGTCAATATACCTACCTGTAAATAGTGAAGTCCCAAATGAGACAGCTCCTGCAGGAGCTGTCTCATCAGGATCTGCGCTATTAACAAGTTGATTGTGCAACCAGTGCACTCCACAGCAGTGATTGCACAGCGATATACTTGTACACAGTGAAGATATATGTCATTATACAACAGGGCATGGGTAAAGAAGGAGAAATATATTTTAATATTCAGCAAGCGAATGGTTAATATGTCAAACATGAAATACTAATGTACAGTGGAACTACAATCCACACCAGATCAACTAGACCCAGCTGATGTTTTAGACATCTTACGTCATGAACTATGCAGACTGAGTTATCGAACGTGGTTACTCATTTTGTTAAAATAAAACACGGTCAAATAATGTACGGTGATATCTTCTATCACGTTGAACTTGGTAACGCAAGATGATGACATAATGCAAGTTTAAAGCCGAACACAAAAAATGTCAGAAAGACAAGCACTCTAAATACCACCATCACTGTGAATAATGTTATTATAACTGAGGTTAAGCAGCAAAAACATATAGGATTGATGATTTATAAAGAAAGCGAATGGTAGTACCACATTTTCATCAATTACTTATAAAGATTGACAAAGATTAACTGTTTACTCTATCATTACGCTTTTCTATGCCTTTGCAAACAGAGTAGACCCAGATCAGACGGCTCCTGTAGGAGCCGTCTGATCAAGGTTTGCTCTGTTTGCTTATGAAATAATATAGGTATGATTCTACAGTTCATGTCATGATAAAACAAATTCTGTGTTCATATGGTATTATAACAGCAAATCGAATTATTATTCATGATGCATTGTTTCTCACATGAATATGCATGGAGGAAAGGTTATGACTTTTGAGACAGTCTACTTTTCGCTTAAAACAGGCGACTATTTTGCACGTCGATATTTGTTTTATCAAACGCCTCCCTGGTGACACACCGTCTGCATATCAGATTATTTTCAAGTATCTTGCATTTTGATTATAGTCAAGTATCAATTCGGCTCTTAGATGTTTTTTCAAGTATCTTGCATTTTGATTACAGTCAAGTGTCAATTCGGCTCTTGTGTTTAAGCCCATACCTTTGTAGAAACACGGCGAGACTCATAGTTTCCTGGTTTTAGCGGGTCGTGATTGCATCTGCAAACAGTATAGTAGGGATTCAGGTGAATTCGGGTCACATCAGGATTTAAACTGCCTGGCACATCGACAGTGCGTAAAAAACCCCAATCCTAACCCATTCCCTCAAAGGCTTTTTTAGATCTAATAAATCTACCGGAGAGGGGCATTAACAAGAGAAACGAAAAAAAATAGAAGTTTGTAGTTTGACACCATTGTGATAAATAGAGCATTTGCTCATATAGGATCAAAAGCTCGATCTATCACAATGGTTTCAACAGGTAATGAAAAGTCGTGATATACGCGTCCAACACAGATTGGTGTTCCTTAGGGAAAATGAAATACAGTAAATTCTCATTGAACCGGCCGTTCAATTTAGTATAAAGATCTGCCTCGGAGACGGATGGCAGCCTAATGCAGGGCGAAACTCATGAAGGAAGCTCCTCTATGAATTTTCGGAATTAATTTCACCCTGCATTTATAAACCACCTGAGTATCTGAATTCTTCTCTAAAAGCGCTCCGGTTTAGAGGGATTGTACTGTACCTGCGATTTGATTAAACCCTTCGCTTGCTGAATTTTAAAATACATTCTCCTTCTTTACCCATGCCCTGTTGTATAATTACATATATCTTCACTGTGTACAAGTATTTCGCTGTGCAATCACTGCTGTGGGGTGCACTGGTTGCACAATCAATTTGTAAATAGTGCAGACCCTGATGAGACAGCTCCTGCAGGAGCTGTCTCATCTGGGTCTACACTATTTACAGGTAGGTATATTAGCGTGAATAGCAAGCGAGGGTTAAATGAAGTATAAAATTTATATCAGTTTTGGAGACATGTGTCAGCTATCTACTTTAGGAATTTTCACCTTGCATGACTTTCACCCTGCATTAAACAGCCACCAGCCTAAACGTATATAAATTACTATCTAATTGTAGTCCGTTGTAGAGGGGGTTTAGTGTACAACAACTACTGATAAACATTTGGAAGTTTTATTCTTACCCCGCTGTTCACAAATAACGCCTGCCTAAATTCAGAACGGGTGCAATGTTTACTTTTCTCAACTCTATCAAGCTTTTGGGAAAGCATTGACCGAGTTTCATAACATCTTGGATCGTTATGATACATCACGTTCTGCGTCTCATCTGGACCCAAGCTTTTCGAAAACACAAGACTGGTAACCAACTTCGATAATAGCTAAGGGGGATAACCCAAGATAATACTGCAGAAAACAACGTATGCTGTGTTATTTCCCTTGATGTAACATACAGTAGAAGGAAACGGCCGAACAGAAGGAACGGTCGAAGGTATCGACAGAATGAAACATAATATATTGCGTATGTGATCACATATAATAAGTACAAACACAACGCTTGGAACTTTGAGCTGCTTGAGAGGTGGCCGTTAATGCAGGGTGACAGTCGTGCATAACGCTGCTTTTATGAGCTCTCTGTATGTCCTTCAACCTGCATTAAGCACCCACCGGTCTGAAGGTATCTGAAATATTTCCTTACCAGAATACCGGTTTGGAGATTACTGTACGAGGGGCTATCCAGAAGTTCTGGGACAAATTGAATATTTCTTTTATTTATTATCGCATACTAGCGAAAACTTCACATACTCGTATGAAACATTTATATATTGATCACAGACGTTTAAAAAATCAAATATTTCTGAATGGTCATAAAGAAGTAACAGTGACCATAGCAACATCTGAAGTGTGTTCCATACTTGTGATCGCGGTCTGCCACTGGTAACAACGTTAACGGACAGGGGGAATAACACAATAGTACAGTGGAAATCAACGTATGATGTGTTATTTCCCTTGCTGTAACATAAAATAGAAGGCAACGGCCGAACGGAAGTATTGGTCGAAGGTATCAACAGAATGAAACAATATAATGCTTGCGTAGGTGATCACATATTATAAGTACAAACACAATGAATTGGAAATTTGACTTTGAAAACAATTTCACTGTGTATTTAGCAGCCATTGCCTTAACGTTTCTAAATTCTTCTTTACTAGAATTCAGGTTTAAATATTCACAAATTCGTGAATTCTTTTATCGGTACAGTAAAACTGTACCGATGGATAATCATTAAGTAAAATTAAGTCGAATTTCATAATTCACATTTGGCCGTAGCATGCTGTAGAAACTGTAGAATCAGATCCTATATTATTTTATATCTCAACAGAGCAGACATTGAGCAGGCACCAACAGGAGCCATCTGATCAGGATCTACACTGCAAAGGCTTGAAACTTCGTCTATCAGCTACATGCTTAACCCATTTCCTTATAGGCTATTTTTAGACCCTTCCTCTTTGAATAAATATTCCAAAAAAGGAGCATTTACTAGAGAAAAGGAAAATTTTAGAATTGTGTAGTTTTGAAACCATTGTGATGAATAGAGCATTTGCTCCTATATGCTCTATTTATCACAATTGTTTCAGAAAGTGACTTTTTACTGAGGCGTCAAAAGGCGTCACTGTGAGGGAATGTGTTAATCCGTGATAATTTTTGTAAAGTAGTTAGAAATCAGGCGGGACGCGGGATAATTTATTTTCTGATTAGCATCGAGCCTATATGTCAATACATAATTAATGTAACAAAATTTAAGGACCAAGTCTTATTTTAGAATAGACTAAAGTTGCTCAGCAGAACAAAGTACATATCTAATTAAATGTCGTTAAATGTTATTAAAAGAGACCGAAAAATAGTATGTTAATTACCAATGACCTTGAATTCAATTGGAATCTTTGTCAACTTTTGGGTTGTCTCACTTGGCAGTTTATCAGCACGTGTTGTCTGGTTGTAATGACGTAGTAGAGTGCTAGTCTCTAGATACTTAACCCTTCGCTTGCTATTCACGTCAATATACCTACTGTAAATAGTGAAGACCCAGATGAGACAGCTCCTGCAGGAGCTGTCTCATCAGGGTCTGCACTATTTACAAGTTGATTGTACAACCAGTGCACTCCAGAGCAGTGAATGCACAGCGAAATACGTGTACACAGTGAAGATATATGTAATTATACAACAGGGCATGGGTAAAGAAGGAGAAATGTATTTTAAAATTCAGCAAGAGAAGGGTTAAGGTCACGGATAATATATACACAAGCGTTATACGTTTCTCTAGGACAATCTCTGGTATAGTTATATCTATGTGTACCCCCTCTAAACCGGACACCTAGTGGAGAAACCTTAAGACGCTTTTAGGCATGTGACTGCTGAATGCAGGGTGCAAGTCATGCCGAAAACACACATAGGAGCCTACTGCATTACTTTCATCCTACATTAAGCTGTCACCTGTCTCCGAGGCATGCTGATATTTATACTGAATTTAACGTCAGGTTTAGAGGAGTTTTACTGTGCATAGTTATGTGGTGTTATATTAATAATATGCAGTATTCATTTACCCTTTGAGATAGGCACGCATCTTAAAACATTTGCAAACAGTGTAGACGACTCCTAAAGGACCAACTCTCTTCTGTTCCCTTCTGGAATAAGATATGTCTGACTGTACAGTTTCCGCGATGGAAAAACACGTTCCTGTATTCACATTCAATTTTAATAATCCAAGTAATTAATATGTATGATATCACTAGTTCTTACCTTATATTCATATACGTATGATATCACTAATTCTTACTTTATATTCATATACGTTTTTATTAAAGGGTTTATAAGTCATGATGTTAATTAAAGAGCATGAGGATTGCGTAAAACCACTCTAAACCGGAATTCTAGTAGAGAAGAATTTAGATACTTTCAGACAAGTTGCTGCTTAATGCAGGGTGAAAGTCATACAGAAAGCTCATAGAGGAGCTTTCTGTATGACTTTCACCCTGCATTAAGCTTCCACCTGTATCCAAGACCGATATCTATGCTAAATTTAGCGTCCGGTTTAGAGGGATTTCACTGTATATACATTTGCATTAATAGCTGACATTAGCATTTTGATTGTGTCTCTGATAATTAACCGTTACCGCACTGTGAAGAAAACCATGTCTACTCAATGTCAGATCTGATGTCAAGTTGACTAATTTCGATTAAATCAAGATTTCAGAAAGTATTGACAAAGTGTCAAACAGTGTGGATCCTGATGAGACGCTGAATTACTCGGTGTATCATCTTTATTCAAGCTTCTTTAGATAAATAAGCGTCAGCACTCTGTCTGGTGCATGCGTACATACAGCTGAACATCGATATCTTGAACTCGGATAACTCGAACTTCGGGATAACTCGAACTAATGGACCTGTCCATCCAAACTTTACAATAGAGGATTCCTTTAAAATGTATCACTACGCATATCTAGAAATCCATGCGACAGCTTAATGCAGGTCTGAAGTAATGCTGAAAGCTCATGTAGGAGCTTTTAGCATTACTTTACATCTGTATTAAGCAGTGCACCTGAGAAATTGTCCAGATTAGAAATCGGATAACTCGAACTTTTGTTATCTCAATGTAATTTGTATGGTCCCTTTAAGTTCGAGATATCGAAGTTCAACTATATGTATATATATGCATGCGTATACAGTACATGCCTGGCATTTGCAAAAAGGGTTGGGTCCTTATTCAGCGTCCAATCAGGTTCCAAGGAGTTTAACACTCGATGGATTAATTAATGGAATCGGAAGTGGTGGAAATTGAACTAGATCCAGCTTTGAGCAGACATTACGTTTTATAATAACAGAGTAATGGTTCAGTATTAAATGTGTGATCTATACATCACAGATAACGCATATCAAATTCGGAGGATGACGTATCACGCGAAAATACGTGGTGTGAACCTACACTACTGCACATAAATGCGCATTAAGTGGTATTTATTAAATCTTTCGCAGTCGATATCGCTAAAATGCAAAACAGCACGGTCCCAGATTACATCAGGCGATTCAATAATTGTCTCTGAAATCTGCGTTTTATTCATCCCCGTTATTCATATGAATTGTATACATTAGCACATGAGTCCACAGATAATATAATTATACGCTTATATTAGTGTTTGTTTAAGATCGATTTGATTTGAAATGTAATGCGAAAATGTAGTTTTTTGTCGATTATGTATGTATGAAGGCTATTAGTCGAATTTCGCATACGTTTAACATATAGGATTAATCATTCAACCTGTGCGTGATTGATCCAGTCTTACATGTCTTACATGTTCGATCGCTAGATCTCTAACTTTTCACCTGACGAGCGTCAACGTTTCTCAATCAACCATCATTGTTTTGTATCCGACTAAACTCAACGCTGATCTGTAAGTTGGATCCCTAAATTCCGAAGGCAGGAGATCCTTCGAAAGTAAAAGCAGCAATGTACAAAGAGAAAAATATTGCAGACTCGGGTTTACTGGGTCTGTTCATTAGCAACACTACTCCCCCAACCCTAGCGCCGGCTCAATCGGTATTTAATATGCTTAACATATTCCCTTACAATAACGCCTTTTGACGCCTCTGTAACACTTTTTGAAACTATTGTGATAAATAGAGAATTTGCTCCATAGGGGAAAATGCTGTATTTATCACAATAGTTTCAGAACTATACAATTCTAAAATGTTCCTTTTATATAATAGTAAACGTTCCTTTTCGGTAGATTTATTCAAAGAGGTTGGGTCTAAAAGTAGCATATGAGGAAATGGGCTAACTAGAAGCACCCTGACGGACCAGAACACATAACATTATAACAACACCTAGGATTACCATAACCCACATTCCAATATACACAACTGGATACGAGTAACTCGGGCTCTCATCTGGATCCAAGCTATTTGACTCTCAGACAATAAGTTTTCCCAAAGGCTTGATTAAATCGAAATTGGTCAAACTTGCCCGTGGTCAGAATTAGAGGGGGCGTTTGTTTTACAGCGATATGAGAATTAACAGATTAGTGATAAACAGGGTAGAACCCGATCAACCAATCTTGGTTCTCCTTGTTTGCAAAAACCCGAATGACACATATTGATCTTCAAAAACATAATATGAAATAAGGAATTGTTTACTGTGTAGAAAGACAGAAAGATCGACGGATAGACATACACATGGACGGACGGACAGAAATACGGACTGACGGGCGGACGGGTAGGCAGGAAGACAGACAGACATACATATTATTTAAGAAGTCTCACTAATGCTAATTTCAAATAAAATATACATAAAGGTATAATATTATTACACAAATGCACATACCTACTCACAGATGAATTATGAAAGACTGTTAAACGTTATATACAATGTAACCAATTTCAGATAATATGTATAAGAGCAGATACCTGTGTACATGTTAAGACAGCAAGATCACAGTAACAGAGATTGCTTAAAAGGAGATTGCCTAACCCTTTCCCTGATGAATATATATGTAGGAAATAATGACGCCATGAGTATTAATCAGATTATATTTTTATAATGGCATATGAACACAGACCATTTTACATGTAACTCAGGCAGAAGCAGTAGGATCAGAACTATATTACACAATAAGCAAACAGAGCAGACCCTGTTCAGACGGCTCCGATAGGATTCGTCTTATCTGGGCCTACTCTGTTTGCAGATGCGTCAAATGCGCTTACATAAGGGAAATGGTTAAAACGATGTATTTAGACTTAAAGTTTATTACTGCATCAGTTATCTTCATTGGAAATACCTTCTAGTTAAAAGTATTTCAGAGAAGACTTTGACATTGTATTGTATGGTTACACTGTAAACCTATCATAATTAAGACATACTATATAGATACCGAACCTTGTATTGAATAAATTGACTCTACCATGGTCATACACTAGACATTCGGCAAATGCATTCATCTAATCTTTAATCAGTGATTCTAATCTAGTGATTCTCTCTTTTGAAACCCGATTACACCCCCATTCCACTGAGCGGCGATTCCGCTACGCTTCGAAATTTTGGTAAAAACGCCGCGAATCGTAGCAGGAGCGGCAACAGCGCAGTAGAAGCGCCCTGATCGTAGTAGAAGCGTAACAGAAGCTTCTTGATCGCCACTTCACGGCGATTGTTTGTAGCGATTGTTTTGACTTTGCTCCAAACAATCGTAGTGGCATCGCCGTGGACTCGAATCACCGCAAAAGCGTAGTAAAAAATTCATTAACGCAGCACTATCGTAGCCGAAGCGTGAGTAACGTTGCGCAATCGCAGTCGCATCGCAACAAAAGCGCCGAGATATTTGTCCGCATACAAATGCTTTTTCATACATTTGCAAACAGAGTAGACCCAGAACAGACAGCTTCTATGGGAGCCGTCTGATCAGGGTCTGCTATGTTTGCTTATAACATGATATAGATATGATTCTACAGTTTTTGTCAAAGCAAAACCATTTCTTAAAAGGGTTAAATTTTAAAAATGCACCTAATAAATATTCATAAGCTTATTCTTTCTTACAGGGATATTGAACAGGGATGTTAATGTTTGAGTCACCCCATGAAAGACTAGCAAAAAAAGACCTAGATCAGGCCAAACACTGTGTTTTTCTTGATCTGGGTCTTCAAAACAATTTGATCCATTTTCTTCGAAGGATGATGGTCAACTGCTTCGAAATCAGTTTAATCACCCATTTTATACAGACACGTTCCAAAAGCGCAACAGAAGCGCAGCTCCTGCGCCTAGGTCGAAGCAAGGTCGTAACAGCAACGTATTAAGCGTAGACGAAGCGTAATCTGAAATCCCATGTCGTAGTGGAAGCGTAGTAGAAGCGTCTTGGAGAGATCTCAAGCGCCGTAGAAGCGCAGCAACATCGCGACAGGATCGTAAACAGCGCAGAGAGGTCGTTATTGAAGCGTACTATAAGCGTACTGGAAACGCCAAAGTCCCAAAATTATGCACATGACGGCGCTTCTGCGGCGATTTGGAAGAATTTTGAGAATCGCCATGATCGACATGAGCGCAGTGGAATGGGGGTATTACTTAGAACTGTACATGTATCGCTTTTAGCATATTCCAATAAATATCTGTACATGTATTTTCAAAACCTTATCAAAACGCATCTCGTACATGTAACTTCTGACAGCATATAATACTGCTAATAGCCATCCCACGCGTGCGATACAAACACATGTTACGCAATATGGTAGGTTACTCAGAAACAAACAGAAGTGATAGACATACCATGAATGTTTAGTACGGGGACATTGATCTTTAACACGTAGCTACTAAATGCATGATTAAAGTCACACAGAAAGCTCACATGAGATCTTTCTATATGACATTCAGCCTGCATGAAGTTATCGCTTGTCTTAAAGTTCGATTCTTTTACTTATTTTAGTGATTTGATTAGTGCGGTTTTTACTATTTGGTTTAAAGCACAACTTCATGTCATTCGAATTTTTTAACGTCAGAGTCATTAAACAGCAATGTCTTACCTCCGATCTCCACATACCCAACTATTGCTAATATCACAAGTAAACAGCGTATCATGACTGCATCAATACCAATGTCCATATGCCTACATCTGCTATACTTATTGTATATTAAGTAGCGTCATTTGCTACCATGGTGACATTGTAATCAAACGAATTTAAGGTACATTTTTGCTGTTTGTCTATTAAGGAAAACTCATTTAATACTAACATGATCCTCTCTGCAGAAATCTTCATTTACAGATCCGAAGTCTATAAAAGGGCATTGTTCTAATTTAATCGAACTATTATTGGGGATTTCAAACTTGCAAGTGTTTGAAATGAGTTCAGATAAGTCAAGCGCACAGTTGTTATTTAGATATATTTAACCCTTCTCCTGTTCATCTCGACCTGATTCGTATTTGCAGGCAACAGTGTACATCATCGTGTCATCAGGGGCTAAGCCGTTTGGCACCCTGTCAATGGTTTCGGAAATGATTGATCGAATCGAAAGTAGACCAAATTAGATCAGATCCACATTTCAACTGACATGATTTTTACTAAAGCGAGGTAAGGGTTAATAAGCGCAGTTAACTGAGTTTGAGTGGTGACAATAACCTAATTTACAAGTTAATAGTGTGTGCGTGCAATCCATGACCGTGCTAACTAACATGACTGTTGCATGGAACTAATGTACCCCCTCTCCACCAGAAGTGAAAAAAAGCGCCTGCTTAAGCATGGATCTCGACTACAACCTATTCGATCAAACATTTGATAAACTATGTTTTTCTGCATTACTTCTGATCTGCTTTAACTCATTTGCCGCCACACATTCAGTGATCTCATCAGGATCCAAGCTGTTTGACACTGGTTGTATTTCTTCAACGATATTGCAGAATTGTAACTCTGAAGCTGGATGCAGGTAGATGTCACACTTAGCAGATAAAATTTATTGACACCTGTCTTAAAATCTTGAATTGAACTTCTTTTTGAGCAGTCGTATTACGGAGGGTTTATTGTAGTCGATATCGTCTTCTTAGCAGCACACTAATCATCATCATCATCATGATCATTATCGTCATCATCATCATCATCATCGTCATCGCCGTCATCTTCACTCACCGTTATTACCATATATCAATACCATCTTGTTCTACATCGACAATCCAGCAACACCTCCCTAAACCAGACTTTTAGCAAACAATAGTTAACCCTTTACTCCATAAATACGTCTCTATATGCATTTGCAAACATACTAGACGTCACGATTCCTTACATGGATATACATAGAGTATCAGGTTATGTCAGACGAATGCTTAATGCGGAGGTAAAGTATTTTATAAAACTCCATAGGGGTCTTACTAAATGATTTTCATCCTGAACTAAGCCACAACCTGTATCAAACACTGGTTTTAATGCTAATTTGAAAGTTTAGAGAAGGGTTTGCTGCAGTTGAAACCGTATTCCTCTGTCTTTTGTGATCATTGTTCATTGATAAGGAGGGTTCTAAAGAGCAGGTGTTTGTTTGACACTCAGACAAAACTAATATAAAAATCTCCAATATGATCTCTCCGCATTACTTTCGACACACATTAAGCTATAAGCTGCTTTAAAGAATCAGAATTACTCCATTTTAATCGTCGCTTAAGACATGTTCTTTTTATATCATTCTCAGTCTTCTGGGACTCCGTGACCGAACTGTTATGGTTTTCGACTAACAATCACTTAGCTTCTCATCTTTGGAGTTCGAATCTGGGTCTTTGCCTTTGGAATGTCCGTGTGAGGACGCTTATCAACTGGATTTGGGTAGATCGGTGATTCTACCCAGGTGGCCTTTTGTGCACGAAACAATACAATGTGTTTCGTTCACAAACAAACATCTTCTAGGTCTTCCTCAACCTTTTATTATCTAGACGTCGCAATATGACTGAACTACTGTTAAAGCGAGGTTAAACCCCGATACAAACAATCAAATGTCATTCCAGTATCACTAAAGGATTTCTATACAAATGTTCCCATGCTTACTATTACGAATGTATGTTTCATAATGTTTTGCGCGTGGCATATACGCACCCGCGTAAGCATCTATGGGTACGCGTGTGCATGTATGTGTGTATGGCTATCAATGTTTCTCTGCGTCTGCATGCTTGTCATTCCATCTTTGACTATACATGTATATCTTATGTCGCTAGATATGTCCATTAACTTATGGAGTTAAACAAACACATGATAAATAACGAGACATCAGTAATTTATTATTTTAAAAGTTTTATTATACAAAACAACATCTGGTTATACACACACTTGAATGGCTGGTTGTTGGATATTACCACTAGATAACGTATAAATTGAAAAGTAGTAAAGTCAAGCAGGCAAACCCACATGCAAGACGCAACCACCACCAAAACACCGATAGACAGCATGACACACACACACACACACACACACACACACACAACCACACACCCAAACGCACACACACACACACGAAATGAACACAGAAAACACCAAAAGAGACACAAGAACCAGGGACAAACGTTCCACAACATGAACAAACCACAAGCACAAAGACGCAAGGCAAACAAAAGGAAGGGTGACAAAGAGAGTACCGCCTTGGCACGGTCAGCAGCAACAACACCACTGGGGGTTTAAACCGGTTTACGGACGTCCTAACCTCACACTTCTCTCTCAAAGTCACCCTGGCTTTACAAATATTGTAAATAAAGGTATCCCCGCTGGACTTACCCACAACATAGACGACGGTGAACACAGGACAACATGTAAAACATAGCATAATAACTGTGACAATCCGTCAAATATGTACTCAATGACTTTGCTGAAGTCAGAGCACCTGCAGGTAGCCGTTAAGGGCACGACAGGGAAAAAATAATACATGAGTCTGGTAAGCTCCTCTTGTATCCAAGTTTAAGAGTATACCATCATAGAGTACTACCTTCGGCCTGTCATCGCGCAAGCAAAGAGGGAAGCGTAGCTACCACTGTAAAAGGTTCGATAACCAAACACGCAGTGTGTTGCCATATAATAGGATCATAACCTTTCTTTTTAAATGTTTTAATGCGTTTTATAAACAAATCATGAAAATGGATATGACCCCGAATTTTCCTAAGTTTGTAGATAACATCCCCATAAAAGTCTGGTTGAGAAATGCCTTGTCGCAGTAACGTCCGTAGATTGCAATTATGTTTACTAATGAGAGGTAAATTTCGATAATAAAATTTAGAAAAGGTTTTCCGAAGTTTGTGATATCTGTAACCTTGCTTAAGAAGTTTATCAGTTATAACTAAATTACGTCTGTTAAAATCTTCAAGCAAAGAACAGGCTCGGGCAAACCTAATAAGTTGAGAAATATAAACCCCATAAGATGTAGAACG
Organism: Azorinus chamasolen; assembly: GCA_963576725.1. Taxonomy (NCBI): domain Eukaryota; kingdom Metazoa; phylum Mollusca; class Bivalvia; order Cardiida; family Solecurtidae; genus Azorinus; species Azorinus chamasolen. The sequence continues at coordinate 13,882,302 of OY755253.1, forward strand.
TGGCACATCCCCATCTAGAAAAGGATAATTAACAATTTTGAAATTAAAATCTTCTCTTTTATCATATACTTTGAACGAAACTTTATCATTTGTAATTGAAAGATTCAAATCTAAAAATGAAGCATTAATGTCAGATTGATTAGCTTTGTTTAAAGACAGTTCTTTTGGGTAAATTGAAGAAACCATAGTATCAAAATAAGGATTATCTAAATTCAAAATATCGTCTAAATACCTTGAAGTTTTTTAAAAGCATTAACAATATCGGTCTGTGAATCAGGTTTTAAGCTAAGCATAAAATCCCTCTCGTAGCAATACAAAAACAAATCTGCAACAAGAGGGGCACAATTTGTACCCATGGGTATACCAACAACTTGACGATATATGGTATCTCCATAACGCACAAATATATTATCTAAAAGAAAGCCTCGTTTATCCATGCAATATTGCATTTCATTCAAGAACAATATAAGTAATCTAGGGATTGGCGGATAATGGTTGTTATGTTGTTGCACTGTCAGATTTCTGGTTTATTCCATGAAGGCGTACAATATAAAAGTGTGTAACTCGATCGAGAAGTTCATATAGCAACCGATGTATACCTTGACCGAAGGGCTTCGCATTAGACACATCTGATCTGAATCCACAGCGTTTGCAATGTAATTATAGTGAAACCCTTCTAAACCGGAGTTCAAGTAGAGAAATATGTACACACCTTTAGGCAGGTGGCTGCTTAATACAGGGCTAAAGTCATTTAGAGAGCTCCTGGCGCAGCTTCTTTCACCCTGTATTAAGCGGTCATCTGTCTCAAAGGCCGATATGTATACTAAAATTAACGCCCGGGTTATAATGCCATTGCTGTAAATCATATTTTGCATTAACATAGTTAAACCAATGTTGAATTTTTGAATAGCTAATAGAAACTTGCGAAAGAGGCAGTCATGTGCATGTACTAGCAGGACAATTAAAAGTTTCAGATTGAATGCCAGTTACGATGCAGGATCAGTCCAACTGCATGTGTATGTAAATTTAGAATATTTCCAAATCTACATGTGACCTTTTAAGAGACACAGTACCCACAGTTATCAATGTTCGTGTGAAACATGCAAGGAACAGTTTCAGTTTGTCAAGCAAACATTTCAAATAATGAATAGGATATATCTTTAAAACTATTAGAATCGCTTGGTATTTTTAACCATACAGTGGGGGCACTCTAAATTGCACTTTGTGTTACAACGTAAATGTATTGCCATACTATATATTAGTTATTTTCTGATGCCATGACGTACCGATAATCAGATTGATGGGCTCAACGGGGTTAGTAAGCTGTACATGCTGTAATGTAACAATTCTCACATTTCTAATAGAAGTTAATGTTCGGCTATAAAACATTATTTTTTATTATTATCATTATCATATCATCATCATCATCATCATTATATAACCATTATTCCTATATACCACGACACATTTGGAAACGGCTCGGATCTAGACTAAACAATGCGTAACCTGGTGCCTACTCATGGTCAAGGCTGTTCACCGATTTCTACCAGCAATCTAAAATTGAGAGTTAATGAAAACAATTCCATTACCAGGACAAAGGTTAATATGACATTTCATTTAGTAATGACATTATAATACAATCAAATTCAGATCAAAGTACTATATAAGATTCTGAATAAAAGTACAGATCTTTGTCTCCCAGGTTTTACGCAAACAGTCTGTCGAATGACCTCAACTACATATTGAGCTGTATTCCAAACCAGACTGAGGCGAGTATCAATACCAGATTGCCACACGTTACACTTTCCCCGCTTTGACATCCCACACACACGCTCACTGTAGTAGATCCTGTTTGAGGTGTAGGTGAAGCATTGTCTACCGCTTGAACAACGAGGGTGTAGTTTGCTGTTCTGTTCACAGACAGTTCTTTGTCAACAGTTATGGTACCGTTATTTACATTGATAGCAAGGTCTGAGTCGATGTTGCTTGTCGCTGAATATGTAACATAACAATATGACATTTAACTGAATAATGAAATGGCTGAGAGGAAAAGATAACTAACTTCAAACACCTGAAAAAGACATAGCCTCGAAAATGTAAATATGTGCAATACTTTTAAGTCTGGTCCTAACATAAAACAACATAAACTTTATACTTTGTACTGGATTCCGCCTTATAATGCGCGTTTTATTGCCAACTCTAACTGTTGTACCACTACTAAAATATCTAAACTTTTGACGTCCAGTCTTACTACGTTCAAAGCACATGTAAAACGTTGCTGTGATAAAATATAAATAAAAGTTCTGGTATTAATGTTTTTTGGTCCATAAAAAATTCAAATGATGTTTGAACTAAACTTGAAAATGAACAGTATAACATTTCTTCACTGAGCTCTTATGATTTCCCTACACTCCGAACTACTCTACCTCACCATCTTATATAGGATAAACTGATTAAATTAATAGAAAAGAACCTTTGCCAGAGAAAACAAAATGTCCATTGCTTGTAATGTTCAACGTTCATTCTTTTCGAATTTAGAAGTTACATTACACAATATGGACTTGCCTTGATGTTTATAGGTCTCTTACCTTACTTTTAGATAATATATTTGTGCGTTATGGGGATACCATATATCGTCAAGTTGTTGGTATACCCATGGGTACAAATTGTGCCCCTCTTGTTGCAGATTTGTTTTTGTGCTGCTACGAGAGGGTTAAAACATGATACACAGGCCGATATTGTTAAAGCTTTTAATCAAACTTCAAGGTATTTAGACGATATTTTGAATTTAGATAATCCTTAGTTTGTAACTATGATTTCTTCAATTTACCCAAAAGAACAAAGCGAATCAAACTGACATTATAGCTTCATTTTTTTATTTGAATATTTCAATTACTAATGATAAAGTTTCGTCCAAAATATACGATAAAAGGGAAGATTTTAATATTAAAATTGTTAATCATCCTTTTCTAGATGGAGATGTGCCCCGTTCTACATCTTATGGGGTTTATATTTCTCAACTTATTTGGTTTGCCCGAGCCTGTTCTTTGCTAGAATATTTTAACAGTCGTAATGGAGTTATAACTTATAAACTTCTTAAGCAAGATTACATATATCACAAACTTCGGAAAACGTTTTCTAAATTTTGTTATCGAAATTTATCACTCATTAGTAAATATAATTGCAATCTACGGACGTTACTGCAACAAGGCATTTCTCAACCAGACTTTTATGGGGATGTTATCTACAAACTTAGGAAAATTCGGGGTCATATCAATTTTTATGATTTGTTTATAAAACGCATTAAAACATTTAAGAAGAAAGGATATGATCCCATTATATTGCAACGCACTGCATGCTTAGTTATCGACCCTTTTACAGTCAGTAGCTACGCTTCCCTCTTTGCTTGCGCGATGACAGGCCGAGGGTAGTACTCTATGATGGTATACTCTTAAACTCAGATACGGGATGAGCTTACCATATTACTTTTTCCCTGTCGTGCCCTTAACGGCTTACCTGCAGGTGCTCTGACTTCAGTAAAGTCATTGAGTACATATTTGACGGATCGTCACAGTTATTATGCTATGTTTTACACGTTGTCATGTGTTCACCGTCTTCTATGTTGTGGGTAAGTCCGGCGGGGATACCTTTATTTACACTATTTGTAAAGCTAGGGTGACTTTGAGAGAAGTGTGAGGTAAAGACGTCCGTAAACCGGTTTAAACTCCAGTGGTGTTTTTAGTACTAACCGTGCCAAGGCGATACTCTCTTTGTCACCCTTCCTTTTGTTTGCCTTGCGTCTTTGTTCTTGTGATTTGTGTGGAGTGTTTTTCTCTAGTTCTTGTGTGTTTGTTGGTGTTTGTTGGTGTTGCTGGTGATCATCTCGTGTGTTTGAGTGTGCGTTTGGCTGTGCTGTTGTGTGTGTGTGTCATGCAATCTATCGGTGTTTTGGTAGTGGTGGCTTTGACTGCTTGACTTTAGTACTTTTCCATTCATACATACAACCATAAATTCAAACGTTTCCGTTTGGTCCTCATCTGGTTCCTTAATATCTAACATGTGTTGATAAAGTACAGTAAAACCCCGCTAATGCGACCACCAAAAAGGGGCATAATTCTGGGTGACAGAGGCAGGTGGTAGCCTAATGCAGGACGAAAGTTATGCAGAAAGCTCCTATAGGACCTTTCTGCATAACTTTCGTCCTGCATTAAGCAACCACCTGCTTTAAACGGCGTCAGTGGCTGTTTATTAAGTGGTCGCATTAGCGGGGTTTTACTGTATATATAAAATATATGTTCTTCCAAATATATATCTACATGTATGACTTTCATCTTTGCCCACGAGACCTTTGAAAAAAACTACATGAAGCAAACAGCGAAGATCCTTGGTTCATTCAGAAGTCAACACGGTAAACTGCGTGCACTGTTTAACTGTGTCCCGTTACGCATATTTGTATGCCGTCCCTTCGACTATGCTACCAGTACTGCCTTTGCATATCGTTTGTATGATGTAATTTAAAATATGTGGTAAGTCAATGCCAACGGTGTCGGGTCAAATGACCCATTACCAAAAAAGACCCATACCAAACATGCCTGTACCAAAACGGTCCATACAAAAAAGGCCCGTACCAGAAAGACCTAAGTTAACCTAACTAGTGATTTCCTTCATCGCGGCTAGCCGGTTTGTCTGACATTCTTTTATTGCATGGATATTGGTAAGACCCCTTTAAATCAAGAGAATTGTTTTATTTGAAGTTGACAAAATGTCATAATTGCATAATGCAAACTAAAAGGTTATTTCATGACAGGCGTGGGACAGGTGTGTGTATAGAGTAATCAGATTAGGATTACATAACAAACTGTGATAAACAGGTGACATATGTACAATACGATTAATCATAGTGAAATAAGATAAAAAAAAATTGCAATTGGAAAGTAAACTACAACTTTCCAAGTTTAATCAAAGGAATTGTATTACAAGATGTGTGTTGTGAAACACAATGCTCCCGATAAGACCTCTGCTCTTGATTTATGACCTTGACCGTAACAAGTCACCCTTAACACCTTTCACCTCCATAAATTGCACACGCATGCCATATTTGAAGCATGTATGTAATATACATATGGGAATAAACAGGATTTGCAATTGCAATGTGCCGTTTTTGGGGTAAGGATTGATATTGGTTGATTGGATGATATTGGGGCTTTTTGGGTTTGGGCCTTTTTGGTATGGGGCATTGACCCGCATTCATGCATACGCATGAATCATAGCAATTACTTTAACTTTTATAGTTGTAGATGAATCATTTTCAAACGTAGATAAAAAAGTTCGTATGGAATGGTTGGGACGTCATATCGCAATACATACCATCTAATGTGTAGGATGTAATCACGACATCTTGTGCCGACTCTTCTCCAACAGTTGCAGTCATCGTGATAACATATGTACCTGAAACAGTTTGAATTTTGTTCTCTCAAATTGTGTTAAAATAAACTGATTTTGCCTTATTCATTTTGATATAAAATGAAGATATATTCCATTCCAAAAGAGAGAATTCAGACAATACAGAAATGCTGAACCTCTTACCTAATGTTTCGACCACTACGGGTCAAGACATGATAATCTTAGATAAAGGCCCGCAGTGGTCGAAATGTTAGATAAGAGCTATTAAAGTATTTCCATATTGATATATAAAGTAGATATCGGATTTATTTATTTAAAAATATATATATACATTGTATAGTAGTCTACCTACGAATCAAAATAAAACGTCTTGAAAAATGGACCTGATGGCATTTCGTGTTTACGGGCAACTTTCTTTTGATTCATATAGCTGAAGGATTCACTTTGAAAGCCTGATAGGATGTAAAGTTAAAATCGCCTATAACAGTGATTATTTTGAGGAAATGAGAAAACTATCGCTCAAACTGAATTTTTAAAATTCTTATATTGCACAGATGATACATTAATTATTCGCACAGCAAATTGTCTTTGGGTTGTTAACATTTTATACTAACATACTAAGTAACAAAACACAGATAACATGACAATGTATGCATATTTTGAAAAAAAAAACACTTAAAATGTTGTCTAAAAAGTCCGATTCTTTCGAAATCGGTATTCCTTACATGTCCCACATCTTGTTTCTACGTATTTTCTTATTAGCTGAATGATTTTCTTTGAAAGCATAATAGGATGTTAAGTCAGAAAACGCCTATAAGTGCAATTTGTCTTGGTGCAATTATCATTCTAACTGCGAATTTCTGGAGTTCTTATATTGCACAGATGATATATTGAATATCCGCAAAGAATGAATTTCTATCGGTTATTAACAGTAACAACTAACATCCCAAGTAACAAAAAAAACAGATCACGTGACAAGGTATGCATTTTGTGGGAAAACCTTACAATTTAGTTAAACACGAAATTTTAGAAAGCGGCACTCATTAAAAGTCCCACATTTTGTTTTCCCGTATTTTCTATTCTTCAAAACCATATACATAATGAGCTAAAGGGTTCACTTTGAAAGCCTGATAGGATGTATAGTCAGAAAATGCCTATAAGTGTGGTTTTGGGGAGAAATATGAAAACTAACATACTAAGAAACAAACAAAACAGATAACGTTACACTGTATGTATTTTTTGGGAAAAAACACCTTATAATTTAGTTTAAAAAAACGAAATTTAGAAATCGGCATTCATTGTCGGTGTAGAATTGCGCCAGGTGTAGGCTGCACTTTCTTTGCTCTCATTGTTTTGAACTTTATCAGCAAATCTACTGCTGGTACAGATCTATAAATTGTCATGAAGTTGTATGAATGTGACAAGAGTGTATATATGTTGATTTTATGCGGGATTTTTATGCTGAATTTTGTTGATTTTAACCTAAAAGATATTGCTAAATATTCAATTGGTTTTAAATCAGAGTGTATTTTGCCCTCAGGAATGATGAGTGAGCGTATATCAAGGACTGTACAATACAATAGGTATGCCCTATACAGTATCGGGCAATCAGACACAATAACACCTAACCAAACTGTTATGGCAAGACTGAAACAGTTAGGTATTTTAAGGTATCGGGGTACCAGAGGGGGAAACGGTTCAGTAAGACGTATTTGGGATACAAATAAAGGGATTAATATCAACAACCTACAAACTTTGCCTGAAGTGATCCCCACCATTATAAATATACATGGCGCAAACACTTCACATCCATCCAAACGCAGATCTGTCAATCTGAACCTGGTGAAGATTAAGCGCTCAAGTTTCAATGTTGTGAAAGGCCAAACTAATGTAAAAGTTTGTTGCTTAAACCCAAGATCTGTAAAGAACAAAACTCTAGCTATATATGACTATATCATTTCAAACCATCTTGATATTCTTGCCGTGACGGAAACGTGGCTTGGAACATCCATTGACAAAACATGTATTAGTGAACTCGTCCCCTCTGGCTACCGGATCCAACATGTCCCTCGCTGTGGTAAACGCGGTGGTGGTGTAGCACTTATATACAAATCCTCTATAGATATCGATATAGTAGAATCAGGTACGAATAATATTTTTTCCAACTTTGAGTTCATAGACTGTAACATAACTATAAATGGCTACTCATTACGTCTAGCAGTGATATATAGACCACCACCAACACGAGAGAATGGCTTCAAAACTACTGACTTTCTTGAAAAAGAATGGCCTGTATTTCTTTCTAGATATGCCATTACAGACAAAAACATCATAATTGTTGGTGATTTAAATTTTCATTTAGATACTCCCACAGATAGAGATACTGCCCGATTTATTAGCTCTCTTGACTCATGTGGTATGAGGCAACATGTCAATGAACCCACACATGTAGGTGGACATACGCTAGATGTCGTGATCACTAGAGATACCGACAACATAGTTTCTAACATAGAAGTTAGCGATCCCGGGTTATCTGATAATTCTGGAAAATTGACACGAGATCATTTTGCAGTGACTTTCAGTGTCAAAGCGGCAAAACCTGCTCCCATTAGCAAGACTGTAGCTTTTCGTAGATTACGCTCTATAAATGTTGATGTCTTTAAAAAAGATATCCAGACATCAAAAATTCTCAACCAGTCTTTAGAATGTACAGACCTTGACGACCTAGTTAACTTGTACACAGAGGAGATGTCAGCACTTATCAACAAGCATGCTCCACTCCGTACAAAAACTATTATACTAAGACCATCTTGTCAGTGGTTTCACGAGGATCTACACGCTGCTAAACATTTGAAACGTAAACTTGAACGACAATGGCGTGAAACCAAATTAACAGTTCACCATGAAATCTACAGAAACCAATGTGCAAAAACCAATAAATTATTTAGTCAGGCTAGAGTCAATTATTATTCTGACAAAGTCAACTCCTGTGGACACGACCAGAAAAGTCTGTTTAAGGTGACTAAACATCTGTTAGGTTCTTCAAACGATATTGTTTTACCTTTCTTCAAATCGCCCAAGAAACTGGCAGATGATTTTTCTGACTTTTTCACTAACAAAATAGAGGCTATTAGGTGTGACATATCTTCAAAAACGCAAACTGAGTTTGACTACCCGAATACTGAATCTGATACGGCTCCATTGAAAAATTCATCTTCAGAAAAGCAAGTTGAGCATGATTACGCGAATGTTGAACCTGCTACGGTTCCAGTAGAAAATCTGACAACATTTACTCCTGCTACATCAAAGGAGGTGAAACAAATCATATTACAGTCCCCAAATAAATCCTGTGAATTAGACCCGATACCAACATGGTTATTAAAATTATGTCTCGATGAACTTTTACCAGTTTTGATGAAAATTATCAACCTGTCTCTTGCCTCAGCATATGTACCAAAGGCATTTAAGATCTCACATGTCAGACCTCTCATGAAAAAGCCAAATCTGGATCGAAACTCTTTTAAAAATTACAGACCTGTGTCAAATCTCCCATTTATCTCAAAGATCTTGGAGAAGGTAGTGGATAAACGTGTTGAACAACACTTGTCAATAAACAATCTTCATGAGGAACATCAGTCGGCATATAGAAAGTTTCACTCAACTGAGACTGCTCTACTCAAGGTCCAAAGCGATATTCTCGAGTCACTAGACCAAAACAAGGTTACTGTCCTCGTATTACTGGACCTCTCCGCTGCATTCGATACTATTGATCACAGCACACTGCTTGAACGTCTAGAACATGACTTTGGAATAGGTGGTACACCGCTTGCATGGATGACATCCTATCTCACCGATCGCTATCAAACTGTGTGCATCGACAAAGAACTCTCTGAGCCAGTCCTAATGAAATACAGTATACCACAGGGATCAGTGTTAGGGCCAAAAAACTATATTATGTATACAAAACCCATAGGCGCAATTTGTAGAAACCATGGACTTTATCATCATTTTTATGCAGACGACTCACAGCTATATATATCATTTGAACCCATTGACACTACTACACAAATGGAAGTTATAAGGCGAGTGGAAGCCTGTCTAAACGATGTTGTCTCCTGGATGCACCACAATATGCTAAAACTAAATGCAGATAAAACAGAACTTATACTGTTTAATTCCAAACGTAATGCAGAACGTGTATCAAACATAGAAATCAAAATTGAAGATGCTGAGATAAAACCATCAACGTGGGTTCGAAATTTAGGAGCATTCCTTGATTCCAACATGAACATGGAGCAACAGGTGAATTCTGTTTGTAGGTCTTGTTATGCCCAGCTACGACAAATAGGCCACATCAGAAAATATCTTACGATTGATGCTACTAAAACCCTAGTAAATTCTCTTGTTACATCCAGACTTGACTATTGTAACTCCCTGCTTTGTGGTTTACCAAAGACAACTTTGAACAAACTGCAGACTGTCCAAAATGTTGCAGCTCGTATCATTACCAGGACATCTCGTTTTGACCACATAACACCAGTATTAAAGGAACTTCACTGGCTCCCAGTGGAACAACGGATTGAATTTAAACTTTTGACTCACACCTATAAAGCATTGAATGACAAATCTCCGAGTTACATCACAAACATGTTAAAGATATATAAACCACAGCGTGATTTAAGATCAAAAAATGACTTTATGGCCCTCGTGATACCAAGATCCCGTACAGTTACCTATGGTGATCGTAGCTTTGCAAAGGCGGCTCCTAAATTGTGGAATGAACTACCGGTGGGAATACGGAAGTCAGCTTCACTTGAGTCTTTTAAAAGAACTCTTAAAACTCATTTCTTTTTAAAGATATACGGTGGCTGATGTATATTTTAAACCCAAATAGCTGTTGCATGTTTTAACTCGGCTACACTTGAATCTTTTAAAAGATCTCGTAAAATCGTTCCTTTTTAAAGTATTATGGTGGCTGACATATATTTTAGGCCCAAACAGCGGTTGCATGTTTTAACTATAGAAATAGTATGCCATCAACATTGCTTTATTCTCTTATCATAATTGTTTTATACCTTATTAGGCATATGAATTTTAAATTTTGAGTTATACGATGTTCTTTTATACCTTAGAAATACACTGCAAATATTTTTGTTTTGTTTATTATGTTGTTGTTGTTGTTGTTTTTTATTTCTATTGCATATCTTATATTTTCTTTAATTTCTGCTTTAGTATGTATAAATGTTTTAATTGTAAAGCACTTTTGAACGTATTTAGATATGAAAAGAGTGCTATATAAATATGGTATAATAATAATAATAATAATAATTAAAAGTCCCGCATTTTGTTTCACGCATTTTCTATTCTGCAAATCACGTACATAATTTGAATTGAAATAAACTTCATAATTAGGTACAAAGCTTCTGCCAGAATTATCTACTTTAACATTTAAGAAATGCACCATAAGTAACGCCGATGCTTTCTGAAACATACAGCCGTATGGTACTTTCAAATGCAACATATGAAATTGTGTTACTTTTATTATCGTCGATGCAGTAAAACCGGTACCCTTCCTTTTGTTTGCCTTACGTCTTTGTGCTTGTGATTTCGTCCACGTGTGGAGTGTTTGTCTCTAGTTATTGTGAGTCTGTTTGTGTTTTCTGTGTTCATCTCGTATGTGAGTGCGCGTTTGGGTGTGTGGTTGTGTGTGTGTCATGCTATCTATCGGCGTTTTGGTGGTGGTTGCGTCTTGTATGTCGCTTTGCCTGCTTGACTTTATTACTTTTCCATAGATATACAAGACCTTCCTAACAGGAGATAACTTAATACAAGTAGAACATAATACAGAAAGCTTCAGCTGGAGCTTTCTGTATTACTTTCAACCTGTATTAAATTAAGACACGTATACAGCAGGGACCGTGTTCCCTAAACTCATTGTCACTGAAAACAGGTTTCACTCATAGGTTTTCGTCGGGCCAGCTTCAGACAAATCGGGTTTTCTATATCGTCTTGCTTTAATCTTAGTTGTGTTATAAGGTCTGCAAAACTGCCGGTGGCATAATCGATGTCGACGATGAAACAAATAGCAAAAACATGATTACCAAACATCATGCGTAAATTTACGCAGAAGAGGAAAAGATCAACGATCTTGCTGCTTTGTTTAATTAAGTCTTTAGAAGAGTTTGGTATATAGGCGCATGAGAAGCAAAGCAATAAACCCGATGCAATGGATCAGCTTGTTTCATTGCATCTAAGGATGTGGCAACAGAGGAGATCTACAATGGCCTGCAGACATGTGAAAGTTGAGGACATCAACTAGTTGAGGAATTCACCATCTCTAGATTAAAGGAAAACAATACAGAGTGTTTCGCTCCAATGAAGAGAACGAAATCAAAAACGTTCACCATTCTCTACAAAACAACCATTTCGTACAAGCAACATGCGTCGAAGCAGATAAAAACTGACCGCAAGTTGCAGCAGCGATTGTTCAATGCAGCTAGCTCTGGTTTCACTGTGAAAACTGCTGAAGTATTTAAGCATGAGCTGTCCCATGTGCCATTTGCCTTGGCAAAACCAAATGGAGGTATGAATCCCACGGCTAAATCCCAAATCCTGGATCTTCTAACCAAAGACAAGGGTATGGAACCCCGCAAAAGATACCCGAATCACAGACTTTTACGTGCGTTGTTATAGACGGACAGGCGCTTATTCAAGCCAAGAGCAAACCTCATGGTGGTCAGACGTTTGGAGATTATGAAAACGAATGTGTTCATTCAGTGTTTGCCCACTTTAAAGGCACAATGGCACGGGTGGGTGTAGGTTTTACTGGATACTATTGGAACAAGTCTGTCAAAGCTGCCACACGGAAGAAAATGACTGGTAAAAGACATCAATATTTTTTTCTGGATGAAACAAAACGACCAAACTGATTTCCTGTTGGCTGAATTGTTTCCCCAGAGTGACATGTTGCCAGAAAGATCTGTTGTTATAGCAGGTGGGGTGTACACGCGATATAAATACAAAGTCAAACAAATTTAATGCAGACGACTGTCTGTTGACCACGAAGAAGCCGACACAATGATAGTGATCCATGCTAAAGATGCCATCCCAAACGTCTTCCAATGTCTCATTGTGGTTTACAGAGACAGATACGTACTTCTGTTCGTACTGTATCATATTGGCAATGTTGTGAAAACATGGATGGTGCCCGGAACAGCAAAACAAAGGCATTGTTATCCTGTACACACCATGTGTGACAGGGTTGAAGAAATGGTTCATCAAAATGTGTTGGGTTTTCATACCCTTACCGGCTGCGACTCGACCTCTTCCTTTCGTGGTATAACGTCATATAAATGATGTCAAAGCGCACTTAGCTACCATTGAGGAGCCGTTAGCTTACAATGTAGACACGTAAATTATATGTGTTTCAAGAGGTATACTACATTTCCGTCATATATTACACTGTATCCGAGATAAAGACTTTCTTTCAGGACACCAATGAGCAATCCACTCGTATTATCGAAGACAGTATTTATGTCAGAATGTGATTAGGAACCAAATATTTCCTAGGTGCAAAGAACGATAATTTTTTTATTGTAAACACTGAGTCTTCCACAGGCGTGTAGTACTTTCGTATCGCGAGATAATATTTAGGGCGAACACATCAGCTTCAAGAATGACAATAGTCGCGGTGTCTACATGGAAGACATCAGTACGATGTATATTAACTTCAGCCATGCCTACGGAGAGGCATTTGTAAGTTTTAGTCAAACTTAGCATGGCGTATCAAATATGTTTTTACTTGTATGCTATTTTTGGCTTAAAGGTATATACACTTTGATTTTACATGTAAATGCAACAAACGTATTTGCAATTGACTGCTAAAACAAAGGCAATCAGCCGGACAGACAAGATACTCTTTTAATTTATGCACACCAATGCAAATGAGCGAGAGGGATACACAACCTACCTGTGTTAAGTTACAAGCTTAAATTTATAAAAAAAAGGAAAGATATGTTAAAATTATGCACATGCACAGTTTTTTCAGCTAGTATATTAACTTGTTCAAATGCAGTAACCAGATACAATCTCGAGAAAATATTTCTAAAGAAAACACAGACAATTTGTTCATATTGCATTTCCATGTTTACGCTTATTAGTAATCATTATTCATTAACTTTGCATCATTTATAGTAAGAAATGCAATTTGTTGCTAATAATGTAAATGCTTATATTCAATTTCGATATATGTACCTTTTATAGAACCATCCGGAATGTCAACCGTGTTCAATGATTGTTCAAATGTTGGCGTGTCGGCAACGTCCTGTATTAGTATAGTAACACTTGCAGTACCTGTAGCGCCCATTCCATCCTTGGGGCGTGCTCTGCAATGATATACAATGCTTTGAAAAATCAAATTGAAACACTGAAATAGACATGTAATACCATAAATGACCATACTCATCTACATCACATTTCTCATTTCAGCAAGTATACAGAAGTTATACGAACTCAAACGAAATATTATCGATGAAGAAAATAATTAAGAAAAGTACCAAAAACACGTTTATATATGAATCAGAGACAGGTGTGTGGTATTCACAAAATACAATTCATATCCATTTTGGCTATGGAAAGTTATTCTTGACCTTTAAATATCATTTAAACACAATATTATTATGAAAAAATCGAAAACAAAGTCTAATGTTATCCACCAATACGTTCTTCTTCGAACTCGAAATATATATAAATTACATTATATTTATACATTATTCTTACTCAACAGTTACTTGTGTAAGTGTGACTTGTATGAGCTTCGTAATCAAGATGATGACCAGTTTCGATGAACAATTCTCCAGTGGCATCGATTGTGAACATATTACCCGGTGTCTGACTTGTAATTTCGTAATTAAAGTCGGCACCAGTCGTGTCTTTCGTAGCGTGAAATGTTATACCCAACGGACCGGGTGTATTTTCCGGCACTGCCTTCTCAACAGTACCTTCAACATCCTTTCAACTAGATGGAACTGGACTCTCCAATCCCGTTACTGCAGCACCTGTAACATCATTGAAACAACGGTGATTTATGATTTATTTACCAAATTAGAAACAAAGCGAATCGATCCAGTTACGGCACAGAACCACGAGTCTTGGGTACATGTTTGGCATACAGCACTTCACATAAAATATTGCCTTACATATATTGGACAATTGGGTAACAGAATAGATCAATTTGAAGTTAATGCATATAAACTAAGCAACACAAATAAAGAATTGTTATATACACGCAATATGCAACCCCCTCCAGTCAAGCACTATAGCCACGAGTGAGCACATAAAGGATAACCCGTTTTTGTTACATTCCTCCACGTGTATTTTAATGGAGTTGTAAGAGGTTATATCAAAATATTAATTAGGGGGTAAAATGTCCTATTATGGGAACAGAAAATCCCAGCGAAAGTAAAGGTAAAGAAGGTATCTGGTATACTGTTCCCTCAGGCTACACTGGCAAAGGAATCATATCGGACCAATCGACACTGATTGCGACACGCGATGTTGCATTGGACCGTACGGGTTTATCCTACCCACTGCCCATATATTACATGACCCAGGTCACTGGTGAGCCAAAATAAAAATCCTGGGTTAGTTTAGCAGGAATCCCTTGCACTAGATGAGGCCAGGGTAGCACGTTATGCCAGCAAGACTGCAACTGTACCAGCGCGGTATAGGGATGCATTGTTTGAGAACGGTGCTCCCTCCGGCACTGGACCTTCATAAACTTGTTGTCACTGACCGTTCCAAGGCGGTACTATCTTTGTCACCCTCAATTTTGTTTGTCCGGTGTCTTGGACTTGTGCACTTCATGTTTGGAATGTTTGTCTCTAGTGCATATGTGTTTGTTAAGGTTTTCTGTGTTCTTCTCGTGTATATGCCTGTGCTTAGTTGTGTAGTTGTGTGTGTGATGCTATCTATCGATGGTTTGGTGGTGGATGCGTTTTGTATGTGGCTTTCCCTGCTTGACCTTACTGATTTCTTCATTCTTGTCATTCTTAAACAAGGTTACGGGATTCATATAATTCGAAAAGCAATTTCTAAATTGTATTATTGAGCTGTACCTTTCATTAATAAATTTAACTGTAATCTACGAAAGTTACTGCAACAAGGTATTTTCACTCATAGTTCTCACTCATATTTCTATGGTAATGTTATCTTCAATCTAGGAAAAATCGGGTCATGATTTGTTTATTAAACGCTTTATAACTTTTAGGAAGAAAATTTATGACCCAATTATATTGCAACACACGGCATGCTATTGACCTCTTTACAGTCGGTAGGAACGACCCCCACTTTGATTGCGCGATAACGCCGAGGGTAGTACTCCATGATGGTATACTCATAAATGAAACAGTTGTCAAGCAGGAAAAGACACACACAAAAGGCAACCAACACCACAATACCAACAGAAAGCAAGCAACACATCCACATAATACACACACATGTGCGTACACACGCAAAAAGTACATGTATGAGTCACACAGGAAACACCGCATACAAAACACACATACACCCAAACAGCACCACCACTACATACAGCAAATGTACATGTATATAAAGGACTCAAAGAGACGCACATATATAGCAAACAAACAAAAGGGGGAAGATGGAAGTGCCGTAATGGAACGGTCAGTGACAAATGTCACTGGGGGGGTTAAACCTTACATTCGCCAAACCTTACATTTATTCCATTTCCACCCTAAAAGAAAAACAGTGAGAATAAATGTACCCCCTCTCCGACTAAATCTTTAACAACCGCGATGACAAAAACAGTGGTAGTGTGCATGTAAAACGAAAACAATTAGGTGAAACAATCGCTAGTGCACTGAATAGGTTAGCTACAAATACAGTAACTGTAGAAAAGTAATAAATGGTACGACAAAAACGACATCCGACGTCCTCCTTCCGTTTACGGATTTAAGCGGTCGCCCTCATAGAGTACTAAACATTTCTTGTCGGCATAAAAGCAAAGCGGCCAGTGTGATTGCCAACTGTAAAAGGGTTGACAATCAGACATGCAGTATGTTGTAATAGTTTAGGATCATATCTTTTTTAATGCATTTCTGAACATATTTGATGAAAAAAATGAGAAAATGGATATGGCCAATAATCTTACGAAGTTTGTAAATCACATCATCATACAATTCAGGGAGGGAACTTCACAATATTAAAATCAAAAACATCTCTTTTGTCATAAATTTTAGAAGAAATCATTCAATTGTCAATTTTACAGCGTTTCTTGATCTAGACCTTAAAATTGATAATGGAATAATTTCTTCTAAAATATATGACAAAAAGATGATTTTGATTTTAATATTGTAAATGTTCCTCATCTTGACGGGGATGTTCCCCGTGCCCCATCTTACGGGGTTATATATCTCAACGTATTTGTTTTGCTAGAGCTTGTTCATCTATTGACGATTTTAACAGTCGAATTCGCATTTTAACTGAAAAACTGCTCAAGCAAGGATATAGATACCATAAACTAAGAAAAACTTTCTCTAAATTTTACTATCGAAATCTCTCGCTTATTGGCAAGTACCAATGTAATCTCAAGGCGCTTCTGCGACACGGTATTTCACATCTTGAATTTTATGGTGATGTGATTTACAAACTTCATAAAATTATTGGACATACCCATTGTCTCACTTTGTTCATCAATTATGTTAAAAAATCATTAAAAAGGGATATGATCCTGTAGTACTACAACATACTGCATGTTTGGTTGTCAACCCTTTTACAGTTGGCAATCACGCTGGCATCTTTGCATGTACGCCGACAAGAAAGGTTTGGTACTCTATCAAGGCGACCTGTTAAATCCAGAAACGGAAGGAGAACATCGGATATCTGTACTATTTCGTTTTTGTCGTACCCTTTAGTACTTTTCTACAGTTACTCTGTTTGCAGCTCAATCACTGAGTACACTAGCGATAGATGGATACAGTTTGTTCACTCAAATGTCTTCGTTATATATGCGCTTTACCAATGTATTTGGACGGAATAAGTGTGAGGTTGGGCGACCATAAACCGGTTTAACCACTCAGTGACTTTTGCACTGACCGTTCCAAGGCGGTACTTCCATCTTCCCACTATTGTATGTTTGTTTTGTCTTTGTGCGTCTCTTGATGTTTTTATAGTTATGTACATTTGTTGTTTCCTTGTGTTGCTGTTCGGGCAAATGTTTGTTCTGTATGTGGTGTTTCCTGCATGACTCATTTTTGTACTTTTACGGTTTAGATCAAGACAAGCTGCATAATTGTCAGAAGGGTTAGCTTGATTCAATTTGAGTTCTATGGGATAAACTGTAGGAATCAGAGCATCAAGGAAAGGGTTATCTAGTTAAAAAATATCATCCAAATATCGAGAAGATTCCTTGAAGGCTTTTTATGACATCTTCTTGTGATTGTGGATTCAAACGTAACATGACATCTCTCTCATAGCAGTACAAACACAAATCCGCGACTAGAGGTACATAATTCGTACCCATAGGTATAACAATCACCTGACGGTATATAGCATTCCCATAAGGTACACATATTTTATTCAGAAGAAAGGTTAATGATTCGCAAACTTCTGAGCAAGTCCAATTGGTGTAATATTTCATTTGCTCGTCAGTAAAGAAAGATTTATCAGCGTTATATGCCAAAAATGATGCGAGACGAAAACATCAAACACCAACAAAAGCACAAACACAAAGGAACAGATACATCCAACAAACATAAAATCAAGGGTGACAAAGAGACTACCACATTGGAACGGTCAGTGGCAAAACCACCATTGGGGGTTCAAATCGGTTCACGGACGTCCTAACCTCACGCTTATCTCAAAGTCACTCTAGCTTAACAGATAGTGTAAATAACGGTATCCCCGCCAGACTTACGCACACCATAGAAGACGGTAACACAGGGCAATATGTATAACATAGAATAACATCAATTTTTTCTATGGAGAGGTGATCTTCAAATTCGAGAAGATTCCTTGAAGGCTTTTTATGACATCTTCTTGTGATTGTGGATTCAAACGTAACATGACATCTCTCTCATAGCAGTACAAACACGAATCCGCGACTAGTGGTACATAATTCGAACCCATAGGTATAACAACCACCTGACGGTATATAGCATTCCCATAAGGTACACATATTTTATTCAGAAGAAAGGTAAATGATTCGCAAACTTCTGAGCAAGTATAATTGGTGTAATATTTCATTTGCTCGTCAGTAAAGAAAGATTTATCAGCGTTATATGCCAAAAATGATGCGAGACGAAAACATCAAACACCAACAAAAGCACAAACACAAAGGAACAGATACATCCAACAAACATAAAATAAAGGGTGACAAAGAAACTACCACCTTGGAACGGTCAGTGGCAAAACCACCATTGGGGGTTCAAATCGGTTCACGGACGTCCTAACCTCACGCTTATCTCAAAGTCACTCTAGCTTAACAGATAGTGTAAATAACGGTATCCCCGCCAGACTTCCGCACACCATAGAAGACGGTAACACAGGGCAATATGTATAACATAGAATAACATCATTTTTTTCTATGGAGAGGTGATCTTCAAATTCGGGGTAATATCATTTTTTATTAAACGCTTTATAATTTTAAAAATGAAAGGTTACGACCGAATTTTGTTGCAACATCCTGCACATTTGGTTGTTGACCCTTTACAGTCAGTAGCTACGATTCCCTCTTTGCTTGCACGATGACGCCGAGGGTAGTACTCTATTAGGGTAAACTCATTAATCCAGAAACGGGATGAGCTTACGAGACTCGTGTATTGCCTTTCTCTTTCATGTCCTTAACGGCTTCCCTGCAGATAGTCTGACTTCAGCAAAGTGATTGGATACATATTTGCTGGAATTTCTCATTTGTTATGCTATGTTTTACATATTATCCTGTGCCCCGTCTTCTATGTTGTGGGGAACGCCGGTTGGGATTCCTTTATTGACACTGTTTAGAATGGGTGACATTGAGGTAACCCCCTTTGGTTGATTTGCCACTGACCGTTCCAAGGCGGTACTTACTTTGTTACCATTACTTTTATGTTTGATTGGTATCGTCTGCGTTTGTTTATTTTTAACAAGTTCATCTCATGTATGTTTCTGTGTGTCAGTATGTGTGTGTGCATGTGTGTGGTTTTGCATTACTTGATTTCTATCGATGTTTTTGTTGATGGTTGCGTCTTGTGTTTGGCTTTTCCTTCTTGACAATACTAGCCTGTGCTACGTGGCATGGGTCGTGTTGCATTTTAATTACTACCCATGAACATACTCAGTAAAACCCCGAGTCTACAATTTCTCTTATTAAATTGCTACTTTAGCTTTTGAAGGATCTCCCGATTTCAGAATATATGTACTTCACAACAGCAAGTGTTAAGTGCTTGTGTGGCGGCCGTAAGAAGACAACCTGTGCTTCATTCTCAGAGTTGTTATATTTTCTGGTCCTTCTGGATCATTAGTTTTGATGTTATTACTTTCCAAAATGAGTACTGCATAAGCCGGTGTTAGGGGCGTCAGTAGTGATACACTTTAATTACTACTCAAGAACAGACTCAATAAAATCGAGTCTGCAGTTTTCTCTTTTTACATTGCTACCTATGCTTTTGAAGAATCTCCCACTTTCAGAATATATGTACTCCAGCAGGTGTTAAGTATTTGTGTTGCGGCCGTAAACAGTCGTCAATGTTGTTATATTTTCTGGACCTTCAGGATTATTAGTTTTGATGTTGCTGGTTTTGAAAATTGAATACTGCTCAAGCCGGTGCTAAGGGCGTGAGCAATGTTGCAATTAAATTACTACTCATGAACAAACTCAATAAAACAGAGTATGCAGTTTTCTCTTTCAGAATATATTTACTGCTTTTTCATTTTATATCTGTTACACAGAGACAGAATGTCCAACTAAAAGTTACATGTTTTCCAGATTTGACGATTTGAAGATCTTATTTACTAGCCTGTAATATTTATTATATAATATCGCACCGAAATGTGTTTGGTGAAATTATCACACACCGATGCCGTATAAATCATCTTCTTTGTATTAAACTCAATGATTCACAATAGAAATACTCTAGGCATTGCTACATAATGCGTAAAAAAATACATCACCGTATGGATCAGGGCACTTAACTATATTACGTAAAGGTGCATATAAAAGTCAAAGTTATCCCACTTGTGATAGCTTTTTGATAAAATCCATTATTAATTTAACCTAGGGATGTTACGGTTACTGGGTTAATCGTTGACGATTCGGTTCTTTGTTCTAACCGGTTGAAAGTTTTACTAACCGTGAACCGCCTGTAATTATTAGGGAAATCATTTTTATGCCCCCCAGATCAGATCGGGGGCATATTGTTTTTGCCCTGTCTGTCTATTTGTCTGTTTGTTTGACATTTTGAGTGACATGTTAAGGTCAAGATCATCCTTCAAGGTCAGAGGTCAAATATATGGGTCAAATCACCGACTTTAAAATTGGCCATAACTTTTGGACCAGTAGAGATAGAGATTTGATATTGGGCATGCTTGTGTATCTCATGAGGCTGCACATGATGAGGGGTGACATGTCAAGGTCAATGTCATACTTCAGGGTCAAAGGTCGAATTGTCTGTTTCTTTGTCTGTAACTTTAACGCAACCTTAACATTAGTCTTAACTTTTGAGCCAGTACAGATAGAGACTTGATATTTGGCATGCATATGTATCTCATAAAGCCGCACATTTTTAGGGGTTACCTGTCAAGGTCAATGTCATTCTTCAAGGTCAGAGGTTAAATATATGAGGGGCCATAGTGTTTCACAAACACATCTTGTTTTATTTTGTCGTGTCATAGTTATTTTGTTTCCATTTGATACGTTATAATGGCGCAGGTTTCTGATTATTCAGGCTGTAAATCATGTATATGTTATCTTCTGTAATCAAATCGTATGTCATTTAACAAACACTAACTAATTGTTGTTAATGCTAACTGTAATTTTAAAAACTGTCACTATTTCTCAAACATTATTTAAAGGTGACTCTACCTTCCACCTGCCTAACGATCTGTTCGTTTTCAACTTTCTCACGATTTTCCTGATTTCTTTGCAGTGTACACTAGTACGTTTACAAGCATTACGGTAATGTGGAAAGGCCTTCGAACATGCACTTTTAGACCGTATTCATCCATAACTTTAGTTGATAATTGTACTGTAGACCAGTCTAGCGGAAGTTGAGACTCGAAGGATAAACACGATTCGTATTTTCGCTTATCCATAAATCTACAAAAAGTTAATTTTAAAATGAATTGATATATGATTTCGGTCAACATACGAATCAAGCCGATGTCAACGGGTTATTTATAGTCTCATATCGGCCCAAATATGATTAAATTTCCGAACATATAATAAACCAAGCTATACAGTCTCAGATGTAATACTTATATGTCTAAAACGAGCTGAAATGCCTAACTGATTGGATTTTATCTAACTGAATGTCTTTGGGTATACATGTCATCAACAAATAGGTCATCGTTTTTATATATGTCTTTCAGAAGATGGCATGTACATGGTTTACAGCCTCGAATAATCATATACTTGTGCTTTTTGCCCATCCAAATACGTCTTTGCTCCTGCTGATACGGCATCAAATAATGTCATTATTATTTGACGATTACATTATATCGATGTCGAAGCAGGAAATTAGTTATAAAAAATCATACATTTCAGACTAGGTCAAAACGTGTGAACAACTTGGAGCAGGTACTACAATTATACAACATAAACTTCCTTCAATGCATTGGTTAACAATATATTCTGAAAATGGGTGATCCCTCGAAAGCAAAAGTAGAAATGCAAAAAGAGAAAATTGCAGACTCGGTTTTATTGAGTTTGTTCATGAGTAGCATTTAAAAGTGCAACACTACTGGCGGCACGTATGATGCCATACCACTTGTCTTCTTCCAATAATCAAGTTATTTTGGTAACATAAAACCCGCATATACTGCATATTTCAAACATGAAGAAATGTATAAAGCCATTGGATCCGTTATAGATCCTTCTCACATAACAGGCTTACAGAGAGTGAACGGAATGTGGAGAATTTATATTGACAATATTGAAGATAAGGCAGCCCTTATAACAACAGGGGTAACCATGAGGGGGAAAACACTTCAAATACTGAAAACAAATCCGCAGAGGTTAGATTATGAGAACACTGTCCGGATCAGAATCCAAAACATTCCGTTATCTGTGGATGATGGACGTATTACAAGGACCTTAGTTTTGAAAGGGCTTGATGTGATCTCGACATTTCGGGAAAAACTCAGGGTAAACAATAAACTAACCAATTGTTGTACTGGGGACCGTCTGGTAAATGTAAAGTCATCTTCCCTGAAAGAGCCCCTGGAACGGTTTATGCAATTTGGTCAGTTTAAGGCAAAGGTAATCCAGCGAAAAAAAACTGTCAATTGCTCAAAATCTCTTGAAACTGGACATAGTGCACGCGATTGTGAAAACGGTTGGAAATGTTTGAGCTGTCATAATTTCGGTCACAGGAAAGGACAGTGTACTATTGATGATAATGCATCGCAAGAATCCTCTTCAGAAGCCTCTGAGAGTTCAGGCGACGAATGTGAGACACAACGGTCATCTAGCTACACAGGAACCGCAGGTTCGAAACAGGTGCAGTTGCACGGCGATAGTGACCCGTGCACGCCAGTCAATGATAATCAAACTCCAGTTATCCCAAAAGAGGCCCACACACTGCCAGAAAAACGTGTAAAGAAAAAAGCGAAAAAAAGTAAACAAACAGTACAAGGGCAAAGACACATTGATCAGTTCATGAAAAATGGCCCGCACCAAACGCATGCAGTTACTCCACACAAGCAACGGCCAGGAGCAGTAGTGCGATCCCCACCAACCCCGGCTGAAGACTTATGTGATAACACAAAAAATCGCGTAATAAAGATAATTAGCACGAGCTTTCTTGTGATACGCATTCACAATAACAACACAGAACGAACGTTTTTACAGACTATGAGACTGAATCACGATATACAAATGAGTTTCTTAGAAACTCTTTTGCACACAGTGTGCTTAAGCATTACCACTCTCGTTATTGGTAAGGGCAAACAAACTTATACATAAAAGGAATATGTTATATTCGTTAAATAATAAAAAACTATTTTGACTCAGCAATTTACAATACATAATTGGATCCAGATAAGACTCCGAATAAATCGGCGTCGAGTCCGGATCCGGGTTGTTGTTGCACTGTTCGTGTTTGGCAAATGTCATTCATCGGTAGTGTAAGGAGTTGTGTTAGCGTGAGTATCAGCCTGGATCCTGATAGGACTCCGAGGAAATGGGTGTCGCGTCTCAACTCCGAATTCTTGTTACGCTATTTGTGCAAGAGCACTAAATACTTAGCAAATGTCAATCAGCAATAGTTAATGGCGATCAGCGTACAGACTGTTATGGTAGCGTGACAATCAGCTTAGATCCAGATAAGACTCCGGGTAAAACGGCGTCACGTCAGGGTCTAAACTGTTATTACGTTATTTCTGCTAGAACAGTGAACAATTTGGCAAGCGTCAAGCAATAAGTATGTAAAATGTTATACAATATCACTCTGTTCTACATCGTGAGCGTTAGAGCAGACGATGAATTCTACAGTCGACTATGGCAGACAGTACTAAGACTAAATACCTGTAGTTACGTACCTATAGGTCAATGTTTACAATTTAAGTGGGTAGTTGAAGGTATTGTGTGTCAAAAACAGGTTGGATCCTGTTGAGAGGCGGATGAAATAAGCGTCCCATCAGATCCACACTGTTTTATTTTTACACTTTGCTATGTCTCATAACAGGGAAAGAAAGGAAAGGCTGGGTATTAAGCCGAATATTGGTATTTTGTTAAAAAAATTATTAAGCTTGTGCAGACGACACATTCTGCTGTCGTAAACACTGCCCTGTATTTTTTGGTAGATAAACTTGATATTGATATGAGAATAGTGGCAGGCATAAATCATGCAAATTGTTTGAATCAAAAAGTGACTGCGGGTAAACCGTTTTCACATCAGGATCCAAACCGTTTAGGTTCGTATTTCTTTCCATGCTGGAACGACAGTTTCATTGTTGAAATGTCTAGTAAGTTGACATGTTCTTCATACCTGTGTAGATCCAGATCATACGACTTTGGTAAAAGTCACCTGCTCGGGACCTAAGCTTGGTTAGACAAAAACTATTTACATCGATTTATGCAATAATAAATGTTTATTTATGCCTAGTATATGAAAATGCTTCTCAAAACTGTGTAGACTTCGATTATTCGATTTTGGTAAAAGTCGCGTGCTTCGATCTCCGCTGTTTTGTAACGGGCCTGGAAAAGCTCGTTGATTACAAGTTCTCTTTAAAGCGGTGTAGACCCAGATCATTCGACTTTGACAAAAGCCGTCTGCTCTGGACCTTCACAGTTATGTTAATAGTTAAGTGATAAATATGGTAGAAATCATCCGTTCTGGACATTCGCTGTTATACAGCAGAAGTCATGTGCAATTAAGTAGTTTCAAAGTTACACGATACATTTGTAAAAGCTCAGTTGTCCGATTTTATTGACATGTCCGTTAGATACAGAAACATTTCGAAACTGAGTAGCGCTGGGTCAGATGACTTCGGTAAAGTCATGAGCTCCGGAGCTTCACTGGTTGTTGTTGTTACCGTTTTAAATATCTCAGACGCTTCATTGATGCCTAATAAATACACGTGTCCTGCCAAAGTAGTGGAGGCCCAGATATTTCGACTTAAAAAAGGAGAGTCGTTATCCCTGAACCCTCGCTGTTTTGTAACAAACTTGTTTCCTAAATATCTGGTATATTCCAACTGCTTTTCAAAACCGTGTAGACCCAGATCAACTGACTTTAGCAAAAGTCGTTTGCCCTGGATCTTCACTTCTTTGTAAACGCTCATAGATCCTGCGGATTAAATGGCTACTCAGTAAAGGTTTTATTGAAGTGTATGTTACTCATATGTGTTGTAGAAAAGTGGGTAGATTCAAATCAATAGGCTTTGGATCGGTAAGTTACAGCGTGCTATTTTTGTTTAATGTCTCACACTTTGGAATGTCTTTACATAACTGTGTGGATTCAAATCATTGGACTTTAGTAAAAAGTCATCTGATCTGGACCCCCACTGTTTGTAACAGGCGTAGACAAATGCTGGTTTACTGGTTAACATCGATTACAGTCAAAGGTTTTTCAAAACTGTGTAGACCCAGATCATTCGACTTTGGAAAAGTCGCCTGTTCGGGGCATTCGCTATTTGGTAACATGCTATAACAGTTACGTGATAAGAACAAGATCAGTTGACTTTGATAATGATCACATCTTTTTTGTTTGTTTTTGTTTGTTTTTGTTTGTAAATGCTTTAGATGTTGAAATGTCTGGTGAATTTACGTTTCTTTCAGAGTTGTGTAGGTCCAGACCATTAACTTTGGTAAAAGTCATAAGTAAACTGGACATTCGCTGTTTTGTAACAGACTGAGACAAACGCTAGTTTGCTAGTTTACATCAAGTAATGTAATAGTTTGTTGAAATGTTGGGTAGTTGCATATGTTTATCAAAACTCTGTAGCGCCCGATCAGTCGACTATCGTAAATATCGTCTGCTCTGGAGCTCTGCTGTTTTGTTAAAGGTTCGGAAATGTTTAAGACATATGGAAATTTGTAAATGTACGTGTTTGGGAAAAATGTATAGTAGACACCGCTTGCTCTTAGTTACTCATGTAAAACTTATGTCTTAGTGAATTAATAGCAGAAATTTTGCACTGTATATCTCTCAATGCCCAAAGATTAAGAGATAAGGGTAAACGATTGAGACTTAACCAATGGCTTATACACCAACAGGCTGATATTGTTTTTCTTCAAGAAACACACTTTTCTAAAGATATTGTCAAGATTCTATTGGATGATTTTGAAAAATGGGATATGTATCACTCTTTCGGAACATCAAACTGTAAAGGTGTGTCAATTTTAATAAGCAGACAATTAGAAGTCAGTATTATCGATACAAAAGAAGATGATGATGGCAGGTATTATTTCATGAATATAGAAACATATAACAATACATTCTCAATTTTAAACATTTATGTTCCAAATAATAAGAACGCAAGAAATATATTTTTAAACAGCATGGGTACTTTACTCATAGAAAATGCATTGGGTATAAATATAATTGGAGGTGATTTTAACGAAATCAATAACCTAAAAGATAGAATAAGTTCTTCAAAAAAGAAACCAAAATTAAACGAATATTTGAACAAACTTAAAAAGAACACAAATCTGACAGATATATGGAGATACTTACACCCTGAGAAATGTCAATACACATGGAGAAGAAAAAATGGAGTCGAAAAAAGTCGCATAGATTTTTGGCTGACTGACACTAATGTAATTCCACTAATAGCATCCACAGACATAAGACCAGCAGTAATAAATTCAACTGATCATTTGGCTATTTCACTTAAAATTAAAAAACCTTTTAAAAGAGGTCCAGGATTTTGGAAAATGAATAACCAACATATAGAAGATGAAGACTATAGTAATATAATAACAGATATTGTAGAACAATGCAAATGTTTAAATGTCAATGATACACTCAAGTGGGAACTTTGCAAACACGAAATTAAGCAACAATCGATACAGTACTCAAAACAAAAAGCAAGAAAAACGAACAATAGGCTACAGATGTTGGAAAAACGATTAAAAATCTTTTTGTAGACCCAAATTCAGTAGAAGCAAATATCATAGAAACTGAAAATGAAATAAATGAAATATACCACAAAAAAGCAATTGGTGCACAAATAAGAGCTAGAATTATTTTTTTAGAAGAAGGTGAGAAAAACACAAAATACTTTTTAAGTCTTGAAAAATCAAAACAAAACAGGAAAAATATAACATCTCTAATTGTTAATGGAAACCGTATTACAAAACTTGAGGATATTTTAGATACGGAAGAGAAATTTTATGAAATATTATATTCATCTAATGGCAATAAAGATAATATTGAAAATTACTTGGAAACTTCAAACATTAAAAGTAAGTTATCCGAAGACGATGCAAATGTTTGTGAAGGTCCTATTACTTTAAAAGAATGTTTGGAAGCCCTACAAGGAAAGAAAATGAATAAAAGTCCAGGTCTCGATGGCATAACAGTAGAATTTTATCTCAAGTTTTGGCCTAAAATATCTCCGCTTATACTTGGATCATTTTTAGACAATCTACATAATCGAGAATTGTCTCATTCGCAAAAACAGTGTGTATTCTCACTATTATACAAAAAGGGTGATCCGGAAAACCTAGAAAATTGGAGACCTATCTCTCTGTTAAATATTGATTACAAAATTCTGGCTAGAGTTCTCGCTCAACGCCTCCAGAGAGTACTACCTAAAATTATCAACCTAGACCAGCAAGGTTATATAAAGAATAGATATATAGGCTATAACATAAGGCAAATACAAGATATAATTGATTACTCAGAAACTCTAGACATAGATGGAGTTATATTATTTCTTGATTTTAAAAAGGCCTTTGATACTGTTGAATAGGAATTCATGTTTAAAGTTTTAGACAAATTTGGTTTTAAAAATGACTTTATCAGTTGGGTAAAAGTTTTGTATAAGGATATCTGTTCCTCCGTAATGAACAACGGCTGGCAATCGAAGTTTTTTAAGATATCACGTGGTATCAGACAAGGGTGTCCTTTATCCGCTTTAATTTTCATTATTATAGCAGAAATATTGGCCAATAATATTAGAAATTGCAATGACATTAATGGTATTAAAGTGCAACTTAATACATCGATACACTGCCTAAAAATAACACAGTTAGCCGACGACAAAACATTATATTTAAAACATACTGCAGAAATCCCGATAGCTATTGATATTATAGAAGAATTTGGAAAGTTTTCAGGACTCAGATTAAACAAAAATAAAACAGAAGGCCTACTTATTGGAAAACTTAAACAACAAAATGAAATAAATATTTATGATATTAGATTCGGCACAAAAGTAAAAGCGCTTGGAACGTATTTTGGAAATGACAAGCTTGAATGCGAAACATTAAATTGGTCAGAGAAACTTGAATCCTGCCAAAAGCTTATTAATAGCTGGAAACAAAGAAATCTTACACTATTCGGCAAAATAACATTAATTAAATCTCTCATTTTATCGAAATTTGCATATTTAATACAAACCTTACCAACTCCAGATAAAGTAATAAAACAAATTAACTCAATAATATTTGCATTTGTATGGGGAAGTAAAAGTGAAAAGATTAAAAGAAATACGCTAATTGGAAGCAAATTTGATGGGGGACTTGAAGTACCGGATATCGAAACATATGTTAAAACTTTGAAGCTAAAATGGATTACATCCCTTTGCTCCAATGAAAACGCCAACTTTGCTCCAATGAAGACGCCAACTGGAAAATTATTCCAAAGTTCTTCTTACATCAATATGGAGATAGACTTCTGGTATTTAAAATGAGCATCGACTCTATAAAATCCCTTCCCTCAATTAAATATGACATCCCGACATTTTATAACGATATTTAAAGATACTATATCGCATTAAACAACATCAGTGAAATCTCAAAACCAGAAACGTTCTATGAAGTTAGAACTCAAGTCATTTGGGGTAACCAATTTATAAAATATAAAGGGAAATGTTTGGTTTTTATATCATGGATAAAATCGGGACTAATCTGTATAAATGACATAATCGGCGAAAATGGTGATATAAAAGAAACATTATTACATAGAATTCAAAATAAAACAAACTGGATATCGGAAATTACTAAATTAAAATTAAGCATTCCAAACAATTGGAAAAAAGTACTGAAAACGGATGCCTCAATCAATTCGCTGGTTAAAACAGATAATAAAAATATGTTTGGTAAAAACTTAAATATTGATAAATTAAACAATAAAGACATAAAGAAAAAATAATTAAAAACAAATTCGAGCCGCCTTACATACATACATTCTGGGAAACAACTTTCAATTGAAATATTAATTGGCGTTCGCTATATTTTTTCATGAACAAGGTTTTAGTTAACAATAAAATAAAAGCAACTGAAATTCAAACTTATTCATAGAATAGTTCCGACAAACGAAAACCTTTTTAAATGGAAACTAATCGAATCCCCTCTTTGTAAACATTGCAATCAAATTGAAACATTGAAACATTTCTTTGTTCATTGCCCATACCTGGATAGATTTTGGAATGAAATAGAAAACCTTTTTAAAAATCTTGGTTTCTGCATACGTGTTAGCATGTTTGAATTGGTAATTGGTTATAGAATCCAGTTTAAAGAGTATCAAGAAATAAATAAGATTCTATGTCAAATTTTATATACTATATATCAAAGTTACATGAAAAGTGACAGGAGGCGAACCAAAGTAAATTTACTTAGAATATTATATAATGACTTACTTACCCTCATTAAATATCTTGAATACATAAACTCATCTAGGACAATTATAGGTAACTTCAGTAAGGCCTTAAGAGATATTATTTAAAGCATTGTTTAAGAAATACTTTTGATAACAACACAAATCATTAGATGTGATTTTGGTTTTTTCGTTGTTTTTTTACATGTGTGATAGTGTTTGTAAACCCTGTATGTATTTTAATGTTGAAAAATAAATAAACGGGCTGGCTCACGTCAGTTCCAAAAAAAAAACCAAAAAAAAACAGTGTTCCACTTTCCATATATCATTAGAACTATTTTGTTATTGAATATTCAGTAGGTATTGAAATGTGGAATAAATATGAAACAGGAAAAGGGTTCAATAGAATGCAGATGCAATAATGTTGTTTTAACTATTTCGCTGCCAATGTCACATCTGTGATTACCTATGCAAACTGTTTGGATCTTGATAAGACACCGATTAACTCAGCGTATCATCAAGATACAAACTGTTTGTTACTGTACATTCTTGTGTACATGTAATAAGTACTACTTGATGATGAACATGTCATTGTTAGATCGTATTTATGACTATCGTCCGTTCACTTGCTTATCCGATTGCAATGAAATTTGCAAAGTTGTCTAAAAATAGTTCAACTAGCAGTCCTAATACACACCAGTAGTTCTGCTGGATGTCCTACTTCTATCAAGCATATTTTGTTACCCTCATTCTTCCCCATGGAACCAAGTAATACACTCCATACTGTATTATTATTTTGTATTGTGTTAATTTCTCATTTTTACATCCTGTATGTAATGAGAATAAAATCTAATAGTTGTTAAAAAAATCGTCTTTTTAAAACGATAAAAAAAACTCGCTAAAGCTCGTTTTTTATCGTTTTAAAAAGACTCATTTAATAAATCCAATAATCAAGAACACTCATGTAAGATCCTCTATGTACAACTCTTTGTGCCTCTTTGGGTGGATGTTTGAAATCTCTCGCTTATTGGCAAGTACAAATGTAATCTCAAGGTGCTTCTGCGACACGGTATTTCACATCCTGAATTTTATTGTGATGTGATTTACAAACTTCGTAAAATTATTGGACATACCCATTTTCTCACTTTGTTCATCAAATATATAAAACAATTCATTAAAAAGGGATATGATCCTGTAGTACTACAACATACTGCATGTTTGGTTGTGAACCCTTTTACAGTTGGCAATCAAGCTGGTCTCTTTGCATGTAGGCCGACAAGAAAGGTTTAGTACTCTATGAAGGCGACCTCTTAAATCCAGAAATGGAAGGAGAACGTCGGATATCTGTACTATTTCATTTTTGTCGTACCCTTTATTACTTTTCTACAGTTACTCTGTTTGCAGCTCAATCATTGAGTACACTAGCGATAGGTGGATACAGTATGTTCAATTAAATGTTTTTTTGTTATACATACACTTTACCACTGTATTTGCTGTCGCGGTTGTTGTAGATTAGTCGGAGAGGGGATACGTTTATTTACACTGTTTGTCTTTTAGGATGGGGATGGAATAAGTGTGAGGTTGGGCGCCCATAAACCGGTTTAACCCCCCGGTGACTTTTGTCACTGACCGTTCTAAGGCGGTACTTCCATCTCCCTCCTATTGTATGTTTGTTTTGTCTTTGTGCGTTTCTGTTGTTTTTTCTACTTATGTACATTTGCTGTTTCCTTGTTTTGCTGTTCGGGCGAGTGTTTGTTCTGTATGTGGTGTTTCCTGCATGACTCATTTTTGTACTTGTATGCGTTGTTTCCTGCAAAACTCACAAATATATTTTTTTACAAATAGGAGGTTAAGACTATTCCTTTCTCACATGCTACTCCGTTCATAAAGACTACCTGAATCGTTCGATACATCCGGTAATATCGGCCTCTTAATACGTCAGTGCTGAGTACCCTATAATTCCAGGTAAGATTGGAATCTAGATTGATATAGTAAAGTAAAACACCACCTATTTGCATGTATATATATGCATACTTAAATATCAAAGTTATATACACCACGAGACAAAATTAATCTCAAAGTACTCCAAAACAACTATATAATATTAAATTTATTTCAGTTATCTCGTATTACGATTAATTTAGCGTTTTGTCGCAGATATTTTCCTTCATCTTTTTCAGTTCCCCCTTATTTAATATTCATTATTATTTGATGGCAACACATATCGGTTTATTTAGATAAAAGGCACAAATATTTGACCTATTTAAGGCGGTAATTTGAAATCACAGGTGGTAATGTTGGAGGGGATAATTTGAAACCATGTAAATGTCTTTGTAACATTGGTATTAGGTCAGCCTAGTCTAAACTGGAACAATCTGAACACTTGAAACCAATATCAGGATAATGTCAGATACTGTTGTGTTAATGTCTTCCGTGAAGCGTCCACCTCCAAAAAAGACTTAGAAAACACGAAGAAAGTTTGTCCGTGTCCACATCCCAGCCTGGCATTATTTAGCTCTAGGAAGAAAGACATAAGGACCAATAAGTAATAAGCCACACATATACTATTTATTCTAGGATACTTTAATATGAAAGCATGTTGTACACACACAGGGTAATTGGTAATTGTTATAACCTATAGATCCTCATGTATCGATGCAATATTGCATTTCATCTAAGGATATAAGGTATTGGTAAGGTATTGGTCAGAGTATTGGTCTACATACTAGCACGAATTCCACTATCCTATTAACAGGTACACCCTTAATACGTCAGTGCTGAGTGCGTTCATAACGAAATACTTAACTATGATTACAAGTGTGGAACTGGCTTTACTGCGCCACAATCCAACAAGCTGTGAAATTTGTATAACCTGGAACATATTGTTTGAACCGTCTTCCTTATCCCTAAATGGTGGTTATACTAGTCCTCTCATAATTTGACAAACGGCAACTTTGTTTAATGCAAAGTAGACTGTCAGTTAAAGGCTTATAGTAGTTCTACACTTTCATATGTATTCCAAACAACACTGACGCAAAGATCACGATCAAGCTGACACATGTCACGCCTTGTCCGTTTTGGCAACCCACACACACATTCACCGTGGTACTTCCTAGATGGGTTTTACCATTGTCTTCCGCTTGTACAACCAGTGCATACTTTGCCGATCGTGCTGCTGACAGTTTATTGGCTACAGTTATAGTACCGTTCGTTGCATCGATGGCAAAGTCTGTATCGGTGTTGTTTGCCTCTGAAAATTAAACGACGCATACAGTTTAACCTCATTATAGTATCGATAGGAAGAAAAACATTAGGATTATATAAAGAAAATATCTATAAAGCGACAACTCAGAAACTAATTAATTGATGCCGAATTCAATGGTTTTTATATTACCCGAATCAGTCACCTCCTCACTAGAGTTTCTCGATTAGACAGTTTAGAAACCTACACTAAGGGAACTGAGTGTCATATCTTAGGGTTTCGTGTATATTTACATTGCGAATAACATCGTATTATTCCTAACTAATTCTTACATCTAAACCTGCGGCATATTTATTTCAAAAGTACAAAAATGAGTCATGCAGGAAACACCACATACAGAACAAACAGTCGCCCGAACAGCAACACAAGGAAACAGCCAATGTACATAACTATGAAAACATCAAGAGACGCACAAAGACAAAACAAACATACAATAAGGGGGAAGGTGGAAGTACCGCCTTGGAACGGTCAGTGACAAAATTCACTGGGGGTTAAACCGGTTTATGGACCCCCAACCTCACACGTATGCCATCCCCACACTAAAAGACAAACAGTGTAAATAAACGTATCCCCTCTCCGACTAATTTACAACAACCGCGATGGCAAATACAGTGGTAAAGTGCATGTATAACGAAAACATTTAAGTGAACAAACTGTATCCACCTATCGCTAGTGTACTAGAGTAACTGTAGAAAAGTAATAAAGGGTACGACAAAAACGAAATAGTACAGATATTCGACGTTCTCCTTCCGTTTCTGGATTTAAGAGGTCGCCTTTATAGAGTACTGAATTTTTATTAGCGTTGACAGAATTGTAATCTTTATCAAGTTCCTTGTTTTTAATTTCATTTAGAACATCTGAATGTGAAGTTGTGTGAGACTATTGTAATGACGGGCTACTCGTAAATAGGCCTGAATGCAAAACAAATAATAAAGGTTGGTATAATCCATCTTGTATAGTACTGATAATGTTTGTAAATACTATCTCTACTTTATTCGACTAATGATGAACACTTACTAGCTTAAGCTATAGTATCCATATGCAGTAAAAGTCCCTCCAATGCGACCAACAAAATGAGGTATAATACTCGGTCTTAGAGACAGATGGTAGCATAATGTAGGAAAAAAGTAATGCAGAAATATCCAAAGGAGCTTTCTGCATCAATTTAGTCCTGCATCAAGCAACCACCTGATTCTAAATTCACTGATGCTTCCTCATTAAGTGGTCCTACTTTGTAGGAGTATTATGTTACACTTTTAGTTTGATATATTATTTATACGATTGTCAAGTACACGTATTAAGTGTGAAAAACCCTTTACAAACAGCATGATACAATGTCCTCTGAAAATAGGAACCAATTTTTTTTACAGTAAGGCCAGGTTTAAATGATGATTAACTTAACAAAGTTTGTTTCTTAATGCCGATACAAAACATCCAGTAATTATATCTACCGTAGGATTGTTAATAAGACCATTTTCAACGACATATTTTATGAACAATGACTTGACCTTGACAATCACCTATTGTACGCATTTGCCAACAAGGGATATCAAGATCAGACATGTCTGGTTCGTTACTGTCAAGGTAATATATGTTTATAGCATGCATCATTCTTTTACTATTTTAATGGGTATTGTGTGGTATGAGTATTCATCACGTTACGGGTTAAGTATATATGCATTTAGCTTTAGAACAAAATTTACTATACATACTGGTCAGGGCGTACGAAATCACAGATGAACCATCCCCATCCGTTGCTGTCACTGTGGTGACAAATGTACCTTAAATGGTAGAAAACAATGCTCACATATGTTTCAGATAAATAATTCACATTTGTTTAAGTAGCGTTCGAGGAGCGTTCATTATCAAATATTTCCTCTGGTTAACTTCTCGGTTAAAGTAAAAGGCTGGAATCGTACTCGAGCATTGAATTAAGAATATTTCTATCGAGCACATGGTTATTTCGAGTATTGATGTCTTATCGGTTTCTTGTTTACGTGTGCCGAATGTGTTGTAGTGTATCTTTAATACACATTCCTGTAAATGTGAAAATCTCAATGTGGTACACATATTAGTTAAATGTTAATGTTTTCAAGGAAACCGATTATTGCTGATGAAACAGGGAACTTAATACTTTTGTAAACAATTACAGTAAACACCTCTAAACCGGAATTGTAGTAGAGAAGAGTTTACATGTTTTCAGGTAGGCGACTGCCTAATGCAGGGTGAAAGTCCTGCAGATATCACTTAGAAGAGTTTTCTGCCTAACTGTTGCTCTGCATAAAGATGCCACCTGTGTCACAGACAGATCTTCATACCAAAATGAACGTCAGGTTTAGGGGGGTTGTATCCTAATAATAAATTTATGTTGAACACGTCATGTCTAACAGGGTGACAATATCGACAACAAGAACTGAATAAAATATGCACATTTACAAAAGTTCATGTGTACATTTTCTAATTGTTTAGAATGTTACTGGTCTAATAGTATTAGCCAAAGATAGGATAACGCACAACATTGCCCACTTTTTAACAATTAAGATAAAAAGTATATGAGAAACCGAAATTAACAGTTGGTATGTCCCATAAACTGGTATTAATGCCATATGGCTATGATACAATTTGATACCCTTACCTTTCGTGGAATTGTTTGGAACATTAACTGTGTATGAATGCTTCTTAAAAACTGGAGTAAATTCATTGACATCGGCTATTAGTATAGTGACAGATGCTGTCGCTGTAGTATTGTCTGCAGCTGTGGCTCTGTAAACATATGTAATTCTGAGGATATTTTACTGGAATGACTTCATGAAATACGCAATACACACCACAACGACAAACATTAAAATAGAATTACGAGTCGTAGGATACATTTGCATTTTTCACAACCAAAAGCAGTTATGTTACCTTAACATTTACACTTAATATGACTGCATTAATTGAAGCAACATTTCGTATTACAGCAGGAGTATACGACTACTCGCATATACCTTAACATAGATCTATCAATTTCAATTAAAATTAAAATAAGTCTACACCAATCAATATATAGGTAACATTCTTACATCACGATTATTGTGTGGTTTGTGTAAGCCTCGTAGTTCAGCGTCTCGCCAACGATAACAGATAGCACTCCAGTTTTACCATCGATAGAAAACACACCGGCCGGTGACTGGCTTTTTATTTTGTACGAGACACCACCTGTAGCTTGGAAGGTTATACTCAACGATCCGTTTGTGTTTTCGTCAATTGATGTAACAGTGCCCGTTGCATTGACCGTAGAAGTCATTCCTGTTACTGGCCCGGTCCAGCCCGTAATTCCAGTATCTGTAACAGTGACAATGAATGATGTTTGAACAATTTCTAAATATAAGATTTTTTGCGAGTGCATGTTTGTTATATTTTAATACTAATAGTGACGGGCAGCTAGTGGTGTACGTAAACGTGAATGAAACTGTTGACATGAATGGAAAAGTAGTAAAGTCAAGCAGGCAAAGCCACATGCAAGACGCAACCACCACCAAAACACCGTTAGACAGCATGACACACACACACCCAACCACACACGCAAACGCACACACACACACACACACACACACACACACACGAAATGAACACAGAAAACACCAAAAGACACACAAGAACCAGGGACAAACGTTCCACACATGAACAAATCACAAGCACAAAGACGCAAGGCAAACAAAAGGAAGGGTGACAAAGAGAGTACCGCCTTGGCACGGTCAGTAGCAAAAACACCACTGGGGGTTTAAACCGGTTTACGGACGTCCTAACCTCACACTTCTCTCAAAGTCTCCCTAGCTTTACAAATATTGTAAATAAAGGTATCCCCGCTGGACTTACCCACAACATAGACGACGGTGAACTAAGGACAATATGTACAACATAGCATAATAACTGTGACAATCCGTCAAATATGTACTCAATGACTTTGCTGAAGTCAGAGCACCTGTAAGCCGTTAAGGGCACAACAGGGAAAAAGTAATACATGAGTCTGGTAAGCTCATCGTGTATCCAAGAGTATACCATCATAGAGTACTACCCTCGGCCTGTCATCGCGCAAGCAAAGAGGGAAGCGTAGCTACCCACTGTAGAAGGGTCGATAACCAAACATGCAGTGCGTTGCAATATAATAGGATCATAACCTTTTTTTTAAATGTTTAAATGCGTTTTATAAACAAATCATGAACATGGATATGACCCCGAATTTTCCTAAGTTTGTAGATAACATCCACATAAAATTCTGGTTGAGAAATGCCTTGTCGAAGTAACGTCCGTAGATTGCAATTATATTTATTAATGAGAGGTAAATTTCGATAATAAAATTTAGAAAAAGTTTTCCGAAGTTTGTGATATCTGTAACCTTGCTTAAGACGTTCATCAGTCATAACTAAATTACGTCTGTTAAAATCTCCAAGCAAAGAACAGGCTAGGGAAAACCTAATAAGTTGAGATATATAAACCCCATAAGATGTAGAACGTGGCACATTCCCATCTAGAAAAGGATAATAAACAATTTTAAAATTAAAATCTTCTCTTTTATCGTATACTTTGGACGAAACTTTATCATTTGTAATTGAAAGATTCAAATCTAAAAATGAAGCATTAAGGTCAGATTGATTAGCTTTGTTTAAAGACAGTTCGTTTGGGTAAATTGAAGAAACCATAGTATCAAAATAAGGATTATCTAAATTCAAAATATCGTCTAAATACCTTGAAGTTTTATTAAAAGCATTAGCAATATCGGTCTGTGTATCAGGTTTTAAGCTAAGCATAAAATCCCTCTCGTAGCAATATAAAAACAAATCTGCAACAAGAGGGGCACAATTTGTACACATGGTATACCAACAACTTGACGATATATGGTATCCCCATAACGCACAACTATAACATCTAAAAGAATGGTAAGAGATCTACAAACATCAAGGCAAGTCCACAGTGTGTAATGTTCAACTTCTGAATTCGAAAAGAATGAACGTTGAACATTACAAGCAATGAACATTTTGTTTTCTCTTGCAAAGGTGTTTTCTATTAATTTAATAAGTTTATCCTTTATGAGATGGTGAGGTAGAGTAGTATAGAGAAATAATAAGTGTTCAGTAAAGAAATGTTATACTGTTCATTTTCAAGTTTTGTTAAAACATCATTTGAATTTTTTATGGACCAAAAAACATTAATACCAGTATTTTCATATATTTTATCACAGTAGCGTTTAACATGTTCTTTGATCGTGGTTAGACAGGACGTCAAAAGTATAGATAATTTAGTAGTGGTACAACAGCTAGAGTTGGCAATAAAACGCGCCTTATAAGGGTTTTTTTGTAGTTTCGGAATCCAGTACAAAGTAGAAGGTTTATGTTGTTTTATGTTAGGACCAGACTTAAAATTATTGCACATTTTTACATGTTCCGAGACTATATCTTTTTCAGGTGTTTGAACTGTTATATAAGATTTTGAATCAGTTAGCTCCTTCTTTAAAACATCAACATAATACAATCTTCAAATATAAATTACATTGTTTGATGCCTTGTCAGCAGGAACAAAAACATAATCTGAATGAAAATTAGAAATGTTTTTCTTCAAGTAGCGAAATGTAACTATAGGTCGAGGTGGTAAAAGATGGTAATTTGATTTGTAAAAAGTTATTCGCGTATCAATAATATCGAAAATACATTTCTTCCAATCCGAAAGGGCATTAACAAGAATATTCCGATCGGTCCAGTAATGCATGAGTTCACACAGGGACACATTTTGATAATGTATTACAGTGAACCACATCAACATGTAATCTGATACACTAAGAAAGATAGAGACAGACATAGATAGACAGACAAACACACAGACCCAGAGAGACACAGACTGAGAGACAGAGAGAGATAGGCAAACCGACAGACATACATACAGAGACGGGAATAGACATACATACACAAGACAGAAACAGAGGCAGCCAGCAAAATTTACATTGTTGTATATTTTAAAAATATCGTACTTTAGATTTTGTTCATTTACATGTGGAAGTATTCACATATAACATAAAACATTGCCTATTGCATCTATCTTTGTAAATAAGTTATTATAAACTAACTTGAAACTGACTTGATGCTCAAGAACATTGTGGGGGAATAGTTGTTTGTACCGATAAATTGAAATCAATATTTTTAAATCAACGAAACTGTGTCCGCTATTCACAGGACTGCGTCTATGATTAAGTTAAATATCAATGTGCAATTTTCTGTCAAGGCTGACGCATTTTCGACTGGCCGTGTCAGGTATTGATATCAACACCGTATAAAAAGGTATTGGTTTGATTTAAAGTCAATTGTCCTATTCTGGTCACATTCACGGATCGTTAATTATTTGAGGAATATCAAATTCTCCGAATAGTACATTTATCATCAACAAATAGAACAACGACAGTAACAATTAGTTTAACCATTCGAAAGTATTCACGAAACGCCGAGTCTGACTGAAACTTAAGGCTCAAGCTCAAACTCAATATGCCGACATCTCAATCATGCCTCGGCAAAACGGAATGACATTTGCCATAAATAATTATTTTACAGATTAAATTGACATAATCATTTCTTAAGTTGATCAAAACAGTATTGTTCAAG
This sequence comes from Azorinus chamasolen, assembly GCA_963576725.1. NCBI lineage: Eukaryota > Metazoa > Mollusca > Bivalvia > Cardiida > Solecurtidae > Azorinus > Azorinus chamasolen. The sequence goes on from OY755253.1 coordinate 13,922,078, forward strand.
TTGTGGTAGTTTCCATTCTGAGTCTTGAGTCTGGGTTTCAGACTCAGTGCTTCGTGAATACGGGCTGAACTATCAAAGAGGAATTTAGTCCGATGCTTATTCAAAGGTAAAACTCATTCAGTATGAAATGGGTATAATTTGTAAGGATTTTGAATAACAAACAGTGCAGACCCTAATCATATGACTCTTCTAGGAGCCCCGTAATCTTATTCTGCACTGTTTGCAAATGACGGTCAGCTTTGTTCTAATATTGACTTAGAATCAAGCTTTGATTTGCGTAATATTAAACTTACATTCTTGTAATGCATATTAAAACAGTACCTTATAGTAATGGTTATGTGTAACACTAATGTGTTATTAGTATATAGAAATTGTTACACATTAATCTAACAGTCAGACAAAATTAGGGTATACATAATGTATAATGTGAAGAACAGTTTCAATCACAGATTGTTGTATAAAGCGGAATGTAGACATTAGTTCACATTGAAACAGTATACACTGGAACATGATCACTACGAAACATTTACATATCACATTGTTATAATGTTTGATTTTATTCGTATTCTTTGTAAAGATGTACGCCCTACATGTGCAATTCTATGCATTTGCAATCAGAGTATCCGACCAGATGGTTCCAGTAGGAGTCGTTTCATCCGGGACTTCTCCGTGTGCCTGAGTAGTAATGACTATTATGATTCTACAGTTTCTGCCACGGCCAAATATCAATGTGTTCGTGTTATATTAAATATTTTATCTAATTGGTAATCATGATGTTTTTACATGAATATTCATGGAATTAATTGTTAGGTGATAACTAAATATGAATATCCCATTATAGAATATAAAACATGCAAAAGGCAAATGCAGTCTCATTAATTTTTGCCAGTAAGAAAATTTCGCTGTAATGAATGCTGTTATGTCTAGAGTTGACTTTATATTTAACATGGTAGTTTTTTTCCAGACCATTTGCCGATAATTCGAACGTCGTTAAAAAGTAGAAAGCAAAACAGGATTTGCGCACTCACGTTCGCACGTACGCATATACGCGCACAACACAAACAACGCAGACACACTCGCACTTCACATATTTTTGTTAGTTTGCTCATTAATGATCTAGGGGAATTTTCAACGTCAGCTTAATTTGACTTTCATGGGCTCAGCAATATCCGGTAAAATTGCATTTGACAATTGAGCTAGGTATACCATTCGAAGTCAATTTATATAAAATACGAGTGGTTATAGAATGTTTTCTAATCTTGAATTAGGGATTTCATTCTGAAAGGCACACCCGTGGCATATATGCATCGTGAACTGTTAGTAAATGAAGATCAGTGAAAATTCAGTTGCAAGAGACTAAACTAGCGACACATGAAACACAAACATATAGAACGATATAAATAGATCAACCAAGATCAACTGATTCGATTTTACTCATAGTTATGATTAGTTGAGATCTTGTAGCCATGCCCATTTTTTGCGAATATATCGTGGACCGATACAACACATTAGGTGCTAGGTGATCTGTTAAGGTGGTAAATTATGCGAACTTGGTGAGTCAAAGGCATAAGACATACTGGTTTGTTTGGATATCCCAATAATATAAAAATAATCGATATATATTACCATTCAGGTTAATAGTATTAGCGTAAAGACAATGTCAAATATGCAAGATTTGATAATACAATGCACACATAACTCTATATAAATCAACCGATCCGATTTCGCTCAATATCGAAATTGGGATAACTCATAACTGTAGATGCTACATTGTTAACGAATTAACGATGAGAGCTTGACGATGTACATAGAATTATGAATAATCCTAAAACTTATTGAGAATTTGTACTGAAATGAGCTAAGTGTCGAACGACGGTCCTTCAATGTAGAAAGGCACTGGCGTTGTTATATTTTTCCAATGCTTGATATTACCTGTAGTGGCAAAATGTAATACAGCTAGAAATCATTAGAATAAAACAACACTATATTATCAGATAATGTAAATTATAAAAAAGTTAGTCATATGTCTATTGTAATAATTAGTATTGTTTAATTTCGTTATTCAGCCTATATTTACTATTATTTGTTGAGAAACTGCTTATTGACCTAGTTAAATACGATTCCATACCGCTGAATGATATAGCTGCTGTTTGTTTGTGAGATACTGAAAATGAGTACAACAACATAATTGCAGTGTGCTCATTTCACTTATATTTACAAAACAATCTAAGACTGAATGTAAAGGTAGTGTTACATGACGTCGAATGATTATATTGCGTTATTGACTATTGGACTGTGCTTATTGTGTTAATAATTACAGTTAGTTAATTGACTTTGTCGAACAGTGCATTTAATTTAATATTTAATACATTATTCAAATATGTGTTCCTATATTATTATTTCGTCAAAATAATTCTAACGCTACGATCTTTCACACGTACAGTTTTGTAGTTTTTCCTTTGATTAATCCAGAAAACATGCTGCAAGTTGCATCACCAAATCAATGTTTTGAGATAAATATGAAATTTGGAGCGTCAGGTAGTCTGGATTGATTGCTTGTTCGTATAATTAATTTAAAATCGTGAACGGTTTCCTTTTCGAATAAATGTCCAGCGTAACCAATATATATATTATACTAAATAAGTGTGATAAATCATATTTAATAGTCCGAACATTTTAGTCCGAAACCTAACAAGTACTTGGTACATTATTGAATAACACATTTATTAAATTAGATTTAAATGTATGTATAGACTCGTTCGTTTTATTTTTAACGTGTATTAAAGAAAACATGCCAAACCCAAACAACACAACACTTTATTATTATAACATTGACGATTAGCGGCAGACGGTAACAAACATAACTGTAATATTCTACTTACCCCCTGTTCCAAAAAGGCTGAACACAAACACAGCTACAGCAATCTTTTGAAACATGATTTGCAGATATGTTACCCTATGATCGCGCAATAGCGCAACAGTTGAATATTGTCTGCTATATACTGGTTTCAAAATACGTTGTCAAAGAGATAACACAAACAATGAGTTCGCTTATTTGTTGTAGTGCGTCGTATATCAACCAGGGGACTGTTTTTTCTTTGGTAAACCTTTAAGAAGCTGTTTTTTGTCTAAACATATCGTCATTCTTTTGAATTTTGATCTACTCTTAAGTCATGTTATGAGTGTCAAGTAATTTGGAGACTGTTGAGATGACGGGTTACATGGTATCTCAGCTGACATCTTGCTGTCTGATTTCTTGAATTACATCACCAATTTGCACATACCACGTTAAAAGACGAATGCACTTTATACACACTATTGACAAGCTTAACCCTTTCCCTCATAAAAACGTGTTTTCACGCATTTGTATACAGAGTAGACCTAGATCAGAGGGCTCCTAGAAGAGTAATCTTATCTGGGTCTGTTCTGTATGCTAATAACTTTTGATAGATCTGGTTCTTTATTTTTTTTAAATGGCTACACTATCCAACCTTCTTTATTTCATTATGACTATTATGTCCATGAATTATCAGTACGTATTGAAATTTGGAAACAAACATGGAACAGGGAAATGTTTAAAACAGCTACCGATTTTCAAGCACATTGGCAACAACAATTTTGATGGAAATTGAAAGATAACGATTAATATATAAAAAAAAAACCACCGATAAAACGATGTTGCATGTTTGAATTATTTTTTTCCCTCTGTATGCGGTGTGTTCATTTCTGAGTTTCGCCCGTCGCCCACAATCATCTCCGCTGGCTCACCAATATGTGTCGTTCTCATTCCATGCCTCCTCGTAGTCAGTGTCGTACACGATTACTCGTGATTTGTATCCACAATTTTCTTATCGAGTTGCCCCTCCTAGTCATGGTTACCCAAGTGTGTTCACACTCATATTCGGATAGATTGACTCTTCATATGCTGGTGGAATCTACCCAGCACTTTTCTCATATACCAAACACTTTTCCAATTGGGCTTGGTCTGTCGGACTCACTGTGGCAAGCCGTGTCACAAGTAAATGTGGGCTATTGTCTACTGTTCGTGCACTTAAAGCTTCACAGACAGTAGTTCACAGACTCTGTGGCAGTGGGAGACACAGAAAAGCGTCTCTGAAAATTCCGGGAGGGACCATTTGTAATATTATATTAAAGAACAAACATCAGGTAGATTGAATATAATTATATTACATGAATTGAAACACTAAATGGAATTTTTACCTGCAGTCCAATTTTGGCTTCGAACAGAATTAGGAATGAGTACCGTCAGGGAAGTATGAAAAGAGATGTCGTCTGAGTAGTATGTAAAAGGGTGTTATCAGAATACTATATAAAATGGTAATGATAGTATGTAAACGGGTATCGTCGGGATAGTATGTAACGAGCTATCACCGGGATAGTGTGTCAAATCGGTACCGTATTGGTAGTATGTAGAAGGGTACAGTATTTGTAATTGTAACATGGTTGAAATGTTGTGACTCGACTGGGACTCGAAGCTAGGGCTTCTGGCTTACCATGCCAACACTCTACCGCCTGAGCTACCAAACCACACAGTAAAGCCTATCGACTTGTTTCACCACAGTCTCTACCCGACTACACACACACCCTCTACACAATAATGCGACCCGAATTCTTACTCAAAGAACACTCCACGAGTTTATTATTACACATAATGTTCATATAATTTTCATACAAATCACCTTGTTTGTTATTTACGTTAGACGCCAAATGTAACATGGTGAAAAAGTCGTGAACCGACTGGGATTCAAACCCATGGCATTTTGCTGACCATATTTACACTTTACCGACTGAGCTACCAAGCCACACATTATTACACCTAACCATATCGTACTTAATGCATACAGAATAACCATAGAAATGTAATGATGGGGTACAACTAAAGCAAGAACCACGACGTCCTCCTTCCGTTTCATATTGTACTCATACGGTGCTAATACTTTTCTGCCGTCGTACATGAAAAGTGGACAGCGTTATTGTGTTTGTTGAACATAATTGATGAACAAAATGCGAAAATGGGTATGTCTGATAAACTTACGAAGTTTGTAAATTACATCACAATTTAATTCCTGATGTGAAATACCATGTCACAGGGGCGACTAAAGAATTATCTTATACTTGCCAATATGTTTGATGGTGAAATTAAAAAAAATGTCCTTACTTTATGACATAAATATCCATGATTAATCAGTGTTTCAGTTAAATTGAGAAGTCGACTATGACATTCCTCAACAAAACAACAAACGCCTGCAAAACTTTTCAGTGTTGTTATACCTTCTGACCCTTCGTGATCATGAATTTCAGTACATCTTGTTCTAAAAAAATGAATACTGATTAAGCCGATCCTAAGGGGGCGCGAGCAGTGTTGCACTTTCAATTACTGTTCATGAACAGACTCAATAAAACGGAGTCTGCAATATTCTCTTGTGTTGCAATTTTTGCTTTCGGTGGATCACCTCCCTTCAAAATTTATAATCTTCACAACAGCAGGTGTTAAGTGCTTGTGTGGCGGCAGTAAAACGTCGTCCCGCACTTCATTCTCAGTGTTGTTATACCTTCTGATCCGTCGAGATCATGAATTTCAGTACATCTTATTCTGAAATTGAATACCGCTTAAACGGGTGCTAGGGGGCGTGAGCAGTGTTCAATTACTGCTCATGAACATACTCAATAAAACGGAGTCTGCAATTTTCTCTTTTGGTATTGCAATTTTTGCTTTCGGGGGATCACATCCCTTCAGAATTTATAAGTTGAAATATGTTAACTTCGTAAGATGAAGCATGGGGAAGATCTCCATCAAGATAAAGGAAGTTTACAACATAAAAAATCTCTTATGTCATAATTTGGTTTAGATTAAATAATCCCATTGTCAGTTGTAAGGTCTAGATCAAGAAAGCTGCAATATATCTTTGTGCACCAGTTAATTCCCTCTTCTAAACATCATCATTGTACAATCATCACGTAATTATTATATTATTTGATGCTTTGACAGCAGGAGCACGGACATAATTAGAATGAACATTCGAAAGGTTTTTGTTCAGATATCGAAATGTAACTCTTGGTCGAGGTGGTAATAGACCGAGGTTTTTGTGTCACCTGCCGATAGTTAGTGTGTCACTTAGGGATAACTGTTCCGTCGTCTATCTGTATGTCCGTCTGTCTGTCCGCCTGTCTGGCTGTCCTTCAAACTTTCTTTTTTGACTGTCATTTCTAAACTAATCATTATAGAGCTTTTACATATCACATGTTTATTTCGCTCATTGAGGACCATTGATGTAACTAAGGTCCATCACTATGCACGCACTATCTTTTGAGTTATTTCGCTTTGTTCTGATTTTCGTCACACTTTCTTATTTGGCTGTTACTAATCATTACGGAGCTTTCACATTTTGCATGTGCCTTCCACTCATTGCGCTCCATTGATGTTATTAATATACAGTCACTCTGCGCAAGCCAAAATATGTTTAGAATAACACAGAGAATAAGCGCAGCAGTATCAAACTAGATATTCACCTTCCTCTGTATGTAGGGTTCTGCTTCCACCCGTCCTTCTGTGTATCCATAACTCAACTTCAAACGTGTGTTCAGGTATAGCGGAAATAAAGGTTTTCAGAAGATGTACAGAAATGTATGATGTATACAGGGTGATAGTAAACAGACATTATAAACACAATGACCAATATCCTAAAGTTTTGGGTCCAAACCATAACACCAACTATTGCTATATCTAGCTGTATATCGGTCAAACTAACCAGTAAACATTACTGGAATGAATATATCAAACTAAACCCATATTTACACGTTGTAACCTTCTAGCGGTCATGTATCATATATAAAACTAATATACTAATATATGATCGTGGTAAGACCTCCTGATTCCCTTCCGAAAATGCTATCAAAGCTATACAAAGTAAAACTGAATATCGAGAAAATAAAACACTTGCGCACAGAAACAAAATGATATCACGTATTCACACGCGTATGTATGTATATGTGGGTCCACAAAGAAGAAAACGAAGCAGAAAAAGCCGGAGTCGCCTCAAAGAAAGTATATATATTTATAAGACACTCGCCTTCCAATTCAGTGGTCCAAAATGTATTCCGCTCCAAAAACGCAAGCTATGAAGTCAACGAGATGGTGTGGTCTCTCGCGTCCACCACGCTGACCCAAAGTTGGAGAACCTGTCGTGGTCGCAGATGTAACCAGTGTAGAAATAAACGACAAAACCCGAGTGTAGAATGAAATAGGATTATATAGAGTAGGTAGATGAAAAGGGTCTGTAAAACATATAAACAAAATATAAGTGCAAAGAAACGATAATTTCTAATAAAGTCAGTAAATGCAGCGTTGTCCAATACGCATAAATGCAATATTCAAGCGGCTCCGTTTATTTAACTTATAAAAAACCAAGTAAACTCGCCAGCTGGTCGGAACGTGAATCCTGCTTAACAAACGAAGTAACACTATAGGAGGATAAGCGATGTCTTAACTAGAACTGTTAGAGCCAGAGTGAGAGCCGGAGCTAAATGATGTGTTTCAATTTAACTCTTGTCACATGACTAAAGTAGCCACGTTATCCACGAACGCATATTTCAGACACTCCCAAACCGTTCAGTCTCTCTTAACAACCATGGACATATACAGGTAAAGACATATAAATAATTCATCGGGTTATAGCAAGAGGAATTCGACAATGCTATAGTCTGTTTCAAGATAAAGCGCTGGCAACAGCTCAGGGGATCTACACCTGGGTTACATATATGTAGCATATTTTCGTATCCGTGGTTTTGTTTTAAAGTATTGATGATTAGTGTCAATAACACTTTTGTCTGAATATAATTGACACAGGGTCAAACGTTTCACAATTGCTAAATTGAATTGGATTTAGTCTGTATTTACCTTTTTCAATTGCGTCGTTCTTGCATTTCTGATTTTGCTGTCGAAGGATCTCCTACTTTCAGATCTTATATACATGTACTTAACAACAGCATGTATTAAGTGTGTTTGGGAGCACCATACTTTATTATCGTTGTTGTTATAATTTCCGGTCCTCCTGGATCATTAGTGTCGATGTAATCAGTTTTGAAAATTGAATATCACTAAGCCGATGCAAGGACGCGTGAGTAATGTTGCAATTTTGATAATAAAACCGAGTTGGATCTCCTACTTTCAGAATTTATTGAGATATGAGCAGACATTATTAATTTTGCTATTGGATAAACATTTGGAGACCGATGCGCGCATTGGCAATCAATGGAATACCCAGGCATCTTAAATTACAAAACATTTAGAGACAAACTCATGAGCTTCTTGGACGCTGTGTGTATATGGGGTTCGAAGGCAATGCGACAAAGTGTACCAAAATTAAATAATTTTTGAAGATCAGGAGTGATGTTGTGTACCGCAAAATGCTCTTAAACGCCCTAGGTTTAATACGTCCAAGGTGTAAAACATTGATATACGAAACTGACGTGTTTAGGGTCATTGTCCCCTGACACTATGGTTGATATACGTTTGTACCACTTCAGTGTACTACTGTCTAAATAAGTGACCAACTAAAACGGTTGTTGTTCCAAGGCGATGCTTCTGCTTTCACACTTTTTTTTTTTTTTATGGTAAATGTTTTAATTCTGTTTGCGCTTATAGGCATGTTTTGTCTTGTACATGTATTGCTTTAAAGCAATGTGGGAAACAATGTGTGCCTTTGAACGCACATATCAAGTGTGAAAAGAGCGCTATAAAAATATGGTATAATAATTGCTTCATGTTAAATGGCGTGCACTTTTGTGTGGTGCGATCCCTTTATGACTTGTTGTGCTTGCATTTAGTGGCATTTTCATGACCAAAAATGCTGACACCTAAGTATTCCTTTTCAGTCGTTTAATCGTTTATAATTTTGGTCCAAACTGTCTGCATACATAATCAATGATTCACTATTGGCAGTTAATAGGTTGAGCATCAAACGTTGATTTCATATATTGCACTGTGGGGTATTTATTGTGGTATGTTCCACTTAATATGGTCGTGTGCCTTAGACTTCAGTGCCTTTTAAGCAGTTTCTCTTTGTTATCAAACACAATAGGTATGCAAAATACTTCTCAATTAATAATGGCTTTTCAATATTGGCATCTTTACTTATGTTGTCTGGTATATTACTTTACATTTGGAATTAAGTTAAAGTGGGATAAGTGTGAGGTTGGGTACCTGTAAACCTTGTCTAAACCCCCAGTAGCCACGCTTAGCTACTGACCGTTCCAAGTCGGTACTCCTACTGTTACCCTATGGTCCTATTTGTTATTTTATATAGTTAATATTTTGTGTCTTGGTGAGGGTTTTGTCACGTTTCATATTGTAATTATGCCGTTTCCTGTTTGATGATGTTTCGTACCATGCCCTTTCGTGTGTGCTCTCCCTGTTTGCTTTCCCACATTGTTTTAAAACAAATTGTCAGTTATAAAAGTGTCCAGATAGTGTCCCCATAACTTCAAAACTACAGACTAGATATTGCGAAATAATGTGTCGATATGGCCAACTTTAAGCCTTGTTCAAACATCTATGAACTAATGCATGCTGATATGGAATACCTTCTGTTGATACTATAAATTCAATTTTACTCATACTGTTAAATACAAACATTGTAGTATGTCTGTATCCCCTTGCAGGTTACAATTATTATATAATGCATTTCAATGTGTCGGCTGATGATAAATACAAATCGTACATTACATCATCTTTGACAAGTTTGCGAACATTGTTTATAACGGTTTAATAAAAAACGGTTCTACGGTCTTGCACTGAGTCATTTAACTGGTATTTTTGTACCTTGCACGTTATCTGCCTACTTTGAGACAATAATAAATAACCTATGTCCCTATCTATGAAATACCGATAATGAAAACAGTCAGTACAACACTTGCCACACATATACCATGAGTATAGCGAATGTCGCACATCGTCATTGAATGATACATACTTGCAGACACATTATAAATGTGTTAAACGTGAGGTCATGACGCAGAGTTTCTTAGCTAATTATATAATAGATAAAGTTACTTTGTTGAAATGTTTGAAAGGGCTCTTTTATATTTCAACACAGTCTAGAATAGAATAGATAGAGCAGAGTGGGGATTTTAATTCTGGTGCCACTTCCTCCATTATTATGAACAGGCATTGTAATTAGTATTATAGGCACTCGTTATTACCATATCATTATTTATTAAACGCGTTCTAATATCAACCGTGTATTAACAATTATTACAGTAACAAAAACATTTATTCACAGTCATTTTGTAATTGCAATCTACTTTTGTTATAATTGTTATGATATCGTTTTCGACATTTCATATCACAATCAGTGTCATTACAAATCGTACTGACCATATCTACATGCTATTTTCTAATGCTAATTACACAAACACTGACAAGAAGCTGAGTTACGCGGGGTCTCATTCGAATTCTGGTTATTTGTCACAATAACCAAGACGGTTGACTAATGCAGAATAAAATTCCAAATAAATCATCAGTTGACATCATTTTGGAAAGCTTGAGATGTGTTAAGCTGGTAAATGGTTGAGGCAGCTCAAACACTTCGTCATAAATTGATTGTGTAAACAACAGCTGTTATAAGAAAAATATCTTAAGCTTATTACAAGCACAAATTGGCACACACTGATTACAGAGTTAATTGCAAACGTCATGCAGAGAACACCACATACAAAACACACCGTACCATGGATGGTACTGAAACGTACCATGCCAACAAGAACAGCAAATGTATTTGTGAAAAACCAACGTAGACACATAAAACAAAATAAAATGGAAGGGGGTAGATGGATGTACCGCCTAGGGACGGTCAATGACAAGTGCCATGGAAGCTTGAAACAGGGGTTGAAGCGCCGAACCACATATTTATGTAATTCCCACTGAAGGGCATTCCCACTCTCATTGACAGTGTAAATAGGCATATCCCCTATCCCTTCGACCAATCTACAACAGCTACATAGTCAAATACAGTAGTAAGTTGCATGTGAAACGAAAACATATTTCGAATTTTACAACCTGGATCAGCCTATTGCTAGTGTACCCGATGATTGAGCTGTATGATTTGAATACGGAAACAATCTGGAACGTATTACACGCGTCATGGAAATAAGTATTTATTACATTAGAAACCACTATATAGAGGGTACATTGTCAATGAATATAGAGACCAATAGGATAGGCGTTTCCTTCATGCATGGCAAGGATAACACAGGATGCTCTAAGAGAAGGTCTCCGTATAACTGTCGTTCTGTAGTAAATATTTTGGATTGTCCCTGTAGACGGGTTTTACTGTATAACCCTTTATTTCATGAATATTCATGTAAGAACTAAGCCATCATGAGATTAATTAGCTGATAATCTAAAATGTAATATAAACAAATAAAGGTCTTCGCAGAAACTATTTAATCAGATATTATCGTTTTATCATTCAATACGAGAACAGACAGATCCTGTTCTGAGGTTTTCTGTAGGGGTCATCTGGCCTGAGTCTACTCGACAAAGCCGTTAGGTGTATTTATGGAGTAAAAGGATAACTATATTTGATGTCGTAATAATTATGTATAAGCGCATTATATTCACAGACATCGACAATAGATTCAAACTAAAGTAAAATAGAGTATTGTGTTTGTCTCCAACGACTTGCTCAGATTACCTCCTTACCATTCTGGGCTGTAAATCAAATACGTAAGTGCATATTCGGCATTAAGTGCATTTGAACAACTCTTAAGTGTTGTTAGGTATTACCGGAAATGAAAACGATTTTCAACATTTATTGTTGTATGTACTTGGATAGAAACCAAGCCGTGTGAATAACACACACATTAATTGATCTGGTGATCTCCAACTTCAAAAAGTATCCAATTGATTGAGATATATTGTGTTTAAACATAATCTTCAATGGGTATTACTCTCAAGAATAATTTCGGTTTATCACAACCTTTAACATGCTACCAGGCATGACATGATAACTTAGCAGTTTGATCGAAGTGTAGTGTTTCAAAGTGCGGAGTCTTCTCGAAATCATACAGTTCAGTACTAAAGGTACTATTTCAGTAGGCACTAGAAGGTAGATTTTAGTTTAAAATTAAAAGGACGAGACCTTAAACAGACGAAAAACTGTTAAGCTCCTTAAAGTTTTGTCCTAGGTCATATGGACATGACATTCAAATTTACGCTCTGGGGGGGGGGTATAACCCGGTTGCGAAAAGCAAAGAGTGTATGCTTTTGTTTTTAACCTTGATTGTTATAAGCATTATTATAGCAACCGATTTATTATTAGATTTACAACTTGAGTCATTGGCAAATCTGAAATAACACAATAGATGTTTGTAAAACATGTATACCCCCACACCCCCTGACCTTTGATCTAGTGACCTCAATTATAGAGGTAATCTAGCGGTCATGACTCATCACCACAGCACATTTGAAGATCCTAAGCCGAATCAATGATCATTAATTGATCTGAAAACATTTAACAAGTTAAGGTCATGGTGACCTTAACCTAGTGATCTCAACAACTATAGGGGTCATCTTATGGTTACGACCAACAACCACAGCAAGTTCGAAGATCCCGAACCAAACCATTGAGCAGTTACTAATTGGAAACCATTTCATCAGTAAACGTCATGATGACCTTGACCTTTGACCTAATGACCATAAATCAATAGGGGTCATCTAGTTGTTATGACCAACCGCCACAGCACGATTGAAGATCCTAAGCCAAACTCTTGAGCAGTTATTGATTGGAAACCATTTTTCACCAGTTAAGGTCATGGTGACCTTGACCTTCGACCTAGTAACTTCAACACAATAGGGGTTATCTGTTTGTCATGACCAACCACCACAGCAAGTTTGAAGATCCTAAGCCAAACCCTTGAGCAGCTATTGATCGCAAACCATTTCACCAATGGTGACATTGACCTTTGACCTAGAGACCTAAAAAACAACAGGGCTCATCTAGTTGTCATGACCAACCACCTAAGTAAATTTGAAGATCCTAAGCGAAACCATTGAGCATTTATTGATCATAAACCATTTTAAAAGTTAAGGTCATGGTGACGTTGACCTTTGACCTAGTGACCTCAAAAACAATAGGGGTTATCCAGTTGTCATAACCAACTACCGCAGCAAGTCAAAAGATTCTAAGCCAAACCCTTGAGAACGTGGTGACCTTGGCCTTTGACCTAGTGACATAAAAAACGATAGGACTCATCTAGTTGTCATGACCAACAACCTAAGCAAATTTGAAGACTATAAGCCAAATCCTTGAGCAGGTATTGATCGGAAACCATTTAACCAGTTAAGGTCATGGTGTACTTGACCTTTGACCTAGTGACCTAAAAATCAAAAGGGTTCATCTAGTGGTCATTACCAACCACCGCAGCAAGTTTGAAGATCCTAAGCCGAACCATTGAGCAGTTATTGATCGGAAACATTTTCACCATTTTAGGTCATTGTTACCTTGACCTTTGACCTAGTGACCTAAAACACAATAGGGGTCATCTACTTGTCATGACCAACCACCACAGCAAGATTTAAGACTATATGCCAAGTCGGTTATTAGTTATTGTTCGGAAACTATCGATCTACCCGCCGACCGACCGACAGACTGACAGACCGACCGACCGACATGTGCAAAGCAATATACCCCTATTTTTTCAAAAGGGGTGGGGTATAATAATGTCAGATTCCGAGTAACACCGTTTCTCCGCAGTCTTCAAAACAGCTGACACCTTGATTATGCATTTGAAAAGAGATTTAACTCTGCGAAGAGAATCTCTGGTTAAAACTGTTTTTACTCTTTTGCGATTTGTTGAAACGTCTGAGTAACAATTGACATAGTTTTAAATTTAGGACTTTTGACCAATTCATTTATTAAAGATAGAAATCTTAAAAAGTAGCCGGGTACCTTATGCCCGTTATAAGTAATCCAAAAGGTTTTTATTCTGACCTGCGTTAATTTACCACCTACCTTACAGACCAATACTTGGACCATTTGGTGATGACGACTTACGACATGTTCTACTGTTAATGTATAACAATATCTGACACAGGTTGAAGGTCAAGCGAAAATACCGCTGACAGTCTCTGTGTGTCCTCAAAGTAGCTTCTGTCTTTTTTTTCTTTCAGCAATAAAGAGTCATCACCTTAAAACAACACAATGTTTATAATATCCCCTTTTAAAAAGGGGTAAATTGATCAATTAAACAGTTTCCGATATTCGAACTTGCTGTGGTGGTTGATCATGACAATTAAATGATCCCTGTTGTTTTTAGGGCACTTGGTCAAAGGTCAAGGTCACCATGATCGTAAATAGTTAACTGGTTTCGATCAATAAATGCTCAAGTGTTTGCCTTAGGATCTATAAACTTACTGTGGTAGTTGCTCATGACAAATAGATGATCTATACTATTTTGGGGTCACTTGATCAAAGGTCAAGGCCACATTGACCTTAAGTGATAAAATAGTTTCTGATCAATTTATGCTCATGGGATTGCCCTAGGATCTTCAAACATGCTATGGTGGTTAGTTATGAGCACTAGATGACCACCATTGTTTTGAGGTCAGTAGGTCAAAAGTCAAAGGTCGCCATGACCTAAACTGATGAAAACGGTTCGGACTAATGAATAACTGGCTTAGGATCTTCAAACGTACTGTCATGATTGATCATGATAACAAGATGATACCTTTTGAAAACAACTGGGGTATACTGTTTTGCATATGTGGGTTGGCGGGTCCAACGGTTTCAGATCAATAACCAATAAATCGCTTTGCATAGATTATTCAAACTTACTGTGGTGGTTGGTCATGACCATTTAATGACCAATATTGTTTTTGACGTCACTAGATCAAAGGTACAGGTCTCCATGTCTAATTGTTTTGAGGTCACTAGGTGGTCAAACGTCAGAGTCATTAGGTCAAATGTTAAGGTCACCACGACCTTACCTTGTAAAATGATTTCGATCAATAACTGCTCAAGGGTTTTGTTTAGGATCTTCAAACTTGCTTTGGTGGTGGTCATGGCCACTCTATGATCCCTGTTGTTTTTTAGGTCACTAGTTCAAAAGTCAATGTAGCACTGAACAAAACTGATGAAATGGTTTCCTATTAATCGCTACTCAGTTGTTTGCCTTAGGTTCTTCAAACTGGTGTGTTGTGGTTGGAAATGACCACTTCATGACCCATATTTTTAAGGTCAAGGTCACTATTACATTAACTGTTGAAATAGTTTCTGATAAAAAATTGCTCAAGGGTTAGGCTTAGGGTATTAACATTTGTTGTGGTGGTTGGTCATAATCACTTGAAGACCCATGTTTTTAAGGTCACTATGTCATAGGTCTAGGTCACCATGACATAAACTGGTGAAATGTTTTCCGAATAAGCTCAATGGTTTAGCTTAAGATATTCAAACTCGATGTGGTGATTAGTCATGACAACAAAATGACCCCTGAGGTCACTATTTCAAAGGTAAGGTGATATGGAACGCCTTTGCTGCCTCATTACACTTGTATTTTTACTATCATGTACATCCTCCATTATGTTATGTGCGTTGTTCAATATGTAAGGTGCATTCTCCATATCATTATGTGCACACTTGATTGTTTCATGTGTAGTTACCAATATATCCAGTAATTTGTCCATTATTTTATGCTCACTGGCAATTGTATTATGTGTATTCTCCATTTCTTTATGTGCAAACCTTATTGTGCTATGTGTAGTTACCATTATGTCCTGTCCTTTGTCCATTATATTATATGCACTGGCAATTGTGTCAGGTGCTTTCTCCATTTCTTTATATGAAAACTTCATTATGTCATGTGTATTTGCCATTATTTCCGGTCCTTTGTTCATTATTTTATGTGTACACTGCATTATGTTATGTTCAATAACAATTATGTTAGGTGCACTTTTCATTTCATTATGTGTAAACTTCATTATGTTATGTGTAGTTAACATTATGTCCTGTCCTTTGTTAATTTTGTAGGTGCTTTCTCCATTTCTTTATGAACCAACTTCATTGTGTTATGTGTAATTACCAATATATCCAGTCCCTTGTCCATTATCTTATGGACACACTTTATTGTGTTATGCGCATTGACAACTGTGTCAGATGCATTCTGCATTTCTTTATATGAAATCTTCATTATGTTATGTGTAGTTACCATTATACCCGGTTCTACATTTCGTTATGTCGATACTTCTTTACGTTGTGTCCACCGTCATTATGCCAAACATCGTTATTATGACGGGATATTATGTTCGCGTAACTTTTTATTGTAACACCTAACGAGTGACGTAATAGGGCGAATCGCCGTGACGTCACGCGCACCTGTTATCTTAGCCGAGAAAAGCTTGGTGGGCAAAAAGACTGACAGCTGATATGTAAACAATAACAGAAACATTGACAGCACTTTGAAAACTTCTGTTAAAATTAATAAAAAACGATTATGGTGCAATCGTTGATGATAATTACATCGATAGTACATGTAAAAACATAAACATGAACCGAAAATTGATTCTGGAAGATGAATTTACACGAAACAAACATCTTTATTTGGAGTCGGTTGTACAACAAATAACATGACAGATCTACAATAAACTATTTGCCGGCAATGTAACAAAAATAACAACAGTTTAACATGACAACCTGTGGAATTGAAAAGATATAAGCTTTTCAAAGCATGGGTAATGCAGAGTAAAAAATTATAATCAGAAAAAGTTAAATACTGGTAAAATACACAAACCCTTTCCCTGCTCAGTATTCATGTAAGAAATAATGATATCATGACTATTTATAAGCTAATGTTTCTAATGACATTTGTAGACAGGATTGTTCTGTTGGTAGAAACTGTAGAGTCGGACCTATTACAGTTTCATAAATAAACAGAGTAGCCCCAGTATGATCTGGGTCTACGCTGTTTGCAAGTACACGAACACACGTTTATATTAGAGAAAGGGTTACATCTTTGAATTATTAAATTTTAAGGTGGAATGACCCATCATTGTTTAACTGTAGATCCCATTCATTATGTAATAAGACTTAAATTTGCTATATGATTTTGAATAATAAACAGTGAAGATCCTGGTCAGAGGGTTGCTTGTTTAGCTAAATATATTGTCTGGGTCTACATTTTGCAAATGTCAGTACTTTTATTCACCGCATTCAAAGATTTTAACAATACACACTATTTGTTTTAAATACTAAAAATGAATTGTGTTAGACAGTTGGAGACTATATTATTACATTACTTACTCAGCCGAAATATTGCTAATTTACTTACTACTAGTAGACCTAGGAAAACAGTAACGATCAAAGGTGCCAGATGGTCAGTAAATCCCCTAATTTCTCAGCAGGGGACAAGGGTCAGCGATCACGGAATAGCCATCTATCACACACTATCTTATCAACAAAGTTATTAACTATTACGTAACAGGAATGCTTCTATTGTGACAACTACCAAACTATGTGCCAATTGTCTAAAGTTATGATTTGTTAAACAGCTTCCCGAACAATAGAAGATAACTATGTTTTGACTAAGATCTATGGCTAAGCATAATTATATCCCAATGATTTAGATACATGTATATTGAAAAAGGAAGTTTATTGTGAAATATAGTTCTAAAGATAATATAGATTGATATGATCTAGATCTATTCTAAAATACTTTTACTAGATCTGCTACGGTACTGTACAGTAGCCAGAAAGACATTTTACAACACACGAATGAACGACATGAGACTGTATAACTTAATATCTAGATAGTATTGAAATAAAACGAGAATTAAAATTTTAAATGCTGTTGATCTAAATTATTCGACATATCAGGCATGTCCAACAAATATATAAGAATGTCTCCCATTTCATAGAAAGGCCAGATCAAGGGATCGGGGTTTTTTTTGTGTGTTTTTTTTTCTTCAAAGTTCAGCTAGTAGTTTACAGGGCCGATTTATTCAAGTTTCTTGTTGTATCTATCCTCAGAAACTAAAACATACTTGTCATTATAGTCAGAGGATACAGTCCTTAACATAGTCGTTAAATGATGTGTAGGCTAACTGTTGCCAAGCCTTTACATAGAGATACATAGGTCGTTATTGGTGTTTTTGCCCACCAGATAACTGAGCATGCGCGAAATCGACGGGTTTGTTTACAAACAGAGATTCGCCCTATTTTCAGTGCACATAACATAATGACGTATACACATTACAAATGGACACACGACCGGAAATAATGGTAAATACACATAACATTATGAAGTTTGCAGAGACTTAAATGGTGAGTGCACCTAGCGCAATTGTCAGAACACATAACATAACAAACTGTATACATATCATAATGGACAAAGGACTTGATATATTGGAAATTAGACATAGCATAATGAAGTTTACACATAAAGAAATGGTGAATGCACCTAACACAATTATCAGTGCACATAACATGATAGAATGTAAACATAACATAATGAACCAATGACTTGACACAATGGTAACTGCACATAATATAATGAAGTGTACACATGAAGAAATGGGGAATGCACCCAACACAATTCTCAGTGCACAAAACATGATAAAGTGTACGCATAACAAAATGGACAAACGACCGGACATAATTGTCAGTGCACATAACATGATAATATGGACAAATGGCCGGACATAATGGTAACTACACATAACACAATGATGTTCGCACATAAGATGGAACATGCACATATTGCAATTGTCAGTGCATATAACATAATAAAGTGTACACATACCATTATGGGAAAAGGACCGGACATAATGGTAACTACACATAACACAATGATGTTCGCACATAAGATGGAACATGCACATATCGCAATTGTCAGTGCATATAACATAATAAAGTGTACACATACCATTATGGGAAAAGGACCGGACATAATGGTAACTACACATAACACAATGAAGTTTGCACATAAAGAAATGGAGAATCCACTTGATACAATTGTCAGTGAACATAAGATAACAGACAAAGAACTGGATATATTGGTAACTGCACATGACACAATAAAGTATGCACAAAGTGAAATGGAGAATGCACTTAACATATTGAAGCATGCACATAACATATTGGAGGATATGCATGATAGTAAAAATACAAGTGTAATGAGGCAGCAAAGGCGTTCCATAAGGTGATATGGGGGTATACATGTTTTTACAAACATCTCTTGTTAATGTAGAGGATTTAAAATTTTCTCATAGAAACACCACTTGTAAGAGTCGATAGATCAGAGTTTGATATATGTGCCTATATAATAAGTTAGATCTGATTATATCGTTTCTGTTTGGCCTAAACCTCGTATGTTCATTTGTTGTTGTTAAATATTCAGTTTGTTATTATTTATTTTCTTTGTTTTATACATGAATATTTTTTAGTTAAAGGGTGAAGACTCGGTTCTAATTCAACTATAGTCTCACCTTAAAAGTACAAATATGAGTCATGCAGGAAACACCACTTACAGAACAAACAGCCACCCCAACAGTCACACAAGAAAATACAGCAAATGTACATAACTCTAAAAAACATAAAGTGACTACTAAGGAATAGTGTCAATTACATGTTTGTCTCTAAAATACTTTGGAGGTTAAAAGAATCAATACCTTTATTTTTAAAAGGATTTTCAAAAATAATCTTTGGTGTTCAGATTATGTGTCAATGTACGGTCTGAGAACATGAGTAAAGCTTTGTATCAAACTAGCCGTTCCAATTAGCGGATCTGATCTAACAAAGATTTTATCGGCTTGCTAGTCAATTTCTTTTAATGAAGATATTGAAGAGGAAGAAAGTCTAGAAAACATGGCATGTGAAGTATATAGATTAAGCGGTCGACTTTTTGTGTTATAAAACTGCCTCGGCAAAGCCACCTTATACGATCCCGAGTCTGGCCATACTAAATAGTTTAACATAGTTTTAATGTCCTTCACCTTGACTCAGTAATTCTTTTACGAGGAAAGTATTAGAGGTGTTTATCTATGTGCAGAAACATCATTGTTGCCCTTGAGATAATAATACTTTAACTGCGTATTAACAATAACATGAATCGTAAATCAACAATCGGAATTTATGCAGACAATTTAAACAACAGGGTAAGGGTTTAAATGTGTATTATGATCCTGTATGTGAACTAGTTGCATTACAAAACGTCATCATTTAAAAGTACGGGAAAAATATATGAAACATTTCTACACCGATATTTTATAAAAAAAAATCGCAAGAAGATATATAAATACTAGTGGATACTAAATATGTACATCTGTTTGTTTGAAAAAGAATAAACTTGACATCGTAGACATGTACTCGATTACTATTCAGAAGTCAGAGCAGCTGTGGAGAAGGCATTTGGGGTACGACAGAACTGGCAAAATACAAGTATCTAATTTCCTCCCTCCGTAAACGGGTTTAAGAGGGAATCTTCATAGAGTATTAAGTCTTTTCCGTCGTCGCACAAGCAAAGAGAAAAGCATAATGACAAACTGTAAATGGGTCGAGCACCAAACATGTAGTGTGCTGCAATATAGAGGCGTCATATCCCTTTTTGATGTATTGTTTTATACGTTTGACAAAAAAGTATCAAACTATGTGTATACAATAATTGTTCGAGGTTTGTAAATGACATCACCGTAAAACTCCGGATGTGAAATACCTACCTTTAGAAAAGTACATAAATTACAATTGTATAAAGTTTGTTTATGAGTAGAACATTACGGTGGTGAAATTTTGAAAATGTTTTATGAAGTTTGTCATATCTGTAGCCCTATTTTAGTAGTTTTTCAGTGATAATAAGGTTACGATTGTTAAAATAATTTCTAAACTGATCATAATAGAGTATTCAAGTTTTACACACATCTTCCCCTGATTGAGGACCAATGATGTAACTAAGAGACATTAATCTGCAGGCAATACATTGTGAGTCATTCCCATTTGTTCACACTTTCTCTTTTTGCCTGTCATTTCAAATTATTATAGAGCTTTCCAATGTCACATATCACATATGTCTTCCTCTCATGGGGGACAATTGATGTAATTAAGATCCATCACTCTGCATTGAATACTATTTTAGTTATTAACCTTTCTTCTGATTTAATTACAGCATATTGGCAGTTTTTCTGTCAACTGCGAGCAGGTGACACATGTGTTTCTCAGAACACTCTTGTTTAATGATGATATGAATATTCTATGTGACGTTACACTAGATTGGTGTGTAAAAGCTTGACAAGAAACAAATAATAGAAAAACTACTGCCAAAACATACCGCCAGCATCCGACGAACACCAGAGTATGTGGTAATTATCAATTATATAAATCAGTTATATAAAACTATTACTCAGTAACTGTTCTGAATTTAACTGATATTTCCCTGATATGGCTCTTGCTGCTCATTTCTTAACCCTTATCCTGTTGAAAAACTGCCTTCTGAAATTCTTATCTGCTACAATGACTCGGTGGCTCATTTGGATCCAAGTTGTTTGCAAATAAAAGGCATGTCGCATTATGAATGTAAGGGGTTAATATTCTAAGCGTTGTTCCAAATTCGATACTAAGCCAATCGTTACTATCCGAACATGTCTGTTAATATCCGTAATTCCTCGTCTCTTCCAAAGTCAACTGGTTCCTAAGAATTTGGCAGTATTCAGATATCTGTAATAAACACCTGAATACATATATGCTATGGAAACATGGAGTGTATGCATTGTTGTAATGGTATGATTACAGTGCAACTTCTGTGTCGACCTTCGACGACTCGACTGTCTCGATGTGTCGATTTTTCTACCAAGACCAGGCATGTTTCCTTATGTTTTCTATATGAAAATCCATTTACGTGTCGATCTTTTACGAATCGATCTTTTCAACATGTCGATCATGTTTTGCAGTCCCGTGGCATTGATCAAATGGACTTTTACCACACATGAGTCGATCTGCCAATTACCTGTATACATAGGCAACGTCCTTGGCTCGTCTTTAAACGTTCGCGAGTCGCGACTGGCCAGAATCCATCTGTGCATGTTTCACACCTTACGCATAATCAATGGCCCCGACATCTTTAATACGGTGGTGGGGATAATTATTTGGTTTAATTAAACATTTTATCGTAATTAGGTGAACATACACCGCCATAATTCTATTCTGTTTATAAGGCTGTTGACATGTGTATTCAATTTGCATTGTAGTATTTGGAAGTTTAAAACCATTCTTAAATCATTTTGTTCCTAAGTAATGCCGAAAAACTAAAAACGTGGCTGTACAAATGTGTAATTACGGTTGTTTATGCTGAAATAATTAATTTCGGACGTTTCTACGAACAACTGGAAACGAATCCGGAAGTTGATATATGCTATCATGAAACATCGTACGGTGTTGATATTTAATGTGTTTTTGCATTTTGGTAGTCTATGTGTGTGTTTTTTTACATACAATGAAGATTGAAACGACGTGTCTTGTATTGGCATTCAATTGTCTCGGATATTTAGAAATGCTTTCATGTAGACTTAACACGCGTTCAGCCATACACCCACTTACGAGATTGAAACCGAAGCTCATGTAATTGTTTGTTCATATAGATCTACTTTGTATGAGTCGACCTCTCGATAAGTCGATCTATTTGCCATGGTCCCTAGAAGATCGACACATCGACGTTATACATTTTATGGACAACGTGTTATGTAATTTGATTTATAATAAAAATGGACACGCTCAACTAGTTTGATCAGTTTTCAAAAAATAGTTTCAAAGATTTTCTTATCAACAATTGTATTACTGAATTCCCATTACATGGCAAATACACTGACCCATATATCAGATGTTTTAGAGTAGAACTATTCATACAATTTTGCCATAGACAGTATCAAGGTCCCGGTATTATAACACGTCTGAGTCAGTGTCAAACCGTTTTATAATATCAGAGATAGTTGTATATAGTTATTGTTTATACAACAGAACTTGTCTTAAGCATATACTGTGCCCTATAACAGTGCATAATAACAATGAACGTGTGGACTAGCCGTTATTTTGCCGGTTGGGGATTGAAAACTGTTTAAGCACAACGACAATGAATTTAAAACAAAATGTGTACTTCATTTTCGTTCATAAGGGATTTAAAACTAAGACCATGTAAATATCAATTAGGGGTGCGGTGCGTTTGTTTTTATTAATTCACAAAAGTATGCACGTTTAAAAAGATAATGATACTCATCACTAATTTCATCAGAAGTACAGACATGACAACTGCACTCTGTACAATCGATATTTGACCATCTGAGATAATGATTGTTTACATATTAGCAGGTTAAGTTTTACATGTGCATATAAAACGTGCAAATAGCTCTATATATTTATATCAACAACCAGACCAGACCCTGGCAGATGAGTCCTATACGAGTCCTTAGATCTTGGTCTGCTCTGTTTACAGTGCCATTAAGATGTGTCACTTTGTCGAAAAGGGATAACGCAACATTTAAAGATGGGAAAGGGAGATGTTAGGTACACGAGTTATAATAAAACTAACAGTATAACCTAACCCTAACCAGAAAAGGGTTAATCGTATATCATTCACTTTAATGTTCCCATGTAGATTACTATATTGTTCCTTTTTTCTGAAATTTATACAACATAAGTGTGATCCTCTCTAACGCGACTACTTTGTTAACCAATTTCTAATGAAATGCATTCAGAAGGCTTGTATAAAAATGTTCAGCATAACGGTTGCCCTGTAGTATCTTATCGTCTTCATCCCAGACCCTGAATTAGACCGCCTCTTATAAAACGGATGGCAATCCGTACAGTGTGAAACTCGTTCATCGAGCTCAAATTACTATTTTTGAACTGGGTTTGTTCACAATAATGTTTTCTGTGGATGATAAGCTACAGTTTTAGAAACGGTGAATAAACAAATACTATACCGCCAACAGCAAAAAGCTCAACATTTAATTAAACACTTGATGTACAGTGTTATTCTACATTGTACATATACGACGTATACGTAAATGAACTGTTGTTGAGGGGAACTATGGAAGACTAATGCAGGACAAAGAATATACTTAATCAATTTGCGTCCAGTGGATTATTCCATGTGTATATATTGGATTAGTCCATTTTTCATCTAAGGGATGCCTTGCCTAAATTTTCAATTTCGTTTAGTTTAATACCGGTATTGAAATGCCTATCAGCAAACAGTGTAGACTCTGATCAGACACCGCATTATGCTACGTCTGATCAGAGTCTACACTGATTTCCTACGTCCCATATATGGGATCTTGGTAGCAAATGGGTTAATTTGATAGGTTACTGCCTACGCATGGCCTTGATAAAACAACCATGCATCTTAAACCCTTAGCATATAAGGAATGATGACATCATATATATTAATTAAATATTTTTATAATGGTATATGAAAATTGTAATTACTGTACGAGACAGAGACATATCTAAATCATTTAATAAACACTCAATTTCTTCTCTAACACGTAAGTGGTGTATCAAACAGATTAAAACACTGATGTGAGTTACACGGCGTTTCATCAGGGTCCAAACAGTTTGAAAATGAAAACACGGAATCGCCCATTGCAGCAAACCATTTGCTTCGCTTTCCAACGATTTTGGTGGGAAATTAGACATTTAAGCTGCTCCTGCATGCTGCCAAACACGAATTAAACATATTACCTTTCAATGATAAATTACAGTTGATGATAATCTGGATAACATTATTTAATGCCATTGAAGAAGGTCTCCTTGTGCAATTATGGATTATGGGGCATTATGCCCACGAACTCTTGCAAAGCATGTTTAAAGTTTAAAGGCGTTTAATGTCCTAGGTTATCCATGTAAGAATAATGCGATGAATATTGATTAGTTACATTTCTGTAAATAATGGCACAGTGAACAAGGGTTTGTTTCTCCTCACATAAATTGTCGAATTAAGTCTATAGCATAAGCAAATCGATCAGACACTGATCAAACAGTTTATAAAGGTTTCACAAGTCGTATGCAGTATAATGAATAAGCATGGGTGTCTATATAAGCAGGTGGTTGCTTAATGCAGGATAAAAGTAATGCAGAAAGCTTTCTGCATTAGTTTTGTCCTGCATTAAGCTACCATCTGTCTCTACCACCTAGAATTGTACATCATTTAGGTGGATACATTAGAGGGGATTTACTTTTTATGGAGAACGGGTTAGACAGCTCATATCAGTTGTAGTAAGGTGTTAAACAATCAATGTGTCAAGATTGTCTCTTCATGAGAAATTACACTAAGTCTTGCTGATAAACTTATCAATATTTTACATTCGGAGTGCTATGACCGTGGGTCATACTGTCTCGTTTATAAAGATATAATTCCCTCATACTACAAGTTTTTGTTATGTATAACGAATGCACCGCATTGAATTGATGATACTATTTGCAGATAGTAGATTTTATATCCCGATGAGAGGTTGAGTTAAATATGCTCAGCATCTAGATTTAACTGTTTTAATAGTAGCATTATGTTTATTTAAAGGAAATTAAGCTACAACCCCAGTTTTAGGCCACTGGTACTATCATTTATTTGACAGTGAAAGGATTAGCTTTAATGTCGCTCATTTTATGTGTTGTCACAGATAACGCTACTAACACTTTACTCCGTAGATACGCTTCTGTTTGAAACGTTTGCAAGTGGGGTAGACCTAGATAATACCGTTCCTATGGAAGCCAACTCTTTAAAAAATATACCCTTCCTGATGACAGAATGATATAAAACTGATTATACTCTTTATGTCAAGGACACAATTATTGTTATTCTTGTTGTTCTGCTGTCATGGAAATTGATATTCATACAAACATTATTTCATACATGAATACGCATGGAGAAAAACGATTAAATGCAGTTCAGAACGAAATCGGATGGTGTAAATCTACATTACTGTTTTGCTATTTGCTTATCGTGTGTTAGCCCCTTCCTTGAAGAATATCCATGTAGGAAATAATGACGTCATATTCGTTTTCTTCAAGACAAACAGTTTTGTTTTTCAGATGGCACTTTACTACCTCATTACTCCAGATACATATAACAGTACTGTATAGACCAATGTTCTAGCCTGTCTTGAATGAGTTGTCATCCCTGTTGCAACTTATGAAGTACGGTTTTAATAGGAAACGGCATTAGTAGCAGTTATTGTATTTGACGTGTCTAGCATTTTCATGATAGTAATTGCAGCGTCTGTAACGGTGACATATATTATACTTCCGTTTCTGTCTTTTTTCGAGTAGCAATATAATATGAACAGTGTACGTAGTTAAAATGTAAGGGTCACATATTATTTCAGTAGATATTATTGTTACGTAATCGATTGTGTCTGGTTTATGGTTTAATATATTCACGACAATAACATGCGACGTTGAATATATATCGGATCATTCCGTTATACGATTGTTTGCTATTAAGGTGCATATAAAATGTGTACATATAATGAGAAAATTAAATCTCAGGTAAAAACCATCAAACTCGATTTGAATACAGAAGTGCATAACAATATGCATGCATCAACATTGTTAAATTTGCATGTGTATAACATATGTACAAGCGCCACGTACTTCAGCTTCCAACTAAGCACCGGTAGAAGTGACTGATGTGTATACAGAAGCAGCATTCACTATGGAGACTTAGCCCTTATTATCAGAGTTTAATTGTAGAGTGTTTGTGAAAGGCTTAAACATGAATTAGAATTTTGAATGGCAAACATAGCAGATCCTGATCAGATTGCTCCTCTAGTTGCCCTCTGATCTGGGTCTGCATTGAGATGACAGTGTATGCGTGTCCAGGATTGAAATGGTTATAGGATCTCAATTGTCAGGGACCATATTCTTCTCACCTGAGAATTTTGTGACCATATTTTTCTCTCAAATAAAAATATTATCGCCGCCGATTTTTAATGTGATACCAAATCACCCTCGTCCAAGATCAACTTTTTCAGAACAATGTAATCACAAAATTCTTAGACCTGAGAAGTATATGGTCTTGGAAAACTGTCCACAGAAATATTGTTCTATGTTACATCGGATGGATCAGTCATAGTGCAATCTGCATGCTACTAACTGATATGCCACGATACAAGTGTCAACTTGTATTCCTTGATAATAAAAACCGGCAACCAACAGCTAGTTATATCTGTTTCTACTGAAATATACGAGTAGCATTTTGTAATCAGTTCAACCATCACATGAATTTCTATCAAGCATTTACAAAGAGAGTTGTGGTCGTCTGTAAGGGTCTGCTCTGTTTGTTTACGGAATAAAATAGGTCTGATGCTAGAGTTCCAAGAGTTAGCCACGGTCAAATATTTCCGTTTCTATAATGCTGTTTCAACAGTTGGCTACTTCATATTCAGAAGATCGTTATTTCTCACATGGATATTCATAATATATAAAGGTTAATTGTGTACTGAACTTTGATGTACCCATGTACATTATCTATTGTATTTTATTATGATGCATATTCAGGGAATGTTCTAAAAGAAAGTATAACATGACAGAGAGTGCAGACCCTGGCGAGACGGTTCATATAGGAACCCTCTCATCTGGGTTTCCACTGTTTTCACAGAACAGAAGTGACTCGTGTCCTTCACTTTAAGGGTTGATGCACACGATTGACTTAATAGTGATTTGTAATTTGCATGACAAAAGTATTGTAGAAGGCTCCTATAGGAATTGTCTGCATAACTTTTTCCACTGCATTATCTTACCGCTTTCATCCCAGACCCTGAATTAGAACTCCTCTTATAAAAACTGGTGACGATCCGAACAGAGTGAAACTTATTCTTTTAGCTCAAGTTATTATATTTGAACTTTGTTTTTATACAAGTATTTTAATCGGTGGATAATCAGCTATAGTTTAAGAAAAAGGTTCAAAACCAAAGATTATACCGCAAACAGCGAACAACTTCTTGTTGCATCATTCAATTATATATCATGAATATAATAAACGTGTCTTAAAAGTATACGTAAACGAATTGTTATTGAGGGGAATATTGAGACTCACTCCGGACGAATGTGTTATACTTAAAGAGAAAGTCCCTACAATGAACGCATATTTTCAATAAAATAATAAAAACTTGGTATTTGTTAGTATTTGTTATGCTCAATCATTATTATGAAGATTGTCAATTTGAACTTCTATCGAAAATTGCCCCCTGTGAAACAAAAACAACCCGATTTCATCAATACTTATAATGTTTGTTGTACAACAATATATCATCGGTCTTTTCCGTTCAAATTATCTGTTTTGCCGATGATCACATGAGCCCTCCGTTATTCACGTAACGGCTTTTTCTCGGAAGTGGTCGAAGAAACGCGAATAGCCCGATCAGATACGAAACTGAGACCTAATCCGAATAAAACTGAAACATCGAGGATTAAAATCGGGATCTTCGATATCAAACACAGTCATGGATGTTTTTGTCATTTTCAACTTTTAATGGATGTTCTTGCGATATACTACTTCTCAGTATATAAAAATTGATATATTTAAACTTGATATGTCACTGCATAAGCTACACCTTGATAAAACAGCCATACATCTTATGGACCCGTCACACCATGACGTTCTGGTCAGAGTTCTCTGGCGTTTGAGTAAACGATGGTAGTCGCCCATGGTCTCTGGGATAGCGCCAGAAAAGCATTGTGTGAACGCTAGTGAACGTCGGTAATCGGCGGAGAACGCTGGTCCGGAAAATAAGTTTTGAACATGCACAAAATCTCTCACTGAGACCAGCGTTCTTCGATGTTTAATTATAAACGCTGAATAACGTTTAAGAACGTTCATGGAACGTTTTACTAACGTTCGATGAGCGTTGCACGCGGTTGGGTACGTTAGTCAGTCGTTACCCCAGCGTAACTTGGTTGTTACTAATCGTTTGCTTTGCAGTGAACGACTCACTGGCGACCTGTCAACGACCGCTGAACGGTCCCCTAGCGCACGCAGCGTGTTTACAAAAGTCAAACGAACGTCAAAACGCTATTCTGTCGTTATTCACACTTTAGTCACACGCTCAACACGCTCGTATAACGTTCACAAATCGTTCGTTGTGCGTAAGTGGCACGTTAGCACGCGCGAATAGTTTTTAGAGGTATTTTACTTGGTCGCTGTTACACGCTTCTCGCGCGTAAGACACACGCTAGTCATGCGTTAGGTACACGTTTATCACACGCCATCCGCACTCTAGAACGCTCACACATTGAACGATTAAAATGCTCAGAGAACGTTGACAGAACGTCATGGTGTGACGGCCCCTTAAAACTCTTCACCTCGTGCATATTCATGTAAGGAATAATGACATATGATTATAGTATTTACTGTCTGAGACAGGAACAAATCGATTATGTTTTATAAGCACGCTTCAAATCTTCTCTAACATGTAAGTCGTTTGTCGTACAGATTGAATCCTGATTTGACGCCGGGTTAGTCGTCATTTCATCTTTATCCAAACTGTATACAATGATAAACACGAGATGGCACTAACATTGTAGCAACTCATGTGCTTCGCATTCCAAAGATTTTGGCGGTGAAAGAGCTATTTAAACAGTCCCTAGTATGTTGCCTGATACAGCTGATACAGATTGCCAAGATAAATTACAGTTAATGGTGATCTGGATAAGATTATTCAAATAAGTTGGTGAATGTCCGCTGTGCAAAATGTACCACGGGACATTATCTTTCAAGGACATTTTGCAAAGCGTTATTAAGTTTCAGACCATTTGATCGACTTTCCTTTAATATTCGTGTAAGAATAATGTTATATTATGAATATAGGCTAAATGACTTTCTGATAATTGCATAATGAACAAGAGTTTGTTTCTCATCACACAAACTGTATAATTAAATCCATATTATATCATAAGCAAATAGAGCAGACCTAGATCAGATGTCTCCTAGAGTATTAAGGGTTAAGCAGTTCTTGTGAGTTGTTGTAAGGTGTCAATGAATCAATGTATCGAGATTGTCTATTCATGATAAATTACACTTGCTGTTGAACTGCATAAGCTTATTAATATTGTACGTTCGCAGTGGTATGAACATTGGTCATATTGTCTCATTTATAAAGATTAAAAGCATTCCCTTATACTACTTTGTTCTCTAAGGTGTAACAAATACAAGTCATCGAATTGTTGATACTCTTTGCAGAGTTTTTAGAGCTTTATTTCTTTAACCCCATCTATGTGTCAATTGGGCTAGTGGTAGTTCTAGTTTCTTATTCGGTATGGTTAATGTTTACAGTTTTGTGCCTTAGTGTGCGTTCTGTCACGTTTTGCCATGTATTCGCGCCGTTTGTTTGTTTTATGATGTTTGGTGGCATGCCCTTTCGTGTGTGGCACTTCCTGATTGACTATTTTTTTCACCTTTTTTGTAAAATATTTGTCAGTTATCAGAGTGTCCAAAAGATAAAACCACACATATATTCATGACGTCAATATTAAAGACTTAATACTGCGAACGCATGTGTCACTTAGATGGATTTATTTGTCCACATGTCCACTTTAATCCTTGTTCCGACATCTATGAACGAATACATGCTGATATTGAATACTTTCCTTTGATACTATAAATATGTACCAATCAAACTGATAAACACGATTTAGTAGTATTGATTATCCCATGACAGGGCACTATGATCAGATAACGCATTTGAACTTGTTGACGGATCTAACGAATGGACTGATCCAATATAATAGGCGTATTGTGATTTTTAAAATAAAATCATAATCGAAAAGTTTAGGAAAACAGTTTTTGCATGCCTATAATAGTTTGATATAAGAAGTACCACAGTTTTGCACTCCACCTTATCGAAATGGTATTTATTTCAACCTTGCAGTTTGTCTGCCACGTTTGATACAATAATAAATACGGGCAGTGAAAATAGCCAGTACAGCACTTGCCACACATAAATCATGAGTACAGCGCTTTCAACACACATACCGAATGACAAAATATAAGCATTTTAAACATAACGCCATGATTTTAATAGATCATTAACATATATAGTTTCTTTGTTAAACTATTTGAAAAGTTTCTTTATAGTTTACACAGTCGCGAGCATAATCGATAGGGGATAGTGTGGATTTCAAGTTCGGTGCCATTGCACCCGCTGTTCTGATAGCAACAGGTATTGTAATAAGCATTGCAATGACAAACAAACTAATTAGATGCCGAGTTACCCGACGTCAAATTAGAGTTCAGGTTGTTTGCCACTCGGTCTATAGTTTCTAAAATACAAACCCGTTGACTGATGCAGAACATCATCCCAAATAATTCATCAGCTGACATCACTTAAGACAGCTTGAGAATTGTTAAATTGTCAAATTGTGGAATCACCTCCAAACACTTCGTTAAAATTGGCATGCATTACGAAGGTAATGCAGGTGGCTCTAAGAGAAGTTCTCTGCATAAGTTTCGTTCTGTATCCAATAATTTGGATGGTCCCAGTAGACAAGATTTTACTGTATAGACCTTTCCTTCATGAATATTGATGTTCGAAATAATAACATCGTATATATTAATTAACTAATATCAACGACAACAGAAACTATTTAATAAGGTATTATCTTATCATTACCCAATAAGCAAACAGACATTTCCTGACCATAGGTGTCCTACCGGGATCAGCTGGCCTGGGTCTACTCTACAAAGTCGTTAGGTCTATTTACAGAGTATAATGATAACTGTAGTTGATGTCTTAACCCTTCTCTTGCTGAATTTTAAAATACATTTATCCTTCTTTACCCATGCCCTGTTGTATAATTACATATATCTTCACTGTGTACAAGTATTGCGCTGTTAAATCACTGCTGTCGAGTGCACTAGTTGCAAAATCAACTTGTAAATAGTGCAGACCCTGATGAGACAGCTCCTGGGTCCTCACTCTTTACATGTAGGTATATTCACGCGAATAGCAAGCGAAGGGTTAATATGCAGCAGCGCATTATATTCACAAGCATTAGCAATTCATTTAAACTAAAGTAAACTAGAGTATCGTATTTGTCTCCAACGGCTTGCGCCGATAACCTCCATACTATATTGGGCCGTGAATCAAACACTTAAGTGCATATTCGGCAATTCTTAATTTTTGTCGTACCCTTTATTACTTTTCTACAGTTACTCTGTTTGCAGCTCAATCATTGAGTACACTAGCGATAGGTGGATACAGTATGTTCAATTAAATGTTTTTTGTTATACATGCACTTTACCACTGTATTTGCTGTCGCGGTTGTTGTAGATTAGTCGGAGAGGGGATACGTTTATTTACACTGTTTGTCTTTTAGGATGGGGATGGAATAAGGGTGAGGTTGGGCGCCCATAAACCGGTTTAAACCCCCGGTGACTTTTGTCACTGACCGTTCCAAGGCGGTACTTCCATCTTCCTCCTATTGTATGTTTGTTTTGTCTTTGTGCGTCTCTTGTTGTTTTTTCTACCCATGTATATTTGCTGTTTCCTTGTGTTGCTGTTCGGGCGAGTGTTTGTTCTGTATGTGGTATTTCCTGCATGACTCATTTTTGTACTTTTAAGTACATTTTTATCAACTCTTAACTGTTGTTCAGCATGACAGGAAAACAAAACGATTTTCAACACTTATTGTTGCATGCATTTGTTTAGACAAGCCGTGAATTGATCGATAACAAGCATATTTATCTCAAACCTAAAAAAAATATCCAATTGATCGAGAAAGCATTTGTTTAAAGTTTTGGTGGGTATTACCCTCTAATATTTCTCATTTTATCACACCTTTAACATGCCATGAGTCATTACGTAATACAATAAACAAACAGTTTGATCAACGTGTTTTGTTTTATAGTGCGGAGTCTCATCGCGATCAGACAGTTAAATACCAAGGGAATTATTTTGTTAGACAAAAATAAATTTTACTCTAACATTAAACGGACGACACCTTAAACAGACGAAAGACAGTTCATTTCACTAAAGTTTTGTCCTTGACCATATGTGCACGACATGACATCAACGCTCTTATATACGCTCCGGGAGTATAACCAAATAGGCAAAACAAACAGGATGTGTTTTTTTGTTTATAACCTTGATTGTTTTTAACATGTAATAACCGATTTATTTCTAGATTCACAATTTGATATTTCGGTAAATCTTAAATAACCTTAGACGAGACGCCGAGTAACACAGTTTCTCCCCAGTCTCCAAAATAGCTGACATATTGAATATGTATTTGAAAAGATATTTAACCCTGTTCAATCCTGTAGTTTGCTTACTTCCAATTTATTGAAGCTTCTGAGTAACTTTTACAGTAAACTTGAATCCTGATGAGACTCTGAAACCTGGTTCAACTGATATCTTAAACAGACGATCGATATCGTTACATGTTACTTCTGCACAATTTAAGGATTCATCAATCCTGCTTCAAAAGGACTTTTAAATGATAACAGTAAACCAGTCCTAATCGGGCATTCGTTTATTGAACAAATGGAGTTTACAAAGTAGGTGGCTGTAAAATGCAGGGCAGAAATAATGCAAAACGTTCCTATTTTGACCTGCAAGAGGCTACCACCTGCCTTACAGACATACCCATTACGTAGATCACTTTGTGATAACCACTTAAATATAGTCTACTGTTACATGTATAGCGGTAGCCGACACAGGTGGAAGGTCGAACGAAATATCGCTGAAAGTCCGCTCTCAATGTAGCGTCTGTCTTGTATTCTTTCCTGCAACAATAAAGTGTATTCAGCTTCAAAACAACACCATGCTTATTAATGCAGATTAGTTAACCTTTTTTCTCATCGAAACGGTTTTAACACTTCCAGTAAGGGTCGTTAGATCAGAGATTCGTTTCTAACTTAACTATTGTGCGACTTTAAGCCTGTCCACAGGCATAACGGCTATCACGCCTTGATAATGAAAATTATATAGAAAGTTATTATATTTTCAATATAAATATAAAATACCTCGTTTCCCAATATATTATTGTAGTTGATTTAAGATCGAGACAGAAACTCTACAAGTCTGAAAAGTTGCTTAGTCCTATGGCTCTGAACGGATGTGTGCAATGTACATATATCTTCTATCTAATACACATGTAACGTCGTGTATTTATGCAAAACTGCATTTCATTTAAGTGGATGCTAAATTCTCTAGTGTGTGAAAAGATGTGTTCAATGCAACTGAGCGAAATTGTACAATGTAAATATACTTATCTATGTTATAATTTACTGAAGCTCCTTATCACTCGTACTCTCAATCTATGAAACTATATCATACTTTGATTTATAGATGATTTTGATTGACGAAATATGTATGTCCTCGCACAACCTGATGATCTTAATCTGCAATGTTTTTTTTTATATAATGTAACTATTACTAAGATAATAATGTGTTATTTCAAGGTATTTTATTCACAGTTCCTACCTTTCAGCTATGATTATATAGAAACACATACATAAACTCTTTACATTTTGTTTTAAGTAACTGCCACAGCAAAGCGCTGTTATACGATCCCGAGCCTGGTCTTACTATTTTATTTTAAAAAAAGGAATAGTGACCTTCACACTTGACTCAGTAATACGCATGTGAGGAAAACATTAGGGCTGAATAGCCCTTTGCAGAAACAATGTGGTTGACCTGGAGATGATAATGTTTTTAACCATTCTCCTGCTAATCGCAGATCGACTGTCCTTTTGCATCCAGATAAATTAAGTGCTCTGTATTGTACAATCACACACCCAATCTATCATTCTCATTATTTCTCACTACCTGGATATCTTTGCAAGGAAACTATCAGCCCACATTAATTTTGAAAGCATGTAAAACATTGAGTGGGTATGTGCAAGAATATGGGAACCGAAAGAGGGGTCAACTCTCTATAACCCCTTTCCGGGTGTCCCGTAGTAGTTAATGGAAAACGCGGGTGTCAAACAAACAATTAATGATAATCAACGAACCCATCCTAAGTGTTCATTTGATCACTTTGATATAAAACAGTACCTGGTTACACGTAGAAACTGTTGGTGTTGGTATGAACATATTGTTAGAAACCCTACAGCATCTGATTTAGCATTGCAATATTGCATTTCATTTTTTGACGTAACAGGGACTCTTGGGTTAGGGTCAGAATGTGATAATACTTCGCAATTATCTCTGAATCCGTTACAGTAAAATTTTATAAAGTGAAAACATCCATTTATTATATAAGAAATGAAGCGTGACAAAGGATTTCGAATGACAAATATTCATACCCTTCAAGGGATTTGGTTATGTTAAATTTGAGCGGTTGCTAAGAAATAAAAAATAAAGAAAAGTGTAAAAAAAATGTATGCATCTAAAAATACTTAGGTGTACAGAACGTTTGCAGTGGCATGCCAGTTTAGACCCTTTTTACTAATATCAACTGCGGATCCTTCTAACAACATGTCAATTTAGAATAGTTCAATCATACGTTTACTTGGATCTATTCCATAAAGACATCTATGTTTCATTTTTGTCGTACCCTTTATTACTTTTCTACAGTTACTCTGTTTGCAGCTCAATCATTGAGTACACTAGCGATAGGTGGATACAGTATGTTCAATTAATTTTTTTTTTGTTATACATGCACTTTACCACTGTATTTGCTGTCGCGGTTGTTGTAGATTAGTCGGAGAGGGGATACGTTTATTTACACTGTTTGTCTTTTAGGATGGGGATGGAATAAGGGTGAGGTTGGGCGCCCATAAACCGGTTTAAACCCCCGGTGACTTTTGTCACTGACCGTTCCAAGGCGGTACTTCCATCTTCCTCCTATTGTATGTTTGTTTTGTCTTTGTGCGTCTCTTGTTGTTTTTTCTACCTATGTACATTTGCTGTTCCCTTGTGTTGCTGTTCGGGCGAGTGTTTGTTCTGTATGTGGTGTTTCCTGCATGACTCATTTTTGTACTTTTATTAATACAAATCGGTCGCTTTAGGAGGAGGGGTACTGCATAAAATCTAAATTTCCATCGATTAAGGTTAGGAAGAAACCTCTTGTAAAACACTCGTTATTGACACTATACTGTACATGTACCCCAGATAATGTGGATCATGACCCGGGTTGTTTGGGTTGTTTACCACTAAACGATGTATTCTGCTCATAGTTTCGACCCGTGTGCGTATCAAAATGACTTAAAAACATGAGTCTAAGTCACTTGACACTGAATTAGGCAAAAGAAAAGAGATTTGTACACACATTTCGTTTTTCACGTAGGTAAACTATAACACAGTAACTGTTCTTTATCTTTCTTTAAAATTCCACTGCTCTGTTTTAGCGCTTGCTGCGACCACGTTTGTTAACTGCTAACCTGCTGGAAAATGTCTGTTTAAACTCTGATCTGCTACAGTTGTTGCTGACTTTCGATTCGATCAAGTTTTTGAGAAATTATTGATTCATTGTCAAACAGCTTGGATCCTGCTGACAGGTTATAGGCTAAGCAACTGACACACTGCAAGTGTAATACAAGCATACTAAATACTACTACATAACTAGTTTAGGCATAAAACACATTATGTAATAATCAGCTGATGTTACGACGCTTTTCAAGAAATAGCTTTTAGAAATAGTGCCAGTAGTGCAGCATGCTAATAAAGCAATGATAGAAGTGTAGACGCAAAGACAACAGCAGCTTTTTTGACGACGATGTCTAGGTACATTCAACCCTCAATTATCAGAGTGGAATAATACATCAGTATCCAGCTATATATTTAACTCAGCGTGAAAGACTGACACTTGCTTGAGGATCTTGAATGACAAACAGTGTTCCTCTAGGAGCCGTCTGATATGGGTTTACATTACTATGACAATATATGCGTGTCCGCGGTAAATGACGTTATTTTCCCCATGTCATTATATTCTCAACCGAGGAATTTGTAATTACATATTTTTCTCTCAAACCAATCACAAATGTTTCCTATTTGGAGAGAACTGCATGTATGCTATTTATAAGTTTAATGTGACATCAGGTCACATACTTCTCATATCGACTTTCTTTTATAATTTTTTTACAGATGTCCCGCAATCGCCGAACATAAAATGTTCTTGGTCACAACAGATGGATACTAAGTGTTATGGCATGATACTATTGGTGTGGGTTTGTATACCCTGATACTAATAAACCGGCTAGTAACAGCCCGTTACATGACGTTCGTCTGAAACATTACAGTGTGTTATCCGTTCAACCATTCCCTTATATAAATGCTTTATCTGGTTATCTGCTAAACCGCACGTTAATTGCAAGACGAAATGAATGCAGAAAACTTCTACGAGAGCGGTTGTCCTGTAGTACCTCTCCGCCTTCATCTCAGACCCTGGACTAGACCGTCTTTTATAAAACGGGTGGCAATCGGAACAGTTTGAAATTGTTCATCGAGTTCAAGTTGCTATTTTAACTGGGGTTTTACACATGAATGTAAGCTGTGGATGATCAGCTACGTTTTCCGAAAAGCTGAATAAACAAAGACTGTATCGCAAACAGCATAAAGCTCATAGTTTAATTATCACTCTTGGTGTACTATTTTTTTTACATATGATAAACATGTCTACAAAGATTACGTAAACGATTTGTTGCGCCCAGTGGACTCTTCCATGTTTATATTTTGGATTAGTTCATTTTTATCTAAGGGATGCCTGGTCTAAATTTTCAATTTCATTTGGTTTTATATTGAAATATCTATTAGCAAACAGTGTAGACTGATCAGACTCCGCATTATGCGGCCATTGGTCCGAGTCTACACTATTTGCCTACATCCCATATATGGGATGGGTTTATTTGATATGTTACTGCCTACGCATCGCCTTGATAAAACAACCATGCATCTTAAACCCTTAACCTCGTGCATAATCATGTAAGATCATGTAAATAATAATGGCATAATGAATATTAGTGAAATTATTGTTTATAACGGTATATGAAAATACATGTAGTAATTACTGTCCGAGACAGAAACAGATCTAAATCGTTCATTAAGCACGCTTCAATTTCTTCTCTAATACATAAGTGGTGTATCAACCAGATTGAAACCAGGTGTGAGTAACTCGGCGTTTCATCTGGGTCCAAACTGTTTGCAAATGTAAATACGGAATCTCCCATCGCAGCAAATTATTTATGTCGCTTTCCAACGATTTTGGTGGGAAATGAGATATTTAAGCAGCTCCTGTATGCTGCCACAAACGGCTTATGCAGTTTGCCTTTCAATGATAAATTACAGTTAATGATAATCTGGATAACATCATTAAAAGTCATTGAAGTAGGTCTGCTCTGCAATATGGACTATGGAGTATTATGTCCACGAAATCTTGCAAAACATGCTTAAAGTTTAAAAGCGTTTAATTTCCTAGAATATCCATGTA
The DNA here is from genome assembly GCA_963576725.1 of Azorinus chamasolen. Lineage (NCBI taxonomy): Eukaryota > Metazoa > Mollusca > Bivalvia > Cardiida > Solecurtidae > Azorinus > Azorinus chamasolen. The sequence goes on from OY755253.1 coordinate 13,960,501, forward strand.
AGAATAATACGATGAATTTTGATGAATTACATTTCTGTAAAAAAATAGCACAGTGAACAAGGGTTCGTTTCTTCTGCACAGAATTAAGTCTATCATAAGCAGATAGATCAGAGACTGATCAGACGGCTCCTACATTTTACAAAGGTTTCACAAATTCGTTTATATGGAGGAACGTGTTAAAGAGCTCTTGTCAGTTGTTGTAAGCAATCATTGTATCAATATTGTCTTTTCATGAGCAATTACACTTGCAGATAAACTTATCAATGTTTTACATCCGCAGTGGTATGACCGCAGGTCATATTGTCTCGTTTATAAAGATACCATTCCCATTATACTTTGGTGATACTCTTTGCAGATAGTCTAGATCCAGATAAGACAGTCAACTATGCGTCGAATCTAGATCTAACTGTTTTAGAGTAGCATTATGTTTATTTAAAGGAAATTAAGCTACAACTCCAGTTTTAAGCCACTGATAATCTTATTTAATTGACACCGAATGGATTAGCATTGATGTTGCCCATTTTATGTGTTTTACAGGTCACAGATAACGCTACTAACACTTTACAGAATGATATAGAACTAATTATTCTCTTTCTCCCATGGACAAATTTCTTGATGCCCTGCTGTCTGGAAATTAATATTTATACAAACATTATTCCGTACACAAATATACATGGATACAAGGGGTTAAATGCAGTTAGGAATGATACTTTTTTGCGATATAATGCATCGTGAGAATCTACATTACTGGTTGCTATTTGCTTATCGTGTGTTATCCTCATAACGCCATCCATGGCCTGACGCGCATTTGTAAACTGCCTGTACCCCGATGAGACTCCAAGATTGCTCTTACTGTGTTAAATTCAGTGTAGAATAAAAGAGAATATCGCAATAAAGTTGAAGCATGGGACTTGTGAATATACATTATTGTTAATTATTATTGTTAATTATCATTACATTGTGTTTATTAATGATGTGTTTAAAATTAACCTGAAATGATAGAGACTGTTGTAACAGCTTTACCAGGCGTTCAACATATGAGGGTTAGGCTATGCGGAGTAGGCCAATTGTCTCTCTAATATTATCGAGCTTTGTTTGAAAACCCATCGTGTAGCAGTAATTTTCACTTGGCACGTTCAACAACTAGGGAGCACAGGGAGAAAAATCCCCTCGCAGTGCGTATCAGCTCTGAATTGCAAGGTGTGGAATGAAACCAAACACGTAAATCACAAAGAACTATTTATTTTGAAAACATTATATAAAATATCTGGTTATGAACACACCTTACCGGCTCGTTGTAGGAAATTAACTCTAGAAAACCAATAAAACCCTTTACTCCATTAATACATGTTTCATGTATTTGCAAACAGTCTAGACCCATAACAGACGGCTCCTAAAGGATCAGCTCTGGTTGCCTACCATAAAATATAGATATGATTCTATAGTTTCTGCCTTAGCTGAGATATTCTGTTTCCATGTGCTAATATAACAAATTAATCTAATGAATATTCATGACGTCATTATTTCTTACATGAATATTCACGGTGGAAGGTGTTAAGGGTTACTTTAAAAGAACACCAATGCATTTACATTGGTTATACATGAGTACAGTAACCGGTTACAAATACAGTAAACGGACGTTTAATACAGTATAAATATCGGTCATGGAAACAGTTGGCTCTTTAATGTAGGAGCTTTCTGCGTGACCTTCACATTGCATTAAGCAGCTACCTGTCTCAACGTAATTAAATTATTCTCTACTAGAATTCCTATTTAGAACGGGTTAACTGTAGTTCGGACTCAGTATAGAGAACTGCTGAAATAACCCTCTGATCTGGTTCTATATAATGTGTCATCTCAGAATGGATTACGTTAGCACCTCTGTATAACGACCCCTTAATTCTGTTAAATAGTTCGTATTTAATGCAGATGGGTACTTAATAGCAAGGTAAAAGGTAAAACAAAACGCTCCTATATGAGCGTTTTGTTTTACTTTTACCTTGCTTTAAGCAGCCACCTGCCTTTAACACACAATATTTGATGTGATTTAGCGGTCGTTATAGAGGGGTTTTACTGTAATTTACTATTTCCAAAATTGCATCTATCCAAATTGATTAAAATTTGACAAAAATATAAATGATATACCTCTCAGCCCCCCTCACACCCTTTGTCAGCACTGAACATTTATTATGATTATTTCAGCACCGTTTCATCGTTTTGTAGGGTTGTTGTAAAACGAAGGACCAATCTGACAGCATAGGTCATCCGTGACTGGAGAACGGACAAAGTGTTTAAGTTTATGAACAGTAATCGCAATAAGGTACATAAGAATGATCTCCTTCATGCAAATAAAACAATTAGTTTGAAACTATCTGTGTGTCAAGCTGTTTGCATCGAACATAATATTGGGCCTCTCTGGATCCAAACCATTGAACCGGACAAAACATAGGTCCTGCCTAGATCACAACCATTGCACCGGTCCTATCCAGATCCAAATCATTGCACTGGACACAAGATATGTCCTGTCTTGATCCAAACCGTTGATCAAGGGTTATATAAGAATCAAACTACATATAATATAGTCTGATATACTAAATATAAGTAATGTTAATTAAAGTAAAAAGAGGAAGTCTCTGACAAAACATAACATTGAAACGTTTTTTATGTACTCCTAACAAATAGCTAGCATTTGCAGAACAGCTTGGATCTACAGTAAAACAGAACAGCTTGGATCTACAGTAAAACAGAACAGCTTGGATCTACAGTAAAACAGAACAGCTTGGATCTACAGTAAAACCTGTCATAAGCGGCCATCCAAAAGTTTCAATGATGTGTCTGCAAGGCAGGTGATACCGTAATGTAGGTCAAATGTGTTGCAAAAAGCTCCTATAGGAGCTTTCTGCAATATGTTTTTCCTGTATTAAGCAACCGCCTACGTTTTTAAACTACTATGACCGATTAAGACAGGTTCAACTAAACTGTTTTTGAGAAGAAAGGTAACTCGATGTCTATCTATAATTCACGCCGTATGCCGCTTTTATGGGAAATGTTGTACAGAACCAATAGGAAACAAATCACAATTCGTCGAATGAAATCCACGTTAAAACGTAAGGACGCTATCTATCAATTAGTACGTTTAAGATAAATTAAATTATACGTTGTATCTGTCATTGTTTGACCAAATGCACAAGCTACCCAAATCCTACATCCCGATGTATTCCAACCCAAGCCGATGCTAGAATCAACACCAGACAGACACGAGGTACGCATTCTCCACTCACACGTCCTACAGTAACCTCCACCGTTGTAAAGCCCGTTAGTACTGTGGCTCCAAGGTCAGTCGCTTGGACAACGAGTTTGTATTTTTCCTTTCGTTTTGCTGACAGCTTGTTGGCGACAGTTATAGTACCGTTAAAGGCGATATCGAAGTCTGAGTTCGTGTTATTTGCTATAGAAATTAAGAAAACAACTGCAGATGTATATAAGTGTATCCATGAATTAGAATATGTTCTAGTGTAGTCATGAAACATATACAGCAGACCCTGTCTCTTTTGGCGCCAAATTATAAAGTGCCGTCTGCAATAATAAGTTCATATCAAATATAACTCTAAACTAAATAATAAAGGTATATCAGTAAAACATCTGGGTTTTTTTTAAAAATCTGTATGCTTGGGCTGAAATAATAGAGAAAACAGTAAAGTCCCAGGTCCATATGCCGCCTTGAAAAGGCGGCATCTAACCTTGGAATGCACTGTTTTCAATGGTGCCAATAGGCGACATTGGCGCCAAAAGAGTTACGCGGTCACCAAACAGATGTCTAATTATGGGTTTGTTAGGCAAGTGGTAGCTTAATGCAGGTCAAAAGTAAATGAGGATCTTTCTGCATTACTTTTGCCCTGCATTAAGCAATCACCTGTTTTTAAGACTCAGGGGTTTAATAAATGAATGGCCGCGTAATACAGGTTTTACTGTACTGACATTTACATTCATCAAATTGGGCAATTAAGATAACAAAATTAACTTCTGATATTGCATTCTACTAGATACATATGAGGTCTATTCGGCCTTGTCGGATAGTCTAATTTCAAGTAGTCTGACACGTTCTAAAGCAGTACACATGATCATAACGATGTAGTTCCTGTCAGGTTGAATGGAGTTGTTAGGTCCATGAAATTATATAGATCTTACTATGCATTCTTTACGTGGCCAATATATCCCAGGTTTATATGCCACTATACAAAGATATCGAATCCATATGATGTCGATGTCATCAGTCAAAGAGGTACATGAAGAATAACGTCAAATATGTTTAAATTTGAATATTTGCAGCAGGTATATAACAATAAGGTGTAAATATAGAAGCGTTCGCATAAACATAGCCTATGTGTCGCATTTTCATTTCATTGTCTTGTATTTTATATATATATATGGTGTTGATATATCAGTGGTTTTACATGATAATGCAGTTCTGTATTTTAACATTCCAGAGTGGGAAACGAGTCCAAGGAGATATATCTCGTCCGGATTTGCACTGTTTGACATGTTACACATTTCCTTTAAAGAGGTCTCTGAAACTCAAGGTAACCTCGATCTGTTTCAATTTTAGAACAGTCGATTTGAAAGTTCAGTGCTTAGATGGAGCGGACAATGCGTAGTTAGCCTTCATTTGCCACTGATTCATTCAAACATTTAACATTTTCTCAACAAACTCGCTTTCCTACGCCTTTGCAACCCCGATCAGGCAATTCCTGTAGAGGCCGTTTGACTAGGGTCTCCTGTGCTTATGCTATAATAAAGATATGATTCTACAGTTTTTTATGTGCCCACATGTTTTGTATATATCAATCTAATTAACATTTATGATGTCATTATGTCCTATATGAATATGCATGCAGTAAAGGATTGTGGTGTGGGTATTTGTAGAATTGTTTATGTCACTCAATTGAGAGATATGTTAGCTCTTGCTTTTGGAAATGTGGCCGACATATTCTTCTTATTTATTCAACGTTGACTGAATCATATAAATGGTCTATTCTAAAATTAAAACAGGTCAAGCTTACCGTGACTATTCAGGGTTCTTGTTAAACAAGAACGCAACATGATAATCAGGCAACACCCTGACTTCCTCTAGTAGCCAACTCAATTTGGTCTACACTGTTTGTAAATTAGATTAGTGACTCGTTTCCCGCACTGAATAAAATAGAACCTGTCCCGGGCGGTCATTCATTTATTGAACACAGGGACGTTAAATGCAGGACAAACGTAATGCAAAACGCTTTATAGGTGCTTTCTGAATTACTTTTGACCTGTGTTAACTACCTGTCTTACATACCCATAATTAGATTTCTGTTTGATGCCCGCTTATGACAGGTGTGTCACATCATTATACACTCTCTGTTTCTTGTTAGGTCTACGTTATTTGTCTTATCTTATTTCTGCGAACAAAATGGTTACAAACTATCGCATATCCTTCCCTCTACCAAATGCATCCCAGATCTGACCGGCTTGTTGGGCATACACAAGGGGGTTCTTATCGGTCCAATCCCTATGTACTAACAAGTGTTTTCTGATTCTTTTTTAAGAGTTATTTAATATCATGCCATCGTAGCAATTTTCTTCAGAATGCAGAATACAGATCCTATTCAAAAGTGACGTTATGAGGAGAAATAGTGTTCAATTAGTGGTACACTATATAAGGGTGTATACCTTTTAGGAGTATCATGGACCTAATCTCATTATTTGGTGGTGTCCCGTCACCGTCGGTTGCCGTCACAGTAATAACAGATGTACCTGAAATGAGATTAGTTCTTTACTCGATGGATATGCTTGTAAGACATAATGAAATCATAGATAGTAATTAGATTATTTCCTTATTAAAAAAGGTCATACAAACGCCCAACATTTTTGTCATGTCAGAAACTGAAAAATCATCGTTGTATTTTTCAATAAGCAAACAGAATAGGTTTAAACAAGACGGCTCTAGTGGCACTGCTACACCGCAGTTGTCTTAAACATACTGGTATACAGCTGAACCTGTCTAAAGTGGCCATCAAACATAGGTCTAAGTATGGATTTGTAAGGTAACCCATAGCTTAATACAGGTCAAGAGAAATGCAGAATGTCCATGTAAGATATTTCTGTATTACCTTTGGCTTGCATTAAGTAACTGTCTGACTCCTTCGTAAGACTTCTATATTCAATATATGAATACTCGCTTAGAACAGGTTCAACAGAATAAATGTACAGTACTTTCTGTAGTGCTGACAGGTAAACAGGAAACGGTCATTTTAGCATAATGCTGAGTAGTGAATGGTTTAACACTTTACTCCATGAATATTTATTATGCATATCAATTAGCTATATTTCTTATAATAACAATGACATAAACTGTAAAATCATATATATATCATAGCATACGCAAACAGACGGCGACTATAGGGTCTGATCTGGTTCTGTGATGTTTGCGGAGGAATGCGTATATATGTAGTAAAGGGGAAACTCTTTTTTAAACGCAAACGCTTTTGACACCATTACAAACAGAGAAGACGCAGATAAACGGCCCTGTATACAATTTCTGGTCAGGGTCTACTCTGTTTTCTTATGAATTCATACTAATCTATCTACAGTTTCTTAAATATAGTTATATATAGAATGAAAATATCATTGATAGAATTGTTATTTCTTACATCAATATTCGACAGGGAAAAGAGATAAAAACGTGATTTTTGAACGCGGTTATTTCCTAAGTTACATGATGATTCACTTGTGTTGCATACACGTTGTGATGTATTAGACGTAAAATACGCAGCGATAGAAAACACTGACTTAAGAATCAATCAAAAACATGTCTAATTATGTGTCTGTATGGCAGGTGGTAGCGTAATGCAGGTCAATGGTAATGGCATTTTTTTCCTATAGGAGCTGTTTGCATACCGTTGTCGTGCATAAAACAATCACCTGATTTTTATCAATACTCTGTTCAATAAATGAATCACATGTATATAGGCATGTATCCACAGGACACTTAACCCCCACTCATGTTTGTATCTGTATATACTTTTGGTTTTGACATGGCCTATTACTCTGATGTCACTGTATATAGAGTATAAATATACCATAGGTACGATTTACTAAAGTCCTTCCTCAAATAGTCAAAATTGAATGTACTATTTTATTGACTTTATCAACCCGAGCACTATGTCCTTATCTTATTATCAATACTGCTTCTTTTAGATGCCCAGTCTAAACCCCTGATACATCGGGTCTCGGTTTATAAAGTATCACCCGAAGGACTTGATCGGCGGGGTATCGAAACCGGGTCATCTGGTATTGTAGTCGTAGGTGGCGGTGTTCTAGTGGTAACGCGCTTGACTATAAGTCCTGAGGTCCGGGGTTCAAATCCCGGTCCCACCCGGAAATTTCAGAGACGCTTTTCCGTGTCTCCCACCCGCACATCCTCTCCACCCAGCTGTTAAAATGTTTACCTATGAGGGTCACTCGCCGGTACTGCGGCTGCATGATTGTGCCATAATTATGTTAGCAGTGCTCAATATTGTAGGCCAATGACTCAATGACCAGGGGAGTATATGTACAGTCGGCTGAGCGGTCATTCGGACTGAAAGTAGACTATTACTAGGTGCTTTTTTTTAGTCGAGAGCGTTAATCACTACGTCCTTTGAAGGTCTGTACGTTGCTAATAAGTGGGAGGTGCAGGGGGATAGACTAACAGACATAAACACTAGGTAAGCCTCCGTCCCCACTGTCATAATTGGTGATTTCGAACTACAGGAAGGACAAACATACATTTAGTTTTAAAATTCGGTATTTTATTTATGCTCAGTATTGATAATTGATAATAAAGAGTCTTATTGACATACATAGAATATATTCACGAACTGTTCACCTAATGACAAATGTAATATAACACAGCCATGACCAGAAACAATACAATTTCTTTTGACGCCCAAACAGACTCTGTATAGCACATTACGGTTAAAAAAGTGCTACAGTTGATATTCTCACCTGCCGGAGATCCATTGGGGATATTGACGCTGTATGAACATTCAGAGAAGGCCGGGGTGACATCATTGACGTCCGTTATCGGTATGGTGACGTTGGCAGTCCCTCTGTCTGTACCAGTAACTGTATCAGTCCCTGTAGCATTAACCCTATCATCCGTATCTATAATAGCTGTTGCCCTGTAATAGTTCAGAATGTTTATATTCATGCATTGGCATTATACAAAAACAATTGCGCAAACTATCTCCTTCAGATAACCGCTTTTTCACGCATCTGCAGACGACAGTAAACCCAGCGCAGACGACTCTTATAGGAACTGTTAGATCATAATTAACTCTTTCGCTGCCAGACTCTGTCGTCTGCTAACTTTGTCATTTTTTAATTTTCTTATTTTTTGTTTCAAAACATAGTAACAATAACAAACATTTTGGATCCTGGTGAGACGCCGGGTTACTCGGCGTCTCATCTGGATCCAAACTGTTTGCATAGGTAATCACAGATGCGACAATGGCAGCGAAAGGGTTAAAATAGATAAAAAAAATATAATAGATCTGATTCTACAGTTTCTATCAATACCCCCACCCCAAAAAAGCGTTTGCCATTATAGAAAAACTCAGCTTATGAATATCTATGATGATATTATTTTTACACGAATGATTAACAGGGTAAGGATTAATTACAAACTGGTGGGTATAACGACATGCTTTTGTATAGAAAACCTTTTTACGAAACATATTTTAAATAACCCATCGTTTATGTTTGAAAAATTGCAATCATTACATGTACATATATCTAATTATTTTTAAATATTAACTTTCTAGATGTTTATGATTTTAAATGCATACGATGCAGAATATATATTTTTCTTGAAACACGGCTAAGTAGGATATAGTAAGTAGAAGGAGAACTTATATACAGTTAAAACTCGATATACCGTACTTGGATAATTTGAATTTTGGGATAGCTCGGTGTAAAGGTTATGTTCTTCCAAAATGTACAATACAGGTTTGTTCTAAAATATATCAGTGATTATATCTAGAAACACATGCGATAGCTTACTGCAGGTCGAAAGTAATGCTGAAGCTCCTGAAGCAGCAGCTTTCAGTATTACTTTCGACCTGCACTAATCTGTGGACATGATGATTTGTCCAGATTGGAGATCGAAAGAATCGAAGGTCTGTTATCACGGTGTACAGTAAAACCCCTCTAAACCGGAATTCTAGTGGAGAAGAATTTAGATACTTTTAGGCAGGTGGCTGCTTCATGCAGGGCGAAAGTCATGCAGAAAGCTCCTCTAGGAGCTTTCTGTATGACTTTCGCCCTGCATGAAGCTGCCACCTGTCTCCAAGACCGATATTTATACCAAAGTTTACGTCCGGTTTAGAGGGGGTTTACTGTGCTTTAATTGAAGTTACTCTATAGATCTTACGTTATGATTACACTGTGGCTTTTGTGGGATTCATAGTCAAGGTTCTGGTCATCGGAGATTGATAACACTCCAGTTCTGGAGTTGATGTTGAGCTTGCCGGCTGGTATCTGGCTTGATATACTGTAAGACGTTGCTCCTTCGGCTTGAAAAGATATACTCAAGTCCCCTTTTGAGTTTTCGGGGACTGCTGGTTGAACTGTAGCTTGAATATTTTTCGAATCCGATTTGATTGGTTTGATCCATCCCAATATTTGAGCATCTGTAACAGTGTCAGAATCAACACTAATGTACAATATTTATAGATTGTATAAACCATTACCTCAACAGATATTATTAGACCCCACCTCTACCAAACAGGAACATTTACTAGATAGCGAAAAGGAAAGTTTTAGAATTTTATAGTTTGAAACCATTGTGATAAGTATAGCATATGTTCATATAGGAACAAATGCTCTAGTATTCACAATGATTTCAATATGTGACTTTTACAGAGACGACAAAAGGCGTCAATATGAGGTAAAGGGTTAAAGTAAAAAAAATTGCATCTAGTATCAAACACAACCACTGAGCGTGTCTCCGGTGGAATATTTCTGTTAGCAATTAGGGTTCGCAAACCCGCTAGTGCTAATTTGTCAAAGTTTGAGCAGGCTAAAGGTTAAGTTGTGGCAGCACTGGGCACTAATAGAACATGCATTAATGTTTACAGTATGTCTGAGGTATGTTTATGTTATATGAAGTATTGTCACGTACGTGTTAGTCAACAGCATGTGGTTATGTGGTGGAATATACAGTTGAACCTCGTCATTTCGAGCTCGGATAACTCGGACATCGATATCTCGAAATACAAGTTCGGTCCGTCCAAACTTTACAATTCAGAATTATCCTAAAATATATCATTACGTATACATAGAAAAACGCGTGACAGCTTAACCCTTCTCTTGCTGAATTTTAAAATACATTTCTTCTTTTTTACCCATGCCCTTTGGTATAATTAAATATATCTTCACTGTCTTCTAAGCCTTTGCAACCAGGGTATATCCATATAAGACGGCTCCTAAAAAAGGCGTCTTATCAGGGTCTTCTCTGTTTGCTTATGATATAATATACACAATTTATTATTCTACTATTTTTGCCATGGCCAAACATTCCTGTGTCAATGTGATATTATAACAAAATAATATAATCAATATTCATGATGACATTATTTCTTTCATGAATATAAATGGAGGAAAGGGTTAAACATTTAGCCTACTTAGGGCAAATTCGTGATTGTCATAGCAATCCGTTTGATCTATACTAATCGCTGCAAAAGCGGAGTCTCATTAGAATCCAAACTGCTTGACAGTCTGGTGATGATTTCGACAGTTAACCCGTCGCTTGCTATACACGTAAATATACATACCTATAAATAGTGAAGTCCCAAATGAGACAGCTCCTGTAGGAGCTGTCTCATCAGGGTCTGCACTATTTACAAGTTGATTGTGCAACCAGTGCACTCCACAGCAGTGATTGCACAGCGATATACTTGTACACAGTGATGATATATGTAACTATACAACAGGGAATGGGTAAAGAAGGAGAAATATATTTTAATATTCAGCAAGCGAAGGGTTAATATGTCAAACATAAAATACTAATGTACAGTGGAACAACAATCCACACCAGATCAACTAGACCCAGCTGATGTTTTAGACATCTTACGTCATGAACTATGCAGACTCAGTTATCGAACGTGGTTACTCATTTTGTTGAAACAAAACACGGTCAAAAATTGTACGGTGTTATCTTCTATCACGTTGAACTTGGTAACACAAGATGATGACATAGTGCAAGTTTAAAGCCGCACACTAAAAATGTCAGAAAGACAAGCACTCTAAATACCACCATCACTGTGAATAATGTTATTATAACTGAGGTTATTCGTTAAGCAGCACAAACATATAGGATTGATGATTTATAAAGAAAGCGAATGGTAGTACCACATCTTCATCAATTACTTGTAAAGGTTGACAAATATTAACCGTTTACTTCATAATTACGCCTTTCTACGCCTTTGCAAACAGACTAGACCCAGATCAGACGGCTCCTTTAGGAGCCGTCTGATCAAGGTCTGCTCAGTTTGCATTATTCTACAGTTCATGTCATGATAAAAAATCCTGTGTTCATATGGTATTATAACAGCAAATCTAATTAGTATTAATGATGCATTGTTTCTCACATGAATATGCATGGAGGAAAGGTTATGACTTTTGAGACAGTCTACTTTTCGCTTAAAACAGGCGACTATTTTGCACGTCGATATTTGCTTTATCAAACGCCTCCCTGGTGACACACCGTCTGCATATCAGATTATTTTCAAGTATCTTGCATTTTGATTATAGTCAAGTGTCAATTCGGCTCTTAGATGTTTTTTCAAGTATCTTGCATTTTGATTACAGTCAAGTGTCAATTCGGCTCTTGTGTTTTAGCCAATACCTTTGTACAAACACGGTGAGACTCGTAGTTTCCTGGTTTAAGGGGGGTCGTGATTGCATCTGCAAACAGTAGGGATTCGGGTGAGTTCAGGTCACATCAGGATTAAAACTGTCTGGCACATCGACAGTGCGTACAAAAATCAATCTTAACCCATTCCCTCAAAGGCTTTTTTAGATCTAATAAATCTACCGGAGAGGGGCATTAACAAGAGAAACGGAAAAAATAGAAGTTTGTAGTTTGACACCATTGTGATAAATAGAGCATTTGCTCATATAGGATCAAAAGCTCGATCTATCACAATGGTTTCAACAGGTAATGAAAGGTGATATACGCGTCAAACACAGATTGGTGTTCCTTAGGGAAAATAAAATACAGTAAATTCTCATTGAACCGGCCGTTCAATTTAGTATAAAGATCTGCATTGGAGACGGGTGGCAGTCTAATGCAGGGAGAAACTCACGAAGGAAGCTCCTCTATGAATTTTCGGAATTAATTTCACCCTGCATTTAGAAACCACCTGACTATCTTAATTATTATCTTAAAGCGTTCCGGTTTAGAGGGATTGTACTGTACCTGCGATTTGATTTAAGGTAAAACTCATCTAAACTGGACGTTAAATTTAGTATAAAATCTATATAGGTTTTGGAGACATGTGTCAGCTATCTACTTTAGGACTTTTCACCTTGCACGTCTTTCACCCTGCATTAAGCAGCCACCAGCCTAAACGTATCTAAATTATTCTCTAATTGGAGTTCGTTGTAGAGGGGGTTTAGTGTACAACAACTACTGACAAATATTTGGGAGTTTTATTCTTACCCTGCTGTTCACAAATAACGCCTGCCTAATTCAGAACTGGTGCAATATTTACTGTTCTCGACTCTATCAAGCTTTCGGGAAAGTACAGTGCTTCCTCCCTACAACGGAACGGCCCTCTTAATAACGATTCCCACCTTACAACAACGCTCGTCACTGTTTCCGAAACAACAAGGCTCCAGAAACAACATTTTCCCATCGTATTTTCTTTATGCCTCCATCAACCCTATGTTGTGACCACTCTTTAGAATTGTCACTTTGTGACGATTCTAAAGAGTGGTCAATACGTAGGGTTTGATTTAGGCATAACGTTTTAGTTCTCGAATTATCTTGCAAGCTAATTATTTTTGATTTTCCCTCCCTATAACAACTCCCTCTGAACAGCACATACAATATTCGTATCCCAAAGGGTGGCGTTGTAGAGAGGGAGCACTGTATTGACCAAGTTTCATAACATCTTGGATCTTTACGATACATCACGTTCCTCGGCGTCTCATCTGGACCCAAGCTTTTTGAAAACCAACTACGATAATAGCTAAGGGGGATAACTCAAGATAATACTGCAGAAAACAACGTGTGCTGTGTTATTTCCCTTGATGTAACATACAGTAGAAGGATACGGCCGAACAGAAGGAACGGTCGAAGGTATCAACAGAATGAAACATAATATATTGCGTATGTAATCACATACGAGACCCTCGTATTATTAGTACAAACACAACGCTTGGAAATTTGATCTGTCTGAGAGGTGGCCGTTAATGCAGGGTGCCAGTCGTGCATAACGCTCGTTTAGGAGCTTTCTGTATGTCCTTCACCCTGCATTAAGCTTCCACCGGTCTGAAGGTATCTTAAATATTTCCTTACCAGAATTCCGGTTTGGAGATTACTGTACGAGGGGCTATCCAGAAGTTCTAGGACAAATTGAATATTTCTTTTATTTATTATCGCATATTAGAGAACACTTCACACATATGAAACATTTATATATTGCTCACAGACGTTTAAAAATCAAATATTCCGGAATGGTCATAAAGAAGTAACAGTGACCATAGCAACATCTGAAGACAAGTGTGTCAATATCTGAAGTGTGTTTCATACATTTGCTCGCGGTCAGCCACTCGCAACAACGTTAACGGACAGGGGTAATAACACAATAGTACAGCGGAAAGCAACTTATGGTGTGTTATTCCCCTTGCTGTAAGATAAAATAGAAGGCAACGGTCGAACGGAAGGTTAATAGAATGAAACACTATATTGCGTGGGGGATCACATATAAGTACAAACACAATGATTTGGCAATTTTAAAATGAGATCATTTTCACTCTTTATATAGCAGCCATTGCCTTAACGTTTCTAAATTATTATTTGCCTTAACGTTTCTAAATTCTTCTTTACTATAATTCAGGTTTAAATATTCACAAATTCGTGAATTCTTTTATCGATACAGTTAAACTGTACCGATAAAAGAATTCACGACTTTATAGATACTTATTAACTAAAATTAAGTCGAATTTCATAATTTAACAAATGATTTTTGGCCGTAACATGCTGCATAAATTGTAGCATCAGATCCTATATTATGTTATATGTCAAGAGAGCAGATATTGAGCAAGCGTCACAAACAGGAGCCATCTGATCTGGATCTACATTGCAAAGGCTTGAAACTTCGTCTATCAGCTACAGGCTTAACCCATTACCTCATAGGCTATTTTTAGACCCTACCTCTTTGAATAAATCTTCCAAAAGGGAGCATTTACTAGAGAAAAGGAAAATTTTAGAATTGTGTAGTTTTGAAACCATTGTGATCAATAGAGCATTTGCTCCTATTGAGCAAATGCTCTATTTATCACAATGGTTTCAGAAAGTGACTTTTTACTGAGGCGTCAAAAGGCGTCACTGTGAGGGAATGTGTTAATCCGTGATAATTTTTGTAAAGTAGCTAGAATTCAGGTGGGATATTTTCTAATTAGCATCGAGACTATTTGTCAATACATAATTAATGTAACAAAATTAAGGACCAAATCTTATTTTAGAATAGATACTGACTAATGTTGCTCAGCACAACAAAGTACATATCTAATTAAATGTCGTTGAATGTCATTAAAAGAGAAAAAAAGTATTATGTTAATTACCAACGACCTTGAATTAAATTGGAATCTTTGTCAAGTTTTGGGTTTTCTTACTAGGCAGTTTATCAGCACTCGTTGTCTGTTGGTAATGACGCTGTAAAGTGCTAGTTAATTAACCCTTCGTTTGCTATTCACGTCAATATACCTACCTGTAAATAGTGAGCTGTCTCATCAGCGTCTGCACTATTTACAAGTTGATTATGCAACCAGTGTACTCCACAGCAGTGATTGCACAGCGAAATACTTGTACAAAGTGAAGATATATGTAATTATACAACAGGGCATGAGTTAAGAATGAGAAAAGTGTTTTAAAATTCAGCAAGCGAAGGGTTAAGGTCACGGATAATATCTACACAAGCGTTTTACGTTTCTCTAGGACAATCTCTGGTATATTTATATCTATATGTACCCCTCTAAACCGGACACCTAGTGGAGAAACCTTAAGACACTTTAGGCAGGTGACTGTTGAATGCAGGGTACACGTCATGCCGAAAACACACATAGGAGCCTACTGCATTACTTTCATCCTACATTACGCTGTCATCTGTCTCCGAGACATGCTGATATTTATACTGAATTTATCGTCCGGTTTAGAGGAGTTTTACTGTACATAATTAAGTGGTGTTATATTAATGATATGCAGTATTCATTTACCCTTTGAGATGGGCACGTATCTTAAAACATTTGCAAACAGTGTAGACGACTCCTAAAGGACCAACTCTCTTCTGTTCCCTTCTGGGATAAGATATGTCTGACTGTACAGTTTCCGCGATGGAAAAACACGTTCCTGTATTCATACGCAATTTTAATAATCCATGTAATTAATATGTATGATATCACTAGTTCTTACTTTATAGTCATGTACGTTTTGATTAAAGGGTTGATCAGTCACGATGTTAATTAAAGAGCATGATGATTGCTTATTATCTACATATATACATTTGCATTAATAGCTGACATTAGCATTTTTGATTGTGTCTCAGATACATTAACATTTACCGCACTGTGAAGAAAGTAATGTCTGCTCAAAAATCTGGTGTCAAGTTGACTAATTCCGATTAAATCAAGATTTCAGAAAGTATTGACAAAGTGTCAAACAGTGTGGATCCTGATGAGATGCTGAATTACTCGGTGTATCATCTTTATTCAAGCTTCGTTAGATAAATAAGCGTCAACACTCTGTCTGGTGCATGCGTACATACAGCTGAACTTCGATTTGTATGGTCCCTTTAAGTTCGAAATATCGAAGTTCAACTATATATATGCATGCGTATACAGTACATGCCTGGCATTTGCAAAAAGGGTTGGGTCATTATTCAGCGTCCAATCAGGTTCCAAGGAGTTTAACACTCGATGGATTAATTAATGGAATCGGAAGTGGTGTAAATTGAACTAGATCCAGCTTTGAGCAGACATTACGTTTTATCATAACAGAGTAATGGTTCGGTATCAAATGTGTGATCTTTACATCACAGATAACGCATATCAAATTTGGAGAATGACGTATTATGCAAAAAATACGTGGTGTGAACCTACATTACTGCACATAAATGCGCATTAAGTGGTATTTATCAAATCTTTTGCAGTCGATATCGCTAAAATGTAAAACAGCACGGTCCCAGATTACATCAGGCGATTCAATAATTGTCTCTGAAATCTGCATTTTATTCATCCACATTATTCATATGAATTGTATACATTTGCACATGAGTCCACAGAAAATATAATTATACGCTTATATTAGATCGATTTGATTTGAAATGTAATGCGAAAATGTAGTTTTTTGTCGATTATGTATGTATGAAGGCTATTAGTCGAATTTCGCATACGTTTAACATATAGGATTATTCATTCAACCTGTGCTTGATTGATCTAGTCTTACATGTCTTACATGTTCGATCGCCAGATCTCTAACTTTTTACCTGACGAGCGTCAACGTTTCTCAATCAACCATTATTGTTTTGTACCCGACTAACTTCAACGCTGATCTGTAAGTTGGATCCCTAAATTTTGAAAGTAGGAGATCCTTCGAAAGTAAAAGCAGCAATGTACAAAGAGAAAAATATTGCAGACTCGGGTTTACTGGGCCTGTTCATTGGCAACACTACTCCCCAACCCTAGCGCAGACTTAATCGGTATTTGATATGATTAACCCATTCCCTCACAATGACGCCTTTTGACGACCCTGTAAAAAGTTACTTTTTGAAACTATTGTGATAGATAGAGCATTTGCTCCATGGGAGCAAATGCTCTATTTATCACAATAGTTTCAGAACTGTACGATTCTAAAATGTTCATTTTCTATAGTAAATGTTCCTTTTCGGTAGATTCATTCAAAGAGGTTGATTCTAAAAATAGCATATGCGGTAATTGGTTAACTAGAAGCACTGGAATTGATGGTCCTGAAGGACCAGAAAACATAACAACACATATGATTACCATAACCCCTATTCCGATATAAACCACTTGGATCCAAGCTGTTTGACTTTCAGACAATAGTTTCCTGGATTGAATCGAAAGTAGACAAAATGGTCCACATTAGAGGGATAGTTTGTTTTACAGCGGGATGACAGTTAACATATGGGTAACGCCAGGGTAGAACCCGATTAGATAATGCGTCTCTATAAAACAAATATTCGTTCTCGTTTGCAAAACCCCGAATAGCACATATTGATCTTAAAAACTGAATATCAAATAAGGAATTATTTACTGTATGGACAGACAGTCAGACAGTCAGAATGACGAACGGATAGACAGGCATATGGACGGGGACATGCAGGCAGACAGACAGACAAACTGTTTGAGTCTCACTAATGCTTATTACAAATAAAATATACATAAAGGCATATGTTTATTGCGCAAATGTACATACCTACTCACAGATGAATTAAACCTTATATACAATGTTACCAATATCAGATAACATGTATAAGAGCAGATACATAATTATGCACATGTTAAGACAGCAATATCACAGTGAAAGTGATTGCTTGAAAAGAGATTGCTTAAAACCATTTCTCTGATGAATATTCATGTAGTAAATAATGACGTCATGAGTATTAATAAGATGATTTTTTATAATGGCATATGAACATAGTGCGTTTTGGCTCAGACAGAAGCTGTAGAATCAGACCTTTATTACAAAAAAGCAAACAGTGCAGACCCTGATCAGACGGCTCCTATAGGGGCAGTCTGATCTGGGTCTTCTCTGTTTGCAAATGCGCCAAAATGCGCTTACATAAGAGAAAGGGTTAAAAATCTGTATTTAGACTTAAAATTTATTACTGTATTAGTTATTTTCATTCTAGTTAAAAGTATTTCAGAGAAGACTTTGGCATTGTATTGCATTGTAACACTGTAAACTTGTCATAATTAAGAAATACTATATATAGATACCAAACATTCTATTTAATAAATCGACTCTACCATGGTCATACACTAAACATTCCAGCAAATGCATTAATCTAATCCTCAATCAGTGATTTGCAGTTAAAGCATGTTCGTTCATAATACCTGCTAGTTTCTCTTTTTCGTCTTTGCATTATTAGACTTATGAATATTAATAAGATGAAAGTTTACAGATAACATAATAACCCAGAAATGTGTTTGGTTTCCATGGCAGAAACTGTACAACTGTATACTTCATAATAAAACAGAGCAGATCCTGATCAGACGGCTCATACTGGACGTTCTCGATTTTCGTCGATAGAGTGCGCATTTCTGGGGTAAAGGGTTAAGGACTTTTGCCGGTAATATGTGCTTTTAAATATTCACTTTAAACTTGCTTTATCAGCGTTGCGAATGTATAACTAAATAAAAAGTGTCAAAATAATAATAATTACAACCTAATCAGAAATCTATCAATTATCCCATCCCCCTCATATTGATACATTTTATACATTCCCTCATAGTGACGCCTTTTGACACATTCCATCCTATTGACACCATTTGACACGTTCCCTCGAAGTGACGCCTTTTGACACGTTCTCTCATTTTGATGATTTTTACACATTCCCTCGTAATGACGCCTTTTTACACATTCTCTCATATTGACGCATTTGGACGTCTGCGTAAAATGTCACTTCTTGAAGATATTGTCATAAATAGGGCATTTGTTCCATAGAAACAACTGCTCTATTTATCGCATTGTTTTGAAAACTACACATTTCAACATTTTCATTTTCTAGTAAATGCTCCATTACGGTAGATTTATTCAAAGGGGTTATTCTAAATATAGACTAGGGTAACGGGTTATAAATTCTGCTCGACATAGTGCCTTATATTGATATGGTAACATGGTTTTCGGTTGTTTGTATGTGGGCTTTTAAGTTGATTTAGCAATATTTCATTCATGTATCGACGTCTAGCTAATTCATTACAGGTTTTGGAAGATCGAAGGCAGTAAAAGAATATGCGCGCATCATTTACTAAATAAATTACGCACTATTTCTCTCTTTTGAAACCGATTACGTAGAACTGTACATGTATCGCTTTTAGCATATTCCAATAAATATCTGTACATGTATTTGTAAATTCCTTATCAAAACGAATCTCGTACATGTAACTACTGACATCATATAATACCGGTAATAGCCATCTCACGCGTGCGATACAAACACATGTTACGCAATATGGTAGGTTACCCAGAAGCAAGTAGAAGTGATAGACATACCATGCATGTTTAGTACGGGGACATTGATATTTAACACGTAGATACTTATTGCATGATTAAAGTCACACAGAAAGCTCACATGAGACCTTTCTATATGACATTCAGCCTGCATGAAATTATCGCTCGTCTTAAAGTTCGATTCTTTTACTTATTTTAGTGATTTGATTAGTGCGGTTTTTACTATTTGGTTTAAAGCACAACTTCATGTCATTCGATTTTTTTAACGTCAGAGTCATTAAACAGCGACGTCTTACCTCCGATCTCCACATACCCAACTATTGCTAATATCACAAGTAAACAGCGTATCATGACTGTATCAATACCAATGTCCATATGCCTACATCTGCTATACTTATTGTATATTAAGTAGCGTCATTTGCTACCATGGTGACATTGTAATCAAACGAATTTAAGGTACATTTTTGCTGTTTGTCTATTAAGGAAAACTCATTTAATACTAACATGATCATCTCTGCAGAAATCTTCATTTACAGATCCGAAGTCTACAAAAGAGCATTGTTCTAATTTAATCGAAATATTATTGGGGATTTCAAACTTGCAAGTGTTTGACATGAGTTCAGATAAGTCAAGCGCACAGTTGTTATTTACATCTACTTAACCCTTCTCCTGTTCATATCGACCTGATTCGTATTTGCAGGCAACATTGTACCTCACCGTTTCATCAGGGGCTAAGCCGTTTGGTACCCTATCATTGGTTTCGGAAATGATTGATCGAATCGAAAGTAGACCAAATTAGATCAGATCCACATTTCAACTGACATGATTTTTACTACAGCTAGGTAAGGGTTAATAAGCGCAGTTAATTGAGTTTGAGTGGTGACAATAACCTAATTTACAAGTTAATAGTTTATACGTGCAATCCATGGCCGGGCTAACAAAACTATATGTTACATGTAACTAATGAACCTGCGCTGCCCAGGCAGTGACAAAAGCGTCTGTTTAAGCATTTATCTTGACTACAGCCTATTTGATCAAACATTTTATAAACTATTTACCGAGTGTCAAACAACTGTTTCTGCGTAACGTCTGACCTGCATGAACTCTTTCGCCGCCACAGGCGATTCGTTGATAACCCTTATACACGTTTTGGAACCAGAGGAGTCTCTGAGTAATATGGCGTCTCTTCATGATCCAAACTGTTTGGCACTGATTGTGTTTCTTTGACGAAATTAAGAAATTGCCACTCCGAAACTTGATGTAAGTAGATGACATTCTTAGCTGATGAAATTTAAAATCTAGAGTTGGACTCCTTTTGAATAGTAGTTTGAATAGTCGTAATAATGAGTGTTTATTATAGTTGAAGTCGTCCTCTTGGCATCATCATCATCATCATCATCATCATCATCATCATCATCATCATCATCATCATCATCATCATCATCATCATCATTATCATCATCATTACATGTACCATCATCATCATCATCATCACTACCACTTACTGTCATTACCATTATCTGTATCATCTTGATCTACATTGACACTCCAGTATAACCTCCCTAAACCAGATTTTAGTTAAGACCCTTTACTCCATCAGTATTCCTTTCTATGTCTTAGCAAACAGAACAGACCCAGATAAGACGGCTTCTGTAATACGTTAAGCTGCCACTCGTCTTAAAGACCGGGATCGATTTGAAAGCCTTATTTATTGATCAGAAGAGTCTTAAATAGCAGATGCTTCCTTAAAACATGGCAATCCGAATTCGACAATCTCCAATACGAACTTTTTGCATTACTTTCGACATGCATTAAGTGATCGTCTGTCGTAACAATTCAGAACTATACTTTTTGTAGTCCCTTAAGACAGGTTATTGTATATCACTCTCATTCATCAGGCCCCGTAGCCGAGTGGTGATGTACTAACAATCACGTAGCTCCTCAACGCCTTGGTTCGAATCCAGGACTGGGCCTGTAATTAGCTCGATGTCGCGATGTGGCTGAAATACTTTTAAACCCCGATAAAATACACAGTTCATTCTCCAATCGCTGTAGGATCTTTTTTCGTTCTAATGCTTAATACTGCGAATGCATGTTTCATAAGTCAGTGCGTACGCCTGCGTACGTGCATGCATTCGTGCGTGCCTGTGTGAGCACGCGCTGGTTCTCTTTTAGTCGCTCTGAATCTGATAATATGTCATTCTGTCTCTGACTGTAACTCTTTTCTCCTTTCTCTCATTTCTCACTATATTTTACTTGTTGTGGTATACTTGAAAATAACTGCAAGTGCTGTTGAATACCAAACTTTATAAACCCCGTTCATACGACACTTTTTGATACCTCAACTTTCTGTGCAATTCAACCACATAGATCCATAGTGTTTCATTGGATAGAGATAGCAGAAACTGGAGTTTCAACAAACAAACAAGTAATGATAAGCCACAAATGAATACTTGTGTTTAATCACTTTAATACATACATCTGGTTATACACACACTACGTAACGGTTGTAGGAAAGGAACGTGCTGCTAGATTACATATAAAGCCTCGTATATCAATGCAATATTGCATTTCATGTAAGGTCATTATATGTACTCTAGGTGTCGGATCAGATTTTATGATATGCATGTTATGTTATTTTCCTGCAGTAAATTCATATGCATTGTGTTTTAAGTAACGAAGAGTTTAGACCTTTTCGGTAGGTGGCTGATACTGCAATGTGATTGACATTCAGAACAAACAACTTCTTCATGACTTTCATCCTGCATTTAACTGTCATGTGTCTTAAATGTTAGCACTGTCACTAATTTGAAAGAACGGTTTACAAAGTTTTTCTCTTTTTAAGGTTTGCACGCAAACCTAGGTCGCCTGAAATTGAAATGTGAAAACATTTTAAGGATTTTGAATGAAGTCTATCTATAACATGAACAGATGAATCAGCATTGCTTGAAATGCTATTTCACCTTGTTTTACATTAACCCTTTATTGCATGAATAGTCTTATTAGAAACGTTAGTTTAATTTATTATTAATAGGTTATTTTTTAAATCAGCACCATAACACATGGCTTTTTACCGAAGTAGAAACTGTCGAATCAGAACTATATTATATCAAGCAAACAGAACAGACCCTGACCACACTGCTTATCGTCTGATATGGGTCTACTCTGATTGCATAGATGTAGAAATGATTATTCTTTACGTAAATGTGTAACGCATGTTTAAAACGATTTGAGTAGTTTTGATTTACCAAATCCATAGAAAATACAAATCACTTGGTATTTGTGAACAGGCTCAATGGGAAACTGCTTATCGTATTTTTGTGTTACAACGTAAATAAATAATTATAATTCCAATGTTGAACCCGTCCAAATAAGCGGTCGCTGTAAATTATGTATTACTGTGTAAAAACTGCCTTATGCTATTGCTGGAATTTACAGGGATAAAAACCAAACATGTATATTCATAAAATCTGCAATAACTGAAATTGAATTAGAGGTTGAACACCTCTAATAATAGTATAAAATTAAAATAAAAGATGTTTCTATATAACTTTTATCCTGTTCGTAGTGACCTGCCGCGTTTGCAAATAACTTAAACATAGTTGAATATCTACTCATAGTTCAAATCATTTGCTGATATTGTAATTTAATTCTAAACCAAAAGCCGAACATTACTACGCTATAAAATCAATCAGTAAATAATTGTTAATGCAGATATTAGCAGGATAAAGTTCAATAGTATTTTTCAATATAGGTATAAAGTGTTTCTTCAATGCAATTCATACAAATTGTCTCATATAATTCAAAATAATTAGATGTATTCGGGGTGTCTCTTGTTATACGACAAACAAACTGTCAAATGCAGGAACATGGCACAATCTACACAAATCGCGCGTTCTGTTGTATTCCGAGCAGAGCTGACGCTAGAACCAACAACAGACTGGCGCACATTACACCTTTGCCGTTGTCACATCCTACACACACGTTCACCGTTGTAGATCCTTTAAGATCGCCACCGTCAACCGCCTCAACAACGAGGGCATAGTTTGCCGTTCTTTCCGCGGACAGTTCTTTGGCGACAGTTATAGCACCATTGACTGCAACAGCGAAGTCGTCGTTGGTGTTGCTTTCACCTGAAAAGATTGCACGAGCATTCTGTATTTAATTGAACAAATTGAATTGCCAAATTGTGTCGCCTGCAACATTTGTCATTTAATGTTTACACTTCATTTGTTGTTAATAAAAACATAGTCACGGTAATATATAGTTTGGATCCTGATCAGACGCCGAGTACTCGGCGTCTCATCTGGATGCAAATGGTTTCCATAAGTAATCACAGATGCAACATTGACAGCGAAAGTGTTAAAGTGTAACTCATAAATATTTTGATGCCACTGTCTCATATAACCATAATAGTGTCACTAAATGTATTATCAAACATCTATAAATTCTCAATATGTCTTTATGACTTGATAATGAGATATAATACGCCTTTCACCAAACAGATGGCGGAGATAAATGTATATAAAGACAGTTACGTATCGCCGTACCTAACACATAGGTAGTGGTATCGATCCGTCTTTATAATGTTTATGGATACGGGGAACATCATATTGGACTCTACCAAACTGACAAACACGCCTTTTGAACACTCTGTTCGGCTTACTTTAGTATATCTTTAAAGTATATCAAGCACTTTTCGTTTCAAAATTGCCGTATGCTGACAATGTTTTAGATCAGCGGGGCTCAGCATGATATTCTACATCTGTATACACCATACGTCGATACTGCTACCTGTGATCTGACATTCCGTAAAACCTAAGGATATCCTCTTGTTAATGAAATTCTACATTCTACAATTCTCTCATCACATGAGTACTATGAAATACCGAGATAAGCAGACAAAATATGGACGCACAAGCAAATATACTGATAGACAAACCGGGTGGAACTACATGTCGCAATAGAATTTGGTCTATATATAAGGCATCATCCTATCAAGTTTCACTGACATCTAGCAAGTGGCTAATACAATATCGAACCGATAGAACGGTGCTATAAAATATCAAAAACATTAATGGTTATTACTTCATAAGAGAACAGATTCTCTATGTGTGTCTCTGTCACTCTGTCTCTCTTATAGCATGGTGCATAATCTCAGGGCTGAAACTGCTTTCCCGAGCGTTTCGAGCCTTTATTTTACATTCGTTGAATTGATTGAACTCGGGACCATCAATTCTAGTCCAGAAGCACAGAATCAAATGCCTGGGTAAGCTAATACTCGGTGGAACAATATTTCGGAAAAAACACAACGTACATAATTATACCATTCGAGAACATGGAATTTCAAGGCAAGTTGCTGAGAAATATTACAGACAGAAATGGTCCTTGAAATAACTTAAAAACAATAAAGAAACATAGAAATTATATTGATCAAACCGTATTTTAAATAGCTGCGTATTTCTTATCAGTAGTTTTTACGTCCTCCAACGTGCACATAATATACTACCGGACAATCAGCAAGTGGCGTTTGGGATCACATATGCCATACATAAAAGCTACATGCGTATTGAGCTGATAACTGGATAGTTTAAGGTACATAGTCTTCTTACACAATATCACTTGATTACTAACAGTTGCTGATCTTAAACGAACGTTGTAAAATATTATTAGTTATATATGTTTTGCTTGGAAATTTTGTCATTTCACATGTGAATAATTGTTCTCGGCATTTCTATTGTCCCATTACTTTCAAATATATCACTTGTAAGTATGTAAACAAGTCTAATTAGCACTAGGAATCTTGGTCCAATCTGTTTGCAAATCAAGTCCATAGAAAGGTGTTCATCAACAGATCTATCAAACCTTTGATAAATAATTTAGATGCAGGTGTATATAAACCTTCTGCCAAACAGTCCTATTTTGGTGATGTTGGGTTCATTACTTTGAAACTGCTGATGACTGCTATCCACATGCATTAGGTAGTAACAAAGATGATCAAAGAATAAGTCAAACATTAGAGCCAATACAGAAAGTCCAGTAATATGTGACACGCAACAGCTAATTTTTCAATGAATATTTGTTTTTGTCTATCGCAAGACTTGACATATATTATATACCATTGATATCCCACTGTTAAAACAATAATGTCAGCCTAAAGTTGGATACAGCACAATTTGAATATTTCTGATTCGACCACGACTTTTGAAAACTATTGACCGAGTGTCAAACACCTTTGGAACCTGATAAGACATCGAATTACCAAGCGTCTCATTTAGATTCAAACTGCTTGCAATTAAAGTGTGTATACTGAATAAGATTAAGTGTCATATAAACTCTTTAATGTTTCGAAAATCAGTTTGGTGTGAACGAAAGATATAGATAATAACTTGTCTCTGACGGATATGTTAAAGTGTATCCGGTGAGGGTGCAAAATCGAAGGGCGAGCCTTGGCGAGCCGTTCTATTTTCGTCCCAAACCGGATAAACTATAAAATATCCCGTCAATTGACATGTTATTCTATTAATCTTGTCAAAAAATAACGAATATATTTTTTAAATTAATAAGGTTTGAAAATGTAATAAGTAAAACCAATAACTTGTTGCAGATTTGTTTTTATATTGCTATGAGAAGGATTTCATGCTTAGTTTAAAACCTGATACACAATATGACATTATTAATGCTTTTAATAAAACGTATAGGTATTTAGACGATATTTTGAAATTGGATCATCCTTATTTTGAAATATGGTTTCTTCTATTTACCCAAGAGAACTTACTTTAAACAAAGCGAACCCATCTGACATTTAGGCTTCCTTTTTAGATTTGAATCTTTCCATCACTAATGATAAAGTTTCGTCTAAAATATACGATAAAAGGGAAGATTTCGATTTCAAAATTGTTAATTATCCTTTTTCTAGATGGAGATGTTCCCCGGTCTACATCTTATGGGGTTTACATTTCTCAACTTATTCGCTTTGTCCGAGCCTGTTCTTTGCTAGTAGATTTTAATAGTCGCAATTTAATTATAACTCATAAACTTCTTAAGCAAGGCTACAGATATTATAACATTCGGAAAGCTTTTTCAAAATTCTATTATCGAAATTTACTCCTCATTAGTAAATATAACTGCAATTAACGGACGTTACTGCAACAATGTATTTCTCATCCAGATTTCAATGGTGATGTTATCTACAAACTTAGGAAAATCCATGGTCATATCCATTTTCACGATTTGTTTATTAAACGCATTAAAACTTTTAGGAAGAAAGGTTATGACCCTATTATATTGCAACACACTGCATGTTTGGTTATCGACCCATTTACAGTCGGTCGCTACGCTTTCCTCTTGCTTGCACGATGACAGGCCGAGGGTAGTACTCTATGACGGTATACTCTTAAACCCAGAAATGGGATGAACTTACCAGACTCATGTATTACCTTTTCTCGGTCGTGCCCTTAACGGCTTACCCGCAGTTGCTCTGTCTTCAGCAAAGTCATTGAGTACATATTTGACGGACTTTCACAGTTGTTATGCTGTGTTTTACATTTTGTACTGTGATTTCCGTCTTCTATGTTGTGGGGAAGTCCGGCGGGGATACCTTTATTTACAATGTTTGTTTAGCTAGGGTGACTTTGAGATAAGTGTGAGGTTAGGACGTCCGTAAACTGTTTTAAACCCTCAGTGGTGATTTTGCTACTGACCGTGCCAAGGCGGTTCTCTCTTTGTCACCCTTACTTTTGTTTGTCTTGCGTCTCTGTGCTTGTGTTTCGTTCATGTTTGTCTATGGTGCTCGTGTATTTGTTGGTGTTTTTTGTGTTCTTCTCGTGTGTTTGCGTGTGTTTGGTTGTGTGTGTGTGTGACATGCTGTCTATTGATGTGTTGGTGGTGATTGCGTATTGTATGTGACTTTCTACTGTATGCATGTGTATGATAATAAATTGCTATGCTTTCTGTAGGTGTTTTGGTGTATGGTGACGTTTTGTGTGTGGCTTTTCCTGCTTGACTTTACTACTTTTTCAATTATTTTTTCTTAACACCCTTTCGATTTCTTATTTAGTGTGTTTCTATAAGTAGAACTGTGATCGAACTACTGCTTGGTAGACAAATGGTCCTTCCATTAATTTTATTGTTTATGTAAAGATGAGGTGGTGGTGGTCTAGTGGTAACGCGCTTGACTATCAGTCCGGAGGACAGGGGTTCAAATCCCGGTCCCACCCGGAAATTTCAGAGACAATTTTCCTTGTCTCCCACCCGCACATCCTCTCCACTCAGGGGTTATAATGGGTACCTGTGAGGGTCGCTCGCCGGTACTGCGGCTGCATGATTGCGCAATTTGTTAGCAGTGCTCAATATTGTGTATTTGTTGGTGTTTTTTGTGTTCTTCTCGTGTGTTTGCGTGTGTTTGGTTGTGTGTGTGTGTGTGACATGCTGTCTATTGATGTGTTGGTGGTGATTGCGTATTGTATGTGACTTTCTACTGTATGCATGTGTATGATAATAAATTGCTATGCTTTCTGTAGGTGTGTTGGTGTATGGTGACGTTTTGTGTGTGGCTTTTCCTGCTTGACTTTACTACTTTTTCAATTATTTTTTCTTAACACCCTTTCGATTTCTTATTTAGTGTGTTTCTATAAGTAGAACTGTGATCGAACTACTGCTTGGTAGACAAATGGTCCTTCCATTAATTTTATTGTTTATGTAAAGATGAGGTGGTGGTGGTCTAGTGGTAACGCGCTTGACTATCAGTCCGGAGGACAGGGGTTCAAATCCCGGTCCCACCCGGAAATTTCAGAGACAATTTTCCTTGTCTCCCACCCGCACATCCTCTCCACTCAGGGGTTAAAATGGGTACCTGTGAGGGTCGCTCGCCGGTACTGCGGCTGCATGATTGCGCAATTTGTTAGCAGTGCTCAATATTGCAGGCCAATGAATCAATGACCAGGGAAATAAATTTACAGTCGGCTGAGCAGTCATTCGGACTGAAAGTAGACTATAACTAGCTACTTTACTTTTTTATGAGTACAGTGATCCCTCCCTACAACGGCCCTCTCAATAACGATTCCCTCCTTACAACAACGCATGTCACTGTTTTCGAAAACCCAAGGCTCCAGAAACAACCTTTTTCCATCGTATTTTCTTTATGCCTCCATCAAAGCCTATGTTGTGACCACTCTTTAGAATCGTCAACAGTTTTAGTTCTCGAAATACACCTTAGCTCGGGATCTGCAAACAGGCTATTTATGTTTGATTTTCCCTCCCTATAACAACTCCCTCTGAACAACACATACAGTATTCGTATCCCAAAGGGTGTCGATGTAGAGAGGGAGCACTGTAAAGACTGCAAAAAGAAATACGAAGTGAGAATACACATATTATCAATCGAATTATACCTAAACGATAACATATCAAATTACAAAAATCAGCACATGTTAACTGAACATAGTCTGAGACGATCAACATTGCTGACGAAAACACAATTTATCAAACAAACTCATTTTGGAGTAACACAGCATTCGTGGACTTTCTTAACAGTGACTGTGTCTTTTGATGCATTTAACTGTGTTAAACCTACCATTTGAATTTGTAAATGTTGGAATTGGAATTCGTGTCGACATGGAATTTGGAAAACAGCAAAACATCAGTTGGTGCTTGAGATTAAGAAAGCGGTTAAAAGTGCCAAGGAAGTCGGTTTAAGATAGTTTGCTGATAAGTGACAGCCAGGTAACAAGTCTCTCTCTCATTTACTCTCCCTCTCTGTCTCTCTGTCTCTCTCTGTCCCTCTCTCTGTCTCTCTGTCTCTATGTGTGTATGTCTCTGTCTTTCTCTGTGTGTGTGTGTGTGTGTCTCTCTCTCTCTGTATGTCTGTCTGTCTCTCTGTCTGTTTCTGTATCTGTCTCTTTCTTTCGCTGTGCGTGTGTGTGTGTCTCTCTCTCACCCTCTATCTGTCTATGTGCACGAAGTAAAATTTATACTGTATTTACTTTGTACTCTCTGTGAGTATAACGGAGAACTTCATTTAATCCAGCTTTCAGTACCCATCTGCCCGGCTTCGGTGCCGATCTGTCTGCTTACACCCACAGCCCCGTCAGAATTGGGAAACATATATCAAGTATAACTGAAAATTATTTTCATGTCTATTTTCAATCAATATCAAACATCCATATTAAAACGCCTTCCTCCGCATAAGTGCCATCTAAAAAAAAAAGGCGTCTTTAATATGTTTGCATTTATAAGCACCACAAATTAATATTTGCTGATCAATGCTGTTGAAATTTAATTAACGACAGAACAAAGAAAGCTGATAGTAAAACAGAAAGATCCTCAACCAACTTTCTGTTTTATTTTCCTCAATATTGTGTTTTAAGCATTATATATCCTGCTTTATTATTTAGATGGATATGTTATGTTAGTTGCACATTGAATACACATACATGTGATTTGCACCTTTGACTATGGAGGAACGGGATAAACAATTCACTATCTTTTATTTAAAATGTAAGCTAGCGTATGGTTCTTTGCAGAAAATAGAAAGATTTAACTTGAAATCAAGTTACTTCATAACCTACTTAATGTTAAGGTTTAATTTGGTGATATTTATTGTGACACCTGCAAATATGGATCTTATTTCTGATTTTGAAGTTTACATAGCTTGGTTTTGATTTTTTTACAATTTCAGATGACTGACTGGACTGTAGCATGACCCTCTGCTAACCGTTGAATTGATGGACTATTTGCATCAACATGGGGGAAATTAACACATTCATTAGAAGGAAGAGCTTTTGGTGCTACAGGCATTTGTTGATGATCAATTGGTGCATTTCGTTACAAACAGTGTACATCAAGACAAGCCACTATAGCATCTGACTTGTCAGGATCTACACTTACTGTCTCTCATCAGAATGTTTAGTAAATTGTATCCAATCTTATACAATGTCTAACTGGATCAGATACCTCATCATGTGGTAGCTGATCTGGGTGTGTACACTGTTTTTATCCGGGTCTACAGCAAACCCCCTCTAAATCGGAATTTTAATGTAGCACAAATGTCGGTCCTGGGGACAGGTTGCAGCTTAATGCAGGATTTTCACCCTGCATTAAGCAGCCACCTGCCTATTAGTATCTTAATTATTATCAACTAGAATTCCGGTTTAGAAGAGTTTACTGTTTATTGATAATAGATGTGTGATCTGATCTTGAAATACACTGATCATCTATATATGTGGTATTTCATTTAGGTCTACACTGATAATATATGTGTTGTCTGATCTTGGTCTACAGTTTGATCTTGGACTACTTTTATCATTGATGTGATATCTGATCTGGGTCTACGCTGTTCGATCTGGGTATACGCTATCTGATCTGGGTCTACGCTGTCTGATCTGTGTCTACAATGATCTGGGTCTAGATCTATGCTGTTTGCAAAGCAATAAGACCCCCTTTCTCAGACAGTGTCTCAAATGTTAGTACACTATTACAAGTATAATTATGAATTATCATAGATATGATTGCATCGGTTTCCATTGGAAAAATAAATTAGCTCTATAACAATTCTGGATTTAGGATTCTGTTACTGTATGTGACATATGTAGTCTTATAGCATAATCATGTTGTGAAACGGAAGAACAAATAATGCTATTTCTCGGTTAAAAAGAAAGAGAACGCCATTTAATGTATCTTTTATAGTTCCTATGAAACATTTTAATAAAAAATAGAATAATTTGAATTGTTCATTAAAGTTATTTGATCTACGTCATATTGTTCTCTCTGTCATTGTCGCTTTTTGTCTGTACTGTGTATTGTGTAAACATTGGCGAAAAATAATGATGACGTCATTTATCATTTTGATGTGTCAAAATAAAATGGGTCAATATAGTTCCGTATTCATACGCACTCATATAAGGAAAGTTACTGGATATCACATTTTGGTACCGAGTTTTATTGCCTATAGTATACAGGAAAAGGAAAACTGCATGTAGTGGTAGTACCCCGGTGCCAGAAAGGGTTACCGTGCACCCCGTCTGACTTTTTTTTCATGGGTACCAGGGTGTTTGGTAGGGTCTGCTGAATGGAAATCAAAATTGTACCCATGAAAAAACTCATTCCTGCTATGGGATTTTCTACCGTTTCCATGGCAACCGGAGGTCTGGACAACGACGGTGGGTAAAGGTTATAATGTAGTATATCTATGCTATTAGGGCCACTAAGAGTTTGAAACTGGTGTCAAACTAAAGGCAAGACATTGGTCTTTAATTAAGAATATGTTTTTGTTAATTACCTCATTTGCATAATCATGCATATTAATGAGAAACCCGAAAAATGAAGGAAAACAGACTAGAATATGGATGGTAAAACTAGATCTGAAGTCACCTGTGATGGTCCAAATACACCCAAATATGTTTATGTACATAAAACATCCCCAATGTTAGTATTATTTAAAACAAAATCGTGTCTTTATGGCTTATTTGCATTTTTATTGCATTTTTGAGTATACATAGCAGAGGTACGTCCGGGTAGCGTAAGCACATAGAGAAGATAGCATTATATCTCAAGGCCTTCGGGAGATAATAGCTAACAGTATCAACTTGTTACCAAACATAAAATAAATACACTGGTATTTGATTTAAAATGAATTGTAGTGAATAAGTTCATTAGCATATTCATGAATAGTAATGAGAACACCGAAAATGAAGAAAGAATGACTAGAAGATGGCGAAAACTAGATCTGAAATCACTTGTGTTGCTCCAAATGCACCCAGATATGTTCATATACATAAAACGTCTTCAAGGATATTATTATATGATACAACATCGTGTCACTTTGGCTTATTTGCACTTTTATTGCGTTTTTGAGTATCCATAGCAGAGGTACGTCCGGACAGCGTCAGCGCATATAGGAGATAGCATTATATCTCAAGGCCTTCGAGATCTGGCAGCTAACAGTATCAACTTGTTACCAAACATATAATAAATACACTGGTCTTTGATTTAGAATGTATCGTTGTTAATACGTTCATTAGCATATTCATGAATATTAATGAGAAGCATGCCCCCCCCCCCCTACAATTAGAGAAAAAGACAGGGAAATGGTGAAAACTAGATCATAAATCACCTGTAATGCTCCAAATGCATAGAGACATGACTTGTACACTAAAATCTACTAGCAGAAAATGCAATGAAACGAGGTCCGTAAAGTGGAATTAGAATAGACAGTAACAAAGAGAAATCATGGCTTAGTGGTGTTTAACTGGTGACATACAATCAACTTTGAACCAATCGAAGGATGTATTATTCGGCATCATTATATCATTGTGGCCTTAGTATATGTACAAAACATGACTGTAAAGAATGTCTCAACCGGTTTACAGAAAAAGACATTTCTGTGTGATACACTCATTCATCACCATATCTGTATG
The DNA here is from genome assembly GCA_963576725.1 of Azorinus chamasolen. Taxonomy (NCBI): domain Eukaryota; kingdom Metazoa; phylum Mollusca; class Bivalvia; order Cardiida; family Solecurtidae; genus Azorinus; species Azorinus chamasolen. The sequence goes on from OY755253.1 coordinate 13,993,411, forward strand.
CAATTGTATTCCCAATGATAACCAGTGTCTTCAAAGATCCACATTTTCATCTTCTCTATGTGCCTCAAATTACAGAATGTCAACCATGACTTGTGAAGGTGTGAGGGCAAGTAACCACAGACTCATAATGGAATGGTCCAAGAACCACATTGACATGGCTCCAGTCATGTGCTTCTGAGGATGGGGGTATTACTGGATAGGCTATATGTGAGATCGTCAAAATTCGCACCTGATTGACGACCCTTTAAATGTGTCGGACTAAGCAAATCTACGTGGTGGCAAAGATCCCATGTCAACGTTATGCAAATCATTAATTGGCTTATCTTCGCGCGTTTCCTTAGCAGCAGTTTCAATTCAGTGTACATTGTGGATGTGAACGATTCTTATTCACCAATTAGACCAGCTTAAACATCCCAAGTTTACAAGACTTACTAGTGGAGTTACAAATCTCGGTCTCTTTACAGGAGTCGTTATTTGGTGATACATACTCTTTTTCCTTAAATGTATGTGTAGACTCACAGTAAGCATGAATGCCCAACAGAGCATCCTCACATTCGAAACTGTCATAGTAATCAAACAGTATGAACATGTTGTTGGCTAGCGTTCTTGCTTGAACAGTCGTGCAGTCTTGTTCTCTGGCTAAAACCTGATATTAGTTTCTTAGTCTGCTGATTTCAAAACAGTTTTACTTTATGCTTTACAAATTACTTGTGTGGTGTGGTGGTATAGTGGTAACGCACTTGACTACCGGTCCGGAGATCCGGGTTCAAATCCCGGTCCCTCCCGGAAATTTCACAGACGCTTTTCAGTGTCTCCCACCCGCACCTCCTCTCCACCCAGGGATTAAAGTGGGTACATGTGAGGGTCACTAGCCGGTACTGCGGCTGCATGATTGCGCCATATGTTAGCAGTCCTCAATATTGTAGGTGAATGACTCAATGACCAGGGGAGTACATGTACAGTCGACCGAGCGGTCTTTCGGACTGAACATAGACTATAACTAGGTACTTTGCCACATGGTGTCATCGTTCATCAAAAAGCCTTCCAGTCAGCAGGTTTCTTTGTATCCTCCCCTTACACTAGCAGTTCTTCTGAACCCCCATTCCATCATTCTGTCAATATGTTTTTAGTTTTCCTACTTTCAGGCGTCATGTCGAAAAGTCTTTCAGATATCTGTTTGAAGATGCCTGGATTGTCTCGCATTGAATGAAATTAAGCATTCCTGACTTCTTTTACAATGTGTTTCTTATCTTGTGTTGGTGCATTTGTCATGTCTACCTCTTCTATTAGGTATTCAACTCCTTTGGCGTATAGTATTTTGCTAAACAGCCATCAGCATTACCAATAATGAAGATCCCCAAGATCGATATCCACATATGGCCCTTATGACTGATTTAGTAATTGCACTCAACTCGTATGTCTGTGCTGCCAGTATACTAACACCGAAGCTGCCATTGACTTCAAATCAGTCTTTAACAACTCGAGGAACCATGCGTGGGTTTCCAGCCTGTTGGTTATAAAAGCTTCTTTAGCGACTTTATCTCTTACATCTGCCCTAAGAAAGTTATCTTCATTTTGAATAGAGGCTTGGAAACACAATACAAATGATATAGAGCGCAAGATTGACATCGATCATTGCCACCTTGTAGAAATTTGGTTGCGTTGATTAATGCCCATTACAACCTTAGGCTAATTTGATACACCAGAAATAGGTGAGAGTGTACAGAGAAAACCGGGTGCGATGCCCTACTACTTTCTCTTGTTCCATAATGGATTGAGGATTAGTTGTCGAAGCATTCTGGAGAAGGCTCTTGAAGCAGCTGAAGAATATGAAGAAGTGGATGGGGGCTCTTTGAAGATTATTATTAGGTCTAAACGTGCATTACGATTAATAGAGATGTGATGATAGTTGAGTATATCACACAGAAAGGTCTACCGCTTAAACCCATAGAAACATTCTTAACATTGAGGAGTAGAATCAAAATGAGGGATGTGTTTTCCGTTTCTTGTGTTATTATTAGTATTTATTTAATTTGACATGATAATGTTTCATGCATTTTGCCATGTATCCTATTTTAGTAATGTGAAATGTATTGTTTCTAAAATTCTAGCTATGCACCTTCAGCATGCACTTATAACGTTTTGTACATGTGCTGAAAACAACAATGATATAATGGTTTGTAAATACATGTAGGCTTTTGTTTGTAAATACATGTATGTGTCAAAAGCATTAGCCTCGATAAGTATAATACCACTTGTATGTTACGAAATACACCATTTAAAAAGCCTTGTTTCATTTCTACTTTACAAATCATGTTATATTACTTTAAGATGTCCTCATCAATACTGGTAATTTACATGTCATTACAATGGCGTCTCCTAAAAACATGATACTTTTAAAAAGATTTTTAAATATCATAATCATTGCCGTGGTGTACTGATACGGATAACAACAACGCCAATACTCGTATATATACAACTATTGAAATGAGCCGAGACATCAGTCTACAAATACTCCGTTTAGTTTACTTAATAAGTTTAAGTTATTGAGTCATTATCTTAATATTTGCTTGAAAGTTAGACACTAGGTAAATCATTGTACGTGTTTTGTGATGCCCTGCTCATTTTTATGAATATGAAAGTAAGCAGTTTTTAAAGTTTCATGTCACACTTGAAAATTGAAACGCTATTTGTACCTTAACTGTTCATTTCTTTTCATACCAGAAATGTGTACAATCATGCCCGTATAAAGAAAATAACAGATACCACCATCGTTTGATATAATACCATAATTAAATCATAATTAATTTGAAAGCGGTTGAATTATTTCGGTATACTTTGAGCAAACTGGATGGTTTAAAATTCGTTCTACCATTTTTAAATAATGTCCCTTCTTTCTGTTTGACTTAAGCATTAATATTCATGAATATGCTAATGAACTGATTAACAACATGATATTCTAAATCAAAGACCATCGTATTTCTTATAATTATATTTGGTAACATGTTGATAATGTTAGCTCCCAAGGCCCTGTGATATAACGTTTTTGCTTTCTCTATGCGTTGACGCTGTACGGACGTACATTTGCTATGGAAACTCTAACAATTAATAAAATACAGATGACCCATAGGGACACGTTTTTTACATAATATCTGCTAGATTACGCTCAATGAGGTGATTTTATGTATAAGAACATATCATAACATATGCATTTGGAGCATTAGATGTGATTTATGATCTAGTTTTTACCATTTCCCTGTCTTTTTCTCTAATTGTAGGGGGTGTTTCTCATTAACATTCATGAATGTGCTAATGAACTTATTAACAATGATACATTCTAAATCAAAGACCAGTGTATTTATTATATGTTTGGTAACAAGTTGATACTGTTAGCTGCCGGCTCTCGAAGGCCTTGAGATATAATGCTATCACCTATATGCGCTGACGCTGTCCGGACGTACCTCTGCTATGGATACTCAAAAACGCAATAAAAGTGTAAATAAGCCAAAGTGACACGATTTTGTATTATATAATACTCTCATTGATGATGTTTTATGTATATGAACATATTTCGGTGCATTTGGAGCAACACAAGTGATTTCAGACCTAGTTTTCGCCATCTTCTAGTCATTTTTTCTTCATTTTCGGTGTTCTCATTAATATTCATGAATATGCTAATGAACTTACTAACTACAATACATTTTAAATCAAATACCAGTGTATTTATTTTATGTTTGGTAACAAGTTGATACTGTTAGCTATTATCTCCCGAAGGCCTTGAGATATAATGCTATCTTCTCTATGTGCTTACGCTACCCGGACGTACCTCTGCTATGTATACTCAAAAATGAAACAAAAATGCCAATAAGCCATAAAGACACGATTTTGTTTTAAATAATACTAACATTGGGGATGTTTTATGTACAAAAATATATTTGGGTGTATTTGGACCATCACAGGTGACTTCAGATCTAGTTTTCACCATATTCTAGTCTGTTTCCTTCATTTTTCGTGTTTCTCATTAATATGCATGATTATGCAAATGAGGTAATTAACAAAAACATATTCTTAATTAAAGACCAATGTCTTGCCTTTAGTTTGACACCAGTTTCAAACTCTTAGTGGCCCTAATAGCATAGATATACTACATTATAACCTTTACCCACCGTCGTTGTCCAGACCTCCGGTTGCCATGGAAACGGTAGAAAATCCCACAGCAGGAATGAGTTTTTTCATGGGTACAATTTTGATTTCCATTCAGCAGACCCTACCAAACACCCTGGTACCCATGAAAAAAAGTCAGACGGGGGGTGCACGGTAACCCTTTCTGGCCCCCGGGGTATAGGATATCAACAAGAATATCCAGCCACCTGTTTCAATGTCGTTTTAGCGGTTGGTGACAGAATAAAATTATTAAGATTCACTAGGTTTAAAATACGAGTTTGAGGTACATACCACTAAATGAGTAAGACTTTATTTCATTATTTGGTGATGCATCTTCGTCCGTTGCCGTCACTGTGATAACAGATGTACCTGAAATGATATTGATTGTGTACCTATTGGTCATGTCAAACATTCATTTTTGTTCATACTCGTCCTCAAATTTTGAGCAATCAAATCATTTTCAGTTTCGAAAATAACCAGTTAGACAGGAAACGTATACGTTAAACTAGTTTGCTATATAGTTAGATGCAATTTGTAATCGGATTGTGTAGTACCTGAATTAAAGCCAATAATCTAAGGGAATCATATGATACAATGCGATTATAAATAATTCTGTCCAGAGATAAGTGATTAATGATTACCCATATTATGCACAGTAATATCCGTCTAAACCAGACATTAACTTTGGTATTTATATTGGTCTTGGATACATATGGCAGTATCATACTGGATCTTAATGCATGACGCTCATCCTGCATTAAGCAGCTATCTGCCTAAAAGACATACAATTCTGTTCTACTAGAATTCTGGTTCAGAGGGGTGTTACTGTACATATACAGATGTAGCCCTAAATAATTGTGGGTTTTTATAAAGGAAATCATTAGCCATCGAAAGTGCGAACATTTCATTACCAGAGTATAATGTTCAGTTGTCTTTATTATCGGTATAAAATCACGTAATACAATTGACTAGTCATGATATTAACCAAGACACTCAAAACAACTGCGTATGTAAGAGGCAGATATGTTTTTGTTTCTAAACTGTCTTGATAACCTAGGCATGGAACAGTATTAAAGTCATTTACTAATCCGTCAATTCAATTTGATATTCTTACCCGCCGTAGAACCATCTGGAATATTAACTGTGTACAAAGACTGTGCAAAGACTGGGGCGTCGTTAACGTCCGATATCGGTATGGTTACAGTTGCAGTACCTGTAACTGTTACGTCAGCAGCATCTGTTGCGCTGTAATGATATGCAAGGTTCAACATATCTGTTGGGCTTAATGGGATACACAATAAACTGGATGATGATATTACTTAGTTGTTCAGATGTTTCTATTAAAGCAGTATTGTTTAACTAGATATTTATTATCCCATATAACTGTATTCAATGAATAAACATTTCGGATTTCGTTAGGAATATACGGTTTAAACGAGACCAAGAGACACATGAGCATGATATAAATTATGGAATGGAATTTATTTTACCAAGTAGTTATTGACCGATTTTCTTCGCATAGTTTGTTGCTGTTTGAAAAAAATTGTTTCACTTGAGTTAATAGTTATTTAATTTTGTACTTACACCACGACTACACTGTGGCTTTCATGAGCTTCGAAATCAAGCACTTTGTGGTCAGCGACAGTCATAACTCCAGAACTGCTGACGATTTTGAACACATCGATTGGATCCTGACTTAATAATGCGTAAGAAATGGGTTCGTGATCGGATTCGGCTTGGAAAGTTATACTCCACGAACCCTGCGTGTTTTCAGGGACTGCGGCAATGGAACCTGTAGCACCCGCCTGCTTAGAATTGACAGGACCAGTCCATCCCGTAATTGCATCTGTAAATGTAAACAGATATGAAACTTTCCCCTAGTGTTATATACGGTACTACAGTAAACCGTTTTTAAGATGAATGACTAGATGAATTTAGTGTTAACATGAATTAATTTTATTCCCCGGCCGATTCTTTCATAGTTCCTTATGCAATGTGTTGGTTAATTTGAATTTGTATATAATAAACTTACTGTTACATGTAATATGAATTGAAAACCAGGTCCCCAGAATCAGAAATCAACATAAAACACATTGATTAGTATAAAGCCATGTAGTACCGTGCTACCTGGACATTTTTTGCACATTTACAGCTACTCACAAGGTTCATTGCACAGATGTTTTGTAAATCATAATTGGCCTATTGTGTAATGTGTATGTATACAACCGCTGGTGTATTATAATTATGATTAACAGTTTTTATAATTAATAGTTTTGTTTAGAAATCCGCCACGGTCCCCTATTGACAAACTTAATCATCTCCCGAAAATGACTTTTAACACAGTGGATTAAGCAAAACAATTCTGAGCAATAACTTTTATCTAGTACACATAGCAGACCCTGATGGCACAGCTCCTGTAGGAACTTTCTTATATGGGTCTGCCATATAAAGGCACATCTCTGAAGGAAAGATATATATTTTTTGCAAATTCCAACTTTTACATTTGCTTATCAAATATTTATATATTTTCAATTGTTTTATGTAAAATGTAAAATGCACAATGTAAATATACATACTAATGAATACAGTGAAAGGTCTTGTTTGTAGCCCTTTAAATATGTATACATCTACCTGTAGCTAAGTATCAGGCATAAATACTTCAAGTTAGAATCTAAATAATAAAATTGCTGGGTAAAAATTCATACTAAAACTCATCTTATCAATACAATAAATTACAGTTAAAATGAAATTTTAAGAAGATCCTTGAAATTCACCATATCAGAGTTTACTGTATAGCCGTATAGTTTATATATATTCGTGCGATTTAAACTATAGGACTAAGAGACACACCCATTTGATTCAAACATCGAATCATTCAAACAAGTGTTTACTTGGTCATTTGTTATTTGTGGTAGGCAGTGTAACGTACCAATAGACTGTTGGTATTTGATCCATACCCTGTTACTCAATCCTTATACCACGTCAACATTATCTAGTACTATTTTATTGGTGCTTAGCGAGGAACACAGACAAAAATGTTCTTCGATATGACACGAATGGGTATTATATCACAAACCCGCTTCTTCAAAAATACGAATTACTAATTGATGCGGTAATTCAATGTATTAAAAGAAAATGCCATACATCTGTTACGTTGAGCTGATAGGAGAACGTGTTGAACTACACAATGAGTTATGCCATTACAGTGTATCACAAACATATACAATTTAATGTATATTGCATGTAGGAACTTTATTTGCATTTCGGTATTATATAAAAAACGTTTTCATCAACATTCCCTATGGCGATTAAATAGTGAATGGGTTGGATTGGGTAATTTTTTTTTAATTCAAGTGTCTTTAATGAAACATGAGTGTTCAGTTTTGCCTTATTCCAAATTCGTGTTGTTGCAACAATGATAAACATGTTTTGGTTCACTTTATACAGCTGTATAAAATGAATATGCTTATTTGTGTTTATATACAGTTGAACTTCGATATCTCGAACTTGGATAACTCGAACTTCGGGATAACTCGAACAAAAAGTGCTCTCCTTCCAAAACTTACAATCCAGAATTGCTCTTAAATGCTACAGATATCTAGAAACGCACGTGGCAGCTTAATACAGGTTCAAAGTATTGCTGAAAGCTCATATAGGAGCTTTCAGCATTACTTAAGACCTTATTAATCTGTAGCCTTGATAAATCATTCAGATTAGAAATCGGATGACTCGAACTCCTGTTATCTCGATCTTATTTGTACGGTCCCTTGAAGTTCATACTCAATGAAGAATGTAGAGCCTGTATGAAATCATGAAGCTGGTGTTTGTTCTGCTACAATGTATTCTTTCTAACATACTCTATAAATAAGATTAGTCGGAGAGGGTATACGTTTATTTACTGTTTGTCTTTTAGGGTGGGTATGGAATAATTGTGAGGTTGGGCGTCCTTAAACTGGTTCAAACCCTCAGTGACTTTTGTCACTGGCCGTTCCAAAGCGGTACTTCCGTCTTCTCCCTATTGTTTGTTTGTTTTGTCTTTGTACACCTCTTTAAGTTTTTAGTAGTTAATATGTACATTTGCTTGTGTTTTTGCGTTGCTGTTCAGGTGGTTGTTTGTTCTCTATGTGTTGTGTTCTGCATGACTCATATTTGTACTTTTACCACCGGGTTTCCAAGAAATGTGTACAAGTGTCAAGAATAAAAAAGCCTCGGTAGAAACTGTATTTACTCCTCGTCAAAGTCAATATAACATGTTTTGTCTACATAGAATCTACAAATATATGTGCCAATTTGTGTTACGTTATGCTATGTTATGCTTAATTAATCACCGTTGGTTTAAACTCTCCTTCCGTACAACATCTGTACTGCAGTTAATATATTACCATGTTTCAACGATCTTCGTCTTATCTTTGTAGAATGGGTGAAATATGTTTTAAGATTTATATTGATTAAGCAAGTATATGTAGTGTAAAGGGTGATTATTGATCAAATGAATTAACTGTTTTCTATGCCACAAAGCTCGCCCTGAAGACATATTGCAATAACCAAATTGTCCATGTGTTTGTTCGTGTGTAGCTTGTCTGGACATACATAACTTGCGATAGGAAAGCAATTTCGAGGGGTTAGTACATCTATGGGTGGCAGAGATATTCGTTTGACCTGTACCTTGACCCCTGACCTTAGTTATAGAAAAAGGCTGTCCGTGGCAGAACTCCTATATTGTTTGAGATAGGAATGTTAAATTATGTGTGTGAATATATCTTGGTAGTAGCGGTAGTAGTGGTAGAAGTAGTAGTAGTAGGTGTTTTTATTAGCAACCGCAGTAGCAGTAGTAATAGTAGCAGCAGCAGTATTAGTAGTAGAAGTAGTAGTAGTGATAGTATTAGCAGGAGGAGAAAGAGAAATATAAATAGTAGTAGCAGCAGCAATTGAAGTAGCAGTTGGAATAGTAGTAGAAGTAGTAGTAGGGTAGTTGTAGTAGTGGTGGTAGTAGTAGTATTGGTGGTAGTAGTAGTAGTAATAGTAGTAGTATCAGTAGTAGTAATAGTAGTTGTAGTGGTAATGGTGTTGGTTGTAGCAGTAGTAGTACAGGACAGTGCGTTATACAGTCATAGTGTCAACCCGAGCGAGTGAATAGAGCTGTGTTTGATGGCACAGTTAACCAGAGTAATAAAACAAATATCACGTAAAAAGCAGAGTCGTAACATTCTGATTCGAGATTTCTAACTCACTGCCATGTAATATGTTTTAATTATGCCCAACTGCAATATTTCAGGTATGTATACGTGTTGTTTTCTTTGTCAGGTGTGATTTGTTGCGGTGATACATATGTACAAATGGTATCTCTACGTAACAATTCGGATGTGGACATATCTTCATCACTATGACGCACATTAGGAATACATATTCAGGTGTAATTGTAAGGAATAAGTTAGAAATACATATTTAGCAATACTCTCAAGATGAACAAACGGACATGTAAAATCGACCATGCCTATTCATATATGGTAACTAATTATGTGAACATCGCAGAGGAAAGCCACACATGTTCACAAACATGTATCCATAAATAAATATTTACACTGCATATTTTCAAAACTTGCCAGATACCACTAAGTACTTATGCAGAGGGGGTCATTGTTAGTTTGTGATAAAAGATCAAAGGCTGTCCTATCTCAAGCAAACTACAACGAGCAATAGTCCAGTAAAACAATGTTCAGATAGGAGAAGGAGAAAACGAGACTGATGAAACAGAAAGAAAGTTGCTAGGAAGAGAATGTGTTAGACTAGACAAGAACAACGTAATGACAATACATAGGATGCCTGGAAAAATTGCCATCCAATTTGTAGTCCTAAAATTAGTAAATAAAGAACAAACCAAAGTCATGATGCATAGAAACACAATGAAGCAGTCCTTCCGAGGACTAGCTAATGATATGGCAAGACAAAGTGTAGAATTTATGTCCCTCAAATAGATTCATATTGAAAAACATTTTTGCATTTGCAAACAGAACAGCTCCGCATCATATAACATGTGAAAAATATATGGTGTGACCCCATGTGACCCCCTGTGATTTGCGTATTGAGAGATATAGTAGTGTTGTACTTTTAATTACTACTCATGAACAGACTCAATAAAACAGAGTCTGCAATTTTCTCATTTTGCATTTCTACTTTTGCTTTCAAAGGATCACCATTTTCAGAATATATATAGATCTGTTCTACCAAATGATACATTAAATCGAACGCTGAAGAATATGCATTAATTAACCCTTTTCCTCATTTTCATGCATCGTGGATGGCTCTGTTTGTTATTGTTTCTTTTATACGAGATCACGTAGATTTGACCATATAATCTTTGTCTTGGCCAGAGATTCCATTGGGGATGTCATTTTGTAGAAATTAAGTCTAATGTATATTAACGAGGTGGTCGCCCGTTCATGTACAAGTGTTTATTAGGGACGGGGCTTGTGTCATAATGTGTGCATAAATTATATTTACTCCATCAATGGTAATTCAATACATTTGCGAGCCAAGTTGCCGAGAACCCGGTGGGCCCTGGGAAGTCTTTGTATTGGGACCTACAATCTTTTCCTAATGGAATTACATAGTTATTAGTTTATGGTTTCTGCTGTGATTGGGGTTTTGTACTCAGGGAGCCAGTGGGGTCTACCGTGCACACAATTAGACTTTTGTTCATGGGTACCAAAATGTTAAGAATAGTCGACTGAATCAGAAACGCGAAAGTACTCAGGTTTTAATTATTTTAGGCTATGTGTATTTTAACGATTTATATGGTATCCCCGAAATTGGTTTGTAATGATGACCCATACCAGCAAAATGGCCCATTGTCACAGTTACATTTTGGCCTTAACCTTTAAAACTGGTACCAAATTGAAGATAAGACAATGCGCTTTTATTTTCATATTTTTATTACTTTATTTACATACTCATTAATATTATTGACAAAATAAAAAATAGTAAGGAAGTACAGAAATAACGTAAACCTTTCACTTTTTTATCCTAAAAAATGTACATAACTAGCAAAATGCAGTTCAACATGATGACAAAACTCTCAGAAAACATAATATCAAATTTGATGACCAAACTATTATTTTTCAGTAACGTTTCAACCGTTTCAATGGCACCCCCCAACCCCAGCCCCCCCCCTCCCCCCCCCCCCCGGTTTTCATAATCATGGCCCATACCTGCAAAATCGTCCATATCACAGCCAGCTTTTGTCTTAATCCTATAAAACGTGTCAAAATTAAGGTACGACTTTGTGCTTTTATTCATAGCTATTCCTTGAAATTTGAATGCTCATGAATATTAATGAACTTGTAAAATCAATATAGAAATAATGTAAATAATGTAAATTATTCACTTTTTATCCTACAAATATTCAGAAAACAACTTCATATGCAGTTTAATATGATATACAAATCCCCAGAAAACAAAATATTTGAGGACCGACACATTAACTCTAAGTAACGTTCTGATTCCATCGTAACCATTCATTTCACTATTTTCACACATTTTATTAGTCGACCACTACCTGCAAAGGTCTTCCATATCACAGGCAGTTTTTGTGCTAAATGTATAAAACTGGTACCGAATTAGAGCTACGACATTGTGCTTTCGTTTAAGGATACACTTAGGAATTACCTTATTTGCATACACATAGATATTAATGAGAACATTAAAAATAGTAAAACAAATGCAAAAATAACGTAACTCTCTTAATTTATAATTATCCTTCCAATATCAGAAAACAACTTCAAATATACATGTACTTTTAATTGATGAAAAACTACTCAAAACGCAAAGTATCTAAATTTATAACCAAACAATGAACTGCAACATTGTAACTGTTTCCATGGCAACCGATCCTTTCATACATTTTGTGAAATTGACATGTACCTGTAATACTCCGCTAGATCTCATTTTTTATGAATCATGAAACCAATCGTTACAAACATAAAGATGGGCCATTGCTTTAATAGTAAACATTACTTTTCTGATATAAACTAATTTGCATATGTATGACAACAGTAAAATGTGTTGAAAATTTCGAAAAACACCATTCTTTCTCTTATAAAGCAAACACAAATGCAAAATGTTTAAACCGGTAGATAGATTTATTTCAGCATAAAATGTACAATCACATGGCAATATGTTATTAAAATTAGATAGTTTGCTTTCTAAGTATTTTGTCATCAATTTAAACTGCATTTGAACTTGTTTCTGATATTGGTAGGATGAAAATTGAGATTTTGCAGGTAGGTGTCGACTAATTAAATATGTATTAACAGAGTGAAATGAATGGTTACCCAAAACAGTTAAAAGTTACTTAGAGTTAACATTAAGGTCTTCCAATTAGATATTTTGTTCCTACAAGATTTTTACATCGTGTTAAACTGCTTTTGAAGTTGTTTTCTGATATTTATAGGATAAAAAAGTGGATAATTGATACTATTTACGTTATTTCTATAGTTTTACTACATTTAATGTTCTCATTAATATTCAAATAAGGCTTTTTCAAGGTATAGCTAGAAATAAAAACACAATATCGTAACTTCAATTTGGTACCAGTTTTATAGGTTTAGAACAAAAACTGGCAGTGATATGGACGATTTTGCAGGTATGGGCCATCATTTCGAAAACTGGGGGATTATTATTATTATACCACATTTATATAGCGTTCTTTTCACACAGGATATGTTCGTTCAAAAGCACTTCACTTAAAAAATCACGATCATAAATTATACAATATATAATTAAATCACTAGCCGAAAGGAACAACATGATTGTCTATCCGGCCAATGAAAGATATGCAAAATATATACAATAATTATGAAATCATTACCCGGAAGGATATGCATCATTGTCCATCAGGTCAATGAAAGATATGCAATAGATATACAATAAATATGAAAACACTAACCGGAAGGAACCGCATGATTGTACAATAAAATTAGATTGGTAAAATATACATGTGTTTATTGCGATGAGACTTCGGTTGACGCATTCGCATGGGCGATAGACACAGTAAAAACAGTTTTACTATATTACTCCCTTCTTTATTTAGGAGGAGGAAACGGGTGATAGAAATAATCCAGTTCCCCGATAAGCCAAAATAGTGAACTCAGATTAACTTAAAGGAATCCCTGACGCTAGTTGTGACCGGGTCGCAATTCTCGAGATACAAATATTGGGGATGATCTGTTAGATAACTGAACTCCCTTGACATTGGATATGGTAACCCTGCGGACACCACACCTGCACGAACATAGCAAGGGGATTCCTATAAGAAAACAACTAATAAGCCCAATTAACTAGAATCCCCCTCCCCACAAAATAATTGGCCATGCCCGGCCAATTTAACCAACCCAATACCACTCGAGCCATTGTATACACTAAATAGAGAAAGTATAATTATGGAATGGTGCATACAGTAACTCAAGTGAATGAACTCCCTACAGTGCCCACAGTAGTTCAGTGCAAACAATGGCAATCTCGTAAAACGATAAAGCCTCATCACAATCCAAAGTTGGTCGGAATGACAACTCACAACCAGATAATTGGGATCAAGGCCCCACTCTAACATGAACACGTGTTTCACTCAATAGTCGAGATAGGGAATGAAATTCTCCATGACCTGAACATGTGACATGTTAATATCACGAACTGCATACCCCAATCCTAAATTGGATTGAATGAAGTACAATTATCACAAAATAAGCAGCAATACAGTGTCGTCACCTGCAACTGGTACTGAAGACTTGGCTTAGATACACCGCATACAAAACACACAACCACCCAAACAGCACCTCGACGACAAACAGCAAATGTACATGTATATAAAAGACACAAAGAGACACACAAAGACAAAACAAACATACAATATGGGGAAGATGGAAGTACCGCCTTGGAACGGTCAGTGACAAAAGTGATTTGGGGTGGTTAAACTGGTTTTTGGCTGCCCAACCTCACACTTATTCCATCCCCACCCTAAAAGACAAACAGTGTAAATAAACGTGTCCCCTCTCCGACTAATCTACAACAACCGCGATGGCAGATACAGTGGTAAAGTGCATGTAAAACGAAAACATATTCAAGTGAAGTAACTTTATCCACCTATCGCTAGTGTACTCCATGATTGAGCTATAAACGGAGTAACTGTAGAAAAGTAATAAAGGGTAGACAAAAACGTCCTCCTTGCGTTTCCGGATTTAAGAGGTCGCCTTCACAGAATACTAAATATTTCTTGTTGAGGTACATGCAAAGAGACCAGCGTGATTGCCAGCTGTAAAAGGGTTGAGAACCAGACATGCAGTATGTTGTAGTATCATCGGATCATATCCGTTTTTAATGATTTTAAATGTGTTTAGTAAATAAAGTGAGAAAATGCGTATGTCCAATAATATTACGAAGTTTGTAAATCACATCACCATAAAATTCAGGATGTGAAACACCGTGTCGCATGTGTGCCTTAAAATTACATATTTCGATAATAAAATTTAGAGAATGTTTTTATGATATCTATATCCTTAAGAAAATTTTTAGTTAACATGAGATTTCGAGTATTACAATCGTTAACAGAAGAACAAGCTCTAGCAAAACGAATAAGTTGAGATATAAACCTCCTAAGATGGGACACGAGGAACATCTCCATCAAGTTGAGGGAAATTCACAATATTAAAATCAAAATCATCTCTTTTGTCATACATTTTAGAATAAATTATTCCATTGTCAATGTCTAGATTGAGAAAAGTCACACACGTTTCGGAAGGGTTAGCTTTATGCTTTATTCAATTTGGGTCCTTTTGGGTAAATGGTAGGAACTAAACATCAAAGAAAGGGTTATCTAAATTGACAATATCATCCACATATCGAAAAGTATCATTGAAGGCTTTTATGACATCGTCTTGTGGTTGTGGATTCAAATTCAACATGAAATATCTCTCTTAGCAGTACAAAAACTAATCGGCGACCAGTGCTGCACGATTAGTACCCATAGGAATACCAATCACCTGACGGCATATAGCATTCCCATAATGTACAAAATATGTTATCGCGAAGATAGGTTAGTGATTCACAAACTTCAAAGCAAGACCAATTGGTGTAATATTTCATTGGCTCGTCAGTAAAGAAAGCGTTTTCAGCATTACAAGCGAGAAATGATGTTTTTTTCTCTGGTAAATATTTTCTGTATTAAGCTAGTAAGTTTATCGTTAATTAGATCATGTTGAAGGGTTGTGTACAAAGTGAAAAAATCGTATTTGCTTGCAAGAAACCTTTTGGTCTTAAGTTTGTTTAACACTTCTTTATGTGTAACATAAATTGTGTCACAACTGAAAAATTAATGATAGAAAGGGCCTTTTCAAAGCAAAGTGTATTTTATATTTTAACTACGTTGTAGTAATTCATATATCATATATGTATACAATACTGTCGTTGTATCATTCATATTCCAGCTCGTAAAACTCGTCTATTACAGTATTATAGTACAACATTTGTCCGCCGCACACTTTTAAAAGCAAACATCCAGGGTAAATACTCCATTTTGGTATATATCCATCTGTTTTGTAGTTACTAAAGTTGAAGACATGCAGTACGTTTTCTCTGTAATAGTGACTGGTGTCTAGGTAAATTAATAAGTGTTGGTCAATGCACTGCACCACACATTTATTAGAAGTAGTTGTGTGACATTAAATACATTGGCTAAACTCATTGATTGATAGGAAA
This sequence comes from Azorinus chamasolen, assembly GCA_963576725.1. NCBI lineage: Eukaryota > Metazoa > Mollusca > Bivalvia > Cardiida > Solecurtidae > Azorinus > Azorinus chamasolen. Next base: position 14,009,323 of record OY755253.1, read on the forward strand.
TGCCATCACTAATATACTAAATATCACATTATAAACTAGCAGACTGGTTGTTTAATAACGAATATATCGAAACTAAAACATTGCTTTCGCTACAGTATTAGCTCACTCGAACGGTTAATTGTGTCAATAAGAAAGGAATGTAGGAACGTGTATTCTTATACCGCATGAATTGCGCTACAGATAGAATAATGCCAATAAAAACACCACTCTGCAAGTAACAATTTCACGCCTAACCTCCAAATCTTGCAAATGCCAATTAATGCAGATTAACAAGGCATAAATAATGACCAGTGACACGTTTGGCAGGGTTTGATGGTTGCCAACCAAAGACTCTAGTTCTAGTAGTGAAACAGTTTGCCGAATAGCTTAAATCCTGAAATGTAAGTGGTAATAGTGATACATAGTGATGACAGAAATAAACTAGGAATACTAGGGTAATGCTTTGTATCACATAAATATTCGGACAATCTATATAGTTAAATTTTAGTTATCTTATTGCAAAACAACTGCTCTTAATCCTTCTCATGCTAATTGTGATCTGAATAACATTTACTAAAATAGTTTGTATATTGATAATACCCCGAGTAAATCAGGATCAAAGATGCTTGAACATCAATATGTAGTATCTGAAAATGTTTCACTAATCGGATGCATGTAGAAATGTAACAGGTCGGAGATTTGACATACGTTATATTTTATTCAATAAAAGATAAATTGGAAAGCCTTGTAGAAAAGATGGATCTATCTTCAGCTACATTATTTTCCCTCTCTGAACCTAATATCTTTATCATGCATTAGAAGTCTAGAATAACAGTTTTAATATAAGAGTACAGGTCTAGACCTGAATTGGTTTAGCTATAATATTTTAGTCTTCGAAATATATGAAACCAAGTTCCGATTTATCTTAACATATTAGTTCTTACTTTAGCAACAGATACTATGTTATGTTTTAATTCATTTTAATTTACACAAGTACAATAGCTGTTTTCTTAATCCAAATGATGAAGGGGTGCCCAGTTTCGAAGATGACCTTTCTCCCCAACATCATTCAGTATTCTTTTCAAAATCTGAACACCATATGTTCCTTGGAAATTTTGTTCATAATTCTTGAACGACTATCGCTGCCAATATTTACAAAACTTAATTACGCTAACTCTACATCGGTATATGTCCGATCCAAATCGCATGTATCTAAACACAACGAAGATTTGTTAGATATTTATTTAACAGCTCAGTTTTAAATATATTATTTTTGTTGAAATTGTTAAATAAAATATAAAGACCATTACTGTAACACGTGAACGAACTTTTGCTGTGTGTTTATGTTCTACATCTAAATAGTAACGTATCCTAGCAGCAACAACAACTACTACTAGTACTACTACTACTAACACCACCACTACTACTACTACTACTACTGCCATCATCACCACCACTTCCATTATTACTACTTATACTACTACTCTTCGTTGTTGCTGCTACTAATGCTATTTATTCTACGAATACGTTTGCCACTGCTATCATTGATTTTACTGCTTCAAATAATACTACAGTTATATCTTACTCTACCAATATTACTACTTTTAATTCTTCTTATACTATTAGTGACTGTTTTACTTAAACAAGATAAACTAGAATTATTACTTTTTGAAAGTGTTCATTGTGTTGGTAAATCCATAATTAGAGATAATTAGAGTCAGCAATAAAAATAGTAAGTGTTGTGTTACGAAGAAAAATATTCTCTAATTATAGAGTTATTACTATCGCAACCGTAGACGTGGTTTAAACAAATACACTATTTTGACGGAATCAACGGGCTATATCGACGGCTTTGTCTTTGCGACAAAACTATAACAAGAACACTTTACTCTATGGAAATTCATGTAAGAAATAATGACCTCATTGATATTAACTATAATTATTAATTAGATTACTTATTATAATAGTGCATTGATACGGTATTTTTGACCGTGGCAGAGACTACGATTGTATCTATATTATAGCATACGAAAACAGCCGACCCTGATAAGACAGTTCCTATAGGAGCTGTGTGTTCGTGGTCTACTCTGTTTGCAATGGTATAGAAAGACGAATCTTTAGGAAATGGTTAATTTACTACAGTGACTTAATTTGTAAAAACAAATAATGCTGCTGGATAATTAGCATTGTCTTAGACGTGTATTTATATGATATTATTACAATTTTCATATCGGGAAACGTCTGTCTAAATATACGTCCAAAACATTGTCAAAGCACAGAGCTTGTCGACTTGATCCCGTTTCAGCAACAAAACTCAAGAACTTGCTTAATTGAATTGATTATTTCAGACTCTAAACGTACATGCATCCGACCTTGTAATGACCTGAACTTCTTTAAAACTTCAGTTATAGCTGCGTAACACAGTGGTAGCATTGTAATCAGACGTATGTGCGCTCGCTGGTGTATTTGTCATTTATCAAAACAAATAGATTGCACTTATTGACTTACTCTTTCTTTTTCGAGATATGTTGGAAATCGTGAAACAGGACATTTGTATCAAACTTTCAAAAATATACTACACATTTACCAGTATAGGCCAATACATATTCACGAGCGGTCAGTATGCACCTAGGTCATATCAATTTTCTTAATACATTGTATGGTGTTATTTCATAATACATTGATATAAAAAGGGAAATTTGAAACAAAATGGCTATTTCTTTATAATGTATATAAACTAGTTCGTACCATTATTATTACGAAAAGTAAGAATTCCAATTAGTGAAATGAATTTAATTATTTTCAATTTGTCTATCTATTGATGAAAAACGAAAATTATTCATTATTGTTCACACATTAGAAAATTTTCATATTTTTTTCTTATTTATTATGGTACAGATTTATATCAATTTTCTAAAATAAAGTGCAGTTTCATGATAAATTGATACTACAACTGTAAAATTTAACATCTATTTCTGTATCATGTTTGTTTACTATTTTGTATCAGAATTATTAAGAACTTTAATAAAATAGACTGGCATTTTTCTTATATGCAAAATACATTTGATAATCCTTATTTAAAGTGGAAACTATTCATTATATTTCACAAAATAAAAAATGTCGGAGGATTATATAATTTTTCTGAATGCATTTTCATGTTAAATTCACACTAAGAAATCAATCAATGTTTATTTACTTTATTGGATAAAGTTTAACACCGAGTAATACGATTCTTCTTGCATTACCAGGAATAGTATCAGTGTATGCCAAAAGAAAATATTATATTCTATTCCTCTTGCTACTCCAAAATCTGACAGAAATAAATCTAAATGTGTAAAGTATATTTAAACGTTCATTAACACCAATTAATCATGTGTTAACCTACACAATAGATTCCCTTTCCCCAAACAAACACCACAGTTACTAAACCAGTCAAAAACAAGTAGTGAAAGTGGAACAAATCGTATATTTCCAATATTAGTATTCTTGAGTAGTTACTATAGAATTGGACCTCGCCATATTAGTAAGATGGCCTAGGAGCTCTAATTGCCTTCTCATGAGGTCCAGAAAGAGGTGTCTCAACGGATTCTGATCCGTTTGGGCCGTTGAGTTGTTTTGTTACCTATGTTGTTGAAATTAATGATATGTGTTGCATATAAAGTGATTTATCACTAAATCCATTCTGTTACAAACTTCAATTTAATAAACTGTTAAGAATGATTTTTGGGCACTCCTATCGTCTGTCCTTGTCTTGCACAATCGAGGATTTACTGCGTGACATTAAGCTGATCAAACTGATAGTGGTTTTTTTTCTTGAAAAAATATGTGATAGGCATCTTGAGTGATTACTCTGTACCAGCGTTTTTATCAACACATGATACCGAATCCACTAATTGGTAATAGATCATTCCACTAGTCATAAAGACCATTGACACGTTAAGCATGGCACTTGAAAAGCAAACCCTTGTCCAGTATACACTAGTTTTAGTGTTGTAGCACTTGTTCGAATACATGCCCAACGATATTAAAAGAGATATTTGCCTGTACCCGTTGTAAATTTAATGCCAGATACACATTTTGCCTACATCAAATATTACTAAGGTTTTGATAAACTATTTTTGACCAGGTTATAATTCGTGAATAGTGGAAAAACGGTTCAAACTCAGTATTATTTGTAGCAACTTATAAAGCCATCAAATACTAGCGTGTACATATAATGATGGTAGTATTCCATAAATGGCATTTGCTAACGGCTCGGCTCCATAATCGAAGCTGTTTGTCACTCGTTCAATTATAGCTCTTCTTTCAAAGTTATATTAATGCTACTACTACTTTAATGTTTTGTAGTATTTAAAGCAATTACAGTAAAACCTCTCTAAACCGGAATTATAGTAGAGAATGATAAAGATACTTTTAGGCAGGTGGTTTCTGGATGACGTTGCCCTGCATTAAGATGCTGACTGTCTACAGTACTGATATGTATACTAAATTGAACGTCCGGGTAAGAGAAATTTTAGTGTGCCTGCTTAAGTCGTATAAAATATCGTGAAAATTCAGGTTGCGTATGTTACTACTTTTATCGATATGACGATTTACAACATCAGTCCTGCCTTGCTAAATTATGCTGTATTCTCCCATTACATATATTGATTAGAAGTTATTTTTTTATTATTACGTAAACCGGATTTTGCAGGTATGTTCATGTGCCATTGCTAAACATCAACTAATATTCATGATGTAAATATTTCCTACAAGACTATTCGTGAGGATATGGGTTAAGGGTATATGAAATATAGCATCGTATTGTAACAGTGTGTATTTGTTATTATCTTATTTAAAAATGATAAAAACAAGGGTTATGTTCCATGGCGGTACTCTCCTTGTCACTTTTACTTTTGTTTGTCTTGTGTCTTTGTACTTGTGTGTTTGTTCATGTTTTTGTTTATGTTTGAAATGTTTATCTCTGGTATTTGTGTGTTTGATGGTGTTTTCTGTGTTCATATCGTGTATGTGCGTGTATGTGTGTGTGTGTGTGTGTGTGTGTGTGTTTGTGTGTGTGTATGTGTGTCTGTGTGTGACATGCTGTCCATTGATATTGTTGGTTTGGTTGCGTCTTGTATGTGGCTTTGTCTGCTTGACGTTACTACTGTTTCATTTGTGTGTAACTATTGGTGAGTCTTGTTGTATTAACTGTAACCATATTGTTTCCTCGGATCTTAGTCATTAGGAATACATTTCAGTGAAATACGAAAACCGTGTTTGTCATGCAATAACATTCGCTTGCAAGATGTAGAATCATTATAATGACAATATATGAATCCATTGTAATACATGGCTATTGTCCTGTTTTATTAACCTGTCAAACTTTCAATAATTATACGCTTGCTGAACACGCCATATATACCTTCGGTTGATATCGATTGTTTCCGCTAATAAAATCGTTCCTACTTGGCTCATTCGAATACTTGTACTTTTATTGTGAATCTCGTGAAATACGGTTGAAACACAGGTTTACCCAAGCTAAACATATCCTTTCAGTGACGTAGGAATATTCACATTTGACAGGTCAATAAAACAGGACAATAATACTAATTGAGATAAATATTTACTAAAATAAATATGTCAATCATTACCCCTTTCCTTGTTAGATATTAAAGGAAACTATATTATAATCACGAATGTTTATCAGTTGCATTATTATCATGTTCATGTATACTGGATCTTTTTAGTTATTGGTAGAACATGCATGTAGACTCAGGTTTCCTAAAATTCCATAAACAGAGTAGACAGTGTAGGAGTCGTCTGAGCTAGACATGCTATGTTTGTTAATACGTGCAAAAAGTATTTGTATGGCAGAAAGGGTTAACCAATTATTCCGCTATTCGCGACATGGCTCGCTTTGCATACTGGATCCACGTTGTTGACAGTCGGTCAAACAACGTGGTCAAATCGCACGATATCAAAACTTTGAGTAGGCATTATTTTACAAAGAGTTAATTGTTACCCTTGTTTCATAATCCAGATGTTATTCAAAGTTTTACGTGGCTGTTGTTACATACACACCCTCGCCCAAACACCACCTTGCCAAATGAGACCAGCAAATGTGCATGCCTATCAAAAGCCAAAAAGAGACACACAGAGTCAAAGCAAACAAACACAGGGATGAGATGGAAGTACCGGCTTGGAACTGTCAGTGACAAGTAAAGTGTGTGTGTCATTGCTAGATAACATATTCTTGCTGTACCCTAGACACACAAGACCAATACAAAACGTTACAGTAAGGTGTTTAACGACGTTATATCTTATATTACTTTTGTGTACATTATAACCTATTTTCCTTGTGGTGTCTATCATTGACAGGCAATGAAACAGTCATGTGCATGTTCCGCGTGTGTGTGGATATTGCCTCACCTGTCTGATTTCTATTCTGTTTTAAAATTTATGTTGTATCATGTTTAACCCTTTTAAACTCGATTGTTTAATAAAGTGTTAAATTGAATTTCAACATGTTTAATTAGTTTTTCTCTTACTTAAGGTCACCTGACTGGCATTTACCAAACACATCCGGATCAGACGCGTATCAACTCTATATGTCATTAGAATTAATACCGTGTGTCACGCATTTATTAGTTTCCATATATCTTGAATACAACGGGCGAAACTAATATATGCATGTTTTATATTAGTACATATATATACATAACAGTTATATGGCACACTTGGTTTGAACCGTAAAAGAGCATTTAGATCTAATTTTGATAAAACTATCACTGACAGTGCATACTGTTCGACAGCACGTATTGTCTACCCGAGGTTGGTAATGTCCGATGTGAAGCTAGCCGAGGTGGACATAACCATACCGATTATTTGCAATACGTGCTGTCGCCCTCCATAGCATGTAATATTCATTTTATTATACCTAACATCATTATTTCGTACTAGCGGAGTCGTATTCCCTGTTCAATCTTGAAAGATCCTCCGAAATGGTCGCAATATGCAGCATTTCTCAGATTATTTAAAACAAAGTCAGAATTAATTTCAGCTGTTAGAATTAATTTTGGTGATAAAATTGAGAGCGTCGGAAATAGTCAGCAATGTCAGTCGAATTACGTCACACGCATACATACAATTAAATAAGCGCTTTCCTGATCCAGAGGTAATTGTTGCGTGAACGAGATAATGTTGCAAGAAAACAGCACCAATTGTTTCATGACAGGTATATGAAAACTTTGTATAGGAAAGTCACATGAGGTATAATGATACGATTTGGTGAATGCACGAAAGAACATAACCGAGACATGCTACAGAAAATACTTGTAATATAATATAGCGGTATGGGTATGGAAGTACATTTTGTTTGTGATAATTAATTATAAAATAGTGTCTTACCTCCAATTTCCGCAAGGGATAGAGCTATTAAAACTACATACAAAAGGCGCATCATGATTGTACCAATGCAAACATCTAAAGTTGCAAGCGATTATGCTTCGTTTATATACCATAGCGTCTTTGTCATTAAGCAGAGTTTATACAAAACGGACAAAATGCAATAATCCTTCTGTTTGTCCTTCAGGGACTACGTGTTTAATATTTACATTACCCCCAAATAAGAGCAAAACAATACTGGTTACAGCTGTAAATTAATCACTCACGGTTTGTGAAAAGACATTATTTTCATTAAATCGTATCATTATTACTGATTGCAAATAATCGGTTTCAGTTCAAATAAATCAAGCCAGCATTTGGAGTATTTGTAGGTGTTTACAGATACTTAATAAGCCCGATGATAGCCTTTACATGGTGACAATGCTTAATTTACAAACCACTGTCTTGTACGTGAGATGTATGGCCAGTCTAAATAAAATATATAATGCATGTAATTAATCACCAACATCTGAAGATAGGCGTACTTCTCGTTGTCAATTGGTAAAAAGAATGAGTTAATATAGTGTCTTAAATAGATGTCTAATTGACATATAATCTCCATTGTGAAATCAACGCCCGTGTTCGACGCCATTGCTATTTTACATGTATACAGAAAGGACCATGACTGCCGCTGCGGCCAAACATTCAACAATTATGTTTTTCATAAGACTTAATTGACAAATGTATATTTATCTCTTTATTTCACAAACTCGTTTCAATTTCAATGTTTTAGTATTCATCAAGGTGTTTTCGTAAATGTTGAATGAAGTACGTTCCGGCTCTCGCTTTCGCAGTCAACAAAAATGCAATCCATTTCGTTGTATCTAACAAGCAACATTTAATCAGCATATTTGGAAAAAGAGTTAAAAAGTATATAACGCTGTGAAAGACGACAGAATATGTGTTTTGTCAATGGATGACAAAGTATACATACATGCGGTTTAGTAACAAAACTGTAACTATTTATAAAGTGTGCAGAAATGATGTTAACAACCGACAATGGTGAATGTACACTCTGTCTAATTAACGTTTGTAGGTGTAGTGATTACCCTATCTAGCATTCATATTTATTCGTAACACTTTTTCATGCTATACTAAGAGCGACCTGAATAGCATGCTGCAGGATCCAGATGAGATGCCAAATAACTCAGCTTTTCATCAGGATCCAAAGTATGTGAAACACAATGTTTAATGTCTGATAATGTTTGCCGAATCGTATTACTATGCAATTGGAACAGCTCAAGGTTTATCAGACTTCCATTATGACATGATTAATCCGTTCCTTCATATAAACGCATTTCCACGTCTTTGCAAACATTAGACACCTCTAGTAGGGACCGTCTGATCAGAGTCTGTGGTGTTTGCTTATGAAAATATATAGGTCTGATCCTGAAGGTGTTGTCGAAAATTATAAAAATAAGTTAATGAATATTTATGAAGTGATTCATTCATACACAAATGTTAATGAGGGAAAACTTTAAGTCGTTATATTTTCAACAACCCGGTAGAATAACGATTTCGAGTTCAACTACAATGCCCTAACATAGTATACATATACATATTAATTTACTACAGGTCTATCATATCTTCCCGATTCAGTTTCATTGTAGACGTCTGGATATAGATTGCGTTAGGTGTCACACCGAAATCTTCCAAATATCTATAACCAAATACGCCTCTTACAAGAATTCAAATTTAACATAGCAAACTGCTATAAGGAATCCGTGACTAATGTTTACATATTGTGAGTCCCTGTTTGGTTATAAATTGAAATAAAATAACACTTTTTGAACTGAACGTATTGCATTGTATTTTAATGTTCGTTTTAAGCAGCTGTAGTTTGACTGAATTTATAAGCAAACTTTGAGATAATAGTATACAGAGAACTGACGAGCCCTTTTAGCTAAAAATGTAGGCGGATGAGTGATTAATTAGAGTTCCGTGATATCGAAATGTAATGTTTGGATGAACCTCCATTTGAGGTGTTTCTCATTGGGCAGTGAGATATAGTGAATTCGATATAAACAAATATTTGTATTGTGATGGCCCATTTAAGAATAGTTTGTATTAGCTGACCTGAATAACATCCGACAAATGCAAACGTCTGCATGATTAATTAGCAAACAGTTGAGTTAATTGAGTTATTAAAAAACTGTATATTCAAACCAAGCGTCTAGGTTTCGAATATAACTAGTATTAGTATTCAAATTGACAAGAGTATCTATCAGCTAAACTTGCCAGCTAAGAAACTTTACACTGTACATGAGCAAGCTGAATGTAACTGCTGGCCTGCAAGGTCTAAATACAATGTTCACCTGAGCTTTTATAATATTATGGTGCCCGCCAGTATTTTTCAGTCTGTGCGCCGCCAATGTTTATTATTTAATAAAATGTTATATTAAATCGCAAATTGAATTATTGTTAAACTTTACGTTTAATCTTCATGTGGTATTTTGTTCAGTTTGTCCAAAATTCTAGTCCATTGCCACGGTAGGGTGCAGGAGTTGAAATCAGATCATTAAAATGAGTAACATTTGACGTTGTACCAAGTTTGCTAAAATATGACTGCTAAAGAAGTGGTTATTATTTATCATTTGGCTATATAGTAAAACTTTGAATATCACATTCTTCAAATCGAGCAGACCAATTTGTTTATTATTTGATATATTTGTTTGCTCAACTGGCAAAGATCGTTCAGATTATTCCGATCGATCAATATACATTATAGCTCTAACGGATGTGGGCATTTTCCTTATATGGATTTAAAGTATGGCAGAGATGTCTTTATTTGCACTGTTTGTTAAACTATGGTGACTTGAGACAAGTGGAAGGTTAGGACGTCCGAAAACCCGTTTCAAACATCTCAGTGGTGGTTTTGCGACTGACCATTCCAAGGCGGTACTCTCTATGTTACACTTACTTCTATGGTTTTCTTGTGCCTTTGTCTCTTTGTACTTGTACGTTTGTTGGTGTTTGATATTTGCATCTTGTGTATGTTTTTTGTGTATGTATGTATGCAAGTATGATGTATGTATGTATGTATGTATGTATGTATGTATGTATGTATGTATGTATGTATGTATGTATGTATGTATGTATGTATGTATGTATGTATGTATGTATGTATGTATGTATGTATGTATGTATGTATGTATGTATGCATGCATGCATGCATGCATGCATGCATGTATGTATGTATGTATGTATGTATGTATGTATGTATGTATGTATGTATGTATGTATGTATGTATGTATGTATGTATGTATGTATGTATGTATGTATGTATGTATGTATGTATGTATGTATGTATGTATGTATGTATGTATGTATGTATGTATGTATGTATGTATGTATGTATGTATGTATGTATGTATGTATGTATGTATGTATGTATGTATGTATGTATGTATGTATGTATGTATGTATGTATGTATGTATGTATGTATGTATGTATGTATGTATGTATGTATGTATGTATGTATTTATGTATGTATGTATGTATGTATGTATGTATGTATGTAAGTATGTATGTATGTATGTATGTATGTATGTATGTATGTGTGTGTGTATGTATGTATGTATGTATGTATGTATGTATGTGTGTATGTGTATATATGTATGTGTGTGTGCGTGCGGGCGTGTGTGTGTGCATGTGTATGTATGTCTGAGTCTGTGTGCTTATGTATATCAATGATTTGGTAATTGTTGCGAACTGTGTGTGACCTTTCTTGCTTGACTTTACTTTTTTTAAGTAATCGTTTTAAATCCTCTTCTCCAAATCCATAATGGCCAACTTCATTACAATTCGATATATAAGTATGTACTTCCTTTGACCGTCTACCAACTTTGTTCACTCTGTCAACACACCTTGCTGCCATTAACGCGGACATTTCCCTTAGACTGTTCATTTTATTTTGAATATATATGCCTGACATTGGTATATATATAGAGGTCAGGTGAGCTTTAGTGCCTTTCTTGCTCCTTGTCGGGATAGGTCTTGTCAAGGATGAGAGTTGAGTACCCATTTTATACCCTCGCAATGGAATGTTGTAGCATTTCCCACCTACTACTATCGTTTCTAATAATAGCACCTATGTACTACTACTATAACTACTACTACTACTATTATTATTACTACTACTACGACTATCACCTCTACTACCGCTGGTACTGCTGCTGGTACTGTTACTACTACTGCTACTACTACTACTACTACTACTACTACTACTACTACTACTACTACACTACTACTACTACTACTACTACTACTACTACTACTACTAAAACAACTACAACCACTACTTCTATTGTTATTATACTAATTAGTATCATTATTGTTCTTGAATTATGATGATTCCCCCATTTAGGGGAAACACATTGTTTTGCCACGGTTGTCCGTCTGTCTGTCCGTCTGTCCGTCACAAACTTGTGTCACATGCATCTCTGAAACCAGTAGGGTAGAGTCACCAATATTCATAGGAGTGTTTACCAGCATGAGTTGTTTTGCACCTGGTGTTTTTAATTGTCTCCCTAAGATATTATTTGAGTTATTGCCCCTGATGACTTTATATTAGAAAAACATTGTGTCGCGTGTATCTCTGAAACCACTAGTAGTGGAGTCACCAAACTTCACAGGAATGTTCACCAGTATCAGTTGTTGTGCACCTGGTGTTCTTTATTTGTCTGCCCTGTTAACTTTGGAGTTATTGCCCCTGATATGAACACTGATCTAGACAAGTTACTTCCCCTGATATGAACACTTTGATTTAGACAAATGTTGTTATAATTTTATTATAATAATTAGTATCATTATTGTTCTTGAATTATGATGTATCCCCCATTTAGGGGGAGACGCATTGTTTTTGCCAAGGTTGTCCGCCTGTCTGTCCGTCTGTCCGTCATAAACTTGTGCCACCTGTATCTCTTTACCAGTAGGGCTAAAGTCACCATACTTCACAGGAATGTTGACCAGCATAAGTTATTGTGCACCTGTTTTTTTTAAATTGTATCCCCCTGATAATTATTGAGTTAGTGCCCTTGATATGTTAACTTAAAATTAGAGAAACTTTGTGCTGCACGTATCTCTGTAACCAGTAGGGCTAGAGTCACCAAACTTCACAGGAATGTTCACCAGCATGAGTTGTTGTGCACATGGATTTTTGTATTGTCTCCCCTGATATATTTTAAGTAACTACCCCCTATGTCTTAAAATTAAAGAATCTTTACTTTACGTCGTGCATATCTCTGAAACCACTAGTGCTAGAGTAGGAATTATCAACAGCATGAGTTATTGTGCAGCAGGGTTTTTGAATCGTCTCCCCTGATAATTGATGAGTTATTGCCCCTGATATGAACACTTTAATCTAGCCAAGCTTTGTGCCAGGCGTTTCTCTGAAATCAGTAGGGCTAGAGTCACCAACCATCACAGGAATGGTGACGAACATTTGTCGTTCACCTTTGTTTTGAAGTGCCCCTCCCCCCTTATAAATTTGGAGTTATTGCCACTGATGACTTAATATTAGAACCTCATAACTTTGGAGTTACAGACATTACACTTGTGTATTGGAAAGAGGATGGGAGAGGGATCTGTTTTGTGACAAAAACAAACCTCTAGTTATTGTTAATATTATTATGATATTACTACTACTAAAACTACTACTACTATTAGTTCTAGCCGATCAACAACTACTACTTCTACTACTACTACATCTGCTACTAATAGTACGACTACAAACTGAAACTACTAATACTACTACTACTACTTCTACTTATACTTATACTACTATAACTACTACTACTATTACTTCTACTGCTGCTACTACTACTACTACTTCTACTATTAGTAGTACTACTACTACCACTACTATTATTTCTACTACTACTACTACTATTATTATTATTATTAATATTATTATTATTATTATTATTATTATTATTATTATTATTATTATCATTATTATTATTACTGTTGCTTCTACTACTACAAACTATTACAAACGGGCGGTGCTATCACGTCTCCTACCGTTAGTTGCGACTTTCTCCCACAAATGCTACGTTAAAATACATTTACTACTATCGTTTCTAATTATAGCACAATAACTTGTAAAAATCGTTCATTTATTTTGCATCAATTATTTTTCGTCTAACCTATGTCTATAAGTATGAAATCGATAAACCCAATTACAAGATCTGGAAGCCGAATCTTCTATGTCTATCTAAACAAAGATACGCATGCACATATAAGGAAATCAAAATGGGACGCCCGATTTGGCTGTAGACGCATGCTGTTAGTGACGGTTATTCGGACGGTGTGCCGAAAGCAACTGCGCGTTCAGTATTGGCGACCATGACCAACCGGTCGTTAGACTAGCTACTAGGCATAAAAGGAATGACATAAGCTTACATCGTGGAACACACGCTTGGTGTACGCTCTAGTAGCTAGTCTCTGATTGCAAACGGTTGCCCACGTGAGCCATAACTGAACTCACGGCAGATAAGATGCTTGTGTGGCACGTGTGCGTTGGTTTGAATCTATCTTTTAATAGGTGTTAGTAGAGTATTGTTTAAAACAGAAAACATAAAATAGCAGGATTTACGATAGAAATGGGGCAATCGGAGTGATTCCGGGTGGCGTGTCTAAAGTTTAGGTAAGTGAGTGTGAAATGAAAATAAATAACATAATAAAAACATTATCTAGATGGATTGTTTATTAGATTCTATTCTGCGTAAATCTCCCCCTTGTACGCTCGTCCGTCTAGACGTTTGTACGTACTTCCCAGAAACCGTCAGATGGATGGTGTTGCTTTACAGAGATGATTGACAGCAAGTCTAGATGCGTATATCGTAAGCACGTCGTTTTAGTATATACTGAGTTATTTCCAACTGAATTATGGAAAACTGCACGTTTTCTACAAATAGCTTGTTCTATAACACCATTCAGCAGATTGTGTTCATATTTTGCTGAAATGATCTGTACCAAGACTTCTTGTGCATATCGTTATATTTGTTTACAGGAGGCACAAATAATAGGAGTATAGCGCCTCGAACAATTAATTAAAAGATTGTAAGCGACGTACAGACAAACCAGAAGTGCCGTGAACAGACCCCACCACGCCCGAGGAAGGTGTACTTTCATGCATTGTTGTTACTAACATTGTACAAATGCATGTAGTATGTGTATTCATGTGCAGTTATTGCAAGGCGTATAGCGAGATGTTTCTCCGACACGCATACATACTAAATTATTATAGAATAAAAGTAGTGAACACATAAAAAGTGGATACAGAGACACAAGAGCGCGATACCCTCCTCTTAGTATCGATAGAGTTTCCCTGGTTCTTTTGATACTGATACACCAGACAGTGGTCCATCGGCGGATCATACCCGGGACGCTTTTTATTTTCGATTAGCGCTTTAACCATTCGACAACGTCCGTCGGTCTTATAGGTTACATGAAACATTGTGGATATGGGCATTAACGTTTCCAGGTGCATTTGTAAACCAACACGCGAACAGTTGAAAAAGGACGTTGTCCGGACCGTTAACTGAGCAAATTATGAAACCACTTTGCTGTCAAAATGCAGTCTATAATCAGCGTGTCTACCAAATACGATAAGAGGGTTAAACAGTTTTGATCGTGTGATACGCCGAGTTACTCGACGTCTCATCTGGATTCAAACTTTTTACAGAGGTATTCACTCATTCGCCAGCAAGTCAAAGGTTAATGTGTATAGAATGTTTGGGAAAATGCGGTGTCCTTATTGATTTACCACAGTGTCATAGTTTTAATAACGCCTTTTTCAAAATACTCACATGTAATTAGAGTGACACCACATTAGCGACCAGTACTAGCATAAAAAAGGAAAATGCCATGTGTTAGTGCTGAGTTATGTAGGAAGCGATCAGATATCGACCTCACAGTTCGATACATGTATATCAACGCAAATAAAAAAATTAATTTCCAGGGCCAATACGGTCATGATAACTGCACGTAGTTTGGATTCAAAATAAGCTCATACTAGTCAGGAACTGTTTGACACTTTCAATATAATATGGTACACAATAGGATCCAACTTGTTTCTAAACAGAACACAAAGCGTGTCTGGACTGTATCGAAAAATAGCTTGGATCTAGATCTTGGGACGTCGAGTAAACGGCATATTATCAGAATCCAAACTGTTTGGCACACATTCACCCATTACCTCATTGGCTATATTTAGATCCAACCTCTTTGAATAAATCTACCGAAAAGGAGCATTAATTAGAGAAAAGTTAATTTTTAGAATTTTGTAGTTTGGAACCATTGTGATAAATAGAGCATTTGCTCATATAGGAGCAAATTCTCTATTTATTACAATCGTCTCACAAAGTAACTTTTACAGAGTCGTCAAAAGTCGTCAATATGAGGGCATGTGTTATAAGTAGCCTCCGAAAGTCTGATAACAACGGTCGTCAGTAAAACGTGCTCCACATCAGAGCCTGAGAAGTGCTTTTTTAAAGAATGAGCTTGGTTAAAGAAATAGAGGATATTTGTACATTACAGTGAGATATCGATTTCTATTTTCATTGTATAAGAAGGGAGATAACTCAGTATTTCCACGAGACTTTAGCCGAGTGGAACTATTTGAGTTATCTCCCTTCTTATACAATGAAAATAAAAATCAATATCTCACTGTAACGTACAAATATTCTATTTATTCTATGACAGTTTATGGACGGAACAGAAATAAATGCATGATGACTATGAGCAGAGCATGAAATTATCGGTAAGTTGATATTCAAAACGGGGCTATTTCTTTTGAAGTATGCGTTATGCCGTGACATTGACTGTTATGCGGTTACCGTTATATCTCACTCAAATAAACAGGCTTTTCATCGGTTGTCATAGAATAATTGTTTTTATTTACAACCGTTATATTTCTTTGATCTTGCATACACCATAAATACCAATTGTATCAAGTTATTCACTGACCCCCTTCATCGGTATACTGTGCTGAAGAGGTTGAAGATATAACCGTCATAATCAATCACACAATTAACCATTCCCGCGAAGAAAATATGTCTACTCAAATTCAGATGAACTTAGTTTTTTATTGACTTCCGATTCTTTCGTTCGGTCTTTTGAAAAATCACTGACCGAGTGTGTAATAATTGTTTATCCTAATGAGTTATTTGATGTTTCATCTGGATTCAAACTATTTACAAAAGTCATGTTGCGCTTAAATGTAGCATGAGAAGAATTGAATTGTTTTAATCGCTTCTATGAAAGGGATAAATACGATGGTGACATCAATCTAAATATCGTAATTATTGGAATACTCGCAAAACTGTCCATATATCTCGTTACGATCATACTTTGGAACCCATCCAATATTTATTGTTGATGGGTTCAGCAAATAGGGCATACCCTGATCAGAGGGTTCATTGAAGAGTTCTCTGAACTGGATCTACACTTTGTATATGACCTTTGTAAGTTGAGCGGGCACTTTTTGGGTTAATTTACGTTTAGATTAAACACTATAGTATAATATTTATTCTGTTAAAATGACAGTATATGATATAAGTATGCAAAGAAAAACATAATTTAGGCAACAACAATTCTTATAGAAACATGATTCGTCTTAAATAACTATTTTCACAAAAATAGAATTGATGTCCGGCAGGAAATTTTAAAACGACAGTGCACAATGACACCAAAAGCATAAATAAAATGCTCGCTCACACACGACCTATATAGACTGCCTTGCCTGTTCCATAACACTATCATTTAGGACACTGTGACATTAAAAAGGTTTACGTAGTGCCAATTGATGTAGCACAATCAGAAAATCTTAGCCCATTTCATGCTGAAAGATAATGTCTGCTCAATTTTCGATTATTGGAAGTTTCTCTGATTCTCTTATTTAAAACTTTGAAAACCATCGACTAATTGCCAATCAACTTACATACTGATGAGACGCCGATTTACTCGGTGTCTTAAAACTGCGTCTGATCTGGATCCAAGCTGTTTGCAAATGTCCTTACCCACTCATTCCACACAGTAAGCAGTAATATAGAGACAACGCCCATAATTTATAGTATAAATGGATATTTGTTGTACTTCTTATAAACGCCCAGTATGTAATTAGAATACATATGGTAATAAATTAGTATACAATATACGCTGATAAAATATTGACCATTTTTGAATCGTTTGATCTGTATCGATGCGTCTGTCTGTGACGAACATTGTTAGTTTGGAAGAGTAGACAATCGTCTTTCAGAAAAGGTTGCAAGTCCTACAATGATGTTCTGTTTATCATCGAAAGCAATTATTTTGTTAGTTATATTGTGTAGTTTTACGTGCTTTCATAATTGTCAGAACAAACAAGTACTCACCATTAGAGTTGCGATTCTAATGAGAGGTGGCGTATGTTTATGTATTATTTGAAATACTATGATAATTACGCTAGACCACTTTGTTTGTCTATATAGACTCAGTTTTATAAACCAGAGGATATTGAGTAGTTGAGAGCTTAGGCTAAGGTTTATGGTGATTTATTGCCATACACTTCATGACAACCAGTGATAGCTAAATACGACAGTAGGATTAACATTTAGATTACACCGATTGTTTCAGTAAAACAACATCGGCCATTTAAACTAATATAATTTGTTTTATTCTGAGAGTGTGTGATCCTTCGAAAGTTAAAGTAGCAATGCCAAAAGAGAAAGATGCAGATTCGGTTTTATTGAGTTCTTTATGAGTAGTAATAAAACGTCCAACACTACTCACGCCCCTAACTCCGGCTTAAGCGGTATTCAAATTTCATAACTAATAACATCGACACTAACCGAATGACCAGAAAATATAACACTGAGAATGAAGTACAAGGTGACTTTTTACGGCCGCCAAACAAGCACTTAACACTTGCTGCTTTAAAGTACATATATTCTGACAGTGGATGAAACAGATTGGCATCGCAAGTTGGACATGTTGTGCAGATAAACGCAGAAATTAGTCCAGCACAAGGGAACAATGTGCCTTTAAATACAGCAAAACATATTAGATTCAGAATTCAAGAACGTTCGGAAAAGTGAATGGATGATTAATACCACCTACTTGAACGACCGAAGCTAAAACTCAGAAAAAACACGTTTGAGAATATGTTTTGAATCAATTCCTGACAAATGTATGGTCGAGTGCTGTTAAATAAACCAACACACTAAAAAGGTTATTCTTATTCTTCTTCTTCTTCTTCTTCTTCTTTTTCTTTTTTTTCTTCTTCTTCTTCTTCTGTTTCTTCTCCTCCTCCTTTTTGTTTTTTAACCTCTTGTTCTTCTTTTGTTATGCCCCCGTTGATGATAGTCAGGGGGCATTATGTTTTGCACCTGTCCGTCCGTCTGTCTGTCCGTCTGTCCGTCCGTCCGTCCGTGCGTCGCGCTTTTACGTGCAAATGGTACGTGCAGTTGGTTGGCACAGTTTTTTCATTGTCTTATATCTCACTTACCACTATAGCTATTGACGTGGAATTTCATATACACATCAACATCCATATTTTCATTGCGCACCCAACCGATGCTGTCAATAAGCCCAAGGTCAAGGTCAATTAGTAAATTAAGTGCAGCTATGCAGGCACCACCACGGGCGCATCGCTGTGTCTTACAGACACACTATTCTAGTTTCTTCTTATTTCTTATTCTGTATTTCTCCTCCTTCTTTTTCTTCATCTTCTTCTTCAACTAGATATTTTTCTTATTCTCCTTCTCCGTCTTCTTTTTATTCTTCTTATTATTATTATTCTGCTTTCTGTTCTTCTGCTACTACTACTATTCATAATAATAATATTTCTACTTTTATGACTATAACTACTCGCTATTACTATTACATGTAATACAGTAATTTACTACTATGATCCACTACTATAAATAGCCAATTACTACTATACGCAGGCACTTATATAGACAACTTTTAATATCATTACAGGTACAACTACAATAAGATCTATTTGTCTACTGTTTTTATTTTTATAATTATTAATGTTACTTATCATATTTATTACTATTACTTTGCTCAGAAGTGTTAACTGACCATTAGCTCCAGGCAGTAGCCTTATACTCGCCCTACTCATGAGTATACATGTTAGAAATAATAACGTCATAACTGTTAATGATCTAAGTTTGTATAACGATATATGAACACGGGAATATTTGGTCGTTGTTTACAGAGATGTTAATGTCGTATTTTTAAAGTAAAAGGTTAAGGTTTTACCTTACATACGGGAAGTTCAAGTATACAATAGAGCCTCTTGTTCTTGTTCTTCTTCTACTTCTTCTTCTTTTACCTCCTCTTCTTCATCCTTGTTTTTCTTCTTCTTTTTCTTCTCCTCCTTGTTGTTGTTCTATTTCTTTTTCTTTTTTATTGCTTCTTCTTTATTCTATATTTCTCTTCCTTCTTTCTCTTCTTCTGCCTATAAGTACCTAAAAAGGTACATTTATCATTGCAAGCTATATTTGGGGGAATGGTGTAATGTTGTGCTTGGCATACTGCGAAACATTTTATTTTCAATATTGTTTCTCTTTGTTTTTTTATCACTAATTAATATTCACGAGTATGCTTGGACAACTTCTGACATGTTTATTATTTTTGATGATTATCTGAGCCAGTATCAAACAAGACAGTAACACCTTCCAACCAGTTAAGGTAATACAGAAGAATGAAAAATATATCACTGTCTGGAGTTCGAAGATGAACAGTTTTGTAGCCTTGTTCTTTTGCATGCTTGGTGTAAATAACTTGTTTCAGTTTCTTCCTTGCTGAATTCAGGGCATGAAGACTGTTTCTCACTGTTGATATACCATAATCTGGCGAGAACTGGTTAGGCTCAACGTCATAGATGTGAAAAACATTTCTGCCTTGCAGCTTCTAATCGTAATGAATCAAGGAATTGTACCCAATATGCAGATTGATATAGGTGTGCTGATGCAGAATCTGCTGACACCAGTTCCCTTCGGTATTGGTACGGCTGATGATGGCTTAGCAAGACAGACAAATCAAAGGGTCTTAAAACACATCACAGGATTACCAGTTCTCGACAGATGGTATATCAAAAGTCGAAACAGTCTTGAGATTCAACACAGGCTTTATGGGCGTTAAAATCACTGACACTTTAAAAACAATACCAGAAGATTGTTTGGGGTATCATAAGTACTTGGCTTTCAACAGTTACCATGGAAGCAGTGCATGGTCATTTTGGTAACAGTTTTAGACATAAAATTTATTTATTCATCATCATAAAGGTACATTTATTATTGCAAGCTATACTTGGAGCATTGTGTAATGTTGTGCTCGGCATACTGCGAAACATGTTATTTTCAATAGTGCTTCTCTTGGTTTTCTTATTACTAATTAATATTCATGAGGATGCAAATAAGGTAACTTGCATAAAGTGAACCAAACATTAAGATTCATACATCAACTACCGGGTATATGTTTATATCATTTATAATTATCGCCAAAGTAAGCCGCAATATCTTTGTATGTTGCAGGTATGTAAACACTCTGTAATATGATCAATGAGGTTAGAATGGTTGCCTAGGAAACAGATATATTACCATCAGTGCTATATAAGTTGTCCCAAATTTATTTATCTAACAATCTTGGTGATATTCAGTGATCATAGTAAACTTTAGCTAACCATTTTCCATATTTGCTTTATAAGAGAAAGACTGGTGTCTGTCGAAAATTTCAACATCTATTACTGTTCTCATAAATATTCATATATATGCAAATTAGTTAATATCAGAAAAGTAATATTTACTATTAAAGCAATGCATATCTATGTTTGTAACAATTGATTTCATGATTCATAAAAAATAACTGAGATGTAGCGGAGTATTACAGTTGGATGTCAAATTTCCAAAATTTGTGAAAGGATCGGTTACCATGGAAACCATTACAATCTTACTTACAGTTCATTGTTTGGGTATCAATTTCGACACTTAGCTTTCTGAGTATTTTATCATCAATTTAAATTACATTTGTAGTTGTTTTCTGATATTGGTAAGATAACAATTGAGAGGTTTACGTTATTTCTGTATTTGTTTGGCTATTTTTTAATTATTCTCATTAATATTCATGTGTATGCAAATAAGTTAATTCCTAAGTAAAACCTTTCATCCAAAGCACAATGTCTTAGCTTTAATTCGGTACCAGTTTTATACAGTTAGCACAAAAACTTCCATTGATATGGAAGTGTTTGCAGATAGGTGTCGACTAACAAAAATGTGTGAACAGAGTGAAATGAATGGTTACTATAGAAACAATTAAAACGTTACTTAGAGTTAAATTTTTGGTCCTCAAATTTGATATTTTGTTTTCTAAAGATATTGTCATCAGGTTAAACTGCATTTAAAATTGTTTTCTGATATTTGTAGGATGGAAAGTGAATAGTTTACACTATTTACGTTATTTCTATATTATTTTTACTATTTTTAATGTTCTCATTACTATTTATGAGTATGCAAATAAGGTAATTAAAAAAACTGGAAATAAAAGCACAATGTCCTATCTCCAATTTGGTACCAGTTTGGACAAAAACTGGCTGTGATATGGACGATTTTGCAGGTACGGACCATCATTACGAAAACTAGGGTATTGCCATGGAAACGGTGAAAATGGTGCTTAAAATTAATGCCATGGTCCTCAAATTGGATATTTTGTTTCCCGGGGGTTTCATCATCATGTTAAACTGCATTTGAAGTTATTTTCTGATATTTGTAGGATAAAAAAAATGAAAGGTTTATGTTATTTCTATACTTTTTTTACTATTTTAATGTTCTCATTAATATTCATTAGTATGCAAATAAGGTAATTTAATAAAACAAGTTAGAAATACAAGCACAATGTTTTATCTTCCATTTGGTACCAGTTTTATAGTTTTAAGACAACAACTGGCTGTGATATGGGCGAATTTGTAGGCATGGGTCATCATTACGAAAACTGTGGGGTTGCCATGGAAACGGTTAAAATACACACAGCCTAAAAGAATTTAAGTTTGAGTACATTCGCGATTCTGATTCAGGACACTTTTCTGAACATTTTGGTACCCATGAAAAAAAGTCTAGGAGGGGGGGGGGGTGTACGGTAGGCACTACTGGCTCCCTGGGTATATTACTTTGCTCTGAAGTGTTAACTGGCCGTTAGCTCCAGACATTAACCCTATACTCGCCCTACTCATGTTAGAAATAATGATGTTAATGATCTAAGTTTGTATAATGATATATGAACAATGGAATATTTGGTAGTGGCAGATCGTGTAGAACCATATATACACCAGTCAATGGATCCAGGGCCCGGTTTCACGAACAATCTAAACTTCCTACTCAACTCAACTTTGATAACAAGCTCAAACTCAAATAAGCGACTCAGCTGAGTCTGTTATTTGAGACTGTTTCTCTAAGCGACTTAAGTCGCACTCAGTTGAGCCGACTCAGCTAGTTATTTTTTCAATTCGGCGAGCTTGTTAAATTGAGTCTGTTACTGTATTTGAGACTGGTAACAGACTTAGGTATGTTCGTGAAACCGGGCCCAGAGCAGATCCTGGTCAGGCGACTCATACATGGGCTCTCTAATCCGAATCTAAATTGTTTAAAGAGGTGTTAAATTGTTTTTGTTGAGTAAAGGGTTATGGTTCTAACTTACACACGAGACGGTCTATTACGATAAAACCTCTCTATAGCGGCATTTTACATATAAAGAATGAAATGGTTAAGGCAGATAGAACCAGTGAGTCCCATTTAGAAGGACATATTCCTTGTTTTTTACCACCGGATAGCAATGTACATTTATTACAAGTTAATTATTTTATTTTAATACAAACAGTTGTCAAACACATTAGCTATGCGGGTGACACTACAATCAGTAAATAGTTACTTCCAGGACATATATAAAGCCTTGTTTATCTGCACATTTCACACATTACAGGCATTCTAGTAGTAATTGTCCGCGTATGTAGTACAGTAAAGTCTCTCTAAACTAAACCGTATATTTTGTATCAATGGCTTTCTTTATGAAAGATGCAAACTCAATTCAGGGTGAACACATTGCAGAAAAATCCAAATTGACCTGCCGTATAATACCTAAATTATTGTGTTATGGGTATATAGAGGACTTTTATTATCAAGAAACTCCACGTGCTGAAGTTTCACCGCTTGTTGTCCGCCATTTAACTCGGAGATATGCATTCAAATAACTGTTTTAGTTTATTCCAAATCCAGAAAATAATAATTCCAAAGGCAGCAGATATCTACTATTTTAATGTAAGTTAAAACATTCGTCCACATTTACATGCTATCATAGATCCAGATCTAAGCAGAATTAGGTTATCCTCGGAAATAATTATTTCAAACATCTATAGTTACATTCTAATTTATCAGCCTTTAAATTAATGAGAGTCTTGACTATCCTACAATGTTCAAATTGAAACTGTAAATTCTATTCTGGATTTATCTAGATATGCGTTATTTCTGACTTTCCAGTTAAGAGTCATTGTTATTAGGAATACAAATAATTCTAGTACTTCTTCTGTTGATGCTTTCAACAGGGGTCAATAAACATTGCAATACAATACTGAGTAACAATGTTATCAGTTATTTCCAATTGAACATCTGTGGGACCAACTAGTTAGATGGGTTAAACAACGTCATCCTATGTCGGCCCAATCAAGCGCATGCTTCATAGATAAATAGGCTAACAACCCTATAAGAAGTCCTTTAGAGTAAATAACTTCATATATTGAATGCATATGAGAATCAGGGTTTTGGAGATAACAAATGGGACATACTCAGTACTGACTAGTCTGCTGCTTTCATGATAAGTCATTTGAGATGACAAATAAACTTAATCTGCAGAAACCACTTCGAATTGCATATAGATCATTTTTCATTTTTTGAATTGAGCAATCTTTATTCTGATCTAAAACCAAGTTTAACTATTTTCGAAATTCTTCTGCAAATCTAAATCCGAGTTAAACCTGTGTTTCTTTTTCCTCTCGGGATCTATTTACAATACTTCCACATTCGAATCTACTTGACATCCCTTCTTATATTAAAATGACTCTTATTTGGCAGCTATAAGTGGTTGCAGTTTTTGATATATCTAATGAGCACTTGATATTTACAGATACTCAAACAGTGCCGTTATTGTATTTGACAGGTGGCAATTTCTAATTTATAAGTCACTGTTTTGTATGTGCAGTCCATGGTCGGGTAAAGATATATAAAGTTTCTAATCATTTACATATAAGGAATATTAATTGGGTTTGAGGTATCTGATTTAACCAATACTGCTTTTATACGCCCGTTAAAAAAACGGGACGTATTATTATGGAATGCCGTTGTCTGTCAGTTTATATGTCTCTCTATAACATCTTTAACTCATGTTCTGCTTGATAAATCTTTCTCGAATTTCACCACACTGTTTATCTGGACACGCTACTGTAGTATTTAAAGTCACTCTACGTATACCTAAGGTCAAGATCGCACAATTGGACTTAGCATTTGCATTTAACATTTGCGTTTAGCAAATATACTAAATGTATATCTGTCTTTTAACATCTCTAATTCAAGTTTTGCTTGATGGATCCTTCTCAAAGTTCACCGCAATGTTTATCTGGAAATGCTACAGTAGCATGGGTGTGTTCGCGTACGTATATCCTAGGTCAACGTCGCAAAATTGGACTTAGAATATGCGTTTAGCATTTGCGTTATTAAGCAAATACCCCCGTATGTTAACCCCAATCGATGTTGAACAAATTGATGTAAGTCCACTTATTTACGTAACGCTTGGAACACATGTTCGCCATCGATAGTAAAAACACGTAATTCTGTAAAACATTTTGACAGAATTGTGACACGTTTTAATTTAGAACATTTGGTTAAGGTTTTTGTTAAAGTCCACTTATTTACATAACTCTTTGAGATAAGGTTTTGGAACTTGAAACACTTTTCCACCATCACAAGCTTCATTAGTAGGCAAGAGTAAATAACTCTGTCTATCATTCTGGCAGAATTATTGCCCTTTTTAGTTTAGAATTTCTGGTTAAGGTTTTTGTAAAGTTCAATTATTTACGCAACTCTTTGAGATAAAGCTTTCGAACATTGGGACATTTGCCTACCATCACAAGCTTCATATGTTGGAAATCAACCGGGACGTAAAATTGAATGGCTCTGTCTGTCTCCACTTGAAATTCTGCTAGGTGGATCCTTCTCAGATTAAACCACAATACTTATCTTGACATGCTACAGTAGCATGAGTGTGTCTTAGTGTGTATATTCAAGGTCAAGGTCGCACAATCGGACTTAGTACTTGCGTTTAGGATTTGCGTTTAGTAAATAGTGTTAACCTCGGTTTATGTTGAACAAGGCCTCGACGGGCGTATATTGTGCCCACTTGCATTCTTGTTGATACTACCCATACGTTAATGATAAACGTATACTAACTGCTGACGTGGCAATCTTTTCAACACTTAGAGGCATTGTCTTATACAAGCATAACATTTTCCTCAAATATAAACAATGATACTTTATGAATATTAATAACCTATTGTTTTATATACAAAAAAGAGCGTTTGAAAGAGTAGTAGGGTTGGGGTAAAATTCTTCGCGTGGTTATTTAATGACGGCACGAGGCAGATATATGGAAAAATAGTCAAACAGGGAGAGCCACACACGAAATGACACCGCACCAAACACCATCTAACAAGAAACGGTAAAGCCACAAGACAAAACATAACAGGACGCATATCAAGACGAAACACATTAAACATTAAGCATATTAATCAACAAAATAGACCGTAGGCTGAAAACAGGAGTGCCGCCTTGGAACGGCCAGCAGCCAAAAACAATAAAAAAAGGGCTACTGGGGGACTTAAACCTGGTTTACTATATACTGGTTTACTGATGTACTATAATTTACAAACCATTGCTGTTGCATGGCCATGTTAGTGTAAATGCTGCAAAACAACCTAGAGTGTACTGAATACAAAATAGACCAATGTTTGATCGAAGTGTACGCATTGATGTCAGTTTGTGTCATAAGGTGAAATGTAACTACCCGAAATAACAATCGGTCAGATATGCACACGTTATGAATATTTATTAGTAATTAATAGTATTTAATAGTGAAACGCTAGTGGACGTAGAAGTAGTAAAACAGTAATAGTAGTAGTAGTAGTAACAGTAGTAGTAGCAACAACATCATTATTATTATTATTATTAGTAGTAGTAGTAGTAGAAGTAGTAGAAGAAGAAGTATTGGTAGCAGTAATAGTATAAGAAGCAGTAGTACAATAGATCCTTTATTACTCCACCAAAACCTGTACTATGACTACTCTTTAGAATCGTCTCTACGATATAACGATTATAGTATTGTAGTGACCCAAAGGATTAACTTGTTAGCCATTAATGCAGGACAAATTATCTTTCCGTCTGCTTTTAAAACCTTGGGATTTGGGATTTAGTTTTCATAAAAAGTCGGTTCAAAGAGATTCTACTTTAAGGGAGTGTACTATATATGGTCAGTAAAATCGTGGTCAATGTCGTTGACAATAATACAAATGCTACGCGTTTAAGTTATCACATAATATAATTATTTGCAAGATACTATCACCACGTCACTTTACCCGTCGATTAACGCCCAGTTAATAAGCATGCGTGACGTCATTATTTCTTGCATGGCTATTGAATAGGGTTTGGGAAATTGTTGACTGAGAGTTTCAACGTGGATCCTGATGAGACGTAAAATGTGCCTAGTTATAGTATACTCTCCTTACAAATCACCCCTCAGCCGAATGTAAATTTACTCCCCGGGACAATGAGCTGTTTGCCCACAATATTGAGCACTGTTAACATATAGCACAATCATGCAGCCTCAGTACCAGCTAGTGACCCTCACATGTTCCCATTCTTACCATGGGTTGAAAGGAGGCCGCCTCGTGCGGGTGGAAGAGACTGAATAGCCTCTCTGAAATTTCCGGAAGGGACCAGAGTTTGAAGTCCGGACATCCATATTGGCAGTCAAGCGCGTTGCCACTAGACCACCGAACAACGACAAGTTAATCGGCGTCTGAACTAGATCCAAATTGTTGTTCAGTGCAAATGTAAGTTAGGACGCGATTAGCATTGTGTTATATTATAAATTAATCAGTGTGTAACGGCAATTAGTGCAATCAAACTAAACTAAATAATACGACCCCCTTTCCCAGATGAATGTATTAGATAGATCAGAGCTATTCAAGTATCTATGTATTAATAATTGTAGACTGTTGGTTTCGCATATAGTTGCAAACAAAGTGTCGTTTAAGTCACCGTCATTCACATTTTTATCGAGTAAATTTCAATGAACAGAACCTAAAATATAATCTGTCTACATAAAGCGTGTATATTACCTATCTTAGAACCAATGTAATCATAATATTTGAACCAATTTATGAAATTCTCTCTGAACAACATACATGTAGTAGTACATGTAGTAGTAATAGTAGTAGTAGTAGTAATAGTAGTAGTAGTAGTAGTAGTAGTAGTAGTAGTAGTAGAAGTAAGAGTGGTATTAGTAGTAGTTGAAGAAGTAGTAGAAATAGTAGAAGAAGAAGCAGCAGCAGCAGCAATAGTAATAGTAGTAGTAGTAACGGTGGTGGTGATGGTAGTAGTAGTAGTTGTTGTTATAGTAGCAGTAGTAATAGAAATAGTAGTAGCAGATCCAAATTTGAGTAGGCACGAAAGGCTTAGCAAGCGCTATTATTGTGTTTGAATTGTGCGTTATTTCAAAAGTCAACAGTATACATGTACATTCAATCCATCATCCGCATCTATACAGCTTACATCTAGGTCTTACATCCCCCAACACCCCCACCCCCTTTGTGAAAAAAGGACTGCTCAAGTATGTACTTTATTTGACCTTGTTTAGAATCGCAGTTCTTTTTAGTGGTTATGTACAAGGTATTTTATTGAAATCTTCATCTTGGTATCATCATCATCATTTTCAATAATAATAATTATCACTCAATGTCTTTACCATCCGAACGTCAGTAAATTCTCTCTAAGTCTAATATTTGATAAGAAAGAGCTAAGTCAAACCGACTCAAACGGCTGTTGAATACAGACTTAAAGTCATGCAGAAAGTTCCTTTGGGACATTTTTGTGCATGACTTTCATATTGCATTAAACATGTTTTGAATCAAATGTAGAACTGGATATTAAGTTGTTATCACAGCATATCAACACTATTTGTTTATACTTGACAATAACCGCATAATTATGCTGATGAATAAAAAGATTATATACCTATAAATGACTTTTTAGAGAGACAGAAGGCAGTGAAGCGAATTAATAGAAAAAGACTGACAGACAACGTCTCACATTAGATAGAATGAGATATAAAGTAAGCCCCGCCCCTTTGTGACATTTCGCGTAGTAATACATCCTTGCCGCTTATTTCAAAATTGAGCGGACGCCATTTTGTTGTGTTAGTGAATCGTGTTGAAAATCTATGAGGAATTTACTGGATTACTGTGTTTTGAAAATTTGAAGTGTTGTAATTGTGTGTGTACACGATAAGTCGTGGCTTGTGCATTTCAACTGTTATTCTTGGATGTTGTGACATTGTGTGGATATGGAGATTAGTGTGAAAATATTATCCACATGTGTTTGGAATTTGGAAATAGCCTACAGTACGCCGACAGTACGGTCCCCTACAGTAGGGGCTATTAGTAGATCGAATTTCCGAAAAGCACTGAAGTGATGAAAAGGAAACAAGAGTGACAAAACCACGGAAAATGTGCATTTGAATTTACTTTGAACTAACCGGTACATATCTCGTTAAAAAAGGAAATTTCAAAACATCCCCCGATTTTGGAGGCCAGTGAGATATGGGCGGGTGTACTCGCTGTCGGAGTTCGAGGACAAAGGTAAGATTATTTTGTATTTTTTCTGAACTGGGCCTCCGAAGTCCGGGGATGTTCTGAAATTACCGTAGAAATAAAACGCCCCCCCCCCCCATTCCCATTAATTGGTAAATTTCCCTGGAAAACTGATTCTACTTCCATTTTTCTTTTGTATGTCTGGCTGGCACTAAACTGTAGACCGCCTTGAGGAGATGATTGTGTGGCTCTGTTCAACTTCTTCAAATAGCAGAGAGTTAAGAAAATCAGCCATTTTCAGTGATGTTTGTTTAGCAGACGACACAACTTTGATAAAATTGGAAGTCATCCAATAGTTCTTAGGAAAATGAGGAAAGCTGACTGGACAAAATGACTGGAATGGGCAAAAACACCTGCATGGGAGAATGTACTACATTTTTGGTCTTTGGTGCTTACTTGTTATAACAAATTATTGCATCTTTGACTGGAAAATGTGGGTGGCATTGCTGAATTTTAATTCTACTTGAAATGGAAAGGATAAAACTACTTCCAAGACGGAAAGGATATTCAATATGGATAATGGATACCACTGACCAGCCATAGAAAAGAGGATTTTGAAGGCAGAATGTAATATATTTTTTGGTCTTAGATGCTTGTTGTATAATTTATTGCATCTTTGACTGGGAAAATGTGATTGTCTGCATTGCTGCAATATTCTTATTGAAAAGACCAAGCAAAGCCAATTAAGGTTTCATGAAAGGAAAATGCCAGGATATCGCTCAAAGTAGATTGGAGCTTTATTAGGAGGGAACATCCCACTAGGATTCTGGTAAGCATTCAGTTTATTTTCCGTGTAGTACATACTATTCTGTGCATGTTATTTGTCTGGTCAAAGCAGCTCCTTTTTCAGAAATTTGTAGAAAAAGTAGTTCCGGCAAAAGTGATATCATCACTGCAAAAGTGATATCGTCACTAGTGACGATATTAACTGTGATGCTTATGAAATTTATCTGACTGAGAAATCTCTATAAATCATTGATAGGTATATAATAATAACCTTTTCAAAACTTGTTCAACTGATGTATTTCTGACTCGGTAACTGGTATACTTTTCAACCATCCGCATGTCAAGCGTGTCCTAACTGCCATTTGCAAACCTCTTGGATCCAGATGAGATGCCTAGAAAATAGGCGTCTCATAACGATTCAAACAGTTTGATGATCGCCCAATAGTTCATTAAACGCAGCGAACAGTTCAGCAAATCAGAACTTTAACATAGAAATGGTTAAAGTAGTACAAGTGATTTTCTCCACAGACATAACGAGTGAATTGTTGATATCGGAAATGCGTTGAAATTGACAGGGTGTTTTGATATTGACCCATGAGTCAGTGTTACTCATTGCAGAAAATGCCAGAGTTCATGGAATGTTTCATTAGCTAGTAAAATAGAGTGTGAACTTTCAGTACACAAAGAATAAGTGATAAGTCACACGTGCATATTTCAGTTTGATTACTTTATTATAAAACACCTGGTTATACAAACAACATGTATGCATGTTTGTAGGATAGTACTGCTAGATAACATATAAAGCCTCGTTTATCAATGCAATTTTGCATTTCATCTAAGGTCATTACATGTACTCTAGGGGTCGAGTCAGATTATGATTATGCATGTTATGGCATAGTCTTACAGTAAACCATTTCTGCACCGGACTTTAACGTTTTGCTTGCTAAGAAACATCATCGTCTATCGCAATTGTAGTCTGCGGTAATTTTAAAACTAACAATTTTATTTCTGATGGTTTGTTCCGATATGAATATTTATGTATTATCCAAATCAACAGAATATTAGAAACACGACGTAATTTTAGGACCTTCACTGGGAAAGTATTCGTAGTATTTTGTATTATTAAGTAATGTAAACAGATATGCTTACGTGCTGTGCCGAACCCGTCAAATTATACAAACATAATGTGTCTAACTGGTGCCATACGTATAGGGTATTGCTGTCAATTTTAAATATTCTAAAAAGTTCTAAAGAGTTGAACATCATAAATGCATAAGCATAAAACCTGAACTTATCAAAAATATAATAAGTATATGGATAACCTCTATCCTGTCCATAGAAACCTGACCCGAATTGGCAAACAACTAGGATCTAGACGAAATTATGAATGATTCAACATATATGTAATCCGTTTGCCGCTCTTGTCCACTACTTTTAAAACCAACGAAACGAACAGGCTGGATTTAGTAAATTTACAGACAGGTTAATAAATGTTTAACCTCCAGTTTATGATTAAGTTGTGTTTTATCGATGCATTTCATATCGGTATTCCATATATATTGCAATAATTATATCATTTTGTTATACGACAAATGAACTGCCAGTATAGGCCCGTGTCATCAATTACACAAATCTCCTGTTATGTTGTATTCCAAACAGGACTGACGCAACAACCAACACAAGACTCGCACATGGTACACCTTTGCCGTTTCCACACCCAACACACACTTTAACCGTTGTAGATCCGATGAGAGTTGGTGTTCCACCGTCTAATGCCTGGACAATAAGAGCGTACTTTGCCGTTCTTGTCGCGGACAGTTCGTTGGCGACACTTATAGTACCATTGTTGGCGATAACAAAGTCTAAGCCGATGTTACTTTCCTCTAAAATGGAACGCATATATAAAATGGCATTAAATCTAAATTAAATCAAGAAGAAAAAGGAAGCAAGCCTCGTTGCACAGAAAATGAATATATGAAAAAACATTGGTTTTTTACAACATAACTCATTTTGATCTATATTTAGAAACCACTCATTGATTAAAGCATGTATTCAAGTTAGATTGGGTCAATTATGTTAGTTACACTGAATAAGGCATACATCACAAATGAATGATGGTCATGATGATGGTGATGATTATGATGATAAATGGTTATGATAATAATACTGGTTATGGATTATTTAATAATGTTGATTTCAATTGGTCTCACAAGGTCCAAACTATCGCATGGTATCTCAAACACATATCCCATCTCCTGTTAAGGTTATACCAGAAGTGATACTTTGGACAATACAGTAACAACTTTCCTTAGTAATTATATCCAATAATCGCGGTACGGTATGAGAGTATTTACAGCCTTACATCTTTTTTAAGTACAATATGCAATAATCAAGCCAATTATCGTACTTCATTCTCAGTGTTGTTATACCTTCTGGTCCTTCGAGATCATAAATTTCAGTACTTCTTGTTTTGAAAATTGAATACCGCTTAAGCCGGTGCTAGGGGGCGTGAGCAGTGTTGCACTTTCAATTACTGTTCATGAACAGACTCAATAAAACCGAGTCTGCAGTTTTCTCTTTTTGTGTTGCAATTTTTGCTCTCGGGGGATCACCTCCCTGTAGAATTTATTATCCTGACATTCATGTTCTCTAGTTACATTATATACCCATTCAGCATTATCTAGAATTGAAACAATTTGATCAATTTATAATATAACGTCCATTCCTTTACCCTAGCAGGAGCCGTTGTATACACAGGATGCACATGTAGACATGTCTGTTAATTACACTTGTTTTTATAAAAAGAGTTCACTGTAATATTGCAATTGTAATATTAGCATTGTCGTAAACAGCGGTTCATAAAACCTGCTTTATTGAACAGTCTGCACACCGGTAAGGTTTTTTATCGCCTAACACTTAGAAGTGCCAGGAAGTAAAGCTGGTTATAGCTGATGGCTATTCGGCCATCGTATACAGGGTAGTAATGCCACAGACGACGCACATGGCATGAATCGGCCAAGCAGCGCTTCAGTTAGCTAACCATTGAGCTGTTTTGCACAATTATTTAAGATTCATTATCTGATTCAAACAGCTAATGTGACTAAACATGTACCAGTGAATTTCTGTGATTTACGGCACTGTCACACCATAGGTGATGAATGAGATTTAGTACGATGAAGTTACGGAATACGAAATCCCCCGCTCTACTCGAACGCAATTAACATCTTTGAAATACATAATAACTGAATATTGTTTTAACACAAATAAGGGGTGACGCCTTTACATTTTCAACTGTAAGTAGATGTATGAGTAATGCAGAAAAAACCACATACAAATCAAATATTTGCCCGAACATCACCATGACAAAATATAAAAGCAAATGTATAAGCTTTTCGAAATACAAAAAAGATACACACAAATACATGAACAAACAAAATTAGACGGAAGGTTGAGTTTTCCAATATACTACTGATATGAACGAAAACAGTTCGTATCTAAATCTTCAGTTCTATTTCAAGGCACATACCAACGAGCGAGTAAGAATCTATGACACTGTTTGGTGGTGACTCGTCTTCGTCTGTTGCCGTCACTGTGATAATATTTGTTCCTGAAATGGTATTAATTTTATATTATCTCCCCAAATTTAAACAGTTGTTTAGGCTGTTTTATTCATGTTGTGCAGTTGTCTTGGAAGAAAATATTACTTTACATTTTGACCTGGGTGAAGTTGAGATAAGTTGAGGTTGGGTACCCGTAATCCTTGCTTAAGCCCCTGGTAGCCACTGTTAAAGATGCGGTACTCACTCTCACCATATTTTCTTAGATTCTTGCTGTTGTGGTAATATATGGTGATAATGTGTAAAACTAAAAACTTTATGATGGATTTAGCAGAAATATTACTCTCTGTCATAACCCTAGTATTATACTAAGTAAACATAGTTGGCAATGGTTTCATTATATGTATAAAATAAAACATTAGCAAACTATTTCAAGAAACCATTCATAATGAAACATGTCATATAAACGAACCATTCAATTACAAAAAAGATATGCTTGTTATCCCCTTGATGTAGAAACATAAAAACATCGGAATTGACCACCAATTATCTTACCATCAACTAGTATTAAATGTTTATACTCATATTCATTTTGTCATTTATATGTGTGTTCGTACCTCCAGGAGATCCATCTGGAATATCCACTTCATAGGAAGACTGTGCAAATACTGGAGTTTCGTTAACGTCTGATATCGGTATGGTAACAATTGCGGTTCCTATTGCGCATTCACCCGTTGCTCTGTAAAGGATGGTAGTAAACATAATATCATCAATTGGACCTGAAGAACGAATAATTTGTGTTTGACATTACTGACTAAAGTAGAGTTGTTTCGCGTCTTGAATACAATTGCTTATTAAGTAGTTCTTCTCCTATATGCAAACTATGTTGTTTTTAAAGTCATGCTAAATAAACGTATAATTATCTGATCAAGAAGAGAGTAAACATACGTCACGGTTATAATGTGGCTTTTGTGCAACTCGTAATCAAGCTTTCGATCTTCCGCTACAGACAACATCCCAGAATCACTATTGATCTCGAGCACATGGGCAGGTATTTGATTGATAATTTTGTAGGAAAGCACTGACGTGGTTGCTGTGCTCGTGGCTGAGAACGTTATACTCAATGAGTCGACGTCTTCGGGTACCTTAACAACAGTACCATCAGCGTCTGCCGTAGACGCTGTAATTGGACTGGTCCATGCATTAATTGCAGCGTCTGTAACAGTGACATTGGATTTATTATTAGATTATTTCGTTTTTATGGGTTGTTGCAGCATAGGTTTCAAAGATCAATGAGTGGTAGAGGAACAATTTAAATCTGATAGTTTTCAGAATACTGTACATTATATGATACTCAAAGTGCACATGATTTAAGGGAACCGTTGTATAATAATGTTGTATAATTTTAATCAATAGAATAATAATTAGAATAATAATTCAATTGAGATTGCGGATCTGTATGTTTCGCAGTAAGTAAAACAGTGTTTTTTTGTTCAGCTATGTTTTATATGTGTTATCGTTTAACAT
The DNA here is from genome assembly GCA_963576725.1 of Azorinus chamasolen. NCBI lineage: Eukaryota > Metazoa > Mollusca > Bivalvia > Cardiida > Solecurtidae > Azorinus > Azorinus chamasolen. The sequence continues at coordinate 14,044,494 of OY755253.1, forward strand.
TAACATTTGATATTTTCTCTTTTTACATTTCTTCATTTGCTTTCGAAGGATCATCATTTTCAAATAAATATATCACTACTATTACATGTAAGATAATTGCATGTATATATATATATATATATATATATATATATATATATATATATATATATATATAAAGGTGGAAATCCGATAAGACACAGTTGTACTACATCTTAAATTTAATAACAAATGATAATATATATAGACAAATTCCTCAACCGGTTTCACGTTTTAATCATCAGGAGGATTGTTCTTTAACTATGACGTCAACGTCGTCAATGACGACGGCAAGATGGCGGCGCCCAGCGTAATTTGTAGATGACGTCATTACAGTGATGTTAAATGGTGGAGCTCAATGTGTATATAGGCAACGTCATCAAGGGGAACAACTGTCATGTATTAGAAAGTGGAATCGATGATCTATCATGATTTAAAATGGGTTTAAATATGCGAATGAAGTAAGATTCATTCTGTTCCCTGGTCATGCTGTTATCAGTATTCATTTTGTAAAAGGGAAATATCTTGTATTTAGGGCAAATAGATCCAGCCTGACCACAGCCCTGACACTTTATAACGTAAATAAGGTTTTTTACATCACAAGACATACAGTGGTTCACCTTAAATGACTTGCCGTTTCTAAAAAAATTCCGATCCTTCGATCAGATGCATACATAAACCACACCTTGACTGATTGCATTTTATAACTTGCGGAGTAAACTGATTTTCATTAAATTCTGCTTTCGTCAGCAGTTCCTTCAAATGTGGTGCCTCTCTTTTGCATTTAATTATTTTATAGTTATTCACTACCTCTTTCATATGTGGGTCCCGCATAAGGAGCTCCATGTTATATCTGGTTTGTGGAAACATCTCTTCATTCCTCGGTGTTGTGTGCCGAAATGTAGGTAATAACTTTCATCTGATCACTCTCCTTTACGGTGATGATGGAGAGACGTAAAAAAACAGAGGAACCAGAAATAATAACCGTTGGCAGAGGAACGATGAAACTACTTATATCGGACACAGAATTAGCTCCAACTATCAACACTATAGTCGCTTACACTCAAAGGCACCAATTTATAGAGAAAACCATGTCAATAGTTCCAGAAATTAGTCATTCAATCATACTAATCAACACTACAATTACCGCAATAGCAATCAGTTTACATCAACACCAGACAGTAATTCTGACAGGAGTCAAACCAACCCTTTTTTAGAGGATCCCACATATCAACAGAGGCGAATGTAGCACAAGCGACAGGCGATAAAACGGATATTAAAACCATCAATCTATCGAAAAGGGAACTCAATTCTGACGAGAAAAAATCTTTTAGAGCGGGGACTTAATTAAGTTCACCCTTACACCTTTCGAAAATCAATCAAGAAGAATTATGTGGGGATGTTTCGGAATTTTGTAGAAAGGTAAGGCTTGCTGAATATTTTCACGGCCGAGAAAACGATGATATATCACTTGTTAAGAATAAAAGTAATTTCGTTCCACCAAAAAAAACGAAATCAGGCTCTAGAGCATTTTGTCGATAACCTTCAAGAAACGACAGCACATACAAATTCAAAACCCTGCAGAAGTAATATATCGAAAGCTGAAAAATTAGCAATTAAATCACTTTCGTCAGACAAAGACATTGTTATAAAGGAAGCAGACAAGGGTGGCGCAATTATAATCATGGATTCTAACCATTACAAAGGGATGGCATACGCAATATTGAATGATGATAATTATTATGAAAAGCTTCACCACGATCCACAGAAAGCCAATAGAATTAACTATAACAGGTCGATTCGAAAACATAGTGATGGTTTAACTGATAAAGAAATTGACCATTTACAGCGATTTGAAGTGAAGGAAAGTAGGTTCTATGGTTTACCGAAAAGCCACAAAAGTTCACAGATAAATGAGAAGTGCAGTAACACGGACAGCTCGTATATACAAATACCTGATGTCACGGATTTAAAAATGAGGCCTATAATAGCCGGACCCGCATGTCAAACCCATAGATTAAGTAACCTGATAGACAATTTATTGAAACCATTCATAAATTCTGAAAGGAGGTTATCCCCCATAAAACATGGTCCCAGTTTTTTGAGAGACAGTACAGATTTCTTAAACCAGCTCGCTGAGAATTTACTAACAGGTACAATACTTACATCCTTTGATGTAGAATTTTTATATTCAAGCATCCCACACCAACTTGGACTTGACGTTATAGAGTTTTGGATAGACAAATACCCTAATGAGCTACCGGAACGATTTAAGAAAGAGTTTATTTTGGATTCCTTAAGATTCATTCTAGAGAACAATACTTTTATATTCAATGGCCAATATTATAAACAAACCAAAGGCATAGCTATGGGTACAAAAGTAGCCCCAACTTACGCCACTCTGACAATTGCTTACATGGAACAGAAACTCTACGGAAAAGTATCGGAAGAATTTGGAGAAGACTTTGGTAAAACGTGTGTTATGTTGCGGAAAAATGTTTTTGGATGACTGTTTTGTACCTTGGACAAAATCGTCTGAAGATCTAGAAACACTTCACCGCTTATTGAATGGCTTACACCCTGATTTGAAATTCACCAAAGATTCAGATACTTCTCAACTTCCTTTTCTTGATGCGCTTGTTATAAATAAGAATGGCATTATCGAAACTGACATATTTTATAAGGCAACTGACAGCCGGGCGTACATTCTATTTCTATCATGTCACCCGAAACATACTAGAACCAACATTCCATTCTCTCTAGCCAGGCGTCTTCGGAAAATTATTTCTGACGACGCAACATTAAATGTGCGACTTGAATTGAGTACATATTTGACGGATTGTCACAGTTATTATGCTATGTTTTACATGTTGTCCTGTGTTCACCGTCGTCTATGTTGTGGGTAAATCCAGCGGGGATACCTTTATTTACAATATTTGTAAAGCTAGGGTGACTTTGAGAGAAGTGTGAGGTTAGGACGTCCGTAAACCGGTTTAAACCCCCAGTGGTGTTTTTGCTGCTGACCGTTCCAAGCCGGTACTCTCTTTGTCACCCTTCCTTTTGTTTGCCTTGCGTCTTTGTGCTTGTGGTTTGTTCATGTTGTGGAACGTTTGTCTCTGTTTCTTGTGTGTCTTTTGGTGTTTTCTGTGTTCATTTCGTGTGTGTGTGTGCGTTTGGGTGTGTGGTTGTGTGTGTGTGTGTCATGCTGTTTATCGGTGTTTTGGTGGTGGTTGCGTCTTGCATGTGGCTTTGCCTGCTTGACTTTACTACTTTTCCATTGAAGAATTGAATACCTTTTTAAAACGGCAAAAATACCCAGAAGAGCTCATCAATGCCAGAATTGAAAAGGCAAAGTTCATGGACCTACGGAAAGCCAGGACCGTAAAGGAGAGTGATCAGATGGAAGTTATTACCTACATTTCGACACACAACCCGAGGAATGAAGAGATGTTTCCACAAATTAGAAATAACATGGAGCTCCTTATGCGGGACCCACATATGAAAGAGGTAGTGAATAACTATAAAATAATTAAATGCAAAAGACAGTCACAAAATTGAAGAAACTGCTGACGAAAGCAGAATTTAATGAAAATCAGTTTACCCCGCATATTATAAAATGCAATCAGTCTAGGTGTGGTTTATGTATGCATCTGATCGAAGGATTGAATTTTTTATGTAGAAACGGCAAGTCATTTAAGGTGAACCACTGCATGTCTTGTGATGTAAAAAACCTTATTTACGTTATAAAGTGTCAGGGCTGTGGTCAGGAATACATCGTCCGATTTGAGAAATCGAGTGACAGTACATAACCAGCAAATCAGGGACCTCTCAAACCGAATGTTGCCAGTCAGTGCGCATATAGATATCTGTGCTGGATCTATTTGGCCTAAATAAAAGATATTTCCCATTTACAAAATGAATACTGATAACAACCTGACCAGGAAACAGAAGGAATCTTACTTCATTCGCATATTTAAACCCATTTTAAATCATGATAGATCATCGATTCCGCTTTCTAAAACTTGACAGTTGTTCCCCTTGATGACGTTGCCTATATATACATTGAGCTCCACCATTTAACGTCACTGTAATGACGTCATCTACAAATTACGCTGGACGCCGCCATCTTGCCGTCGTCATTGACGACGTTGACGTCATAGTTAAAGAACAATCCTCCTGATGATCAAAACGTGAAACCGGTTGAGGACTTTGTTTATATATATTATCATTTGTTATTAAATTTAAGATGTAGTACAACTGTGTCTTATCGGATTTCCACCTTTTTCTATATTCTATCCCGTGTTGTGGAATTTTTTTTTTATTTCAATATATATATTAAATATATAGAGTATTTGTTCCCTATCCAAGCATGAAAACTATAGGCCGAAATGTGCGCTTAAATATACATCAGACTGAAATGTTAACGGGAACCTGTGAGCCGCTTCATGACAAACCTTGTCCTACACAGACGTTCACCGTTGTAGATCCTGTTAGAGATGGTGTACCGCCGTCTGACGCTTGGACAACAAGTGCATAGTGCTTGGTCCTTGCCGCTGACAGTTCGTTTGCGACAGTAATGTCACCGTTTATATCGATATCAAAATCTGAGCCTGTGTTGTTCTCCGCTAAGAATGGAACACAAATGAAATTTAGTATGAATAGGTAAGAAATACTATCTGTTAACTGTTATTGTTGGACAAGAGTATCGGTAAAACTATCTTCAGAAGATACATTTACTCAGATGTCCATTTTGTCTAACCATTAGTGTGTCGTTAAATGTTTCTAAATGCACAGAAGACGAGTACTATTATGCAATATGTTATATTGTTCTTGATATTGAAAATAAGCACGTGTTATTGTCATTCTTCCTACAGCTGACGACAATAGTCCGGAAATAAATGACCCGTAACAACATTGGTCTTACCTGGACTTAACATGAGTTCAGTATGAGTGTCCACATTGGTATACGACGTCACAAAGTCAATTTGATATTGCTACATGGTTCCTACATTGCATTAATGCTAGCATGTCCTGTTGCTAATGAAGTTTCTTACCAGATATGTTTATTTCATTCTCAGTGTTCTTATACCTTCTGATCCTTCGAGCTCATGAATTTTAATACTTCTTGTTCTGAAAATTGAATACCGCTTAAGCCGGTGCTAGGGGGCGTGAGTAGTGTTGCATTTTCAATTACTGTTCATGAACAGACTCAATAAAACCGAGTCTGCAATTTTCTCTTTTTGTGTTGCATTTTTTGCTCTCGGTTGATCACATCTCTTCAGAATTTACATAATAAAAAACAAATTCTGAAAGCAGCAGATCCTTCGAAAGCAAAAACAGCGATGCAACTGGAGACTCTCTGAGTTCTGAAAAGTTCATCAGTACTAGTACACCCTAGTACCGGTTTAAGCGGTATTCAAGTTTCAAAGACAATATAATAACACTGAAGTACATAAGATCTACAAAAGACGATCCTCCGAAAGCAAAATAAAGATCCATCGAAAGCAATAGAAGCAATGCTATAAAACAAAAAATGCAAGGGGTTATGAAAAGCGCACCACTACTCACGTCCCCTAGCACGGGCTTAAGCGATACTCAAGTTTTGAAATTAATACTATCCAAACTAATGACCTCGGGTGACCAGAAAATGCAAGAACACCGAGAATGAAGTACAGAGCGACCTTTTTACGGCCGCCACACAAGCACTTAACACCTGCTGCAATTAACCGTCCTGTTATTTGTGGCTATTGGCTGCAAAATAGAATTGACAAAACGGTCATGCGTAATACCGATGAGATAAAAGGAGTTTACTCCATAGTAGAACATTTTCTGCATATCTCTTAAAGTGCGCGTTCGCGGATCGAATCCACTTCTTCTCCTCTGTACACCAATATTGTAGTAACTAAACTAGAACATACGGAATAAACAACCGACTGAACAGCAACACAAGAAAACGCAGCAAATTTACATAATATCAAAAACATAACGAGACGCTCAAAGATAAAACAAACAAACAATAGGGGTAAGATGAAAGTACCGCATTGGAACGGTCAATGATTTAAAAATTCTAAAGGGAGGTGATCCTCGAGAGCAAAAATTGCAACACAAAAAGAGAAAATTGCAGACTCGGTTTTATTGAGTCTGTTCATGAACAGTAATTGAAAGTGCAACACTGCTCACGCCCCCTAGCACCGGCTTAAGCGGTATTCAATTTTCAGAACAAGAAGTACTGAAATTCATGATCTCGAAGGATCAGAAGGTATAACAACACTGAGAATGAAGTACGGGGCGACGTTTTACGGCCGCCACACAAGCACTTAACACCTGCTGTTGTGAATATTATAAATTCTTAAGTCACATTGGGGATTTGACCGGTTTAGGGGCGCCCAGCCTGACTCGTATTCCATCGCCATCTTAAAAGACAAACATTGTAAATAAACGTATCCCCTTTCCGACTAATCTACAGCAACCGCGATCGCAAATACAGTAGTAAAAACAGTGTAAAACAAAAACATTTAACTGTTATAAACTGTATCCACCTATCGCAAGTGTACTCAATGACTGAGCCGCAAACAGAGTAGCTGTAGCAAAGTAATGAAGGGTACGACATAAAACGCGACATAGTACAGATAACCGACGATCTCCGTCCGTTTCCGGATTTTAGATGTCATTTTCATAAATGGAAAAGTAGTAAAGTCAAGCAGGCAAAGCCACATGCAAGACGCAACCACCACCAAAACACCGATAAACAGCATGACACACACACACACAACCACACACTCAAACGCGCGCACACACACACACACACGAAATGAACACAGAAAACACCAAAAGACACAAAAGAACCAGGGACAAACGTTCCACACATGAACAAATCACAAGCACAAAGACGCAAGGCAAACAAAAGGAAGGGTGACAAAGAGAGTACCGCCTTGGCACGGTCAGTAGCAAAAACACCACTGGGGGTTTAAACCGGTTTACGGACGTCCTAACCTCACACTTCTCTCAAAGTCACCCTAGCTTTACAAATATTGTAAATAAAGGTATCCCCTCCGGACTTACCCACAGCATAGACGACGGTGAACACAGGACAACATAAAGCTACATGCAGCGTGATAATTCAATTCCAACTCAACAAACGGTCAATTATAATACTGAGAAACGCCATACCAGTTAACTCATTACAGATGTTTCATTTTAATGTGTAAGTAACATTTCAATAGTGACGTTTCACATAAAAATTGTCATTTACTTCTAGCCAGTAACTTGCCACGAATATATATAGAAATGGAGACTGGTGGAATCTGAACGTAGCATATCTTGCAAGAGTATCCAATATAAAAACTAATTTGTAACGTCGAGCACCAGACGCAACTACCACCAAAACATCGATAGAAAGCATGTTACACACAACTACACACCCAAAGACACGCACACTCTCAACCACACACACACGCGCGCGCGCGCGCGCACACACACACACAGGTGGTGAACACCTTAAACATCAACAAAAGCACAAGTACAAGAGATAACGTTTGAGACATCAACAAACGGGCATGTACTAAGACATAATACAAACATAAAAGTAAAGTAGACACAGATAGTTTCGCCTTGAAACTACTTTGCCTGCTTGACTTTACTACTTTTCCATTGAACCATTAAACCGGTTTACGGACGTCCACATCCTTCCTACCTAGTATAACAAAGAGTGTAAAGAAACACACATATGCACACACACATACAGACACACATGCACATACGAGATGGAATGCAAAACATGAACAAACGCACAAGTATAAGGACAACAGCCAGAGTGTAAGGGTGAAAACAAACACATACATACACACACTCACGCACACCCACGAGATGAACATGCTACACATGAACAAACGTACAGAAAAGACACAAAACACCAAACAAACAATACACCAAGGGAGACAGTGGCAAAATCACCATTTGGGGTTGAATGAAAAAGTAGTAAAGTCAAGCAGGAAAAGCCACATACAAAACGTTGCCATTAAACCGGTTTGCGGACGTCCTAACCTCAGACTTATCTCAAACTTACTCAATATGTTAAAAATAGCATGACATTTATGAAAGTCTATTCAATTTGTACTCAATGATTTTGTAGAATCAGAGCAACTGCAGGGAAGCCGTTAAGGACAGGACAGCTATACGGTAATACATGCGTCTGGTAAGCACGCCGCATTTCTAGGTTTAAGGGTATACACAATGTACCATTATAGAGTACTAATATCGGCCTGCAATCGCGCAAGCAAAAGGGAACGCGTAACTACCAACTGTTAAGGGATGACTAACCAAACATGCGGCCGTTGCAATATAATGAGACAATCTTGAGTCTCGTTTCTTATGTTTCTGTATTTGGTCATAGAGTTCATAGAGTTCCAGATACCTGAATAGACGATCCAGTGCAACCATACTAAGGATTAATTATTATCTTGGATAATGACATTTAAATAGGTACTGTTGAGCTTGAATTCAACCTGGAATATGGTAGCGGCAATTATGTACAACTATGTATTCCTGATACTTTCGGGAACATGGATTATTGTTGTCGTCTAAATTGAAATGTTCGCATACAATTTCGAATATATCACCAGTATGTAAAACAATTTTAATTAGGACAAACTCGATTTATCTGGATATTGATACAAACTGTTGGCAAAGTAAACCCATAGAATGTCTCGACCGATTTGTTCTAAACCTTCAATACTATATCAAACGTGTGACAATTTATTTGCTGGTGTATATAAATATTCTGACACACAATACTATTTTGGACCTGTTCCTCACATAAAAATGTGACTTCTGATGAATGGTAACGACATGCCCTAGGTAGATAAAAAGGATATCAAAATTAGTCCAACGTTTTAGCCCAATCAAAAGTCCCAGTAATCTCTTGCATGCAACAGGTCTCATCGCAAGATTTGACGTACAGTAATACACATGGTATCTTCTTATCCTGCAGTGAAAATCACATTGTCTTCCTATAGTTTGGTGCAATTTAAAATAATTCCGATTCGATCAAACTTTTGGGAACCTATTGAACGAGATTCAAACACCCTGTACCATAATGAGGCGCCACATGACCCAGTGTCTTACTTGGATCCTGCCTGACTTCTATTACATTTATTTCAATTCTGGTGCAAATCAATATTGCATTTGCAACAAATATTGGAAATCAAATGAACGAAAGATCTCAGAGTTATGAATATAGAACACTGTTAGCGGTAATATATAGGTACATACCATCGATTGAATAAGACTGTATTGCATTATTTGTCGATGACCCATCTTCGTCTGTTGCCGTCACTTTGATTACAGATGTATCTGAAATGGTTGTATTTTTTCTGCCATCTTATCGAATTAAAACATAGTTGTTCATACTCGTATTAAAATATAAAGCAATAGACTTCCTTTCGGTGTCACCAATAACGAGTCAAACAGGAAATGTATAAATGGAACAGTAGTAAAGTCAAGCAGGCAAAGCCACATGCAAGACGCAACCACCACCAAAACACCGATAGACAGCATGACACACACACACACACACACACACACACAACCACACACCCAAACGCACACACACACACACGAAATGAACACAGAAAACACCAAAAGACACACAAGAAACAGGGACAAACGTTCCACAACATGAACAAACCACAAGCACAAAGACGCAAGGCAAACAAAAGGAAGGGTGACAAAGAGAGTACCACCTTGGCACGGTCAGCAGCAAAAACACCACTGGGGGTTTAAACCGGTTTACGGACGTCCTAACCTCACACTTCTCTCAAAGTCACCCTAGCTTTACAAATATTGTAAATAAAGGTATCCCCGCTGGACTTACCCACAACATAGACGACGGTGAACACAGGACAACATGTAAAACATAGCATAATAACTGTGACAAACCGTCAAATATGTACTCAATGACTTTGCTATAAGTCATATTAATGTAGCTGTATCTAGAAGGCTGCAATTGTTAACTGATGTGATTTAGGGATTTTGGTTTGGGTTGTGTCTGCCAAATAAAGGCTAATTGGGCGGCCCAAAGGAAGGGTTGGGGATAAGGAGGAACCCGATCAACTACTGCAAGTGAGTTGAGTAAGATCTGATTTCATGCTAATAATCCAAAGTCATGTGATTAGTGTTAACTTGTTCCATACATAAATGATACAAAAATTATGCAAATTATATACATACAAGAATCCAACCGTAAATATTTGCGGTGCAAATTATCTTAATTAAAATAATTATCCTGATTTAATTAATAATGAAAATCATAATTACTTAAGATGTGAATCATGAACCTTGAATTCTGCTTATGTAGCCAGAGATTATGTTAGTTTCGGTTAGGTCTTACTAACCGCGGAATGAAATGATATTAGATTCATTTACCTAATCCGTCAATTCAATTTGATATTTGTACCTGTATGAGAATCATCTGGAATAATAACTGCGTACAGAGATTGTGCAAAGGCTGGAGCGTTGTCGTTAACATCCGATATCGGTATGGTAACAGTTGCAGTGCCTGTATCGCTACCATCATTTGCCCTGTAAGAATATACAATACTCAGTATATCTCGTGGGCATAATAGTATACAACAATGCCACCAATTTGATGATGATAATGGGTTGCCAATATGTATAGTTTAATTATGAGGTAATGTCTACCTTGTCATCTACTTTACGATGTTTGAAAACAATAGTTTCTTCCACTTGGTATTGTTCAATAATGAATATACAATTTAATTTCATATGCAGAAAATATACTTACATTATTGTTACAGTGTGGCTGGTATGAGCTTCGTAGTCAATCACTTGGCCGTCAGCGATAGTTAGAATCCCAGTTTCGCTGTTGAGAACGAACAAATCGATTGGATTCTGATTAGTTAAAGTGTAAGAAATGGCTGCTTGACCATTGGTTGTAGCTAAGAAAGTTATACTCCAAGACCCCTCTGTGTTTTCGGGAACACCTGGAACAATGGTACCTGTAGCATCTTTCCCACCAGTGGCTAAAATGTCCGGATCAGTCCATCCAGTAATACCAGCATCTGCGATAGTAAATATAGATTAAATTAAATATCAAATTGAAATACAGAATTTGCTTTGTTTAATGTCAATAAGGTACATACTAGCGTTAATATACCATAACAGTTATTCTGTTATTGTAATGTTACTGTCATTTTATCATGAATTAACGTCCAATTGAATTGATGTATAAATAACGACTATAAATATTTAACATGATATATTCCTTGTCTATATGTATGTATGTATAAGTAACACAGATGAAAAATAGAAATGAATAAGTAACTCAGATGCAAATAGAGATGAACCTATCATAGTACTTAAAATATCTCGGAAATGTTTCATAACTGTATTACTTACTGAGCAGCAATGCTTATTGAACTACACCATGAACTCAATTTGTAACCAAACCTTTTCCCAGTCTAAATACCTCACATTTCCATTATTTTCTTCATAACAAATCTGCGGTGTCAAGAATAAAACATGATTATTTAGTTTCTGTTTTATTACACATTCGTTTTATTGTAACCATTAAAATAAGTATTTGGTTCACTAAAAATAGTATATAGCAAACGTAATGTAAAATATTCATTGAAAAAATTAAAGTTGATCTGAAGTTATTTGAGGTAATCCTGCGTATATCATTTACGTTCCCGTCTTATGTCGTTATTGCGTTCTTAATTTCTTTTTATGTAATAATTATAAAACGGTCAGAGCTAAAACAGTCAAAAAGCGCAGCATGAATGTACTAATAAAAACACCACAATGTTATGGGCGCCCAACCTCACACTTATTCCATCCCCACCCTAAAAGACAGTGTAAATAAACGTATCCCCTCTCCGACTAATCTACAACAACCGCGACGGCAAATACAGTGCATGTATAACGAAAACATTTAAGTGAACAAACTGCATCCACCTATTGCTAGTGTACTCAATGATTGAGCTGCAAACAGAGTGACTGTAGAAAAGCAATAAAGGGTACGACAAAAACGACATAGTACAGATATCTGACGTCCTCCTTCCGTTTCTGGATTTAAGAGGTCGCTTTCATAGAGAACTAAACCTTTCTTGTCGGCGTACATGCAAGGATGCCAGCGTGATTGCCAACTGTAAAAGGGTTGACAAGCAAACATGCAGTTTGATGTAGTACTATAGGATCATATCCCTTTTTAATGAAGTGTTTAACATATTTGATGACCAAAGTGAGAAAATGGGTATGTCCAATAATTTTACGAAGTTTGTAAATCACATCACCATAACATTCAGGATGTGAAATACCGTGTCGCAGAAGTGTCTTGAGATTACATTGGTACTTGCCAATAAGCGAGAGATTTAGATAGTAAAATTTAGTGAAAGAGTTTCTTAGTTCGTGGTATCTATATCCTTGCTTAAGCAGCTTTTCACTTCAAATGAGATTTCGACTGTTAAAATCGTCAATAGATGGACATGCTCCAGCAAAACGAATAAGTTGAGATATATAAACCCCATAAGATGGGGCACGGGGAACATCTCCGTCAATATGAGGGAAACGTACAATTTTAAAATGTAGACTAGTTTTGTCAATGTTCCTGTATTCTAAATGTATAAAACATACCATTGATGTTTCCGCCAACATGTCTGCAAAATCGAGCCTAATTTTGCACTACTGGACGCAGCTTTCTTTTTATAATGCTCTGAGAGAGATTTTATGTTGAGTCAGAACTCACAATCACAGGCGGGTGTGATCAAATCGTTATTTTCGAATATATTTTCAAGCATTATTTTTATATTATGACTCCAACCATTTACTCAAAATAAATTAAAAATACCACTACAATAAATAACACAGTCAATAGCAGTCTACCACATGTACCACTATAACCCGACTACAACTGTTTCTTCTACACTAACTGCTAACATAACTAGCATCAGCGACACAACCGCTCCTGTTACTGCTATTGCTGTTCCTCGTTGCAGTTTTTCCTTTCTTGTTCGTCTTCTTTCACTTTATTTATTTCTTCGCACTAATTGATCTCTTTAAAAACATTTTATAGCCCATGGTCAGGTGATTTAGTGACGCTATATACATGCTACATTTAGATATTAATGTTTGGTTTGCTTGTAGGTACCTGTATCGTTTGTTAGCAAGCAGTACGTAAGAAAATCGCATTTTCTGTACCAAACCTCGCATGCATCACATTGACATGTAAGTGGGAACATATACACAATGGGATTTTAACACGAAGAATTGATTGCATGTTCCATCGTTGGTTAATTATTTGATTAATAAATGAATGTTAAAAGCCGGTGTATGAGAAATTCATATAACAAACCCGAATAATGGCATGTTTTGCCAATCGAAACACCCATACTACTTCAACTGTATGGTGGTTGCGTCTTGCATGTGGCTTTGCCTGCTTGACTTTACTACTTTTCCATTCAAGGCACATCACAGTGTGTTTGTCATAAACGCCTTGACTAATACAGAATGTTTTAAATATAGACATTAACAATTTCGGCGCTAAATTTCTAATTGTCGTCTTTCAATCCAAGTTTTTACAATAATTTGGTAAAATAAGGAAATAAAATGCCTAAATGCATATTTCATAGGAATAAAGCACATATACAGATATACAGTTTGTGATAAAAAGAGAAGTCCCTGATCAGACGTCGCCTTAAAAGACTGCGTCTGATATGGGACTGCACTATTTGTCGTGGTGCATTTTTCCGACATGGGTGGTGAAAGAGTTAAGAAATAAGTTGTTGTCATTCGAATTTGTTTGGTAATAAATGAATTGACTGCACAATTAAAAAACTCAGATTCAGAACTATCTGATCTGGCTTTTACTGTTTGCTTTTATTGATGAATATAGGCATGAGTGGACAAGCTGATACAAGAGTAAGTTCGTGTTTTGTAGGAGTATTAGAAGTAACCGATCCTTTAAACTCTAAATATAGTTTAGTTCTTGTGTCAATAGTTATCATACCGACGACAAAACGAAACAACATGTTCTTTATCATAGAATTGAGAATCACCTAGACTACTAGTGGTCAATAGTTGCTTCGGAACAAACGAAACGTGTTTTCATAACAAAAAACAAAAGCTGTTTTCCGAATAGAGAACTATCAGAATAGAAACAATACTTTCAATTCAGAATTGAAAACATATTGCTTTGAGATTTTACATTTACTTTGAAAACAGGCATATATTTCCCGGACGAAAATGTAGTTATAACAACTGGCAAAATCTTATCAAAAAAAGTATAGTAAATTCCCCCGAAAGCAAACAATGCAACACATAAGGAGCAAAATGCAGACTCGGTTTTATTGAGTCTTTTCATGAGCAGTACTTAAAAGTGCAACGCTGTTCACATCCCCTAGCACCGGCGTAAGCGGTATTTAATTTGCAGAACAAAAAGTACTGAAATTCATGATCTCGAAGGATCAGAAAGTATTACAACACTGAGAATGAAGTACGGGACCGCCACACAAGCACACAGTCTATTTTTTCGTTGCCTGCATTTAAAAAAAACGTTTATTTGATAGAATTGCTTTCAACCAGAACCACTGTAGCGGAAAGGATAAGATAATCAAGGCGTGCACAGATACGGTTCGAATTATTTCCCTTGTTATTACCTTCGTTGCACGGAATTTAACTGAGTCCAATATAGTTACCAGAGCCGGATCGGGTTTCATTTTCTCACTGTGTTAGCATAATAGTAAAGCATGAAAGATCACAAACAAAACACACAATTGCCCGAACATCACCATGCCGAAAGAGACCAGCCAATGTACATGCCTATCAGAAGCCAAAAAAGGACGCACAGAAACGTAGCAAACAAACAATAGGGGACAGATGATAAAAGTACCGGCTTTGAATTGTCAGTGGCAAGGCAATTGTGTGTGTTATTGCTGGGTGACATACTTTCGCAGTACCCTAGTCACACCCAAACCAATACAAAACTTTACAGTAAGGTATTTAATGAAATTATATCTTATAGTACTCATGTGTACGTTATGATCTCATGTCTTGTCTGGTGGTTCCGATCATTAGCAGGCAATAAACAGTCCTGTAAATGTTCCGTGTGTATGTGGGTGCGCACATTTCATTTATGTTTCTGAGCTGCTGTGTGCATTCGCGTTGTTTCACATATCTATTCTGTTTTAAAAATATGTTGTGTCATTTATAACCCTTTTAAACACGAGTATTTAACATATTGTTAATTTGTATTTCAGCATGTTTAATTAGCCATTCATTTGCTAAGCGCGACCTAAATTGCATTTACGAAAGTGATGATACACGTATAAACTGTATGTGTCATTAGGATTCAGGCCGTGTGCCACGCAGTCATTAGCTTCCATATATGAATACAACGGACGGAACTAGCGTCATATGCAACTTATCATGTGAATTTAACATATATATAAATTATAGTTATATGGCACACGTGGTTTGAATTGCAAAATAGTATTTAGATCAAATTTTAATACAGTTATCGCTGACAGTGTAAATTATTCGCATTCAATATCGCACACATGTGATACAAGCATATATTTCGATTTGTTGAATGCATTAAAACATGAACTGAGACATTAGACATAGAATAACATTATATAGCGATATGGTTATGCAAGTATGTATTGTTTGTTGATCGTTTTGTGTAATAAATAATTATAAAATAATGTCTTACCTCCAAAGTCCGCAAGGGCAAGAGTTACTACAACCATAGACAGAAAACGCATCATGATTGCACCAATGCAAACTACTGAAGTTGCAAGAGAATATGCTTCGTTTATATACAGTAGCGTCTTTGTCACTAAGGATAGTTTATTAAAAAAGGAAATACAATAACCCTTCTGAATATTTACATTACCTCCACATTAGAGCAAAACACTACTGGTTACAGTTGTAAATTCATCACTCACGTTTTGTAAAAAGACATTATTCGCATTGTATCGTACTATTATTACTGCTTGCAAATAAAACAAATTCGATTCAGATAAATACAAATAGGATTTGGAGTAGTTACAGGTATTTACATATACTTAATAAGCTCGGTGATAGCGTTTACATGGTGACAATGCCTAATTTACAAACCACTGTCCTGTACTTCAAATGCATGGCCAGTGTCAGTAAAATATAACGCATGTAAATAATCATTCACATCTGAAGAAAGGAATACTTCTCATTGTCAACTGGTAAAGAGCATGAGTCAATAGAGTGTCTTAAATAGTTGTCTAATTGGCACATGTCTCCCGATTGTGAATTCAATACTAGTGTTGGCCACCACTATTACGTAATACTTACTACATTCTGTCACAAACTCACTTCATAATCAGTGGTTTAGTATTCATCATTTTCCCCCTAAATGTTGAATGAAATAAGTCTCTGCTCTCACTTCCGCAGTCAACAAAATTGACATCCACTTAATTTTATCTAACAAGCAACATTTAATAAGCGTATTTGGGAAGTAAGATTAAAAGGTCGACGAAAGAAGAGAAATTTTGTATGAACATTGTACTGGCTATACCAATATGCGGTAAAGCAACACATCTGCAATTATTCCTAAACCGTTTACAATTAAAGAAACTGTTAACAACAGACGAAATTGTTAACAACTGAAGACATTGGGAGCTTTCAATGGTAAATGAACTATGTCTCTCATGACTGCTTTTATTTGTAGTTTTTACCTCATCAAGCATACATATAGGTTCGTAACCCTTTTTATGCAATATTCCGTGCGATATGAATAGCATTATACACACATGTAGGATCCAGATGAGATACCTGTACACAGATGTAGGATCCAGATGAGATGAATTTTCAAACATGTAGGATCCAAATGAGATGCATGTACACAAATGAAGGATCCTGATGAGATGCCTGTAAACAGAAGTAGGATCCAGATGAGATGCATATACACACATGTATGGTCCAGATTAGATGCATATACATACATGTAGGATCAAGATGAGATACGTGTACACACATGTAGGATCCATATGAGATGCATGTACACACATGTAGGATCTATATGAGATGCATGTACACACATGTAGGATACAGATGAGATGCATATACACACATGTAGGATCCAGATGAGATGCCTATACACACATGTAGGATCCAGACGAGATGCATGTACACACATGTAGGATCCAGACGAGATGCATGTACACACATGTAGGATTCAGACGAGATGCATGTACACACATGTAGAATCCAGACGAGATGCATGAGATGCATGTACACACATGTAGGATCCAGACGAGATGCATGTACACACATGTAGGATCCAGACGAGATGCATGTACACACATGTAGGATCCAGACGAGATGCATGTACACACATGTTGGATTCAGACGAGATGCATGTACACACATGTTGGATTCAGATGAGATGTCCAATAACTCAGCGTGTTATCACGATCCAAGGTGTTGGAAACATAACGTGTAGTGTCTCATAATGTTAACGAATTATAGTAAACTTGGAACAGTTCAGGGTTTAGCAGACTTTCAGTAGTTGTGTTGCTATTAGGGCGGCTGTTTGTTCTGTGTGTGGTGTTTCCTGCATGACTCATATTTGTACTTTCGGAGTAAAATAAGGTCAACATGTTTCCTTCATATAAATGCATTTTCACGTCTTTGAAAAAACATCAGACACATCCAGTTAGTATGGACCGTCCGATCAGAGTATGTATTGTTTGCTTATAAAACTATACAGCTATACAAGTATTTTCCTACAACTGTTGTCGAAGATAAAGATGTAACATAAGTTAATGATTATACATAAAGTGATGTAATCACACAAAAATGCTCATGAGGTAAATGGTAAAGTCGTAAATGTTTGAGCAACCTGGTATTGTCCTCCAAATGTGACCATATTCCGGTTATTATCGTCGGCAATATTCGGATAAATTTACGAAGGTATACGAATGCGCTAAAAGAATACAATAATCGTGGAACATGATTATTTCCGGCTTTTGTTCTGCTATTTTTTGTCACAAAGTATTACGAACGATCCCGATAAATACGCCGAAGATTGAGTCTGGGGTCAGAATGGGGGGATAATAGAATATAGATTGCAAGTTCGACTACAATTACTTTAAAGAATCTACTGTCCATTTCAAGTTATTTTTCACTAAAATTGAATCGAGATACTTTCTCATTTCTTACCGGAATGAGATTAAATTTAAACCACTTGAGTTATCGTTATTCAGGAACTCTGTGTCCGAGTTTCCTTTGAATCCATTTTTTAAATAAAGATGATATGCACAAAAACAATGTTTCCCGGTTGTAAACATGTTCATTTCAAATTGCAAATGACGGACGATTGACGTCGAGTGGAACATTCGAATTTAACTGAGGGTAATTATAGCTCTAAACATTGACGCTCTGCACGTAATTATGTCATTTATTTCATATCAGTATACAATTCACCCCTGTTGAAATATGATACGCTCCAATATCCATACAAACGGCGGCAATTTGCAGAAAAATAGCTGATAGAATTAGCATGTAGAACATGCATTTTCAGCATTTTCTTCCATGTTACTGTATGGTATTGAGGGATATTAAGCACGGGAGTTCCTGAAAAACGATGCAATCAAATGAGGTAGATTTAAGGTCAGTCTGACTCGAAATGAAAAACAAAACCTTTAAATTGCCTTTTTTGCATGCTCATGAATATTAATTAGAACATTAAAAATAGT
The DNA here is from genome assembly GCA_963576725.1 of Azorinus chamasolen. Classification (NCBI taxonomy): domain Eukaryota; kingdom Metazoa; phylum Mollusca; class Bivalvia; order Cardiida; family Solecurtidae; genus Azorinus; species Azorinus chamasolen. The sequence continues at coordinate 14,063,261 of OY755253.1, forward strand.
AAAAACAATATAGAAATAATGGAAATAATGTAAACTATTCACTTTTTATCCTACAAATATCTGAAAACAACTTTAAATGCAGTTTAACATGATGACAAAATTCTCAGAAAACAAAATATCAAATTTGAGGACCAAATAATTAACTCTACGTAACGTTTTAACTGTTTACATAGTGGCCATTCATTTCACTCTTGTTAACACATATTGTGTTAGTCGACATCTACCTGCAAACATCTTCTATACCACAGAATGTGTTAACTTTATAAAACTGGTACCAACTTAAAGCTTAGCCCTTTTGCTTTTGTTTAAAGGCTATACTTAGGAATATCCTTATTTTCATACACATGAATTTTAATGAGAATGATAAAAATAACGTAAACCTCTCATTTTTTATCCTATCAATATCAGAAAACAACTTCAAATGTAGTTTAAATTGATGGCAAAATACTCAGAAATCAAAGTATCTAATTTGATAACCAAACACTGAACTGTAAGTAACATTGTAACTGTTTCCATGGTAACCGATCCTTTCACAAATATTGGAAAATATAATCTATATAATATAAACTACATGTATATTAGTTATTTTTGATGAATCATGAAATCAGTTTTACAAACATAGATACGAGGCATTGCTTTCATAGTAAATAACTAATTTGCATATGAATGAATAATAATGAGAACAGTAAAATATGTAGAAATTTTCGAAAGACACCAGTATTTCTCTAAAAAAGCAAACACAAATGCAAAATGGTTAGCTAAAGTTAGCTAAAGTTTAAAATGATCACTGAATATAACCAAGATTGTTAGATAAATAAATGCGGGACAAATTATATAGCACTGATGGTGATATATATCTGTTTCATAGGCAACCATTCTAACCTCATATTTCTTATTACAGAGTGTTTAAACATCTGCAACATCCAAAGATATCGCGGCCTACTTTGGCGATAGTTATAAATGATATAAATATATAGTTGATGTATGAATCTTCATGCTTGGTTCACTTTATGCAAATAACCTCATTTGCATCCTCATGAATATGAATTAGTGATAAGAAAACAAAGAGAAACAATATTGAAAATAACATGTTTGGCAGTATGCCGAGCACAACATTACACCGTTCTCCAAAATAGCTTGCAATGATAAATGTACCTTATGGTTATTATTTTAATTTTCCAAATCTATCTTAACGATGTTAAAGGGCATGTATACATCTAGTAGAGGGCTAATCCAACTCTCTGCTTTACAACACCTTTACGGAAATCTTCTTTGAGTATGCGAACTCAACTAAAACATATGAGTGATATTTCAATTAACCCTTTACAAGCTGAATATTCATGTTAGAAATAATGACATCATTGGTATTTTTATTGGATCTTCTGATGTTATACTCTAAGGAGAGGTCAAGATGGTAACATCGCTGTTGATTGTCTGTCGGAGCATACCCTTATTATAGGCTACAGTGTAATCATTTCTTTTAATTGACTGTCGGAGTTCCAGGACCCCATTTACATATTGCTAACCATGTTTCTTTAAAACAGGCACGATCCTTGTGACAGTTTCTTCCTGTGTTGAATTCATGACATCCAGACTGTTTCTCGCTGTTGACATGCCATAATTTGGCGAGACCTGGTTACCATCACCTTCATAGATAAGAACAGCATTTCTGCCTTGTAGCTTCTTAGCGTAAGGAATCAAGGAATCGTAGACATTATTCGTGCGTTCACAAAGCCCAAATGTGCAGATCTATATATGTGACCTAATGAAGTATCATCTGACACCAGTTCCCTTCGGTATTGGCACGGCTGATGGTGGCTTAGCATAACAGACAAATCAAAGGGTCTTAAAACACATCACAGGCTTTCCAGTTTTCGACAGATGATGGTATATCAAAAGTGATAAGCAGTCTTGATACCATGAATTCAACACAGGCGTTATGGGCTTTAAAATCACTAACACTTTAAAACCTTAAAACTGTTATGTGTGGTCTCATAAGTACTTGGCTTTCAACACTTACTATGGAAGCAGTGCATGGTCATTTTGGTAATAATTTTTAAACATAAAATTAGCTTATTCGTCACCAAAAGGTACACTTATCAATGGAGAATGGTGTAATGTTGTGCTCGGCATACTGTCAAACATGTTATTTGCATTATTGTTTCTCTTTGTTTCTTAACACTAATTAATATTCACGAGGATGCAAATGAGGTTATTTGCGTAAGGTTAACCACACATGAAGATTTATACATCAACTATATGTTTATATCATTTATAATACGGCCAAAGTAGGCCGCGATATCTTTGGATGTTGTAGGTATTTGAATACTCTGTAATATGAACAATGATGTTAGAGTGGTTATCTAGGAATCAGATAAATCACCATCAGTGCTATATAATGTGTCCCAAATTTATTTATCTAACAGTCTTAGTGATATTCGGTGATCATTTTAAACTTTAGCTACCTATTTTGCAATTTTGTTTGCTTTAAAAGAGAAAGACCGGTGTCTTTCGAACATTTCAACATCTTGTACTGTTCTCATGAATATTCATACATATGCAAATTAGTTCATACCAGAAAAGTAATATCTAATATCAAAGCAATGCTTCATATCTATGTTTGTAACAATTGATTTCATGACTCATCAAAATAATTGAGATCTGGCGGAGTATAACAGGTAGATGTAAATTGTCCAAAAAAAAATCTCAGGATTTTGTCATCATGTTAAACTGCATTTGAAGTTGTGTTCTGATATTTGTAGGATAAAAAGTAAATAATTTACATTATTTACGTTATTTCTATTTTGTTTTTACTATTTTGTAATTATTATCATTGATATTCATGAGTATGCAAATAATGTAATTAAAACAACAGCTGGAAATCAAATCACAATGTCTTATCTCCAATTTGGTACCTGTTCTATAGGTTTAGGGCAATAAATGGCTGTGATATGGACGTTTTTGCAGCTACGGGTCATCATTGTGAAAACTGGGGTGTTACCATGGAGATGGTTAAAACAGTACTTAAAATTATTGCTTTGATCCTAAAATTGGATAATTTGTTTTCTAGGAGACTGTTCATCATGTTAAACTGCATTTGAAGTTGTTTTCTGATATTTGTAGGATAGAAAGTGAAAGTTTTACGTCGTTTCTGTACTTTATTTACCGTTTTTAATGTTCTCATTAATATTCATAAGTATGCAAATAAGGTAATTAAAGAACAAATTGGAAATAAAAGCACAATGTCTTGTCTTCCATTTGGTACAATTATTTTGTAGGTTTAGGACAATAACTGGCTGTGATATGGGCGAATTTGCAGGTATTAGTCATCATTACGAATGCCGGGTGGTGGTTGCCCTGGAATCGGCTAAAATATACATAGCTTAAAAGATTTTAAACTTGAGTACATTCTATTCGCGATTCTGTTTTAGGAGACTGTTCTGAACATTTTAGTACCCGTAAAATAAGTCTAGGGGGTACATGGTAGACCCCATTCGCTCCCTGAGTAGAAGTACCACCTTGACCGGTCATAGGGTCTTTTAACCGGCTAGGGCTTTAAATTTATTTAGGGTGCCCAACCTCACACTTATGCAACCCCATTCTTAAAGACATACGGTGCAAATTAATGTACCCTCTCTCCGACTTATCTACAACAACCGCTATGACAAATTGGTAAATACAGTGGTAAATTAACTTGCGGTACTTTCTTATCATGGTGCTGTTCGGGCGACTTGTGTTTTGCATGTGGTGTATGACTCATACATGTAATTTTGCATGGAAATCTATAATGTAAAACTATAAAACAAAAGTAGTAAAGGGTACAAAAAAACGAGACCTGGCGTCCTCCTTCCGTTTCTGGATTAAATAGGACGTCTTCATAGAGTACTAAGACTTTCATGTCGGTATACATGAACAGAGGGCAGCGTGATTGCCAATTGTGTTTAATGTGATAGGATTGACAACCAGACATGTTGCATATAGTACTATACAAGCATATCCCTTTTTGATGATGTTTTACACATTTGACGAACAAAGTAAGAAACTTTATATGTTTGATAAGTTTACGAAGATTGTAAATTACATCACCATAAACTTCTGGTCATACAGGAAAAATACATGCAGTGCTCCCTCCCGACAACGACCCTCTCAATAACGATTCCCTCCTTACAACAACGCATGTCACCGTTTCCGAAACAACAAGTTTCCAGAAACATTTTTTGTCCATCGTATTTTCTTTATGCCTCCATCAAACCCTATGTTGTGACCACTCTTTAGAATCGTCACTTTGTGACGATTCCAAAGAGTGGTCACAACATAGGGTTTGATGGAGGCATAACGGTTTTAGTTCTCGAAATACACTTTATCTGGGGATCTGCAAACAAGCTAATTATGGATCGTCGTGTTTGTCGTTACCTTTATTGCCGTTCTACACTCGTATGTCGTTGTGTGTCTATTTGTGTCTTTTGATATGTATGCACATTTGTTGTGGTACTTTTATAGCGACAGAGCTCCCTCTCTACAACGACACACTTTGGGATACGAATATTGTATGTGTTGTTCAGAGGGAGTTGTTATAGGGAGGGAAAATCAAACATAATAAGCTTGTTTGCAGATCCCCAGATAAGGTGTATTTCGAGAACTAAAATAACCATAACATTCAAGATGTGAATACCGTGGCGCATGAGCCCCGTACCCTTACGATTACACTTATACTTGCCTATAAATGGGAAATATCGATGGTAAAATTTAGAGAATCAGTTTTTACTATTACTATACGATATCTTTATCCTTGCTTAAAAAGATTTTCAGTTAAGAGTAAATGTATGAGTCATGCAGGAATCAGCACATATAACACACACAGTCGACCGAACAGCACGACGGAAAACAAACTATTAAATTAACATGTAAAAAGAAACAAAGAGACGTGCAAAGACATGACGAATAAACAATAGGGGAAGATTGAAGTGGCGCCTTGGAACGGCCAGTGACAATTGTCACTGGGTGTTTAAACCGGTATTTAGTAAGAGTTATACTACCATTCCACTGAGCGGCGATTCCGCTACGCTTCGAAATGTTGATAAAAACGCCGCAAATCGTAGCAGGAGCGGCAACAGCGCAGTAGAAGCGACCTGATCGTAGTAGAAGCGTAACAGAAGCTTCTTGATTGCCACTTCACGGCGATTGTTTTGAAAACAATCGTAGTGGCATCGCCGTTGACTCGAATCCCCGCAAAAGCGTAGTAAGAAATTCATGAACACAGCAGTATCGTAGCCGCAGCGTGAGTAACGTAGCGCAATCACAGTCGCATCGCAACAAAAGCGCCAAGATATTTGTCCGCAAATGCTTTTTCACACATTTGCAGAGTAGACCCAGATCAGACAGCTTCTATTGGAACCGTCTGATCAGGGTCTGCTCTGTTTGTTTATAACATGATATAGATATGATTATACAGTTTTTGTCAAAGCAAAATATTTCTTAAAAAGGTTAAATTTTAAAAATGCAGCTAATAAATATTCATAAGATCATTCTTTCTTACATGGATATTGAACAGGGAAACTGTTAATGAATGAGTCACCCCATAGAAAGACTTAGCAAAAAGAAGACCTAGATCAGGCCCAAAACTGTGTTTTTCTTGATCTGGGTCTTCAAAAAAAATCTGATCCATTTTCTTCGAAAGATGATGGCCAACTGCTTCGAAAGCAATTTAATCACCTATTTAATATTTAAATGTTCCAAAAGCGCAACGGAAGCGCAGCTCCTGCGCTTATAAGCAAGGTCGTAACAGCAACGTAGTACGTGTAGACGAAGTGTAGTCTAAAATTCCGTGTCGTAGTGGAAACGTAGTAGAAGCGTCTTGGAGAGACATCAAGCGCCGTAGAAGCGCAGCAACATCTCCACAGGATCGTAAACAGCGCAGCGAGATCGTTATTGAAGCGTACTATAAGCGTACTAGAAACGCCCAAGTCCCAAAATTAGGCACATGACGGCGCTTCTGCGGCGATTTGGAAGATTTTAGAGAAACGCCATGATCGCCATGAGCGCAGTGGAAGCGCCGCCCAGTGGAATGGTGTAGTAGTAGTAGTAGTATATTCTTATTATGATTATTATTATTATTACTAGTAGTAGTAGTAGTAGTAGTAGTAGTAGTAGTAGTAGTAGTAGTAGTAGTAGGTAGTAGTAGTAGTAGTAGTAGTAGTAGTAGTAGTATGGAAAAGTAGTAAAGTCAAGCAGGCAAAGCCACATACAAGACGCAACCACCACCAAAACACCGATAAACAGCATGACACACACACACACACACACAATCACACACCCAAACGCACACACACACACACACACGAAATGAACACAGAAAACACCAAAAGACACACAAGAACCAGAGACAAACGTTCCACATATGAACAAAATCACAAGCACAAAGACGCAAGGCAAACAAAAGGAAGGGTGACAAAGAGAGTACCGCTATACCATGTTTATATAGTGCATTTTTCACACAATATATGCACAGTCTGAATCCCTTCACACGAATGAACTGAGTACATTCCGAACTTCTTATAAGGGCCCTGAAATTCTGCTATAACCCCAAAGAGCACATAGCTTATGGGAAATCCCAGACTTTTGTCTTCTTCCGTTGAACTACCAAAGAACACACAAAGCATTTTACTTTCTGTTTTATACGGGAGTAAGTTTCATTTCGGATTACGTTCTGAGCCAACTACATAGGTATATGTAATGTAACTGGGCGTAAGAGAGTGTTTTATTATTTGTCATACTATATTTTATGTTATGTTATGTTGTATTGTTGCAACGCACTCAGATAACAAAACACAAATGTAACACATAGCAATATAAAAATACAACTAAAAACTTTATATATACCCAAAATGCAACCCTAGCCAGACACACACTATTCGGTCCCGATGGCGACAAGGGTGTACCTTTCTGCTACATTCCAACCCTTTTTATTTTAACAGGCTATAACTAAGCCTTTACTGCTTTAAACAGTACTACAGAAACTAATTATGCTACTGTAATACTGCCACTATCATCTTTTCTACAATGTTTTATTGTTCCTATAAATGTGTACCATTACTTCTGTTACTAAGATGAACTGACCGTATTACTACCACACTTTATATATTACTTTAGTAGTGATTTAATAGAAAAGCTGTTGTGACAGAGTATCAACGGCTTTATCAAGGCGGTACTCCTGCTTCCAGCCTATGGTCAATTTTGTTGTTTAATATGCTTAATGTTTAATGTTTTTCGTCTTGATATGCGTCCTGTTATGTTTTGTCTTGTGGCTTTACCGTTTCCTGTTTGATGGTGTTTGGTGCGGTGTCATTTCGTGTGTGGCTCTCCCTGTTTGACTATTTTTCCATATTTATCTTTACGAGAATACTATAATCTGTAAAGAAAGGAGGGAATGGTGAAATGATTAATTTATATCAATGGCTGAGTGTTTAAAACCAATACTGTCTGGAAACTCCAAACAAAAAGGAAACTCGTTGAACAATAAAAGGACATTATCGAAGCAAATTACCATCGTAAATAAACGAAACTATTTCTTAGACTTAAGATATAACGTTATAGTACGTATCAGGTCGGGTAACTACTTAGTAAGATAGTAAGTAAGATACTTTATACACATTGCCACAGTACAGCGTTTGCCGACAAGAACAAAACTCAAGAAGGTGCTGAAATGGATTGGTTCTTTCAGGCTCATTTACCTTTTTCTCTGTTTCTGTACATGCATGTATCCTACTAATCGGGACTTCGTCTGTCATCACCGCGTACCACAATGGAAGCATTGCTATTCAAGGTATGATGTACTCTGGCTTATGTATTTTGTCATTTATCAAATCAAATAGCATGCAATCGGTGATACAGATATTACATAAAACTACTACGTAGATGCATGCACAGGTCAATAAATATGAGCGATCGGTGTGGTATCTAGGTCATGTATACTTCCACTTTTAATATTCATGAGTGGTTGTATTGCATTGCACGAAATAAGTAAGATGAGCTAGAGGCGCCAAGGCCTAAGCAGAGATTGGCCTGAAACACTGATTGGCCGGGAGAAGTGATTGGCCGGGAGAAATGGTGGGGAAGTGATGGACAGGAAGAAGTGTTGACAGTTTAAGATGCGGAGTCGTGCATATACCTAGATTGTTGAAGTGAATAACATGTGTGGCACATAAACAAACTTCACCTTGATACACATTTCGGTAAACTACTTGTGCAACATAAACTTCCGAAATACTTCTTGACTGCTCATAACTTGCACATGCGAGTATTTACTGCATGCCATTAAACTGATGAGGAACGTGAGAGCATTTTAATACCTGAATAAAGTAGGTGATACACATCTTGAGCGAACACACCAGCGTGTTTACGAAAATGCGAATCCCCTTTACTAGTCATAAAGACGAGTGACACATTTAACATGACACTAGACAACTGTTAAGTGGCTGTAAGCTGTATAACCTAATTCCGGTACTGTAGCACTATTCATATTTCATCTCCCAAAATGATAAAAGCAATATTCTCCTTTAACTGCTATAAAAGTTAATGCCTGACAAAATTCTGTTATGGTGCAGGTTTTGCCTTTATCCGATTGAACCAACCTTAGGAGAAACTATTTTGATTGGATGTCAAAGAGTGATGCAGACTTACCTTGCGTCTAATCTGGATCCATGCTTATAAAACTGTTTAGTTGAGTCTAAGTTCGTTCTCAAGTTTTTAATTGGTCAGATCAAAAGCTAGAGAACAAATCAGACTCAACTAAAACGCTTTATAAGCATGGATACTGGATCGAATTTCTTTGCAAATGCGAGTCATTCTGTGATAAGAGGAATAATGGGTATAACGTCAACGGAATGCCCAAATGCTAGCTCTTACCACGCGCTGCTACAATTCGTGAACACACTTTTAATATCCATGTAAAAACAATCACGTCATGAAGATTATTTAAGTTTTTTTGTAAAGTTGCGTACCAAAATACTATAATCATCATTTCTCCACCAAACCCTATACTGTGACTACTCTTTAGACTCGTCTCGAAGAGACAATTCTAAAGTGTGCTCACAGTATAGGGTTTGGTGTAGTAATGAAGGAGCTTAAAATTACGCATCTTATCTGGAGCTCTAATATGAACACAAAAACATAATGACCATGGCGAAAACTGTAGAATCATTGGTATGCTCTCTTATTTTAATGATCAATATGAAAGAGCAGAGCAAAAGTTATGTGAAACTGTTGAATATATTGCAATTTTTTTGTTCGTAGTAAGTAGGTTGTATATAAACTGTAAAGGGTTGGTTACCACGGAACGAAGAAATGAGGAATATGACGCAATGCAATGCGAATATTTATTTTTGCCATGGAATAGCATTCACTAACCAAATCCAGAAACATTCTAGAGACACATGTCTGAACATATATTCCGATATGATATATACCAGGCAAGATATATATTTACTCTTAGTAAGCGTGTAAATCAATTAACCCCTTCCCTGATTAATGTTCATTTCAAAAACAATGACACCAAGAATGTTTATTAGTTGAACTAGTATAAAGGCACATGTATACATGATATTTTGGTATTTGTATAAACTGTAGAGTCTGAACTATTGTAAGGTTATAAAAGGCAGAACTGAACCAGATGAGGCATAACCTGTTAGAGCCATCCTGTCTAAACTTACTCTGTTAGCAATGACGCTCTTGTAACTGTTTTATTAGGATCCATGTTGTTTGACACTCGGTCATAGTTTCTCAAAAGTTCTATCAACTCGTACGTTTTCGTAAGTTGTCAAAATAGCACCAGACCCTATGTTAAACAGGCGTTATTTTTTCACAAATGGATAGGGTTAAATGTGTTTTACAATCTTAAAACATAATTATTTAAACGGTCTTATGGTTTTTTTGCTAACAATGTTTTAACTCTGTTATATATTCTAGGAGAATAAACGGTTTCTTTGATCCTAGTTTAAGTGATGCTTAAATCGCATATGTATTGGTTACTAACAAAAACACATTCACTGAAAGAAGGTATTTCAGTTTAATGTAGAATTGTTGCTTACCTAGGTTCATTATTAGTTGTATAATCATTACCTATTTTATTTTACATGGATAATAATGACATAGATATACAAATGATAATACTAATAGTAATAATAATTATAACAACAACTAATATAATAGTAATAATAATTGTAATAATAATAATAATAAATATGATGATGATGATGATGATGCTGATGATGATGATCATGATGATGATGATGATGTTCTAATGATAATAATAATACATGTTGTAGACATTATCAATGTATAATTGCCACATGTTTAAGGTTCATTTGCATGTGTGAATATATTCTATTTTTGCTTGCCTTTAGTACCAGTTTTTGGTCAAATAACCGCGAACTCTTTTACATTGTAATTGTGCTGCGGGCAATGCCGGCATCACATAGTATATGATGATCTTAATGACCTCCTTTTTGGCACTGGAGTAACAGTTTTACCGTCTGCATGGAAGAGCTGATTTGTTATGAACGATTCGGTCCCAATCCGTTTCGGGTTTGGTCGTTTCGGTCCCATTATAAAATATAGCCGTTTTACGAAAAATATAGTCCAACCGATATGCATTCAAATGTATATAAATTGCAATTTGTGATATGAACGGAAAGTACCATTATACGCAGAATTAAATTCGATATACGTATGTGTTTGATTAGATGAGAAATAAGCTTTCAACAGCAATATAATTATGCGTATTATGATCGTCAAGTATGGGGAATGATGTTAGTAAGTATCCTGTATAATTTGAATTACAAAGTTGTGCACATTGTAAAGTCAAAGCTTGGAATTTACAAAAAAATATTGGTCATTTTGAAATTGGAATGTTATTGTGATAAGAAACAAATAAGAAAACGAAAGTTTATCATACAATAAGTATTACGAACAAATATGAATGAGCAAACGTACTTATCAAGCAATAAATATACAGAGCAAAACGATACGGAACAAATAGTAATGATTAAGCAGTATAGCGACATGATAAAATACATCTGATATTTTTTATTTCATAAGCGAACAGAGCAGACCCTGATCAGACTGATCCTACAGGAGTGTCAAATCTGGGTCTGCTCTATTTGCCAAAGTGTTAAAATATATGTGCAGATATAAGTACATGTATAGCAAAATATAGCTCGATATAGATCTATTGTCTGAAAAAGGTAAACTATGTAGCTTCAGTTAAAATCTGATGCACGGAACTAACAATGTGTGCGTGTACTATACTCCCAATTCGTATTGAAGTATCGGGGTATTCAGTCACCAGTTCCTTCAGCAAAGAAGGTCTGAACTTCATCAAACTTTTATTCATTAAAACAGTGATTAACAGTAATTCCATTTTTGTTTTTATGAACTGTACATTACTATTTCGAATGCTGTGCCAGAATGACGGCACAGAAACCATTCAACCACAACGTCTATGTGCAATTCATTTATAAATGTTGTGCAAAATACTGATGTTTGTACCCACGGTTTTAAATTTTATTACTCCTTTCAACTAGTTGAGGGGGTATACTACAATCACCCTGTACGTTTATTAGTCTGTCTGTCCGTCCACCGATCTGTCAGGATTTGTCCGGAGCATTACCCGGTCATCTTTTAATGAATCTTTCTCAAGCTTTGTACACTTCCGTGTCATTATATGGCATTGTGCACCTGTTATGTTGGTCATGATCACTTGACCGATATATCAGTTAGAGCATTTGTTGGCATTTTTTTCTGGGGGGATTGTTTCAAATGTTTATTTAACATTTTCTCAGGCATATACATGTAAACATTTTTGCAGACAAAACTCAGATCTTAAAGATCCTAAACAAGCTGTTTCATTTTTGTCTGCTACATTAAAGATGGTTATAGTAGAAATACTGCACATCTCAGTTAACACTCCTAATGTCAGTGAAAATTAGTTATTTTACCTAATGATTTAATCAATACATTATTCAACAACAAAAAAACATCCGTATAGATAAACGGAGAAAAGGTTGATCAATCTTGATGTTTCGCATGCTGTAATGAGGAATATTAGTTGCTCATTTCTCTGTGCTACTAAAGAAGGATAGGTCCTTATTTCTTTTCACAAAAGCTCATCCATATAATGTATTCATTAACCCATTATAAACTTTTACTTGGACGACATGTGCATCTAGGATAAAACCAAAGGTTTGCAAATAAAAGGAGCCATGATTTGTTTTAAAAAGAAAAGGCTTCTACTTTTATCAAGAGCAAACGACTAACTAATGCCTCTCATTGCCATTTACCTAGTAGTTTCTTTTCTATTGTATATTACTTAGAAGCTTTTTATATATAATAAAGATAACCAATCATTAACTTTGTTGTTCCGTTCTATACCCGACTTTTGACCTTATTACTTCCTAGCATAATTAATTCATATCAGAATAAAAAGGCTAACCTTTCGTATACTAGTATATTCGAAATAAAAATGGTATTTTACTAGTGTCAATACTGCTTAAACTACTTTGCTTTTAATGCTAAAATAATAAACACTTTACAATTTTAATTTACTTATTACGCAATTAATAAGGTTTACATTAAATGGCAAGCTTTGTTTAGCCGCAGCACTTATTCACTTTGCTGTACTATACAGCAATTTCTTACTTGTACATTACAGAATAAGACTCAGCTCGTGCCTAACTATAAAGCAGAAAGCAGTTTTAAACATACAACTACTTGTAGCGCAAACAATATCTAACGTTTATTTGAAGAGTTATATTTACGATCGTTCTAACTCGCTGATAAGGTACTTATTTGTATACGGTAGCGCAGTCATGCAATCTAATCACTCCACTGGTTGGCAAGGCTGAATATCAGTTTGATACATAAACGAGAATAAGAGAAGACAGTGGAGTGCCTGATCAAATTACTCCCCCAGGAGCAGTTCGATCAGGGTCTGTACTGGTCCCCTTAATTTGTCGGGACTAATATTTATAGCGTATTTACGGTCACCAACTTAAGCTTTTTCAAATAAACAGCAAACCGGTCGATTGTTTTCTATTTTTCATTTTTCATGAATAATCGAATACATTCATTTTTGTGCTTATTGAGATGATTCATTTATGACAGTTATCTCAAAACATGAGGCAAATAAGTACATTTAAAACATATAAGCAACATGATAAAAACACCAACAACTAGAGCTAGTTTACATTTAAATAACAAAGGAGATACATTAACTTACGGAAAAACTGATTGATTTGATTTCATAATGGAAAGAATATTGCTTGCTTCGAGATCAGACCTTTGCTTTCAAAACAGTGATAAAGCTTCCAGACAAAATATTGCTATTGGAACTGACAAATCTTACTGTGAAATCTACTATTGTTAGTCTATTTTCTCGTTGCCTGAATTTGAAAAATACGTTTCATACAACCACTGAAAGTAACAACAGTGTCGGAAAGAGTACGATAATCAAAGCGTGCACAGAAGGCCTGTCTTTCGAATTATTTCCCTTGTTGTTACCTTATTATATGGTGTCTAATTCTTGGTCTTTTATCATGGTTTTTTATCCTAGCGCTTTTATCATAGAGCAGGGAACCACTATGCTGAAAGTTTCATGCTTATTGTTTTTAATCAGCAGCATCCGTATCCCTTATATAGACGACCTTTGACACACTGGCAAACGGAGTAGACCAATATCGACAGCTCCTACATGATCAGGCTATGTTCGATAATCATATAGATATAAGTCTGAGGTGTCTGTTACAGCCAAATGATTCATTGTTAATCATAAACCTGCACTCCATCCATGAGTATTCATGCAGTAATATATTTACTGATATTTACGCAGGAAGGGTTAAACAATCATACTCATTTTACCATTTTAGTACTAACCGCGACCTCACTGATGTTTGCAGACACATTGGACACAGATAGGATGCCGAGTTACTCGAATCTAAGTTGTTTGCCAGTCAGCGAAATTTTTTTTTACCAGATTAAGCCAACTAAATAACTTTAAAAAGTATTGCAATGAAATGTCAATGTTATTTATGGCACTAGAAGGTTAAAGGTAACTACTTTAGCACTTTATAAGTTACCGTTGCATACAGATCTTCATCCTTCTCATATAGCATCGTGTGTGGCATTTGTAAACAGGTTGAATCGAGGTGAGACGCCGAGTAACCCTGCATATCATATATAACTCTGCAAGCTGTCTGACACTCGGTCAATTGTCTCTTAAACGATTGAACGAATCTGAAGTAAGTGAACAGGTGTGGATCCAGGATTTCAGAAATAGGGGGAGTGGCGTATATTTGTAGGAGGCGTAGATTTTTAAAAGATGAAACTATTGTTTTAATGTTTTTATTCGATCTAAATCTAATAAAATTACTCAAAAAGTTTGTTTGGGCAATTTTAGGGGGAGGGGTTACGCCGGTTTCGCCCCTCTAAATCCGCGCCTGGTGAAAATTTAATTTAATCAGAAACGGGCGTTATTTGGTTTAAGATCAAAAGTAGAAAAGCACAGTTAAAGTCAGTAATATGAAGAAAGTGTTTTACGCTTTCAATTTTTCAATCATATGAATCCTTTTTCACGCAGTTACAAACAGAGTTGATCCAGATCAGACGACACCTGTAGCTGATAGTTCCGTCCGATCAGGATCAACTCTGTTTGCTTGTGACATTAGTATAGGCTTTATTCTACATTGTTTCTTCAAAAACCACAAACATCATGTGTACACAGGTAAGTATAAAATACCAGCTCATATATATTCACGACTTCATTATTTCTTACATGAATATTCAACATGGAACTAATTAAAGAGGATATTTATCAAGTGTAATGCATGTACCTATAACCAGCCACGCCGTACGTCAAGCAATATCTGTGTTTTTTCTATCGATCACCACAGGTTTGAGACAACATACCCAATAAATATATTGACACTAATCAGAATAACAACCAAAATGACACTGTTTAATGTGTAGACCTGGAACATATATAATACAGCAAACCCCCTCTTAACTGGCATTTTAGTAAATATCTTGTTCAGGAAGGTGGCTACTTAATGCAGGTTGAACATCATGCAGTAAGCTCTTTTGGAAGTTTTCTGCATGAGTATGTCTGGTGTCTGGTGTCTATTACAGTGCCGAAGCCTTTTTGGGGGTTGCAGAAAATGTTCGGGAATCATTCGGGAGTCATTCGGCATACATTCCACATGTTTTCGAGGTATTGCGGCACAGATGCCGCGGCGAAGCAAAAGCATGCCGAAAGCTTGTGAATTACCTCCCGAATGATTATCGTGTAATAAAGACTGACAGCTCCTTCACCTCGGGACCAGACCTATACGTATTACCGGACCTTTCTTTCCATGCATGACGTTTAGTTGATGAAAGATTCATTTTATCATGCGAGTCCTTACTGAATCGTACTAGTGTATGTCTCAATTTCATATCTTAATTTCTTTCTAAAGATATTTTAGGCTTCTATATTACAAGTATAGATCCACTGACACTCGCTCAAACTATATGCACACAGCCTTACTCTATGAAATAAATATGTGTGTACGTGAGACTTAATGTAAATACTTACTGGTATATATTTACTATAGCTATAGATGTTTTGCAAAATAACAGACTCTATTGATTCTACGTGGGGGCTCAAATAGAACCCCCTTTTCAGGAGTCGCCACTGTTTGCATAAGACAAGTACACTCTTTGCAAGTATACTTCTTTTAACGGATACAGAAAAAATCGATATATTGATATAAATACAAATTCTGTGGACTCTGATAGGCGGCTAAAATATACTCTTAGCAAGTACATGGGAAGAGCACACACAAACACACATCTATATACATATGCTTTCCTATCATTTGTTTTATTTCGTTTTCGTCGAAACACAATTACAGTAAAACCCTTCTGATCCGACCACTTAACGATTAAACATGGGTGTCTTTACAAGCAGGTGGTTGCTTAATGCAGGGCAAAATTAATGCAGAAAGCTCCTCTAGGAACATTCTGCATTACTTTTGTCCTGCATTAAGCTATCACCTGCCTCTACCACCCAGAATTATTCCTCGTTTAGGTGGTCGCATTAGAGGAGTGTTACTGTATAAAAGGGATTAATTGGAAATACTTGTTTATATACCTTCATCTCGCCTTCGGAACTAATGTAAACGGTTGATTTACTGGTAAACAAAAGTATCATACTTGGGGTAGGGGGGGTCTGCCCCATGTTCTAAATAACAAACCGGTATGCGCCTGATTAGACATGGAACTACTCAACCTCTTATCTAGCTCAAATCTGCTTTAAACAGTTTGACTGATTCGGATAATTATGCACTTAAGTGGGATAGAATTATAACCAACCTTTCTATTATGCATGTAAATGTTGATGTAAATCATGTATATAATCTCCGAATCATTTCCTTCATATATTACTTTCCCTTTATGGTGAGGACGATGCTGACAAGTTATCCACAACACCTATTTGAGGTGATATCTGTGTTTAGAATATGTTTTATTAGTCACATGTTTGTGTTCTTTTTAAGTCGGTCTCCTTATGTCTTTTGCCGCTTGTCTAGATCAGAAGATTCCTCACAGCTTTTAATAACGTAAAACTCTTAGGTGAAAATGTGCCTTATTATTATAATATAGACAGCTATATACATATTACTTTAAGCCACTTGTAATATGTAGCAAAACTGTGTTTTTTATATATAGCTATTCCTATTCCTTACACATGTATTTTATCCACAGGTAATTGGTTAGTTTGTATTTTGTCAAGAAACTATTGGTTTAGTTAATAAATAACTTCGAGCTAATGTTACACAATATGTTTTGTAACACCCGACTATGAATAGTTTCTTGTACCTCGAAATCCTTTCGGCAATATGACGACCGCTCCTTTTCAGATATTCATGTACATGTATATAAGTTTTGCCGACATCAGCTTCTTCTGAGACGATTCTGAATTGTTCATAATACATTCAACATGTCTCCCGCCTAGATTCGGAAACCCTTCCGCGTCCTCTGGAAGCTTCCGGCAGCCTTCCGTATGGATTTGGCGCCATTCGGCAACTGCTCGGGATGGATAGGAGATCAGAGGTCTTGCAGAATGCTCACAAACTACCCCGAAACCAACGCAAAGGGTTCCCGAACGTCTCGAAGGGTTCTAGAAGGCTTGTCGAAAGTCCTGAAACCCTCACGAATAAAATACCGGTATTCGACGTCAAAATTTTAAATATTTTAAAACTTTGATTTCGAATCTTTTCCGATCTTGAACAGTCCCCGAAGTGTCCAGAAGGGATCCCGAAGCGTTCATGTTCCAGTACATCCCAACGATATGCTGAATCATCCCGAATCTGCGATTTCCAAATTTGAAATCCTTCGGCGCCCCAATGGACGCATGGTCTAAGCTGTCACCTGTCCGACAGACCGGCATTGTAACTAAAGTACAAAAATGAGTCATGCAGGAAATACCACATACAGAACAAACACTCGCCCGAACAGCAACACAAGGAAACAGCAAATGTACATGGGTAGAAAAAACAACAAGAGACGCACAAAGACAAAACAAACATTCAATAGGAGGAAGATGGAAGTACCGCCTTGGAACGGTCAGTGACAAAAGTCACCGGGGGTTTAAACCGGTTTATGGGCGCCCAACCTCACCCTTATTCCATCCCCATCCTAAAAGACAAACAGTGTAAATAAACGTATCCCCTCTCCGACTAATCTACAACAACCGCGACAGCAAATACAGTGGTAAAGTGCATGTATAACAAAAAAACATTTAATTGAACATACTGTATCCACCTATCGCTAGTGTACTCAATGATTGAGCTGCAAACAGAGTAACTGTAGAAAAGTAATAAAGGGTACGACAAAAATGAAATAGTACAGATATCCGACGTTCTCCTTCCATTTCTGGATTTAAGAGGTCGCCTTCATAGAGTACTAAACCTTTCTTGTCGGCGTACATGCAAAGAGGCCAGCGTGATTGCCAACTGTAAAAGGGTTCACAACCAAACATGCAGTATGTTGTAATAATACAGGATCATATCCCTTTTTAATGAATTGTTTTATATATTTGATGAACAAAGTGAGAAAATGGGTATGTCCAATAATTCTACGAAGTTTGTAAATCACATCACCATAAAATTCAGGATGTGAAATACCGTGTCGCAAAAGTACCTTGAGATTACATTTGTACTTGCCAATAAGCGAGAGATTTCGATAGTAAAATTTAGAGAAAGTTTTTCTTAGTTTATGGTATCTATATCCTTGTTTAAGCAGTTTTTCAGTTAAAATGAGATTTCGACTGTTAAAATCGTCAATAGATGAACAAGCTCTAGCAAAACGAACGTCCGATGTAGGGGCGTTTTACTGAATAGTCTTTCGGTGGATTTATTTGATCCGGTTGTATCCTGTCAGTTGTTGTTGATTCTGGGCAAGTATTTCAAGCTAAATTACAGGTCATACGATTTGGAGACTGAATAGAGGTATCCGGTCTTAAATATATGTAACTCTTTACTCCACAAATACACATGATAACACACTTTTGCAAACAGGGTAGATCCTGTAGGGGACTTTTGATCGGGGTCTACTGTTTGCTTATGGATTAATGTAGATCTGATTCTACAGTAGTTTTTGCCATGACAATTATTCCCTATGTGCATATGCCAATATAAACATTTATCTAATTGATATTCGTATCATAATTTCTTTCATGTATATTCATGGAGTAAATGATTCAGTCATATATTCCCATATTTTGCGTTTTGAAGATGATAATAAAATTAATACAGAGCTGCAGATAACGGTGCGTACCCATCGCCATTTCTTCACCAAACCCTATACTGTAACCATTCGGCACATTATAGCTTTTGGTGGAAAATTAAAGAAGCTATTTTTGAAAATGTTTAAATATAAACATCTGCCTGGACCAGTGACTATAATAAAACAGTCATGTTTAGACAATATTTGTTGGTATTATTCAGCACTTTGAAATGAAACTGGGCTTATCAGTGTGTTTATATTTTCCACATGTGTATCGTTGTAGTTCACAATGGAGAAATGCGTATGACCAGCACTGCGTGTAATCCATGTCTACATTTGCAAACAGTTTAGATTCAATTGTGACGCCGGGTCACTCAGTGTCTCATCAGAATACGTACTAGTGACACCATGTATATTGATAGATAAACTGATTACTGTGAAAAATGTAGTTAGTGAAGTTATATAAAAAGAATTGGCGTAGCAGGCTACAGGTAAAAGACAGATCGAAACCAAAATGCTTGGTGAATAGCAGACAGAAACCTCCTATGTGATCATTCTGAATGACTTTCATCCTTGAATGCGTGTCCCCATCAAATGACAACAAATGCTTCTGTATATAAAAGAAACATTGTTGCTCGCACATTGTGATATTTGTAATGATGCTAGACTTTTTGTTTTTTTGATTTTTGTAGTTTTACTACTTTTGGAATTTGGAGGTAAGACATAACCGTTTACAAATTAATTATTACACAGATAGAATAGAGAATACAGTAGGGGTGTTATTTGAACCATGTACCAGATTGTATCAATGTTCGGCGTGCCTTGTCTGACGTAGCTATATATGACGTTCAATAAATCGTAAAGTATGGTTTTATCGCATGTGAAGGGTATTGAGTACAAACAGTTTGCAGTGTCAGTAATTCACAATAAAATATTTAAAGTATTCTAGAAACAATTAAGTGTTCCGCTCATAATAATAGTATGTGTTTAAATGCGATATGTTGCATTTTGCCTGAACCTTTCAAGCTTTTAAGAAACTATTGAGTAGCAAATAGTTTGTATCCTTATGAGACATCAAGTCGTCCTGCGTATTTTGCCGCAAAGGTGACCTTGTAAATAAAACAAATGCAAAAAACGTTTCTGTTTGTCATCTACTCCAAGGAATAGATGCATTTGATGTTGACATTACCTCCTCATATGAAATAACAAATAGTGTGACATTGTTTACTCGTTGTAAATTCATAATTCAGCGTTTGTAAATTAACAGTATTCTCATTTAATCGCATCGTTATTAGTGATTGTAAATTATCTATATCAGTTCAGATACATCATAATATCAGTTTGGCTATTTACGAGTATTTACAAATGCTTAATATACTTAATACGCTCGTCTGTAGCGTGTGAATGGTGATAGTGTACGTCAAATATATGGTCAGGGTATTCATAAGGTGCATTGCACATAACTAATCATCCACAAGTGTAAATATATTGTTCATGTTGTAAAGGGTGTGCTACAATACATATAATTGGTTCTATGTTCCAAGGCTGCTGCATCGAACTACAGCAACAGATAATTAATAACCATT
Source organism: Azorinus chamasolen (assembly GCA_963576725.1). NCBI lineage: Eukaryota > Metazoa > Mollusca > Bivalvia > Cardiida > Solecurtidae > Azorinus > Azorinus chamasolen. The sequence continues at coordinate 14,083,660 of OY755253.1, forward strand.
TTAATGAAATATTTGTAAGATTTCTTCATTCAGAAAAGTGCAATGGTTAATATTTTTGAAAGATTATTCTTTTAGACGGGAAATAAACTGAATCCAGTATAAGTATCACATTCGTGTGTGAATCCGTTTTTTACTCACGTATATACATTCGTCTATATTTCCCAAATTATCTGTAAAATAAATGAATGCTTTAGTAATCATCTTTGTTCCTAAAAGTAACTATATTCTGCTTTCCGCAGGAAAACATGACGGGAAAAGAAGTCAACAAAATTGACAGACAAATGGCCTATTTAACAAGCAACTTTCAATAATCTGCTGACAGGTTAGGAAGCAAGAACATGAACTTGCGAAAGGAGACCGAAGATCTATTCCGTATGAACCTGTACTGGACTTGAGAACGAGATAGATATGAGTTCAAGACGGGTTCTACGTGCATGCTACGTGAAATAAATAAATAAATAAAGGTCATCGATTCCAGTGTATTAGATATATATGAAAACATGTAACCCTAACTAAATTCGTATTTAGGAAGTCTTATTAGAATATCGCTGTTAATATTGACATGATTCCAATACTTATTTACGCTACTGTTACTACTTGCACTAATTCGACTACTTGATATCGATGTGAGATATGTACTCGTCGTATGCCATCTGTATCTATAAAATATTTAATAGCATGGCTTTGAAATATCAAATTACTTCTTCCCCTACTACCACTACTACTACGTACTGCTACTACTACTACTACTACTACTACTACTACTACTACTACTACTACTACTACTACTACTACAACCACTACTTCTTCTTATTCTTATTCATTTCTTCTTCTTCTTTTTCTTTCTTTCTTTCTTTCTTGTTTCTTCTTATTCTTGTTTCTTTTTATCTTCTTCTCCTTCTTTTCCTTTTTTTCTTTCTTTGTTGTCTTTTCTTAATCTACTTCTTTTTCTTCTACTTCTTAATTCTTGCTCTTCTTCTTCTTCTTCTTCTTCTTCTACTTCCTCTTCCTCTTCATCATCATCATCGTCATCATGATCTTCTTCTTCATAATCATCTTCGTCTTATTCTTCCTCTTCGTCTACTTGTTCTCTTTCTTTTCAATATGCTTCTTTATCACCCTCTTCGTCTTGTTCTTCTCCCTTTCTTTCTTTTTCTAAGTCTTCTTCTTCATCAACTTCTTTGCCTGTGTTATTGTAATTATTATTATTATTATTGTTATTTCTTTTTATTCGTCTTCTTCTTTGTTTTCTACTTCTTTCGTCTTCTATTCCTTTCAATTTTATTTTTCTTCTTTTTCTTTAGTTTCGTTTTCGTCTTTTTCTTCTTCTTTGTCTTCATGATTATCTTCAGGTCTATACTTGCTGCCATAACTTTTATAATATATTTTTATTTGTCGTTTTATGGAATGACGCTTGTCCGTCTGTCTGTCTGTCTGTCTGTCTGTCTGTCTGTCTGTCTGTCCGTCTGTCCATCAATCTGTTAGCCACATATTTTCCCGGGCAATAGCTTGACAACTATTGGATTACAGTCCTCATATATAAATTGGAGGTTTGTCAGTGTCAGTAAATGACCCCTATTGAGTTGGAGGTCTGTCTGTCAATGTCACAGTGACCTTAAACTAAAAGATATTGTCAGGTGTGCTGCCTTCACACTAAGTCGAACGGTTGATCATGGCCAGTAGATGACCCCTTTCGATTTTGGGCCATTTGGTCAAAGGTCAAGATTACAGTGAATTTCAACTAAAACTTCTTGTCCGTCAAATAACATGATAACTACTTGGTATGCTTTCTTCATACTTATTAGGAGGTTGGTCATGGCAAGTAGGTGACTCTTATTGATTTTGAGATCAAAGGGCAAGGTCACAGTGACCTTTACTCATAAAAATATGTCTGCTCAATAACTTGATAACTATTAGGTGTGCTGTCTTCATACTTAGTAGAAAGGTTTAACATGGCGAGTAGATGACCCCTATTGATTTTGAAGTCAGTTTGTCAGAGGTCAGTCACTTCGGGCGTATAATACTCCGACACACGGATCTCTTGTTAACACAACTTATATATTTACTGTAGTAGTGAGTTAAACACGGCCAATTTATACACCTGTTAGTTGTTGGGATTTTTTCAAATGTATTAAACTCTCGCACAAGCACATGAATCTGCGATCAGTTAACGGAAACTAAAATCAAATGCAAATTAACAAGACAAATATATAGATATCTATATATGTATATGTATGTTATTATTTCCACGCCTACATGAACGTTAGATTGTGTGTTGTCTATCCGTACTGTTTGCAGTGATAAGACAGAACTGGATAGAGAATAACTTTTTAAACCTCGCTTTGTTCATTCATTTACAGAATATATGTACTTTACAACAGTGCTTATGTGGCGGCCGTAAAAGTCGCACCGTACTTTATACTCGGTATTTTTATACTTTCTGGTCCTTCCGGCTCATTAGTTTTGATGTTATTAGTTTCGAAAATTAAATATTACGTAAGCCGTTGCTGCACTTTTAATTACTAATTATGAACAGACCTAATAAAACCGAGTCTGCAATTTTCTCTTTTTGCATTTCTACTTTTGCTTTGGAAGGTTCGACCATTTTCAGAATATATTTGCTCATATATGGTGAGGGTTATCCCGCCTCATCATGGTATCGAGTCAAAAACCAGTCAAAACCATTAGCTAGAGTATGTTTCTTTCTGTATGTTCCAGGGCCAACACAGCGATTTCACTTAGTTTGGATTCAAATTAGGGTCATACTAACCGTGATCTGCTTTGACACTTACCCTGCGATAATGTGCAAAATACGTACCACATTGTTTCTAACTATTGGTATAAACCCCTCTTAGTTTAGGTGCGTTTTGACTCAAACTTGCAAACAGCTTGAATCTGTAACACCACATCTCATCAGGGTCCAGACTGTATGACATTCGGTCAATAGTTTTTCCGAAGTTTGTGTTATTTATTGAGACTGACAAATAGGTAAATATTTCAACATTTGAAGTGTTTTTTTACAACCGTTGCATTTCGCTGCCAGGGTATAAATCATAAAAACGAGTCGTCACCCCTACCACCTACACGCTCTCACACACACCACAGATAACTAAATTTGATGATGTCGTGTATTTATCTGTATCAATCACCAACATTATTAATTATGTCCATGCAGAACAGATGTCTGCTCATTCTACTCTATTGATTTTAATTACTGACTTTCGATGCGTTAAAGCTTTAAAGAAACTACTACCCGAGTGTCAAACAACATGGATCCTAATGAGACACGAGCTACTAATTCATTGGCATAATGTTCAGTTAATTTCTCCAACGTTGAATATAGAATTATATTGCTAATGATATTGAGGGATGCATGCAATGGCGACATCTTTAAGAAACTACTGCCCGAGCGTCAAAACGCATGGAACCTAATCAGACAGATTGTTAATGACGATCTTGAGACGATTCTAAAGAGTGGTCATAGCATAGGGGTTGGGGGAGAAAAAAAAACGTTATTTTTATGATAAGTCCACGCATCTTATCTGAACCTCTGTTGTAAGTATCGTGTTGCAACAAGGTATTTCTCATCCAGAGTTCTATGCTTCCCTCTTTGATTTCATGATGACAGGTCGATGGTAGTACTCTATGATGGTATACTCTTAAACGCAGAAACGGTATGAGCTTATCAGACTCTTGTATTGCATTTTCTCTGTCGTGCCCTTAACGGCTTCCCTGCAGTTGCTCTGACTTTAAATAGCAAAGTCATTGAGTACATATTCGACTGACTTTCAGATGTTATACATAGTGTCCTTCAATGTCTCCTATGTTGTAGGGAAGTCTGGCGGGGATACCTTTATTTACACTATTTGTTAAGCTATAGTGACTTTGAGATAAGTGTGAGGTTAGGACATCTGTGAACCGGTTTAAACCCCAGTGGTGGTTTTGCCACTGACCGTTCCAAGGCGGTACTCTCTTTGTTACCCTTGATTTTGTGTTTGTTTGGTGATTTTGTATTATTGTTCGTGTTTGATGTGTTTGACTCGCGCGCGTGTGTATGTGGCTGTGTCTGCGTGCGTGTGTATGTGCAAGTGTGATTATGTGTCGGTCTGTGTCTATCTGTTTGTGTCTGTCTGTGTGTGTGTGTGTCTGTCTCTGTGTGTGTATGTGTATGTGTGTGTATGTGTGTGCTTGGTTGTGTTGATGTGCTGATTGCTCTTTGTTGGTGTTTCGTTGTTGGTTGCGTTTTGTATGTGTCTTTTCTTGGTTGACTTAACTACTTTTTAATTTATCCTAGTATGATGTTCTCATATGTTTGACATTTTTATTATGACTCGTTGATCAATTGGCTTGTTTCCAGAGCAGCAAAAGCTGATGGCACGTCAGACAGAAAACTTGCTTTTGGGTTTTTAGACGGGAAAGTATCCACGTTTATATTTGAAAACAAGTGATATCTGTTGTGAATGCAAACTCATCAAAGACATTACAAAACATACATAAAACCGACAAAACTTTGCTTCCAGAACAAATCAAAAAACATGGTTTCATATATAAAAAAAACGTTACAATTGTATTGAACGACTTGTTTCCCAGTGTAGACACATCTTTATTTGTATCAGAAGTATACAAACGTCCAATTGAGAATTCTTTTAACGTTACATTTAACCCTTTCAGTGCGGGAGATAATGTAATTTGCATAAACCCAGATGAGAGGATTCATAAAGGATCAGAATCTACAAAGTTTGTCATGTTACACTATTTGAACCCTTTTCCATCATATACGCCTTTTTGCGCAAACAGTGTAGACCCATATCAGACGGCTTCTACAGGGTCTGCTCTGCTCACCTATGAAATTATGTAGAACTATTTCTAAACGTTCTACCACAGTAAAGCATCCGTTGTTTAATAATGGTGTGAAATATTTCGGCTCGTGAACATTCATTCAGGAAAAGAGTTAAATGATCCTTGAATATTCACGACAAACTGGAACTGAATGATTGTTTTAATTATCTACAGTAAAACCTCTCTATAACGACCACTGAATTACAGTAATACATATCTATAACGACCACTAAATTACATCAAGTATTTTGTGTTAAAGGCAGGTGGATGCTTAAAGCATGCTGAAAGTAAAACAGAACGCCCCTATAGGAGCGTTCTGTTTTACTTTCACCTTGCTTTAAGCAACCACCTTCCCAAACTGCAAACTAATTAACACAATTTAGTGGTTGCAATAGAGAGGTTTTACTGTATATGAAAAGACAGAGTTGAAAAGCGTATGTCGCTAATAACTAGTAATAGCAAATAATCAGTAGAAAAGGCAGATAACCAAACAGTGTATGAAAAGCAAATTATTTGAATTACTTTTCTTGTTTATCGTAAATTCAATAAAACCTGTATACAACGTTTATTTGTCTCTTTACCAATGGCAATACATTCCCACAGATAACAGCCGAGCAGACTGAGCCACGAGAGGTGTAGAAGCGAAAGACTTGTGAAATAACATGTGGTGTACTTGACCAAGAAATTGCTGCCTGAAAACCGAGCTTAAACGTCAAAAGTCAACTAATTAATATTCGTCATTTCGTACATAAATATTCATGTAGTAAAGAGTGCATGCATAATATGTATATATTGAGTCCGTAGTGAGGATAACGATGGGCAATACGAGAATGTGCTTTTAATTCTTTAATTCCAATAAAGGCGATTCTCTGAAATATAAATATCACAAATCTTACACAAATGTCAAATATTGTTTCGAAAGAATAATACATAAATTCTTGAATTGCTCTGATCTCATATTTCGACCACTAAGGGCCTTTTTCAAAATTATTATTTTTGATTTCATGGCTGAATGCATGTAACAAAACTGTGACGTGTATTTTGACATGATAATCTTTGAAAAAGGCCATTAGTGGTCGAAATATTAGATCAGAGCAATTCAAGTATTTATGTATTATATTAATTCCCTATATTTGGAATATTTTCTGCACAAAGAATAATAATAAATTACACACAATCGGTGAGTATTAATTTTGAAATATTGAAGTGCTAGCCGAAAATTAATAAATTGATGTCTCTTAATCCTTTCCCTGTTCTGTTTTGGCCTAATTTCAATACCTACTGAATATTCATTAACAAAATAGTTATAAAGAAATATGGAAGGTGGAATATTGTAGACATTTTAGAAAGCAAAGAAACAGATCTACCAAATTAGTAGTAAACACAGCAGAGCCTGATCAGAGGGCTCCTCTAGGAGCCGTCTGATCTGGGTCTTCTCTGTTTGCAAATGCGTGAAAACACGTTTACATGAGGGAAAGGGTTAATAAACACATCAATAAATAAGTACAGAAATAAAGTTTTGTCGACCGTCCGACTATGTACTCTGACTGTTTATAACTGACTGAATTAAACAAAACATCCGAAAACGGCAATGACGTCATCAAACAAAACAACGTCTGGTGACGTTGTGCGAGGTCTTCTCAGTTTGTCAGGCAACGATACCAAACGACGTTACTGTTATTCGTTCAGTATATTTCAAATATTAATCTAGCAGATAGTATGTGTAGGTGTATTATGTTCATTCCATTGCAAACATTGTAGAAATGTAGAGCACGGTAATTCCTGAACACGAGCTTTTCTATTAACGTTTATCCTGATTACGAAAAAGTGTCTGCTCAGTTTGGATAAGGTGCAGTTTCGACTACATCCGATCCAAGCACACGTTTACATAGCTATACCGAGGGTAAACAAGCTTGGATCCTGGTGAGAAGCGGCGTGACCCTGTCCTCACATCTGGATCCAATATATTTTCTCCTAGACCTATTTTAGATTCAACCTATTTGAATCTATCTACATTAACTGAAACGGAGTATAGTACTCTTAATTTATCATAATAAGTATACCGAACAACCGAGACATAAGTATACAGAACACAGAGGAAATGACAAATTTGGAAAGATATAGTTTGTTAATTAATGTGATAAATAGAGCGTTTGCTTCTATGGAGCAAATGCTCTATTTATCACCATGGTTTCAAAAAGTGGCCTTTATAAAGGCGACAAAATGCGTCAACAGGAGGGAATGAGATAGCATAGTGTATCTATTCCTAGATATTTATCTAAGTACTAGAATCAGTTGTATGTAAAAAGTACCTAGTTATAGTCTACTTTCAGTCCGAATGACCACTCAGCCGACTGTACATTTACTCCCCTGGTCATTGAGTCATTAGCCTACAATATTGAGCACTGCTAACATATGGCGCAATCATGCAGCCGCAGTACCGGCGAGTGACCCTCACAGGTACCCATTTTAACCCTGGGTGGAGAGTATGTGCGGGTGGGAGACACGGAAAAGCGTCTCTGAAATTTCCGGGAGGGACCGGGATTTGAACCCCGGACCTCCGGACTGATAGTCAAGCGCGTTACCACTAGACCACCGCCACCTGCGGTGTATGTAACAGCGTATTAACCTGTGTGTCCAGTTTAAAAATCCTGGTGACGTAGCACCGGTTTTAATTGATACAGCACAGCACTACTTATATAGTTTGGCTGTCAGGAGTTAACTGCTTTGAGCTAAACGTTTGCAGTATATAAATGAACGAGTGAATTATCTTAACACTAGCTGAAATACACTCTACTTCAGGCACATCACGTATGCTTTGCTGGAAAAATCTTCCGCGTACTTCACAGTTGCATAGTTTGGCTTTGCACAAATCACATTCTCTCTCTCTCTCTTTCTCTCTCTCTCTCTCTCTCTTCCTCTCTCTCTCTCTCTTTCTATCTATCTATCTATCTCTATCTCTCTCTCCCTCCCTCTCTCTCTCTCTCTATCTATCTATCTATCTATCTCTATCCATCTCTCTTTATCCCTGTTTATGTCTCTGTCACTGTCTGTCTGTCTCTTTCTCTCTTTCCCTTTGTTTCTCTATATTTCTCTCTATATCTGTCTATCTCTCAGTCTCTGTACATCTGTCTCTCGTTCTCCCTCTCTCCCTCTCTCCCTGTCTCTCTGTCTCTGCCTCTCTGTCTCTGTCTCTCTGTATATGTACCTGTCTATCTCTCTCTGTATCTCTCTCTGTCCCTCTCTGTCTCTCTGTCTCTCTCTTTCTTTCTCTCTGTCTCTCTATCTTTGTTCCTTCTCTCAATCTCCCTCTATAGGACTAATGAAGAAACATGGTCCACTTCAGCTGGCCATAATATGTTACAACATATTCCTACTATTAATACAACGTTTAATGATTTACATAATTTACGCCTCATTGACCTTATACAACACGGCTTTAATTAGATACATATAGTCAAGATCGATCCGCCAGTATTTTTCAGATAGCGTTCGCTATCGAAGCATAAGGCCTTAGATTCAATTCCAGTTAACGACTGTTACAATAAGCTATAGTTGGCTTCCTCGCTTGGTGTCCTGTGTTTGGGGCTAGAGCTAGACTCGATGCCGAAAGGATTCCCTTCTTAAAAGACTATCCTGCATTTCTCCGGGCTGTTCACAGTGCACGTTATGGACCAAGGAAACATCAGTATAGTTCGAGCCATTCTTTGGGCGTTTACCAGCATATGTAGCAAAATATCGACGTTAAACAAACACAACATGAATTACTAGCTATAAGTGAATATATCTTTTAATATACCAAACAGCTGGTTATTCATATAAACCATTTGGCGACCGTACGTAATAACAATGCAATATGTTCCGTCCATAGAAGAAACCTCTGAGGTATTCCTCCACCTATAATTAGCTGAACGTCGTGACATGACTGACATACTGTTAAAGGCGACGTAAACCGCAATAAAAACCAAACTAAAGTCCATGTGTTCCTGTATGAGCCGTCTCCTCCGGGTATACACTGCTTGCAAAAGCATACTGAGTAAAGTGTTAACTGTTTGTTATTCAGGAAACAATGATATTCTGTGTTCTGCTGACATGCTTAGTATGCTGTGCTTCATGTCAAATTTTCATTTACTTCCGATTTGTTAAAACTTTTGAGATCTGGATCTGCAATTGACAGAGCACGTCTAGAAGGCGAAGGTGAGTGTGTAGATTGCTCTAATATGTGTTAAGTATTATGCTGCGTTAAATTAATGCAGAATTTTATAATACATTTTATAAATGTGTACTCGTTTTTATTTCTTATTCGTGTATGTGTTTGATTCAACAATAGTTATGCTTTGACTGTGGTTAAATTTAGTTTTTATCTAGTTGTTTATCTAGTAAATTGCAATAATCTTATTCCCACCATGTAAGGTAAACTTCTGTCTGCCTTTCGTCTGTTTCCAATGGAGACCTATTATTGTTATTATCATTATTAGTAGTAGTAGTAGTAGCATTGTTACGGTTGCAATGTGTAGCTTTGCAATGTGTAGCTTGGTTCCTGAAATGGAGGAAATAAACCCATAATTTATGAAGTAGGGCAATAAAACTCAAATAAGCTCATGTGTTAAAATCATATACACCAAATTTAAAGGAGAGAAACCTTGTTACTAATAGACGCTTGTTTCCGGAAATGGATGTAATTATCCCATATACTATAGTGTAGAGCAATAACACTAAAATAACCCCTTAGGTTTGAATAATATACATCAAATGGAGAGCAACCTTGCTAAGTACTGGTAGCAGCTTGTTTCCTGAAATGGGTTAAGGTAACCAATATACTATATTGTAGACCAATACAATTTATAAACATTTTTTTCATGATTTTGCAAACAGAGTAGAACCAGATCAGACAGCTCATGCGGAAGTCGTCTGATTAGGATCTGCTCTTTTTGCTAATGAAATATATAAGAGATCCGACTCTACAGTTCCTACCAATACACATATGCCATTAAACTATTTCAGCTAATAAATATTTATGATGACATTATATCGTAAATGAATATTCTACAGGGAAATGAATAACTGTTTGGGTTCAAGTTTCAGATTTTGTCAGCCCCTGATTAACTGCAATGTGTACATACAGTTTGAACCCAGATCAAAAGTCATACAATATTGGGCACTATATTAGAACAAAAATTCTGAAAATAAGTGATCCTTAGAGTATCAATGGGACAAACATTACATATATTAACCAAGTCTATATAATTATGTCATATATCTAATACCCACAGGCTACTATATTTCTATCAGTCGTTTTGTTATTAAAATGACGCATGTTTATGTTACACAAACAATGCTTAGGTTTTCTATCTCTAAATATGTTTCAGAGTAGAACAGATTGTATAGTTTGATCATTTATGGGAGTGTAAAATGTGTTTACTGACAAAATTAATATCCTTCTTTGAGTATTGAATTGTGGACAAATAAACATAATAAGACGGCTCCTTAAAGCGACGCCTGGTATAGGTTTGCCCAGTTTGCAATGTCGTGAAAAGGCGTTTATCTGACGGAAAGCGCTACCCCTTATTCCCGCTACACGCGACTTTACTCGCTTTTGCAAACCTCTTGTAGATTCAGATGAGACGCCGTGCATATTGGCATCTCATCTGGACCCCAGGATAGCGTTTTACTAAACTACTTACGCAGTTGTTTGACATTGGGTTGGAAGTTTGACCAAATCGAAAATTGTCAACAAGTTCCATTTTTATAATGATAATAAAAAAAATAGCAAAAAAGTTGATAATAATACAGATTGAAATATACCTGCCTGTTGTAAGACGTAAAACTATAGTTTCACCTGTTTAGAGTATAAACTTAAGTATATAGTTTCTGCTATCGCCTGTCTATGGTACCAAGGCAACGTTAATAGTTTTGGATCAAATACCCGCAAACAGTTTAACATTTGCATTTCAATATTTTACAGAATAAAAACCATACATTTGTAACTATTAAGCAGATTGCAGTTTTAAACAGACAATTACTTGTGTAAAGTTTGTTTGAAGGGTTTTGTTTACACTTATTTTAACCCGCTGATAACGTTCTTACTCTGGGTATTAATTCACCCAATCTAATCACTTCACTGGTCGGTAAGGCTTGATACCCTTTTCATACATAAACGAGCATAAGCGGGAAGAAAATAGTGTCGACCCTGATCAAACGTGAAGACTTCTCGTCCGAGCAAGGAAAATCAGCGTATTTTGTAGGACTTTCACGCTACGGCTTAGTCGAAATGTATCAAAAGTTATATTATTTGAGAAGTACAATGTCCCAGCTTCACATTCGTACCAAACATAAGCGGTTATTCCATCTTGGCTGTCCAAATCCGTGCGTTATTTCGAATCGGTCGTGAAATTTGTGAATGGGTAGTTGGACCCCTTGTATATAATATAACACTAAATCGACCCATTTTTTTTACTTTTGAGACCATCTAGACCCACGAAATGGCCCAGTGTGCTTTCCCTCATATAAACGTCTTTTCACGCACTTGCAAACATACTAGACCTAGATCAGAGGGCTCCTTAAGTAGCCGTCTAATGAGGGTCTGCTTTGTTTGCTAGTGGAATTTGAAATCTATGTCTCGTTTCTTTCTCAAATGGCTATAATGTTCCTACTTCCATATTTCATTATAACTATTTTGTCCATGAATATTCAGTAAGTATTGAAATTTGGACTAAATATAGAACAGGGAAAAGGTTAAGCGATATAACGTTCTAGATGCATCAATATTTGAACAATCCTCGTGTTAATACTGACGAAACTTTACTGTGAGATCTAATACGGTAATACTATTTTCTCTTTAAAACAGATGTTGCTAACGAATGTAGAGAACAAGGCACGACAACCAAAGCGTGCACAGAAATCCTGTGGTTCGAATTACTTCCCTTATTTTCTGTTTACAACAGTACTTCCTCTGTACAGTGGTCACGGTCTGTTCTTATACGTGTTCCTTTGCATTTGGTAACGTAGAAAAGGGAAACAAATGTTAAAGATTCTATCTAAATGTCGTTCAACATTTACCCTTTCCCTCATATAGACGATGTTTGGTAGTCCCAGGTCAGAGAGCTCGTGTAGGAACTGACTCATATTGACACTGACTAGAAATAGTGCCTTGTTTATTATAAAACTTCAGCCCATGAACATTCATGCAGTAATAAATATATACATGTATATTAAATTAATATTATTTAAGAGGAAATGCCATGGCAATCATATTACTTTAACCATTTTCATTCTAACCGCGACCTCTCTGACGTTTGCAAACATCTGGCATCCAGATGAGATGCCGAGTTACCTGGGGCCACGTCTCTGTTTGTTTATGGAATAATATAGTATTACATCGGTAAATTCATACTTCATAAATTCATACTTATAGTTGTTCTCCAGATCATGTATCTAGCGTAATAACTGTCAACACATACCGCTTGCCTGGTGATAGCTATTACGCAAGATTTAATCCATTAAGTCGCGATAAGCGTTGTGTACAAATTACCTGTCAAAAGTCACGTGATGTACTAAATCCCTTCGGCTCCCTTTCTGCAAGAGTTACAGTGTAGAGTTAGACGAAGAAACACGTGTTTAGGCCATGAAAGATTTCTAGTACTCGGGATATCCTGACCAAATTTATTTTACTTTTCATATAGTTACCTTTTTACATTTGGACTTGTTATTTTACTGTCTGTGGATTACCACTGTTACATATTACGAACTGGAATTCCAGGACACATAATGAACATATAAAATACTATCGGAGCAGTTATCCATCTACCAACTCCACATTCTACAGTTCTTCAACTATTCTACAAACGTTCTCTACAGCTTAACAACTGAGCTGTACTACAGTAGCTTCCAGAAGTCCAGATACATGTAAGATGTCTGAAGTCAAGCATTTTAAGAATGGCTCCTTTATTTCATAAACAAAACCTATAATTTGATCACTCTATTGAATCGTCTCGAATTGGTCACAGTATTGGCTTTGGTGGAAAAATGACGATTTTAGCATTTGGGTACGCACCTGTACCTGTCGCTCTGATATTGTGAAGTGCCTGTAAACGTCAAATAGTACATTGTTAATTATAACTGCTATAATATTTATTCTAAAATTGATATTATTATTATTAATGTAAGAGGAAAGGGCATGGCAATCATATTACTTTTCATTCTAATCTCGAACACACTGAAATTTGCAAACATTTTGCATCCAGATGGGATAGCGAATTACCTGGATCAAAGTTGCTTGCAAATCAGCCAATAGTTTATTAACCCTATTCCTGTTTAGTATTCAAGTAAGAAAAAATGACAAAGTTAATACTTATTAGCTCAGTTTTTATAATGTAAACCTTTCACGGGAGAATTGTTTGCTTGGACGAAAACTGTAGAATAAGACCTATATCATGTCAAAAGCAAACATAACAGACCCTGATCAGACGGCTCCTATAGGAGCCATCTGATCTGGGCCTAATCTATTTGCAAATGCGTGAAACGCGTTTATATGAGGGAAAGGGTTAATCAATTAAGCCAACTAGATAACTTTTAAAACTTAATGCAATGCAATGGTGTTCAAAGCACTAGAAGTGCTATAAGCAACCGCTGTAGTTTATTATAAGCTGTCGTTGTATACAGATTATATCCCTTTTCCTGCAACTACTATACTGTAGTTTATTATATGTGGTTGTTGTACATGTATACAGACTATAACCCTTTTCCTGCTACTACCGTATTGTATTATAAGTGGTCGTTATATACACATTCTAACCATTCTCTTGGTACTACTGTAGTTTACTATAAGTGGTCGTTGTATACACATTCTAAACATTCTCTTGGCACTACTGTATTTTACTATAAGTGACCGTTATATACACATTCTAACCATTCTCTTGGTACTACTATAGTTTATTATAAGTGGTCGTTATATATACATTCTAACCATTCTCTTGGTACTACTGTAGTTAACTATAAGTGGTCGTTATGTATACATTCTAACCATTATCTTGGTACTGCTGTAGTTTACTATAAGTGGTCGTTATATACACAATCTAACCAGTCTCTTGGTACTACTATGGTTTACTATAAGTGGTCGTTATATACACAATCTAACCATTCTCTTGGTACTACTATAGTTTATTATACGTGATCGTTATATACACAATCTAACCATTTTCTTGGTACTACTGTAGTTTACTATAAGTGGTCGTTATATATACATTCTAACCATTATCTTGGTACTACTGTAGTTTACTATAAGTGGTCGTTATATACACAATCTAACCATTATCTTGGTACTACTATATTTTACTATAAGTGGTCGTTATATACACATTCTACCCATTCTCTTGGTACTACTGTAGTTTATTATAAGTGGTCGTTGTATACACACTCTAACAATTCTCTTGGTACTACTATAGTTTACTATAAGTGGTCGTTGTATACACATTCTAACCATTCTCTTGGTACTATTGTAGTTTACTATAAGCGATCGTGTTATACACATTCTAACCATTCTCTTGGTACTACTGTAGTTTACTATAAGTGGTCGTTATATACACAATCTAACCATTCTCTTGGTACTACTGTAGTTTACTATAAGTGGTCGTTATATATACATTCTAACCATTATCTTGGTACTACTGTAGTTTACTATAAGTGATTGTTATATACACATTCTAACCATTCTGTTGGTACTACTGTACTGTATTATAAGTGATCGTTATATACACAATCTAACCATTCTCTTGGTACTACTATAGTTTACTATAAGTGGTCGTTGTATACACATTCTAACCATTCTCTTGGTACTACTGTATAAGTGGTCGTTATATACACATTCTAACTATTCCTTTGGCACTACTGTAGTTTACAATAAGTGGTCGTTGTATACAAATTCTAACCATTCTCTTGGTACTACTGTAGTTTACTATAAGTGGTCGTTATATACACATTCTAACCATTCTCTTGGTACTACTGTAATTTACTATAAGTGGTCGTTATATACACATTCTAACCATTCTCTTGGTACTACTGTATAAGTGGTCTTTATATACACATTCTAACCATTCTCTTGGTACTACTGTAGTTTACTATAAGTGGTCGTTATATACACAATCTAACCATTCTATTGGTAATACTGTAGTTTACTATAAGTGGTCGTTGTATACATATTCTAACCATTCTCCTGCTACTACTGTTGTTTATTATAAGTGGTCGTTGTATACAGTTTCCTACCCTTCTCATTCTAATCTTGGAACGTATTGACTGGTATTTGCAAACAGATTGGATCCAGATGAGATGCCGAGTAACTCGGCGTAATATCACTCGGTAATTAGTTTCTTAAACGAGTGAACGAATCGGAAGTCAGTGAATATTTCAACAAATCAAAAACTCAACGGACATTTTTTTCTAAAGATGAAAAGTATAAGCACAAACTAAATCAGTTACAGTAAAACCTCTCTATAACGGCCACTAAATTACATAAATTATTTTTTGTTTAAAGCAAGGTGAAAGTAAAACAGAACGCTCCTATAGGAGCGTACTGTTTTACTTTCACCTCGCTTTAAACAGTCACCTGCCTTAAATACCAACTAATCAACACAATTTAGTGGCCGTTGTAGAGAGGTTTCACTGTACATGTATATGAAAGTGTTCATGTAGCTAGCAGCTCAGTCCGATCAAAATCTGCTTGTTTGCGTTTGAAACTATTATCGACCTGATTCTACAGATTCTTCTAATATTGTGCATATGTCATTACGAAATAATCAGCTAATTAATGTTTATGAGTTCATTATTTGCATATCAATATGGGAAGAAATGAAGCCGGCATTTTATTACTCTAATGCATGTACATGTATCGAACCAGTCCTTACGTCAATCAATGATTTTCGTTCTATCGATTATGGCAGGTTTGAGACAACAGATACAATACTCATATTGACACTGACTAGAATAATTACGAGAATGTTTCTGCATAAGGTGTAGACCTGTTTAAAATATTATACAGTAAAATATTATATATTAAAATCTCTCTAAAGCTCTCTTTTAGTAAAGAAGAATGTAATTAGCTGACTGCTTCATACAGGTTGAAAGTCGTTCAGAAAGCTTTCTGCATGACTTTCAACCTGCATTAAGCTACCGCCTGTCTAACAGATCCGCAGTAATACTAACATAAACTTCCGGTTTAGAGAGGTTTTGCTGCATACTGAATTAATTGATATGGATGTATCCTGTCGGCTATTTTGGATTCTAGGCAAGAATAGCAAGCCTTCTAATTATCACATTTACTGGTACATCTAACATGCTAAATCACAATTCGTAAGATTTGAAAGCTGAATAGAGGGCACTGACCTAGAATACATGCAAGGCTTTACTCCATAAGTACACATCTTAACGTCTTTGCAAACAAAGTAGACCCAGATTAGACGGTCTATGTAGGAAACTTCTGATTAGCGTCTACTCTGTTTACTTATGGAATAGTATAGTTCTGACTATACACATATGCTATGACACTCATTTTCTGTGCTCGTATGCCATTGTAAAAAATATAATCTAATTAATATTCATAATATCATTATTTCTGACATGCATATTCATGGAGTAATATGTTGTTATATTTCCCCGTAATATGCGTTTGAAGATGACAATAAATATCGGTAAAATAGTTACATTTGCACATCAGTTTATTTTTGATTATTCAGCATTTAACAGTCTGGGACATTTCAGTGTATCTTTAATTTACACAAATGCATCATTATAAATACCCATTCTGTATCTTTTAAATTGCATACATGAACAAGAAATGCGATCATGTAATGTTGAGATCTGTGTTAAATTTTAGGAAATTACACATTTCAAAGTGTTTGACACAAGCATCTGCTTAAATGGAGGATACCTGAACCAGACAAATGTATACCGAAACGTGTAATAGGTTAATAAATAAAATGAAATGAAATTATTATTATTATTATTATTATTATCATTATTATTATTATTATTATTTATTTATTTATTTATTTATTATTATTATTATTATTATGACAATGATGATGATAATGATGATGTTGATGATGATGATGATGATGATGATGATGATGATGGTCATATCGAAGATCATGTCATTGATGATATTGTTTATTATGATATTTAATAGACGACTATGATAGTGCATGTAACAGATGACGCTCTTCCTTCTTCCATCGTATCTTTGTAAAACCATATCTTCTTCATGCATTCTGTTCTGCACGTACACGTATCTATGTTTAACCCTTCTCTTGGCATGTCTGACGTTCTTAAACACACACTCGATATTTCTTAATCATTATAAATTATACTACTTGAAACACAAGCGCAAACTTACATTTTCTTTGAACAATAACATCAGGGTCCATGCTTATAAAGCTTTTAGTTGAGTCTGAGTTTCGTTCTCAAGCTTTTGATTGGTCAGATTTGAGTTCTCAAGCTTTTGATTGGTCAGATTTGAGCCTTTGGCTCAAATCTGACCAATCAAAACCTTGAGAACGATCTCAGGCTCAACTAAAAGCTTTATAAGCATGGACCCTGAGTTGGTTAACTCTTATCTCCTGAATTAATGCACAATAGAACCTGTCTTAAGCGACCTAATATTGATTCGACACATGCGTCTTTTATAACAGTTGATTACTTACTGCAGGTCAAACGTAATGTAGAAACTCATATAGGAGCGTTTTTCATTACTTGTGACCTGTATTAAGCGTGAAGGATGTTTAACTCTTCGCCGACATAGCCGTATCCGTGAGTACTTCTGCAAACAGTTTTGATCCTGATGAGATGCTGAATGACCTTGCGTCTCCCATTGATCAAAATTATTTGACAATCTGACATTGAATTTGAACAGAAATTGAAGAATGCTTTACTTTGAAATTTGCGGCAGACGACAATAACTAGCAGATACAATTGGCACCGAACTGGTTAAGGAGCCATCGGTTTATATAGATATGCTTTCAGTTCTTTTGTAAAACGAGCATGATAGAACAGAACCTGCATTCAAATCTGCTTTTAACTATTGTTTATGCCCCTAGCTGATGTGAATTGTTGTACTACAAACAGCTGATGACTGTCTAACTGATCAGACCAATACAGGTGTGGTTCTACCATTGTTGTATCATTCCGAAAACACGCATTTTACTGGTGATGCTATTCAGAATTACATACAATAGATAGTAAATTCGATCACTCCAATAAGAATCATTATCGCTCTGAACCTGTCGGCGGATCCATGATTACATTTGCATACAATTTGGATCGGGATGAAACGCCGAATTACTCGGCTTCTCATCGGGTTGTAAATTGCTTGACGCCCTGGTTACATTTTGGTAGGCAAACTGATTATAGCTTAAAATTTGAAAGTGCAATTAGTGAAAACCCTGTGTAAGAGTGATGTGTTCAGCAAGCTAAATATTAAAGACAGACGGCAGCTTAATGTAGTGAGATAGTTAGGAAGTTCTTCCGTGACTCGTGTGCATGACTCTCTCGCTGCATTAGACATTCCCTGGAATGGGAACCCCACTGTCAATTAATGTGTACTTTGACATGTCCAGACTGTAACTTTGTCATGTATAAGTAACTAGAAATGGGCCAGCTATATGAAGATGTGCTTGCTGCACACGATACCCATCTCCCTATCTTCTAGTTCAAGCTCATACTTATAGGTCAGACATTTGATCCGGCATATATGCAGTTAACCCTTCGTTTGCTGAATGTTAAAATAATTTCCTCCTTCTTTACCCATGCCCTGTTGTATAATTACATATATCTTCTCTGTGTGCAAGTATTTCGCTGTGCAATCACTGTGGTGTGCACTGGTTGCACAATCAACTTGTAAATAGTGCAGGAGCTGTCTCATCTGGGTATTCACTATTTAAAGGTAGGTATATTGACGTGAGTAGGAAGCGAATGGTTAATATTTTCCTTCATATATTAAATCTCGCTTCAAGCCTTTACTGTGTTTACAAAACTCAGACCACTCCTGTGACAGTGGTTTACTGTACTCTCCCAGCAATGTCAAATTTAAGCAAATACTATTTTAGTTCTAATTTAGGGTTCATGGGGATTCCAGATTAATATATTGCCTGTTTAAAGCGTATTTGATGCATTTGCAGAATAAAGTATACCCAGACCAGACAACTCCTGAAGAAGTTGTCAAATCAGAATTCATATGATTACGAATAACTATCTGTTTTGTATATAATTATGGGAAAGGTCGTTTTAAAGATTAAGCTAAGTTATTTCATACAGTTACTATGCACATTCACCAGGTAAAGCGACATATCTATCCTAACGCAACGTGTGTATATCTATTAACCATTTCGCTGCCAAACTCTGTCGTCTGCTAACTTTGTCGTCAGCTATAAAAAAAAAAAATTATTTTCTTCATTTTTGTTTCAAAAACATAGTAATAGTAACAAACAGTTTGGATCATGATGAGACGGCGAGTTACTCGGCGTCTCATCTGGATCCAAGCTGTTTGCATAGGTAATAACATATCCGGCATTGGCAGCGAAAGGGTTAATCATTTCATTGCTGAACTGCCTATTGGACAATTCCAAGATTAAAACATATTAAGCTAATCGTAAATATTCCTCAAATGTATAAGGACAAATATGTGACGACAAACAGTGCATAACCAGATGAGAGGGTTCCTCTAGGATCCCTCTCATATGGGTCTACATTGTTTGCAAATGAGTAGTAGTGACTCGTTTCCCTTACGGAAAGGGTTAAGCATATCAAGAATCATTGAGAGCCATTTAAGGTGCGAATTGAAGTTTTAATCAATGTTAAACTCTAAAATTAATTTTCTATATCAGCAATGAATATCTAATTTGTCTTAATAAAATGGACCTTAAATTCGTCATCTGGCCTTACCACTCGAGGATCAACTGTTGAACATGACATTCAGTTTTATGACTTCACCCAGCTAAATTCGTTAATCTTCTGTACATAACATTTATGCAAACAATATAAATGAGAGAAAGAAAATAAAAAGCTATCTTTTTTCTGATTTAAAAAGCTGGTTAAAATTATTCCACGTTTTAAATATATGAATTTCGGCTGGTCCAAAGGTTAAACTCGGATTAAGATAAGATTTTCGTCTTTTATGTACATAGTTACCTTCAAAGGTCTGTTGATAGGTTTGTTCGGTAGAAGCTTTCAGTGGACAAGACAGGGCGTTAACCGTTCTATATCTAACCTATTGATCCTTATCCGGTCGTAAAATAAATAGTAAAATCTCGACTATTCGAACACTCAAATACATTTCATTATATACCTTTAAGGCATGTGGCAGCTTAATGCAGATGAAAGGCACGCAGAAAGCTCCTAGATTAGCTTTCTGTGTACATTTTACCCTATATTAACGCCTTTTCCTCGTATAAACGCCTTTTACGCATCAGCAAACAGAGTAGACCAAGAACATGGCCTGCTCTGTTTGTTAATGGAATTTGGTAGATCTGTTTCTCTAGCTTCTAAAATCGTGCACCTTCCACATTTCATTATGAGTATTTTGTTCATTAATATTCAGTAAGTATTTAAAATTAGAATGACATAGAACTGGGAAAAGGTTAAGCAGCCACCTGCCTAAAAGGGTTTAACCCTTCGCTTGCTATTCACGTCAATATACGTACCTGTAAATAGTGAAGACCCAGATGAGACAGCTCCTGCAGGAGCTGTCTCATCTGGGTCTGCACTATTTACAAGTTGATTATGCAACCAGTGCACTCCACAGCAGTGATTGCACAGCGAAATACTTGTACACAGGGAGATATGTGTAATTATACAACAGGACACGGGTAAAGAAGGAGAAATGTGTTTTAAAATTCAGTAAAAGAATGGTTATATTATTCTATATCAAAATTATCGATATATTACTGTATATGTCTTCTCAGCTACTAGTCTTCTTCGTGTATTATTTATATTTGATTCGTTTTGAACTCCTTTCACGCTTTGCACAGGTAATTACGGTGTCGCCGCTAGTGTGCAGCGAGCTCAGGCTGCAATGGATTAAACCATACAATGTAACTCCATGGATATCCATGCAATAAATTATGATATCTTGAATATTAATTAGATTATTTCTATAATGATAAATAAACAACACAGGAAAAGTTTGTGCAGGCAGAAACTGTAGAAACATCTGTATTATATACTTTAAAAAAACAGAGCAGACCCTGATTAGGATCACTATGTTTACAAAGGCGTAGAAAGGCATATTTATTGAGCAAAGGATGGTGGATACTCACCGGATGTAAATAGCCGGGAATCCTCGATTAAATATGCGTTTGATCTGTTTGCACACTGTAGGAAGGTGGCTGCGTAATGTAGCATACCGTAAAAGTCACACAGAAAGCTCCTAGACTTTCATCCTGCATTAAGCTTCCACATGTGTTAACGATCAATAATGGTACGTAGTTGAGTCTTCGAACAATCGAGTTTTCACTGTATTCGTTATAAAAAATATGCATAAAGCGTTCTAAAAGTTACCCCCTTTATTGAATGAATATCCAGGCAAGAAATAATAACATCATGAATATTAATTAACGCATTCAGCATAATGGCACTATGAATAAAATATTGGGGTTTTTTATGACACAAACAGTAGAATAAGATCTATATTATATCATAGGCAAACAGGATATACCTTGATCAGGCGATTCTTACAGGATTCTACTCTGCAAAGATGCCAAAGATTATCTTATGAGGAAATGATTTAACTCTTCCTGATAATTCGTTCAAATCCGACGTAAATTAAATGCCAGTTGTATTGGAAAACATAGGTGACACATGGAGCAATCGTACACTATGATCTGACTACAAATCATAAAAAATGTAGTGCAGAAAACAACTCTAAACCGAATTTCTAGTAGAAAAGAATTTAGATACTTTTAGGCAGGTGGCTGCTTATTGCAGGGTGAAAGTCATGCAGAAAACTCCTAGAGGAGCTTTCTCCGTGACATTCATCCTGCATTAAGTTGCCACCTGCTTCCAATGCCGTTATTTATACTTGATGGAATGTCCGCTTTAGAGGGATAACAGGCGCATGTATTGATTTTGTCTAAATGGCCATTTAAAAGGAACTCAACAGTTAAAAGATACTGGACGAAAGTTATACACAAAGATAATAGATTAGGTCTTTAGTAGTAAATGCCTGCCAGATATGGGACGAGAACAACGGACGACTCTCGTTCCGTATTTAGCAGGCATTTACTTACAAAGACTCGACTGAGTATACTATAGAACCTGTCCTAATACGTCATTCATTTATTGAACATAGGAGTATTATAAAGCAGGCGGTGGCTTAATTCAGGGCAAAAGTAATGCAGAAAGCTCCTATATGAGCTTCCTTATTAACTTTACCTGCTTTAAGCTACCACCTGCCTTAGATACCTATAATTATACCTTGTGTGATGACTGCCGAAGAGAGGTGCTGCTGTATACTAACTAGTCGCATCACAGCGGGTTCTTTTGTATGTACAGTACATCCTCTCTATAACGGCCACTAAATTGTGTTAATTAGTTGATATTTAGGGCAGGTGGTTGCTTAAAGTAAGGTGAAAGTAAAACAGAACGCTCCCATAGGAGCGTTCTGTTTTACTTTCACCTTGCTTTAAGTAGCCACTTGCCTTTAACACAAAATACTTAATGTAATTCAGTGGCCGTTATAAAGATGATTTACTGTATATAAATGTATAAGGAAGTGTTATAAGTAAATGGTTATCAGTCAGTATCGCTCTGGTGTCTGCTCTTTGGTCTGTGAGCCTATTACTCCCGATTTCTGTCAGCACTTGTGTACTTTACCTTCGCTTTTCCCATCTTTGATATTGTTTAAATACATATACATATGAAAAGAACTTAGCAAATCTATTTAATGAATTTTATCCAGGACACACATACACATATTAAACCATTACTATTTCCGCAAAATGTTCTTTTATAATGTTTAAGGTTTTGTGATAATATACAAACATGTATCAATGTATTTCTATTGGCTATAAATTCAAGCGCATAAAAATGTAATGCAGTTTACAATATCGGCATAGGCCAGAATTTCCACACTTGAAGTTTTGCCCGAGATACACGAATTAAACAGTCGATTATTGATATGTACTTAATTATAAAGTCTTTCATTTTGTAATCAAATCCGATGTTGTGTTAGTACTGTCTAACACGATTATGCGTTATGTGAATAATTATAATTTAGTGAGTAATTTTGCCACATCAAACTCTCATTCTTTTATTGCTTGTGTGTCTATTTTCGAGCCCTTTAACCCTGTACCCATCTTATACACCTTTGCAAATAGAGTAGACCCAGGTCAGACGACTCCTATATAGGAGCCGTCTAATCAGGGTCTGCTCTGTTTGCTTATGATAGGATATATATATGATTCTACAGTTTCCATCTTGGCAAAACATCTTGTCTCCTTATGAATGTATAACAAATAAATCTAATAAATATTCATGACGTCATTATTTCGTAGATGAATACTTATAGAGTAAAGGGTTAATCCATCTCAACTGCAGTAGATTATGTACCACAATATATGAGCAACCTAGCCTATTCACGTTAACCCTTTCGCTGCCAAACTCTATCGTCTGCTAACTTTGTCGTCTGCTACAAATTTTCATTCTTTTGATTTTCTTCATTTTTGTTTCAAAAACATAGTAACAGTAACAAACAGTTTGGATCCTGATGAGACGCCGAGTTACTCGGCGTCTCATCTGGATCCAAACTGTTTGCATAGGTAATCACAGATCCGGCATTGGCAGCGAAAGGGTTAAGCCTGCTAAGGAAACTGTTTTTTCACAAAATATAATTCACTAACTTTCAAAAAATCCAGCAATAATCAAAATACAATCAGGATGTCAAACAGTTTGGATCCTGATGAGACGCCGAGTTACTCGGCGTCTCATCTGCATCCAAGCTGTTTGCAAAGGCAATCATGTATCCGCCTATAGCAGGCTAAAGGATAATTCTTTTCCCGTCGTCTCATCAGGATCCAAGCTATTGTACACTAATTCAATAGGTACGTAAAATATTTATCGAATCGGAAATAGGTACATGTAAATATAGTACAGGAGATCAACTTTTGATAAGATATCATTCCTTAACCGTCATCTCGCTGCTTAGACATGTCCACTCAAATTTGAATGCAACTTTTGACAACTCAGATTCGATAAAACTTTTAAAACGTTTTACCAGCTGCCAAACAGCTTTGATCCTGGTGAGACGCTGAGTTACTCGGCGTCTCATCTGGATTCAAACTGTTTGTAAATGCGACAGAGGCCGCCATTAGCACGACAATGGCATTAAACGGGAAAATGTTTTATCCTGGATAAGGGATCCTGTCTCAGTAAGTATGTACCTATGTTTAAGTAAGCTAACCTCTGATCTTTTAGTCCTAATGTTTGATCCGCCTGCCCATCCTTGTAATTATTTACGAACTTGTTCGTATAGCCCATTTTTATTTAATGCATCTGTACCTTAGCCTAGACCTTTTTTGGTCTATCTAACCCTTGCAGTGGGGGACACGAGTCACTAACACCCTTTGCAAACTGTGTAGACCCAGATGAGAAGGCTCCCAGAGGAGCTCTATCATCAGGGTTTGCACTGTTTGTTATGTCCGTAAATATATACCATAAACTTGACCTGTTTGAAATGTGGAATAGTCCATTTGAATATTCAGAGTTGTAAGGGTTAAGTGGGTTATTATTTCCCCTGATGAATGATGGTAACGAGTACAAGCAATGATGGTAACGAGTACAAGCAGTGTAGACCCTCAGTCTGTGTAAAGGAACCCTCTGATTATGGTCTACCCTGTTTGTCATACAAAATCCTTCAGCAAAGGTAAGCATTTCATACTGAATTGACCATACAGTAAAACATCTCTATAACGGCAACTAAATTATGTTAATTAGTTGGTATTTATTGCGGGTGGTTGCTTAAAGCAAGGTGAAAGTAAAACAGAACGCTCCTATAGGAGCGTTCGGTTTTACTTTCACCTTGCTTTAAGCAGCCACCTGCATATGACATAATATACTTGATGAATTTTAATGGCCATTATAGAGAAGTTTTACTGTATATTTAAGCACTGACTGTCTCATCGATTTTGAATTCTTATGAACTTTGATACTCAATAGTAAGCGCATGGGTGTTATAAAGCTCTTAACCCTTTCCCTGTTTTATGTTTATTCCAAAGTTCAATACCTATTGAATATTCATAAACAAAATAGTTATAAAGAAATATGAAAACTGGAACATTGTAGACATTTTAGAAAGCAAAGAAACAGATCTATCAAATTCTATTAGCAAACAGAGTAGACCCAGATCAGACGTCTGATCTGGGTCTACTCTGTTTGCAAATGCGTGAAAACACGTTTATATGAGGGAAAGGGTTAATACAGACATTGAACAGCTCACGTCTAAACAAATTTTATGTCTACAATGACTTTCAATCATAGTCGATTCAAGCAGTTCGAACATGTCTCGTGCGTTATTACATTGTACCCGGTGGTTATTTATGATGATACTTGTACTATCAATATCCTCAAATATTAACACCCTGGATCAGCCTACCAGGTCAATATTACAACCATGGCGTGAGTCAAGGCGCTCACATATCACATCCCAGTACACCTGAACCTGCCTATAGCGAAAGCGACCGTACACTGAATAAATGCGTAGGTCCATAAGAGCAGGTGGTTGCTTAACCCTTTTCCTGTTCTATGTTGTTTTTTCCCAAATTTCAGTACCTACATCTGAATAATTATTCATGGACACAATATTTATAATGAAATATGGAAGGTGGAACATTATAGCCATTTCAGAAAGTAAAGACGAAACTATCAAATTCCATTAGCAGACAGAGCAGACCCTGATCAGACGGCTCCTACAGGAGCCGTCTGATTTGGGTCTACTGTGTTTGCAGATGCGTGAAAACATGTTTATACGAGGGAAAGAGTTAATGAAAAACGGTCGTAATACAGAAAAATCCTTTCATTAAACTATCATCTGTATTATCATAGTTAGTTATGGGAGTTCGTTTTAGACATGATTATCTGTATTCCATACCTATACCGCTAATGCTGGCATATCTCGCATGGAAAACAGTTTGTATCCAGGCCAGAGACTGTCACCGCTGTCTATTTTCTTTTCCAATTGCCCAATTATTCATAAAGGAACCTGGTGTCCTTTACTCTTTACTGCCAAATATTCTCGTCTGCAAATTATGTTGTCTGCTGCATTTTTCATTGTTTAACACTCTATTCCAAATATACGACTTTCTACGCCTCTGCAAACAGAGTAGATCCAGATCGGACGACTACTAATCAGAGTCCGCTCTTTTTGTTTATGCTGCCATGAAACAACTTCCCCTGGCTGTGTGCTATTATAGCAAATTAATCTAATTAGATTTCATGATGTCATTACATCTTACATGAATATTCATGAAAAAATGGGTTAATTGTCGTCTCTCATAATCGCAGTAACAAATACTTCGGGACATTTTGGAACATGGGTCAAAACTGGTTGCAGTAGTAAGCATAGCTTGCTTCTCTCTTGACAACGGAAGGGCTACATATTTATTTCTCTTCATAGGGAGATAAGAGGATGTCTTTTTATCGGAGTGAATGGGCCATTTACACATTGTATTTGATATATTGTTTCCATATTTATTAGCTAAGCAATGAGAGGAGTATTTGAAATGGAATGTTGAACTCATCCAGAGTGTACACAGTCCATGTTGCATTCCCCCTCGGAATGGAAGGTCGTCGGCTCGATACCCAGTTACAGTCAATAGTAATTGAAATGACTGCTAAACTGAATACTATTAGTACCCAATACAGTAAAACCTCTCTATAACGACTACTAAATTGTGTTATTTAGTAGGTGTTTAGGCAGGTGGTTGCTTAAAACAAGATGAAAGTAAAACAGAACGCTCCTATAGGAGCGTTCTGTTTTACTTTCACCTTGCTTTAAGCATCAACCTGCCTTTAACACAAAATACTAACAATTTAGTGGTCGTTATAGAGAGGTTTTACTTTATTTAAACTTAGAGTGTTATAACCGAGTATATAGAGGATTTGTAAGATGTGTAGACCCAGACGACTGGGCTCATTTAAGAAAGAAGGGGCCAGTTTTAATTATTCAGCTCGACAAAGTTAACAAATATATGCTTAGCCCTCAGGATAAGGGGCACTACCAGTATTTACCGGTGTCAGGATAATGTTCCTGTTATGGGTATCAAACTCCTATGGGGTATTTCAGCGCTTTACGCCCAGCCAGTTAATCATGTACCCAATTGAATATCCTTGAAAGATATAGTGAGTGCAGTACAGTAAAACCCCTCTAAACCGGCAGTAAAAATTAGTATAAATATCGGTCTTGGAGACCTGTGGCAGCTTAACCCTTTCACTGCAAAACTCTGTCGTCTGCTAACTTTGTCGTCTGCTACAAATTTTCATTCTTTTGATTTTCTTCATGTTTGTTTCAAAAACATAGTAACAATAACAAATAGTTTGGATCCTGATGAGACGCCGAGTTACTCGGCGTCTCATCTGGATCCAAACTGTTTGCATAGGTAATCACAGATCCGGCATTGGCAGCGAAAGAGTAAATACAGGATGAAATATTTGCATGCAGAAAGCTCCTAGAGGATCTTTCTGCATGACTTTCACATTGCATTAAGTAGTCACCTGTCTACAATTATCTAAACTATTCTCTACTTGCGGTTTTACTGTAGTTCTAATTGGCTGTTCATTTATGTTTGCAAACGAGCCATAAGTATAGAGATCATAAACACTGAACGATGTTATTTATGCAGCAAAGTACACACGCTCTGTGTCTAAATATGGCAAAATACGTTCGTCAAACTGCGAAATGAACAAAATTAATCAAACTTATATGTTAACCTTCGTCTCAGCATTTTAGTTCGAATGCTGATATCATACAAGGAGGATTTGTGGTAAGCTTTAACTCTCATTTAGACCAAGTATCACGTAGGATATTGGCCAATATTTTAATCATTTCATGATTCAATCTAACGAATGTATTTAATCTGCTCAGCACCAGATAAAGTTAGTTTGCTAAGATTACCATCTGCCAAGATTACCGTCTGCCAAGATTATCGCCTGTTAAGATTATCGTCTGCCAAGATTACCGACTATTTCAGGTTTCAAAGTGACGTTTCTTCAGTTTCTTACATACATTCTTGAATAGCTCTGATAATTATAATATTTCGACCACTAAAGGCACTAACAATGGTTCTCTTTGATTTTATGGCTGAATGCATGTAACAAAAATGTAACGTGTATTTTGACATGATAATCTTTGAAAAGGGCCCGTAGTGGTCGAACTATTAGATCAGAGCTATTCAAGTATTTATGTATCATATTGATTCCATTTTTGAAATATATTCTTCATTGTGTTTAATTTCTTTACAATCATATGATCAGTGTCAAACAATTTGGATCCTTGAAAGGGGCCGAGTGACTCGGTGTCTCATCTGGATCCAAACTGTTTGCAAATGTCATCACGGATTATCCTATGCCGGTGACATAATTAACCCTTCGCTTGCTATTCATGTCAATATACCTACCTGTAAATAGTGAAGACCCAGATGAGACAGCTCCTGCAGGTCTGCACTATTTACAATATTTTCTGAAAATGGGTGATCCCTCGAAAGCAAAAGTAGAAATGCAAAAAGAGAAAATTGCAGACTCGGTTTTATTGAGTCTGTTCATGAGTAGTAATTAAAAGTGCAACACTACTCACGCCCCCTAGGACCGGCTTAAGCAGTATTCAATTTTCAAAACTAATAACATGAAAACTAATGATCCCGAAGGACCAGTAAGATATAACAACACTGAGAATGAAGTACGGGGCGACTTTTTACGGCCACGATTGTGCAACCAGTGCACTCCACATCAGTGATTGCACAGCGAACTACTTGTACACAGTGCAGATATATGTAATTATACAACAGGGCATGGGTAAAGAAGGGGAAATGTGTTTTAAAATTCAGCAACAGAAGGGTTAACATTTTTTTCCCTGATAAAACGCTTTATTGTTTCGTCAGATCAGGTCCTTCTGTGTCCCCTTATGAACATATATAGAATTGATTCTATATATAGCTTCTACCATGGCCACAATAGTCATGTGTTCTATTACCATCATGAAGAATAGATATATAAGTATTATGTTAATATTTCTTGCATGAATATTCATTAGGGAAGGTGATAACATTCCTCACATATACAGTTGAACTTCGATATATCTAACTCGGATAACTCGAACATCGAGCAAATTCGACCTAAAAGTTCGGTCCTTCCAAAACTTACAATACTGAATTGTTCTAAAATGTATTACTACACATATCTAGAAACACATGTGACAGCTTAATGCAAGTCGAAAAGAATTTTGAAAACTCTTACAGGAGCTTTCAGCATTGTTTTAGACCTACATTAAGCTGTGAACTTGAGAAACTGGCCAGGTTATGAATCGGTTGACTCGAACCTCTATTATCTCGAACTAATTGGTATGGTCTCTTGACGTTCGGGATATCGAAGTTCAACTGTACCAGGGTGCTTGGTACAATAAGACACTTACATGTAACCCCTTGAATATGGGACACAAATACTTGCAATAAAGAATGAATACATGGACCGTGTTTCGTTCAATATCCTCCAGCAGATTTAAGTAGTTCCTAGTGACTGCAGTCTAAAGTTAATCCTTTCGCTGCCAAACTCTGTCGTCTGCTAACTTTGTCGTCTGCTACAAAGTTTCATTCTTTTGATTTTCTTCATTTTTGTTTCAAAAACATAGTAACAGTAACAAACATTTTGGATCCTGATGAGACGCCGAGTTACTCGGCGTCTCATCTGGATCCAAACTGTTTGCATAGGTAATCACAGATCCGGCATTGACAGCGAAAGGGTTAAACATTGATTGGGCCATTTCATTTTGAATATTCGACATTCAAAATGATTATTTGATAGAATATGGTGTGCCTAAGAATAAAGAAAATGGTTGTACCTTTGTGTTTTTACTAAAGCTAAAAGCAAATTTGTTTAACATTTTACTCAATGAATATTTATGTAAGAACTCTTGGCACGATGGGTATGTATTAGTTTATTTTTATAATGACACATGAACAGCAGGTTGGGTAAAAACGAAATCTGTAGAATCATATAATATTATTTCAAAAACAAACAGAGCAAACCCTGGTCAGACAGCTCCTTAACAGGGTCTATTCTGTTTGCAAAGGCGTAATACGGCGTATATACGAGTATATGAAATAAAGGTCCACATGTAAAGGACACATTCATTACTAACATTCTAAAATACTGACCACACTTACTCACAACTTGTTCTATTACTATTGTCCCTTCCTGAAACGAAATGTTTAGTTTAAATAAAACTCAATTTATCACTTTGTAATTTATGATGCCACTTGTAATAGAAATATCTATCAAATATGAACACCCTTGGCAAATCTAGTGTGTTGGTACATGTAAGCCCCGAATGATTAATGTGACAACGCCTCTCCTTCAGTCAGTCAACAGTAAAATTTATTATTTAATATACATGTATGCAACTGTTCATAAAATATAAGACTGGTCTTAGACTTTACAAACAGATGCATAAAACTGCAACGGTTGTTGTTGACGATATCACTATGTACGGAAGTGTTAAAAAAAGCTTGTGTCCATAATTCTAGCCAGACACTTCATTGAAGCCCTCCCATAGGGATAGGAAACTGTGGCAATTTTAATTAACAATACGATATTTTATTTTAACATAACCAATATTATATAGAGTAGTAATAATAAAAAATACTGTACTTTTTAGGCCTCTATTATTTTATAAAAATAACACACTACCAACATCATAATTTTTTATAGGCATCACTCAAATTTATGAAAATTGAATACTGCTTAAGCCGGTGCTATGGGGCGTGAGTTGTGTTGCACTTGAATTACTACTCATGAACAGATTCAATAAAACCGAGTCTGCAATTTTCTCTTTTTGCATTTCTACTTTTGCTTTCGAAGGATCACCCATTTTCAGAATATATGTACTTCACAACAGCAGGTGTTAAGTGCTTGTGTGGCGGCCGTAAAAAGTCGCCCCGTACTTCATTCTCAGTGTTGACATATTTTCTGGTCCTTCGGGGTCATTAGTTTTGATGTTATTAGTTTTGAAAATTGAATACTGTTTAATCCGGTGCTGGGGGCGTGGGTTGTGTTGCACTTTTAATTACTACTCATGAACAGACTCAATAAAACCGAGTTTGCAATTTTCTCTTTTTGCATTTCTACTTTTGCTTTCGAGGGATCACCCATTTTCAGAATATGTGTTCTATGTTTGGTAACAACTGTCTGCATGTTGCTACCATATATTCAGGCATTATTTCTCTTCCGTGCCATATTCCATCCTCATGTCTAGTATACAGTGGTAAATACGCTATTCCTACCCACTTAACGCGTTTCTTGCGCGTTACCTAACCGTTCGTTACCCGTTTCTTAGCCGTTTCGTTAAACGGGTTTCTAACCGTTTGTTTATGCGTATCTTAACGCGTTTCCTAAACGTTTAAGTGCCCGGATGAAAGGGGAGAAATCATGGACGAAAGGGGGGTAATCCTTGATATGGCCTTTCTTTAAAATGGGAGACATTCTCATTTACCTGTTGGACACTCCTGATATGTAAAATTAAGATTAACCCTTTCGCTGCCAAACTCTGTCGTCTTCTAACTTTGTCGTCTGCTACAAATTTTCATTCTTTTGATTTTCTTCATTTTTGTTTCAAAAACATAGTAACAGTAACAGTTTTGATCCCGATGAGATGCCGAGTTACTCGGCGTCTCATCTGGGTCCAAAACCTTTTGCGTCTCATCTGGATCCAAACTGTTTGCAAAGGTAATCACAGATCCGACATTGGCAGCGAAAGGGTTAACAGTATTTAAACTTTTAATTCTCGTTTCATTTCCATAAGATCTAGCTAGATCTAGATCTATATTAAAATATAGATCTACATTTTTATTGCGTTCATCTATGTGTTGTAAAATGTCTTTTTTGCTACTGTACGTACAGTACCGTAGAAGATATAGTAGAAGTATTTTACAATAGATCTAGATCATATCAATCTAAACTATCTTTAAAACTAGAATTTATATTAATCTTAATTGGTCTAAAACGTTTGGATTTAACTTTGTGCTGAGCCATAGATCTACAATTATTCAAAACATAGTTTTCTTGTATTTTGGAGAAGCTAAAAAAACATACTTTTAGATCATTGGGCACATTATTTGGTATTTCTGTTACGTAATAGTTCGCAACTTTGTTGATAAGAAAGCAGTGGTGTGATCACTGTCAAGACCATTGTCCCCTGCTGAGAAAATAGCTAGGGGATTTACTGACCATCTGGCAGCTTTGATCGTATATTTAGGCTGGGTAAATAATAAAGTCTTCAACTAAGACAATTTATTTTCATGCATTCATAACAATTATAGAGTTAGTTTTATTTAAATATTTGAATGCGGGGAACAAAAGTACTGATATTTGAAAGCAGTGTAAACACAGACAATATAGCTACAAAATCAGGGTGTTGATCAGGGTATTCACTAGTATTTTCATAGGCCTAATTAAAATCCTCTAGGAAATATAAGCCTGGTACTAGTGAATGGAATATGATGGGCCATTCAACTTTTAAATTTCGGCACACAAAGTAACAAAATAATAAGAACGTTTTCATAGTTATATGTGAGCATGAAATATGCTTACTGTATTTGTTTAAAACGCTTTAGATCTACCTCATAATGATGAAAACACCTTTGAAAACGTAATAGGTTCAGATCAGATTGCTCGCGTGGAAGCCGTTTGATCTTGGGTCTGCATTATTTGCTTATCCCATTACATACACATGGATTTAACACTCTAACGCCTTTGCAAACAGAGTAAACCTAGACATGAAGGCTCTTGTAGCGGCCGTCGGATCAGGGCCCACTCTGCTTATGAAATTATAAATTAATAGAGTTGACTATATTTTCTACAAATATCAAAAGGCGTGTGCACTTATACCGTTGTTAAATTCAGCAAGATCTAATAAATACTCATGATGTCATTTTTTCTGACAGAAATATTCAAATGGGAAAGGGTTAAGAAATAGAATAGATCTAAATTCTTTAGTAGGTTTCTTCATTCTAGATCTAAATTTGGTGGTTTACTTTGTGACAGTTTTTTTTATCTGAAATGTAGAAACCTACTCAAAAAGAACTAAATATTCAATCCATTTGTTTGATATACAGTGGATATCTGATATTATAGCTTTGTACAAACAAAGAACGGTGGGGTCACACCGGATTGTATCGTGTTCAACCGGAAAAACGCCGGCCCTACACCGTAAATACACCGTGCCAAACCGGAAACTAACCGGGATAGTCCGGGGTCAAACTGGAAGACCCTGCTTCTAAATCGGGGGAACACCGGGGCAACGTCGGGGATTTGGGAATGTACATTTATTTTTTAAGAAATAAGGCCCAGTATCATCCCGGACGTCGGCTATTTCTTCGCCGGGAAGTACCGTGGGGTACCGGGACCAGCACCGTGACAGTTGGAACGGGGCTTAAATGGCAGGTTTTGATTATTTTCAAAAATTAATTATGTACCTGTATAATTGCATTCATAGTGTTTTCCTATTTTTGTATAAAATTTATGTACATTTTCTCTTGTGACAGAGTTTAGAAAATACAATGCTGAGACATCGAAAACAAAGCACTTGTCTAATTCACATGCTTCTCTGTTCATGACAAGATAAACTGATCTGTTTGATTTCAGAGATGAGATGAGATTGACGAGTTTGCTTTTATGAAATCCAGTTTGACATGTTGAATTGATTTGTGTACGCTCGATATGAACCGTAATGCAATTGACCAGTTCTATATATTGTCTTGCAGTTTTTTGACATTCCTGAATTATTCTCAAGAGTATTCTTAAGAGTACAGTATACCCCCTCTAAATGAGAAATTTAGTACAGAATAATTTGGATAGTTTAGGCAGGTGGCTACTAAATGCAGGATGAAAGGCATACAAAAAGCTCCTATTAAGCTGCCACCTGTCTTACATGTAGAAGCTGATATTGATATTAATTTTATTGTCCGGTTCAGAGGGCTTTAAATGTGCAACTACTATGTTCGTTTGAGGAGGACGAATAAGAAAATATAAGACCAACTGAAAGCATTTAACTAATCGCCGTGTTATCTTACATACACAGGAACAGTAGTGTTAATTTCTAGACTTCGCTGCGGCTCATTATCAACTCACAGTTAGCTTGGTTTGACCTAAAACAAAATAGTGAACTCTTCATATGTTATGAGATTTGCAAAAATGCTTTTGTGTGTATTTTGGGTGTTTTACAGTATTTGTATTAGGTTAAAAATATGTTGCGTTTTCTTTCGTCATCTTTAAGTAAATGAGAATTTTGCTGTGAAGAAATCTTATTAACTTTTAGAACTTTTTTCAAAATGAAACGAACTCGGAAAACACAGTCCTGCATGCCCAACGAAAAGCCATGAGAACACATTTATAGACAAATTGCGATTTTTCTCAGGGTTCCTTCTGTTGGCGCTGTTCTTTGACTTACACATTTACTGTTGTTTTCCAAACCCTCTTGGTCGGCTTTGAAAGGTTTAACCTAGTGTGTAGCAGTACTAGGTGACACATCATTTGTTCTATAAGTGTCACAACAGTCGTTGTAAATTGAGTTGCACTTAAGTCAAGTTTATTCCAATCGTTCTTATAATTCAGCGAATTTGTACACTTCCCATACTTTTTCCAAACATGTCTCCCTTTAGATGCAATGAGTATATGTAGTTTAAAAATGTTGCTGTGACTACGAGGATTAAAAATGTACATGTGAATACTGACACACAAAGGCACATGGAAAGCGCGGTACAAAGGGGGTTCCATTTGTTTCCAAACACACCACATAAGTATCAATGTTGGTCTCTGAGACAAATGGAACTCTCTGCATGATTACCACTCTGCAATATGCGACCACCTGCCGAGTAG
This sequence comes from Azorinus chamasolen, assembly GCA_963576725.1. Classification (NCBI taxonomy): domain Eukaryota; kingdom Metazoa; phylum Mollusca; class Bivalvia; order Cardiida; family Solecurtidae; genus Azorinus; species Azorinus chamasolen. Next base: position 14,118,619 of record OY755253.1, read on the forward strand.
ATATCCATCCTTCTTTATCAAAAGTTCATTTTAGACAGACCATAATGTACACGCTACAGTAAGGCCTCTCTATACAGGGCCGTACCCAGATTTTTTTTTTGCTGGGGGGGGGGGGGGCGAATTGGGGTGGGCACGGGAGGGGTGTGCCCTCCCGGTAGTCGATTTTTTTATGGTATACCGCATTGAATGGTGCAATTTCCTGCTATCTGAATCACTCTCTCAAGATATATTATATGTTATAATATAGGAAATCGGCTCCTTTTACACCTGTATTTCAGTGGATAAACTTAAAGCATGATGGATGATCACCAATGTTTCAATGCAGAGACTTCATACAAATTATACTAACACCAAATGTTGTGATCAAGGCTAAAGTCTTTTTGCCATTGACAGGCCCGTACCCAGGTGCTTTAGCGAGTGTCATATTCATAATAGTGAATGAGTTTCATAAGAACAATTTGTAATGAAAACTCGTGTAAGACCTTCTATATAGGAACCGTCGGCATTACCTTTGCCCTGCATTAAGCTACCACCTGCTTTTTAACACTCTCATGTTCAATGGATGAATGGCCGCATAAGACAGGTCCTACTGTATACATAATTTATTTCTCTCAGGAATATCCATGGAGTAAAACAGTAATACTGGGTCTCAAGCTTTTGATTGGTCAGATTTGAGTTCTCAAGCTTTTGATTGGTCAGATTTGAGCCAAAGGCTCAAATCTGACCAATCAAAAGCTTAAGAAAGCTTGAGAACTCAAATCTGACCAATCAAAAGCTTGAGAACGTTCTCAGACTCAACTGAAAGTTTTATAAGCATGGACCCAGATCTACAGTTATATGAAGAATGATCCCACTGTTTGCTAACTACGAGGCCATTTTTCTTATCTTTGCATGCTCTGATAAAACTAACAACCAATGCTCAAGGTATTCATTCACAACTTTTCCAATTTATTAAACCATTTCATCACTTTGGTATCTCAAACATGTGTTATCGGACCCCACACGAAATATGAAATAGTCTTTGTTGAAACCCGTCTGAGATGCCGCAGATACCCATATTACTGAGCGTTAATGTTTGAATGGATGAACGAGGGGATTTGATTTGATGACCTCGGTCTTTTGTGCAGTCCGATACAATATTTGAGGGAGTGAATTAACCCTTTACTCCATGTAATTCATGTTAGAAATAATGGCATCAGGAAAAATAATCAGGTTAATTTTTAAAAAGGAATATCATTATTTTTTTTTTTTACTGAAACAGAAACTGTAAAGTCAGAGTTTTATTATTCCATAAGCAAACCCGTATCAAACGCCTCCTATAGGATCTCGGTCTACTCTGTTTGCAAACGCGTAGATAGGTGTATTTATGGAAGAAAGTGTTAATTTTATATTTGAGAATTTTAGGAAATCGGGGAACTTTAGAGGCAAGAGTAAGTCGGGTATCCCTGAACAGCAAGGGGGAAACATGATAAGGGAATGGGACAAGTAGAGCTGTCGCAGTCCCATAATACCCAATTGCCTGAATAGTACCCAATGAGTTTGTGTATACATGTAGTACATGTAAATAACATCTAAATTTAGCGCGTATATGACGTCGGTGAATCACATCAGGACTATAAGTTATATAGAAATTATCAATTATTTTTTAATTCATCGACGAGTTGGACCAAACAACGCAAGAGAAAATAGAACTGAAACAATATTACTTTTCTTGGTTTAAGCGGACGATTTGCCTGACTGGGATACATGTAGCTGTTTCTTTCGTTCTTTCTGTTCTCCCCAGACACCACCTTTGGCATTCACGACTTGTTTATTGCCATTCTTTTGTTTGCATTCTTTGAGCGCACACGTCATGTGACGATCACGTTACAATAGATCATTTTCAGTACCGATAGGAATTCCCATGGTAAATTCCGTTCACGTCTTTGAAATGAAGCATTTTCCAGCATCGCGATTTGTTTTGAGACCGTCTGTGGACAAACAATCGATGTTTACACTTTTTCACATGGAAAAGCGATGCTAAAATATAATTGGACTTTAATCGAAGTAATGTCGATTTTTACACTTTTAGGTAACCGATCAATTGGCTGACACAAATATATGCGTATATCATCACAATAATTCTAAAGACGATTTGAATATCTAAACACCTACTCCATAGCACTTTATACGTTCAATAAACACCACTGTATATGTACATGTTACTAACGCATGTTCGTGTAACAAATGAAGACAGCATTACTATGTATTCGATACTGTTTTATAATGGCATATTAACACGTGCTTGTTTGTTTGGCCATGTTTGTAAAAAAGTAACATGCTATATGTGTAGCGTCATAAGCAAACAGAGAAGACACTGATCAGACGGTTTCTATATGAACCGTTCTGATATGGGTCTATTCTGTTTGCCAATGAGTTAAAGTGATTTTATATGGAGTATACGATTAACCCTTCGCTTGCTGAATTTTAAAATACATATCTCCTTCTTTACCCATGTCCTGTTGTATAATTACATATATGTTCACTGTGTACAAGTATTTCGCTGTGCAATCACTGCTGTGGAGTGCACTGGTTGCACAATCAACTTGTAAATAGTGCAGACCCTGATGAGACAGCTCCAGCAGGAGCTGTCTCATCTGGGTATTCACTATTTACAGGTAGGTATATTGACGTGAATAGCAATCGAAGGGTTAACCCTTTCCTTCATGTAAACGTGTTTTCATTCACTGTTAACAGAGTAGACCCAGATATTACCAAATACACTCAGAAATTCCCGGCGAAGATTTCTTTTAGATAAACGGTTTTAATCGACGACATGTTTTGCAATTTCGCCGCGTCTAGGTCTCCTGAAGAATATGTCGGATTCAGTCAGAATATATAGCGTATGGCACGTTGTATACGGCGTTTATGTATACCGGATATTACAAATTGAAATTCATGCTAGACCCTGCTTAATTGAAAACAAAATCTTTATAAATCAATTTGCAAAAATCATTCCGATTTCCTATATTTATAACCTGGTCAGGTATTTTTGTTAATAAAACAGTATGGCAGTGTTTTACACTCGGCTGTTTAGAGTTAGACAATCTTAAATGTTTTTTATTACGATTGTCCGATTATACCTCATTATCCACGTCAAATAATTATTATTATGTTACTTTATACTATATGTTACATGTACATTGTACTATATGATACATTGAACTATATGTTACATAATAGCTTATGCTACATTATACTTTATGTTACGTCATAATATATGATACACTATGAATTAAATGTCACATTATACTTAATATTACATTATACATGGTTCATTATACTAAACCTTATATTATATTATATGTTACACTGTGTTACATGATACATGTTATATTATATTATATGTTACATTATACATGTTATAGTATACTATCTGCTGCATTATTCAAAATATTACATTATACTATAGTAGTTATGTTCAAATTATACCAGGTGTTTAACCAAAGTTAAATCCTTCAGACCATACGTAGCAGTACCTCAATTACAATAAGGCCTGCTGAGATTTTGACGTGACCATACCTCGGTTTGCTTGGTCTAGAGTCTTTATCAGTAACTCTTGTACGTTACAAGTAACCAATCATTTATTACATCAGTGCTACGCTGAATTTGACCAAATTTACACCAACTAAAGTGAAACTTCTTGAAACAAATTGTATATAGTTTTCACGTAGAGTCCACATGTATACATTACAATTCATGTTACATAAGACATACAATGGTGATCTAGAGCAGAGAAAGGCCGCTAATATGAATTTCTTATCAAATTCTCCATTGTATGGTTAAGCTAGAGGATAGATTGTTCGGTAAGCTAACTGATTTATCCCTTTGAATGCTTGATTTTCAAAATGACATAATCAGTGAGTGTGTAGCTATACAATCCATTCAGTCTGATAGGCTTAAATTTGCTGAACGGCAAACAATGCAGACCCTGATCAGAGGGCTCCTCTAGGAGCCCTCTGATCTGGGTCTACACTGTTTGAAAATATCAGGTACCGACATTCAAATGGTTAAACATACAATGTCTCCACCCTGTTAAGATAAGGACAGGGGAGTAGCAATTTCGTGAATGAGACCACTAATAGTGTGACTAAAAGAGACGTATTGGATGTAGAAATTAGGATAATAAACGCAGTTTACGTGTCAACTAGGATAATTAAAAAAATACCTAAATTCAGGATTACCAAAACGTATACGTACTTTGGATTTAAACATTTCGTGAGGAGCATAAACTTATTATCAAAAGTGAGTATTATTTTGACGTAAGGTAGTACGAAATAGAAATTATTGTTACCCTACATATGTTCTATATTCATGTAAGTATTAATGGCATCATGAATATTTATTAGCATAATTTATATAATGGTACATGAACACAGGACAGTGTTTACATTGTGAATTATTATGAAGGAAAGGTTTAAAAATATGACACTTTATATTTTACCCCAGAAAATGTGTGACTTTTATACTTTATAATCTTCTTTTCAAACGAATATTAAGGATTTAATCAGTTCAACATTCGTAAATTGGAAATAATCGGAAAAATCAAAATTGAACATCAAGATACAGTAGAACTTGTCTTAGCCCTTCTCTTGCTGAGTTTTAAAATACATTTCTCCTTCTTCACCCATGACCTGTTGTATAATTACATATATCTTCACCGTGTACAAGTATTTCGCTGTGCAATCACTGCTGTGGAGTGCACTGGTTGCACAATCAACTTGTAAATAGTGCAGACCCTGATGAGACAGCTCCTGCAGGAGCTGTCTCATCTGAGTCTTCACTATTTACAGGTAGGTATATTGACGTGAATAGCAAGCGAAGGGTTAATGCAAGTCATTGCTTAATACAGGGTGAAGTAATGCAGAACGCTCATATGGGAGCATTCTTCGTTGCTTTTGGCTTGCATTAAGCTACCAACGGCCTTACGGACCTTTAATTAGACCCCTTTTAATGGTCACTAAGATAGGTTTTACTGCAATGTGAACTTGTATGCAGCTGTAGTGATTTGATTCACATTCACGTTCGGCTTGGATCAGGTTTCGAGTTCGTCGCCACTCATCCAATGGTGTCTCGAATGTCTTAGCAAATCGAAAGCACCTTATAAATGTAGGACATCAGAATCAGAAGTCTGAACAAATATCTTTTTTCAAAACAGGTTAAATATTACAATATTAAGCTAGGACCAGTATCATTTCTCAATTGCTCCTACAGGGTCCGTCTGACTTTTGTCTACTCTGTTTGCAAAGGCATGAAAAGTTGTTTATATAAAGGAAAGGGTTAATTGATAACTGTGTAAAAGATTATTATATTATGAATAGTAAATTGATTGATTTTTCATAACGATGTATTAACAATGGTCCGTACATACAAATATCGAACTCCATATGCAAACAGAGTAGGCTCTGGTCAGATCTGCTCAGATGTGATCTGTTTTATCTTGGCCTTCTGCGATTGTAAATGCATAAATAACCCTTTCCTTCATAAACACCCCTTTTAACACGTTTGCAAACAGAGTAGACCCAGATCAGACGGCTCCTGTCGAAGCCATCTGATCAGGGTCTGCGCTGTATGCTGATGGAATTTGAAAGATCTGTTTCTATAATGTTCCGCCTTCCATATTTTATCATAACTATTTTGTCCATGAATATTCAGTATAGGAATTGAAAATTGGAATAAGCATAGAACAGGGAATGGTTTTTTATTATCCTGTTATGACGTTAGCGTTGCTATTACGTATGTTTTATACAACAGGGCATTGGGAAAGAAAGAGAAATGTCTTTTAAAATTCAGCAAGAGAATGGCTAATTGGCTACTTGTCAATGTTACTTATCCTTTTACTGATAACAGAAATTTGGTTCATTGCAAATAATTTTTAACGCCTTTGTATACAGAGACGACTCAAATCAGTTTTTCAAGCAGTTTAACCCTTTCCCTTATGTAAGCGGAATTTTACGCATCTGGAAACAGAGTAGACCCTTTAGGAGCCGTCTGATAATATTCTGCCCTGTTTGCTTATGGTGTAATACAGATCTGATTCTACAGCTTCTGTCTGAGCCAAACTACTATGTGTTCATATTCTAGTATAATAAATAATCTTATTAATATTCATGACGTCTTTATTTCTTACATGAATATTCAACAGGGAAAGGGTTAAAGGGCTACTGACCGAGTGCCAAAGAGCTTGGGTCCTATTGAGACACCGAGTAACACCGGCGTGTGACCTGTTTGACCCTTTACTTCATGAATATTTATATAATTATATTGTGACAGTCTGAATGTCAATCAGATTATTGTTCACACTGCTACGTGCAGACAGGAACGTTTGATCAGGCCAGAAACTGTTCAACTTCGATATCTCGAACTCAGATAACTCGAACTTCGGGATAACTCGACCAGAAGTTCGGTCTTTCCAAAATCTTACAATACAGAATTACTAAAAAATGTAGCACTACGCATATCTAGAAACACATATCACAGCTTAATGCAAGAGCTTTCAGCATTACTGTAGACATGCATTAAGCTGTGAACTTGAGAAATTGTCCAGATTACAAATGGGATAACTCGAACTTCTGTTATCTCGAACTAATTTATATAGTCCCTTGAAGTTCGAGATATCGAAGTTCAACCGTATATTATTCAATAAGCAAATAGAGCAGACTGTGATCTGGCGGATTCTACAAGAGTCGTCTGATCTGAGTCTTCTCTGTATACAAAGGCGTTAAAAATTATTTGCAATGAACCAAATTTCTGTTATCAGTAAAAGGATAAGTAACATTGACAAGAAGCCAATTAGCACTTCGCTTGCTGAATTTTAAAATACATTTCTCCTTCTTTACCCATGCCCTGTTGTATAATTACATTATATCTTCAGTGTGTACACGCATTTCACTGTGCAATCACTGCTGTGGAGTGTACTGGTTGCACAATCAACTTGTAAACAGTACAGACCCTGATGAGACAGCTCCTGCAGGAGCTGTCTCATATGGGTCTTCACTATTTACAGTTACGTATATTGACGTGAACAGCAAGTGAAGGGTTAGTGTCAACGCTTTTTCGAACACATTGGCCCACGGGTAATCATATGAAAACTTGTATTATTTAATCCATTACTTCATGATTATCCGTATAATAATTCATGAATATTCATTTTACTGGGGTTTTTTAAATGGCCAATTACTTTGGAAAATGTATCTATTTCAGAAATGGTATAATTAGATCTTTGTAATTACATGAGCAAGCAGAGCAGATCCGGATCTGGGTCTAGTTTGTTTGCAAAGACGTGAAAAGGCTTCAGTATGAGATAAAGAGTTGGTGAAACAGAAACAAGGTGATGTTTTAAAATATAATCATAGATCATCTTATCCTCAACGATGGTCTTTTACAGGAAGTCGTGCGATAGTCGTACATTGAGGGGAGTAATTCAGCAGTAAATTGTTTCCCTTCATAGTCATACATGATCGCAGCTCTGGTCTTTTTGGGACTTTAGAGGTACAGGCACAAGTAGATTAATTCACACGAGGTCAACCGCTGGCAGTCGTTTACGTGTTCTTATTTCTTTTCACTATTTTCCGAACACTTGTCCGAAATTGGAACTACAATACAACTTCCACTAAGATATATATTAAGTATTATGAGAGGGGCTAAATAGCTGGTAACTTATTGCAATGCGAAGCAGATTAAACATTTTCAAGATCCTTTATTCTCCACCAAACCCTATTTGGTAAGAGTGGTTGCCGTATATGGTTTGGCGGAGAAATGTCGTATTTGGATACGCATGCACCTTTATCTGTAGCTCTGACGGCAGTTATGCCCAATGTGTCCAGAAACGTTTTGTTTTAAGTAAAAACCCCTCTAATGCGACCACGTAAAGAACAAACATGGTTGTCTTCATGAGCAGATGGTTGTTTAATGCAGGACGAAAGTTATACAGAAAGCTCCTATAGGAGCTTTCTGCATAACGTTCGTCCTGCATTAAGCTACCACCTGCATTTGCCACAGTGAATTATGCCCCTTTTTGGTGGTCGCATTAGAGGGGTTTACTGTACTTTTATTTTGCGTTAAGCATCCACCGACCCTTTAACCATTTACTCCATGAATATAAATGTAAGAAATAATTTCACCATCTATATGAATTGAATCAGTTGTTGTAATAACACATGTACGTAGGAATGTTTGGCCAAACTGTACAGTCATAACTGCATGTCATAAGCAAACAGAGAACATCCAGGTACATTTTTGTATATACGGACGGCTCCTACATGAGCCCTCTGATATGGATCTGCTCTGTTTGCAAAGGAGTAGAAAGGTGTATTTATTGAGTAAAGGGTTAAGCTGTCACTGTTCTTTCACTGAGATATCGTGTACAAAAGATGCGACCGAAACGTGGATGCGTTATAAAGTAAACTAATTACAGTAAACCGTCAGAATAACGACTACACAAAGGATATCTATTACTGTGTCTGTAAGCCTTAATTCGGTGACTATTCATGTAATAAATAATGGCATCATGAATATCAATTAATCAGATCTGTATTATTTCATAAGCAAACTTAGCAGACCATAGTCGTACGACTATTACAGGGGCCACATAGTCTGGGTCTGCTCTGTTTGTTAGGTCACGCAAAGGCGATACTATGAGGTGAACGGCTAATCAGCTGATTATCCCATTCCCTCATATTAACGCCTTTTGACGCCTCTGTAAAAAATTGTTTAAACCACTGTGATAAATAGAGCATTTGCTCATATGGAGCAAATGCTCTATTTATCACAATGGTTTCAAAGCTATATAATTCTAACATTTTCCTTTTCTCAAGTCAATGCTCATTTTCGGTAGATTTAATCAAAGAGGTCGGATCTAAAAATAGCCTATGATGTAATGGGTTAACGATGCAAGTGGTCGCTTAAGATTAGTTCTACCATGTACAGTGGTTTATTACTCTCTGTTGAGATGGGCACTTATCGGCTCATTGACTTGTCCAAACATAGAGGACGGACATTTGTCTTTAAAGACCAAATCTGTTAATACAATCGCAAACAGTTTCGACCTGGTAGGAGCTACAGATAACCAAAACGCCTCATAAAGATAGGATAAGTATAACATTTGTCTTGTTGTCTTGTACTTGTATTTTGAAATAATGAACGAATTCATATCACAGTGAAACTCCTCTAAACCGGACGTTAAAATTAGTATCAGCACCGGGGTCTAGACAGGTGGCAGCTTAATGTAGGCTGAAAGTCACGCATAAGCTCCCCTGAGAGCTTTCTGCATGACTTTCAACCTGCATTAAACAACCACCTGGCTCAAGAGACCTATTTTCTTCTTCACTCTAATTCCAGTTCAGAGGGGTTTTTACTGCATTTATCACTTTATTATATAACTATATTCATCTTACACAGACGTCAGTTGACACATTAGCAAACAACGTAGTTTCAGCTCAGAGGGCTCATATAAAGCTTAACTCTTATCGTAGGCCTACTAATCCAGAATGGACTAACATTGGCAGATAGCTTCGGTCCAGGTGTGTCGCCGTATAACTCGACGTATTCACTAAGCTCCAACCTGCTTGATTGATACTCGGTCAATACAGCTGAACTTCAATATCTCGAACTTCAAGGGACTATACAAATTAGTTTCAAATAACAGAGGTTCGAGTCATCCGATTTATAATCTGGCCTTTGGCTCATGTCACAGCTTAATACAGGTCTTAAGAAATGCTGAAAGCTCCTGTATTAAGCTGTCAAATGTGTTTCTTAATATACGTAGTGATACATTTTAGAACAATCGTGTATTATAGGTGTTGGAAGGACCGGACTTTTAGTTCGAGTTATCTCGAATTTCGAGTTATCCGAGTTCGAGATAGCAAAGTTCAACAATACTCTTGCTTTTCCATTCAACTGTAGTATAACATGGACGAATCGAAACACCCTTTAACCCTTTAACCCTTCGTTTGCTATTCACGTCAATATACGTACCTGTAAATAGTGAAGACCAAGATGAGACAGCTCCTGCAGGAGCTGTCTCATCAGGGTCTGCTCTATTTACAAGTTGATTGTGCACCCAGTGCATTCCACAGCAGTGATTGCACAGCGAAATACTTGTACACAGAAAAGATATATGTAATTATACAACAGGGAATGGGTAAAGAAGGAGAAACGTGTTTTAAAATTCAGCAAGAGAAGGGTTAAATGTCGGAAACGGGTTAGCTGCAGTTAGCAAACAGTTTAGACCAAGATCAGAGTACTTTTAGACGAGTGATTTGATCAGGGTCTATTCTGATTGCCATTCAAACTCGTCTCGTGAATGGTTGCTTAATGCAGGGGAAAAGCAATGTAGAAAGCTACAACAGGAACTTTCTGTATTACTTTCGACCTGAATTAAGCTACCATGTGTCTTACAAACCTATAACTAGCCATATATTTGATGGCCGCTTAATCCTTTACTCCATAAAGACGATTTTCTACGTCTTTGCAAACAGAGAAGACCCTGATCAGACGGCCCCTATAGGAGCCGTCTGATCAGGGTCCGTTACGTTTGCTTATGATATAATATAGATACGATTATACAGTTTCTGCAATGGCTAAACATCCACAAGTCCGTGTGATAACATAACACATTAATCTAATTAATATCCATGATGTCATTATTCCAAATATTTATATTCATGGAGGAATAAGGCAGGTTCATTTCTTTTCTTAAAAATAACAAGTCCTTTATTTTTACCACGTACAGGAATAAAACACAATTCATATTTCTGTCGCGGTAATCCCGTTTTTGTCCACAACCGCAATACTGTCTATTCATTCCCATCAAAGACAACCTTTGGACGAACTTTTACAAAACATCTCCGCGTTGAACATTTGCAAAAAGCTTTGCATTCATTTCGGATAAATCTGAAATGACTAAATGTTTATGTAACTAAGCCCCAGGTTTTCCCAAATTGAATGACTTTTATCTCACCATTGTCCTACGACTATATTGTTCAACGTCGTGTTCAATCTAAAGTCCTAATCATTCAGGTTCGTCCCTTCAGTCATTGGCCTGGTGTGTTTAAGCTTCATTTCCATGCAGACTTACAATCTTTGTGTCTGTAAAACGATTTTAATTCTGATGAAATGCCGAGTTACTCGGCATCCCATCAGGATCAGAAATGTGTATAAGGGTCATCACACATTTGACATGTTGTGAGAAAGGAATCGACGAGGCATGGCAGTTTCTTCTCATATAGTAAAACCCCTTCTTCAGCGGACGTTCAATTTAGTATAGATATCGGTCTTGGAGACAGGTGCCAACTTAATGCAGGGTGAAGGTCATGCCGAAAGCTCCTCTAGGAGATTTCTGCATGACTTTCACCCTGTATTAAGCAGCCAACTGCCTAAAAGTATCTACATTCTTATCCACTATAATTGCGGTTTAGAGAGGTTTACTGTACATGTCTTCCAATTGAGATGCTATGTGAGTGGGTAGCTCACCAGGTTTTAAGTTATTTCACACTTTTATTACGATTGAAAATATATGAAAGAAATTTCCTCTTTAAAAATTTTGGAAGACAAAATTATGGCGAACAAAGAATGGCGCGATTCCTTATCTGGAGATTACTATTATGTTTAGTACTCAACTGGTAAAGTTATGATAATCTTTGCAAACAGTTTTATAGGCTGGGTCCTAGTAGTGGTTAACGTAGCATCCCCCTAGACTTTTTTTCATGGGTACCAAATTGTTCGTTGGGGTCCTCAGAACACATTTTGAGTATGCCCCCAAAAATAAGTTTGTCCCAGCTATGTTTTACTTAACGGTTTCCATGGTAACCCGAGGTAATTTTCGAAACTACCTTGGTTCAGAAAATGCGCCATAACTTTGTTTTTAGAAGCAATAGAAGGACAAAACAAAAACCAAAGTAAAGCAGAGACATATAGCTTCAATATGATATGATTTTATTAATATTCATAAATGAATTCTTATGAATATTAATGAGGAAGTAAAAAATGTGATTTTTTTAGAAAAAAGGAGTTTGTTGTTTAGTCTGAGAGGCTTATTAATGCACATAAATTATTGAATTTAGGTTTAAGTTGTTCGTTGGAGTCCTCGGAACACATTTTGAGTATTTCCCAATATAATTTTGTCCCATCTATGTTTTATTAAACGGTTTCCATGGTAACCCGAGGTAAATTTCAAAACATCATTGGTTCAGAAAATGCGTAATAACTTCGCTTTTAGAGGCAATAGAAGGAAAAAACAAGTACCAAAGTAAGGCAGAGACATGTAGCTTGAATATGATATATAATTTTGATAATATAAATGCAATTATTACTTATGAATATTAATGAGGAAGTAAACAATTCCGCTTTTTTAGAAAAATGAGTTTTTTGTTTAGTCTTAGAGGCCTATTAATGCACAAAAAATATTGAATTCAGGTTTAAATTGTTCGTTTGGGTCCTCAGAACACTTTTTGAGCATTCCCCCAAAATAATCTTGTCCCAGCTATGTTTTATTAAACGGTTTCCATGGTAACACGAGGTAATTTTCTTGAACTATCTTGATTAAGAAAATGCTTCATAACTTTGCTTTTAGAGACAATAGAAGGACAAAACAAGAACCAACGTAAAGCAGAGACATATAGCTTGAATACGATATGTAATTCTATTAATACTCATAATGCATTCTTATAATGCATTCTTATGAATATTAAAGGGGAAGTAAAAAATGCGTTTTTAGTTTGACGAGTTTGTTTTTAGTTTTAGTCTGAGTTTCCTAATAATATACAAATAGTTATTGAATTCATATTTGAATGTTTTAATATCAACATACAAATGAAGGAAAACATCTTTGGTTCATGTAATATTTCTAAAAACATGTATATTTAAGCTAATTTGCATATAACGTGCGTAAATGAATAAGCAATTTAACATAAGCCCTATATTTAGCATTGTTTCGGGTGTACTATCTTTTCTAGTATTTATTTTACGTAAAATACCAGATATTGAACAACAAAATGACAAGAGCAGAGGGTCATTACTTTGGGTTCTTGAATATTAATGCATGATTATGAATATCAATGAGATGTAAAATAAACACACTTGAATGAGCTGTTCTTTTTATCTGAGATTATTTTAGTTACCCAGTATAGGGCTTGATACTGACTGAAACAGCGATATTGATATTCATATATATAAATATGTAGATAATGAATATTATTTTCAAAATCATGAATATTAATGGGAATATAAACTGTTGTAGAAAAGTAAGTTTTTCTATTATATTGCAATATACATGTATGTGAACAACACATTCCTTGTAAGAAAATACAGCAGAGGAATTGAGCCTCATGCATGTTTTTTGAAGAATATTACTGTTATGGGTGTTTTGCAATGCAATAGAAAATATATAGCACCTCGACTGTAATCATCAGCTTATGTTTACCCATATTAGCCTTGCGTGACTTCTAACTTACTCGCAATGTCTTATGCATTTGCTTGATTATTTACCACAGCATGCCAGAGCAACACAAGGCTTCTTGCGAGCATTTCGCGGCAGGCTGAACAACTCATTAAGTGTGTCTGGCCTGCTGCGGATGCTCCGCGTCAGCTCCCTTTCCAGTTTCATCCCTCTGGACAGGGGAGACGCGGGAGCTTGCAGCCCGACGGAAGAAGTATTCTTCTATTTGGTCAGCGACTCCCTCGCAACAGACAAGTCACTGTCCTCTAAAGCTCAGAAGAAGTCTGCTTCTTCTTTAAAATCTCTTTCGTCAACAGCCCCTGTGGTGCAGTCGATTCCCCAGTTGTTAGTTGCAGATCGGCACCCAACTACTGGCCCGGGCGCGGGTTCCCCGTTTACCACTTGAATGGTGCCCTTTGTTCTGGTCCCAGGTACTAGTGTTGCCAGGTCTCCCGGTCCACTTGTTGTGTGGAGAGTTTTGCCTGGTCCCGCTGAATCTAGGCCCAGTTATCCGTCACCGGTCCCCGGTGTCCTGGCGTTAGTTCTTCCGTTTCATGACGTCACCAGCAGACCGGTCTACCGAGCCCCGGCCCAAACATGTCACTGTGTATTCTTTGGCCCGGTGTCCTAAGTTTGCTCTCTAACGGTCCTCCGGTGGCCCGGTCTGGTCCTTTGGACCGGGATACCCAAGTGGACCAATCTTTTCTACAGGGCATTCTGTCTCTACACCGCATTACAGTGGTGAAAGTCAACAGGAAGCTGCTCTGGCTAGGTCTAGACGTTCTTGGTCGTCTAGACCCTGCAATTACTCTTCATCTTCTGAGCACACTTCGGACTCCCCAGCCCCTATCCCACCCACCCCGTAAGAGGCGTAAACCCTTCTTGTTCTTCTAATGGGAACCGGCACTCGCACCGCTCTCATCACAGATCGAGGTCTTACCATTACTCTTCTATGTGAAGACATCGCTTTGCCTCCTCAGATTCGCCGGCTGGTCGCTCTCGCTAGCCGACACTCATTCTGGGAACCAGCAAGCTTCACCCAGAGGGAGAATATCTCTCACGTGAACCCACAGTCCACATTTCTATGCCTGTGGCGGGTCCCACTCTTCCCGGGTGCTGCCATCCATGGCGTTCACCAGGAAGGATTCTGAGGGAGAGCAGGAAGACACTTTGTCCATTATGGCTCCTAGGGGTGGTCCTATTTTTTAAGGGAATCAGATTTTGTGGATGCCTCTCACTCAGATTTAGACGGGACTTAGTCCTCTTTTTATTTAGATGATTCTGAACATCAATATTTTCTATTGAGAATGCGTGTGAAGATTGTTTTAGAATCCTCCCACCCTCTGTCTGCCCTTGACCCCCGAATCCTATTCACGGGGGTCCTCTATCCTCTTCCGTGCTAGTGTCAGTCGAAAAAGTTGACCTCCCTAACCTAATTAAGTCTAGGGAGTCTCTTTCTCCTTCAACGGGACTTCTTTCCCGTTTGCCTGACATAGACGAATATTTTTGTGCCAGCCCGGCAGCTGGGTGGATCATGTCCGCTAAACTCTTACGGACAAGGGTTCCCTGGGTATCTCTTAGGCCGCCGGTTTCAAATGAAAATCGACCTGGGATGTTTTATCAGATCCCCTCACTTGATTCCGACAGTCCCAGGGCGGGCATTAGGCCTTCCTCTCCCGATCTCTCTCTCTCTCTCTCTCTCTCTCTCTCTCTCTCTCTCTCTCTCTCTCTCTCTCTCTCTCTCTCTCTCTCTCTCTCTCTCTCTCTCTCTCTGACGTACGTATTTTTATTGATATTTAAGACAGGTGACAGCTTAATGCATGGTGAAAGCCATGCAGTGGAGCTTTCTGCGTGACTTTCACCATGCATTAAAAAGTCACCTGCCTAAAATGGTCTAAATGATTCTATAAAGAAAATTCAAATAATCGAGATTTTACCGTACACTCAAAATAATACTAAATACAATGCTCATAGAAAATTGCTTATTCATATACGCACATTATATGCAAATTAGCTGAAATACGCATGCTTTATAGAAATATTACCTGAAACAAAGATGGTTTATTTTCCTTGATCACATGAAAACATTCAAACATGAATTCAATAACCCTTGTTTATTAATAGGCATCTAAGACTAAACAATAAACTCTTTTTTCTAAACAAAAATCGGATTGTTTTACTTCCTCATTAATATTCATAAGAATACATTTATGAAAATTAGTTAAATTACATATCATATTAAAGTTATATGTCTTTGCCTTATTCAGGTTCTTGTTTTGTCCTTCTTTTGCCTCTAAAAGCAAACATATGACGTATTTGTTTAACCATGGATGTTTCGAAATTTACCTCGGGTTACCATGGAAACCGTTAAAAACATAGCTTGGACACAATTATTTTGGGGAATGCTCAAGTGGTGTTCTGCGGACCCCAACGAACAATTTAAACCTGAATTCAATACTTTTTGTGCATTAATAGGCCTCTAAGACTAAACAAAGAACTCATTTTTCTAAAAAGGCGGATTTTATACTTCCTCATTAATATTCATAAGCAATCATATATGAATATTATTAAAAGTATAATATCATAATCAAGTTATATGTCTCTGCTTTACTTTGGTTTTTGTTTTGTCCTTCTATTGCCTTTAAAAGCAAAGTTATTATGCATTTTCTGAATCAATGATGTTTCGAAATTTACGTCCTCGGGTTACCATGGAAATCGTTCAATAAAACATAGATGGGACAAAATTACTTTGGGGAAATGCTCAAAATGTGTTTTGATGACCATCACAAACAATTTAAACCTGAATTCAATAATTTTTGTGCATTAATAAGCCTATCAGATTAAACAACAAGCTCCTTTTTCTAAAAAACACATTTTTTTACATTCTCATGAATATTCATAAGAATGCATTTATGAATATTAATTAAATCACAAATCATATTTAAGCTATATGTTTCAAGTTATATGTCTCTGCTTTACTTTGGTACTTGTTTTGTCCTTCTATTACCTCTAAAAGCAAAGTTATTACGCATTGTCTGAACCAATGATGTTTCGGAATTTACCTCGGGTTACCATGGAAACCGTTTAATAAAACATAGATGGGACAAAATTATTTTGGGAAATACTCAAAATATGTTTTGAGGACTCCAACGAACAACTGAAACCTAAATTCAATAATTTATGTGCATTAATAAGCCTCTCAGACTAAACAACAAACTCCTTTTTTCTTAAAACATCACATTTTTTACTTCTTCATAAATATTCATAAGAATGCATTTATGAATATTAATAAAATCATATATCGTATTGAAGCTATATGTCTCTGCTTTACTTTGGTTTTTGTTTTGTCCTTCTATTGCTTCTAAAAACAAAGTTATGTTTGTGACGCGCATGCGCAGTGTACTGTTGTCATCCGGGGCACCCATTTCTCCGCGCGCGAACTAGGACCTCGCTCAGCGCAGCACACCTCTGGCAGCCTGGCAGACCGGTCTGAGGAGAAGCTTAACATTACGAGACGTGAGTTAGTCATTCTCTCCCGTTAGTTAGCAATGTTTAGTTTAGCAAACAGAAGGTATTATACCAGAGTAACCACTGGGCTACTTTAGTTATGGCGCATTTTCTGAACCAATGTAGTTTCGAAAATTACCTCGGGTTACCATGGAAACCGTTAAATAAAACATAGCTGGGACAAACTTATTTTGGGGCGCATGCTCAAAATGTGTTCTGAGGACCACAACGAACAATTTGGTACCCATGAAGAAAAGTCTAGGGGGGATACTACGTTAACCACTACTAGGACCCAGCCTATTTGGGTCGAGACGAGACGCCTCGGCGTCTCGTCAGAATCCAGACGGTTTGATACTTGGATACTGATTGTGTTTGTAAGAAATGGAAGAAAAATGTGCGTTTAGAACTGGAACAGATGATGATAATTGCTCAGATGATGAAAATTCCCTCTATTTATTAACCGCTAACATGCAGAGTAAAGTTGTTGTGAGTATAAAATGTCATCGCCTTAGAGTTCAATATTGATTTATACTGCATTTCTTTTCAAGCACGGTATTAGAGTGACAAACAGTTTGAACCCTGGTGAAACTGTTTCCAAACGCAAACAGTAGGCTAAATGTTAAGAACTTATAGCTTTAACCCTTTCCCTGTTCTATGTTTATTACAAAGTTCAATACCTACTGAATATTCATGAACAAAATAGCCATACAGAAATATGGTAGGTGGAACATGTTAGCCATTTCAGAAAGCTAAGAAACAGATCTTTTAAATTCTGTTAGCAAACAGAGCATATCCTGATCAGACGGCTCCTCTACAAATGCGTGAAAACACGTTTATATAAGGGAAAGGGTTAAACTAATTTGTAAGCAGAGATCGTCAATATGAGACGGGTACTATATGCGTGCGGACGTTTATATGAGTATCCAGTGTTTGCCATGGCCACAAACCATTGAAAAAATAGCTAATAATTATTCATCATGTCAATGTTTCTTAATAGAGTATTAGTCGAGTAAGGTGTTAAAACGGATGTCCGTACAATAAACGCATAGTTTCGATATCAAAACACTTGGTATTTATGTTGAATCATTTTTATGAAGACTGTAAATTTGAACTTTTATCGAAAAATGCCTCTGTGATGGATAAAAAACCATTTTCATTGACACTTATAAGTTAAGTTCTACAACAAAACATTATCGGCCTTGGTCGAAAAGTTACGAAACTAAAACACGAGCCGAATCAATAATTATGCTTTGCCGAATACATCCGTTGTTCGATATCGTGATAGTTTTGCTTCGGTGTTTATTTAACTGGTTCAAATGGTTCATGCCATAGGTAGGCATTTCTAAAATACACTGCAAGTAGAGATTATCATTTTAAATCACCATGAATGAATTTTATGGATAAGAGATCGACAACTTCTTTTCATACTATAAAAGGTTGGGTTCGAAAATTCAAGGGAGCAATATTGTTACATGATTCCGCATCTATTTGCCCATTTATCGGTATGAAAAGATTGAAGATACAGAAAACTCTGGATGATTCACTCAAATACGTATCATTATTGATCTTTAAAATTAGTGGCAGCTTAATGTAGGGTGAAAGTCGTGCAGAAAGCTCCTCTAGGAGCTTTCTCCGCGAGTTTCATCCTACATTAAGCAGTCACCTGCCTAAAAAGCCATCAATTCTCCATTACTTAAATTTCGAATTTTCTAGTTTTACAGAACACTACTTAGTGTTTCATTTTTAACAGTTTTATTTGTTGTTTAAACTCTTCTCTCAGTCAAATGATAATCTCCATTCATAATGTTGTTCGTTCGTTCGATCGATCGATCGATCATTCATTAGTTAACTCATTCTTTCATTCATGCATTCATTCATTCATTCATTTGATCGATCGTTCGATCGATCAGTCATTCATTCATTTATTCATTCATTTATTTATCTATCCATTCATGCCTTCATTCATTCATTCGTGCATTCGTTCATTCATTCATTCATTCATTCATTCATTCATTCATGCATTAATTTATTCATTCAGTTATTCATTTACTCATTCATTCATTTAACTATTCATTTATTCGTTCATTCGTTCATATGTTCATTTGACCATTCATTCATTCATTCATTCATTCATTCATTCTTTCTTTCTTTCTTTCTTTCTTTCTTTCTTTCTTTCTTTCTTTCATTCATTCTTTCTTTCTTTCTTTCTTTCTTACTTTCTATCATTCATTCATGCATTAATTAATTTATTTTCCCCTCAATTTCCCTTTTTTCATTATTCATTCATTTATTTAATGTAATATCTGCAGTTGCCAAAACAGACTCTGTTTTATACTTCAGTGGGGCCACATTTCAAAAATCGGAATGCATGTGTACTATTAATCTTGCACTTAGTGTTTGAAACACAACACGCATTAGCGAGTTCCACTGTATCGACAATTCAGGATGATACAAAACCGGACAATTTCAAATCAGAATATCATTCATTTTTATCAACAACAGTCACTACAAAAGAGTCAAATGAACAGACGAGTGAAATTCTACGTTCAACAACAGTTACTAGTGATAAACCATTTGAACAAACTAGTGAAACAACATTACCAGCAACAGTCACTAGCAGGGAGTTAATTGAACAAACATCATCATTACCTACTCCGGTCATTGGCAACCTGACAGTACCAACAGCAGTCACTGACGATGTGAAAACAGAACAAACTAGTACATCATCAGTACCAACAGCAGTCACTGACGATGTGAAAACAGAACAAAATAGTACATCATCAGTACCAACAACAGTCATCGGCGACGTTACAACTGAACACTCTAGTACATCATCAGTATCAAAAAAGATTATCGGCCACCTGACAACAGAACAAACTAGTACATCGTCATTAACAACAACTGTAATCGGCGACGTAAAAACAGATCAAACTAGTACATCATCAAGACCAACAACAATAACCGGCGACTTGACAACAGAACAGTCTAGTGCATCATCAATACCCGCAGTAGTTACCGGCAACATGACAACAGAACAGTTTAGTGCATCATCAGTACCACTAACTGTCATCGGCGACCTGACAACAGAACAAACTAGTACGTCATCAGTACCAATAACATTCATCAGTGACCTGACAACAAAACAAAGCAGCACATCGTCATCAGTACCTACAACAGTCAACGGCGACCTGAAAACAGACCAAACTAGTATATCATCAGTACCAACAGCAGTCACTGACGATGTGAAAACAGAACAAACTAGTACATCATCAGTACCAACAGCAGTCACTGACGATGTGAAAACAGAACAAACTAGTACATCATCAGTCCCAACAACAATCACTGGCGGCCTGAGAACAGAACAAACTAGTACATCATCAGTACGAACAGCAGTCACAGACGATTTGAAAACGGAACAAACTAGTAAATCACCAATACCAAGAGCAGTCACTGACGATGTGAAAACAGAACAAACAAGTACATCATCAATACCAACAGCAGTCACTGACGATGTGAAAACAGAACAAACTAGTACATCATCAGTGCCAACAACATTCACTGACGATGTGAAAACAGAACAAACTAGTGCATCATCAGTACCAACAACAGTCAACGGCGACGTGACAACAGAACAAAGTAGTTCATCATCAGTACCAACAACACTCATCGGTGACATGACAACAGAACATAAAAGTACATCATCAGTATCAAAAAAGATCATCGGCGACCTAACAATAGAACAAACTAGTACATCATCATTAACAACAACTGTAATCGGCGAGGTAACAACAGAAGATACTAGTACCTCATCAAGAGCAACAACAATAATCGGAGACCTGACAACAGAACAAACTAAAACATCATCAGTACAAACTGCAGTCACTGACGATGTGAAAACAGAACAAACTAGTACATCATCAATACCAACAGCCGTCACTGACGATGTGAAAACAGAACAAACTAGTACATCATCAGTACCAACAACAGTACCAACAACAGTCAACGTCGACCTGACAACAGAACAAACTAGTCCATTACCAGTACCAACAACAGTCATCGGCGACATGACAACAGAACAAAGTAGTACATCATCAGAACCAACAACACTCATCGGTGACATGACAACAGAACAAAAAAGTACATTACATACATCAACAGTCATCGGCGACGTTACAACTGAAAAAGCTAAAATATCATCAATATCAAAAAAGATCATAGGCGACCTGACAACAGAACAAACTAGTACATCATCATTAGCAACAACTGTAATCGGCGACGTAACAACAGAACAAACTAGTACATCGTCAAGACCAAGAACAATAATCGGCGACCTAACAACAGATCAAACTAGTACATCATCAGTACCACCAACAGTCATCGACGAGCTGACAACACAACAAAGCAGTACATCATTATCAATACTTACAACAGTCATCGGCGACCTGAAAACAGAACAAACTAGTACATCATCAGTACCAACAGCCGTCACTAACGATGTGCAAACAAAACAAACTAGTACATCATCACCAACAACAGTCACTGGCGATGTGAAAACAGAACAAACTAGTACATCATCAGTACCAACAGCCATCACTGACGATGTGAAAACAGAACAAACTAGTACATCATCAGTACGAACAACAGTCACTGACGATATGAAAAAAGAACAAACTAGTACATCATCAGAACCAACAACAATTACTGACGATGTGAAAACAGAGCAAACTAGTACATCATCAGTACGAACATCAGTCACTGGCGATGTGAAAACAGAACAAACTAGTACATCATCAGTACAAACAATAGTCACTGACGATGTGAAAACCGAACAAACTAGTACATCATTAGTACCAACAGCAGTCACTGACGATGTGAAAACAGAACAAACAAGTACATCATCAATACCAACAACATTCACTGACGATGTGAAAACAGAACAAACTAGTGCATCATCAGTACCAACAACAGTCAACGGCGACATGACAACAGAACAAACTAATACATCATCAGTACCAACAACAGTCAACAGCGACGTGACAACAGAACAAAGTATTACATCATCAGTACCAACAACACTCATCGGTGATATGACAACAGAACATAAAAGTACATCATCAGTATCAAAAAAGATCATCGGCGACCTAACAATAGAACAAACTAGTACATCATCATTAACAACAACTGTAATCGGCGAGGTAACAACAGAACATACTAGTACCTCATCAAGAGTAACAACAATATTCGGAGACCTGACAACAGAACAAACTAAAACATCATCAGTACAAACTGCAGTCACTGACGATGTTCAAACAGAACAAACTAGTACATCATCAATACCAACAGCCGTCACTGACGATGTGAAAACAGAACAAACTAGTACATCATCAGTACCAACAGCGGTCACTGACGACCTGACAACAGACCAAACCAGTACATCATTATTACCTACTCCGGTCATCGGCAACCTGATAACAGAACAAACTAGTCCATTATCAGTACAAACAACAGTCATCGGCGACATGGCAACAGAACAATCTAGTACATCATCAGTACCAACAACAAACATCGGTGACATGACAACAGAACAAACTAGTACATCATTAGTACCAACAACAGTACCAACAACAGTCAACGTCGACCTGACAACAGATCAAACTAGAACAACATCAGTACCAACAGCAGTCACTAACGATATGAAAACAGAACAAACTAGTACATCATCAGTACGAAAAGCAGTCACTGACGATGTGAAAGCAGAACAAACTAGTACATCACCAGTACCAACAGCAGTCACTGACGATGTGAAAACAGAACAAACTAGTACATCATCAGTACGAACAGCAGTCACTGACGATGAGAACACAGAACAAGCTAGTACATCACCAGTACGAACAGCAGTCACTGACGATGTGAAAACAGAACAAACTAGTACATCATCAGTACGAACAACAGTCACTGACGATATGAAAAAAGAACAAACTAGTACATCATCAGAACCAACAACAATTACTGACGATGTGAAAACAGAGCAAACTAGTACATCGTCAGTACGAACATCAGTCACTGGCGATGTGAAAACAGAACAAACTAGTACATCATCAGTACAAACAACAGTCACTGACGATGTGAAAACCGAACAAACTAGTACATCATTAGTACCAACAGCAGTCACTGACGATGTGAAAACAGAACAAACAAGTACATCATCAATACCAACAACATTCACTGACGATGTGAAAACAGAACAAACTAGTGCATCATCAGTACCAACAACAGTCAACGGCGACATGACAACAGAACAAACTAATACATCATCAGTACCAACAACAGTCAACAGCGACGTGACAACAGAACAAAGTATTACATCATCAGTACCAACAACACTCATCGGTGATATGACAACAGAACATAAAAGTACATCATCAGTATCAAAAAAGATCATCGGCGACCTAACAATAGAACAAACTAGTACATCATCATTAACAACAACTGTAATCGGCGAGGTAACAACAGAACATACTAGTACCTCATCAAGAGTAACAACAATATTCGGAGACCTGACAACAGAACAAACTAAAACATCATCAGTACAAACTGCAGTCACTGACGATGTTCAAACAGAACAAACTAGTACATCATCAATACCAACAGCCGTCACTGACGATGTGAAAACAGAAGAAACTAGTACATCATCAGTACCAACAGCGGTCACTGACGACCTGACAACAGACCAAACCAGTACATCATTATTACCTACTCCGGTCATCGGCAACCTGATAACAGAACAAACTAGTCCATTATCAGTACAAACAACAGTCATCGGCGACATGACAACAGAACAATCTAGTACATCATCAGTACCAACAACAAACATCGGTGACATGACAACAGAACAAACTAGTACATCATTAGTACCAACAACAGTACCAACAACAGTCAACGTCGACCTGACAACAGATCAAACTAGAACAACATCAGTACCAACAGCAGTCACTAACGATATGAAAGCAGAACAAACTAGTACATCATCAGTACGAAAAGCAGTCACTGACGATTTGAAAGCAGAACAAACTAGTACATCACCAGTACCAACAGCAGTCACTGACGATGTGAAAACAGAACAAACTAGTACATCATCAGTACGAACAGCAGTCACTGACGATGAGAATACAGAACAAGCTAGTACATCACCAGTACGAACAGCAGTCACTGACGATGTGAAAACAGAACAAACTAGTACATCATCAGTACCAACAGCAGTCACTGACGATGTGAAAACAGAACAAACAAGAACATCATCAGTACCAACAGCAGTCACTAACGATGTGAAAACAGAACAAACTAGTACATCATCAGTACCAACAGCAGTCACTAACGATGTGAAAACAGAACACAATAGTACATCATCAGTACGAACAACAGTCACTGACGATGTTAAAACAGAACAAACGAGTACATCATCAGTACCAACAACAGTCATCGGCGACGTTACAATTGAAAAAACTCTTACATCATTAGTATCAAAAAGGATCATCGGCGACCTAACAACAGAACAAACTAGTACATCATCAAGAGCAACAACACTAATCGGAGACCTGACAACAGAACAAACTAGAATATCATCAGTACCATCAACAGTCATCGTCGATCTGACAACAGGACAAACTAGTACATCATCAATACCAACAACAGTCATCGGCGACCTGACAACAGAACAAAGCAGCACGTCATCATTAGTACCTAAAAGAGTCATCGGCGACCCGAAAACAGAACAGACGAGTACGTCATCAATACCAACAGCAGTCACTGAAGATGTGAAAACACAGCAAAAACGTACATCATCAATACCAACAACATTCATCGGCGACGTTACAACTGAAAAAACTAGTACATCATCAGTATCAAAAAAGATTATCGGCCACCTGATAACAGAACAAACTAGTACATCGTCATTAACAAAAACTGTAATCGGCGGCGTAAGAACAGATCAAACTAGTACGTCATCAAGACCAACAACAATAAACGGCGACCTGACAACAGAACAGTCTAGCGCATCATCAATACCCACAGCAGTCACCGGCAACCTGACAACAGAACAATCGAATACATCATCAGTACCACTAACTGTCATCGGCGACCTGACAACAGAACAAACTAGTACGTCATCAGTACCAATAACATTCATCGGTGACCTGACAACAAAACAAAGCGGCACATCGTCATCAGTACCTACAACAGTCAACTGCGACCTGAAAACAGCCCAAACTAGTATATCATCAGTACCAACAGCAGTCACTGACGATGTGAAAAGAGAACAAACTAGTACATCATCAGAACCAACAACAATTACTGACGATGTGAAAACAGAGCAAACTAGTACATCATCAGTACGAACATCAGTCACTGACGATGTGAAAACAGAACAAACTAGTACATCATCAGTACAAACAACAGTCACTGACGATGTGAAAACCGAACAAACTAGTACATCATTAGTACCAACAGCAGTCACTGACGATGTGAAAACAGAACAAACAAGTACATCATCAATACCAACAACATTCACTGACGATGTGAAAACAGAACAAACTAGTGCATCATCAGTACCAACAACAGTCAACGGCGACATGACAACAGAACAAACTAATACATCATCAGTACCAACAACAGTCAACAGCGACGTGACAACAGAACAAAGTATTACATCATCAGTACCAACAACACTCATCGGTGATATGACAACAGAACATAAAAGTACATCATCAGTATCAAAAAAGATCATCGGCGACCTAACAATAGAACAAACTAGTACATCATCATTAACAACAACTGTAATCGGCGAGGTAACAACAGAACATACTAGTACCTCATCAAGAGTAACAACAATATTCGGAGACCTGACAACAGAACAAACTAAAACATCATCAGTACAAACTGCAGTCACTGACGATGTGAAAACAGAACAAACTAGTACATCATCAATACCAACAGCCGTCACTGACGATGTGAAAACAGAACAAACTAGTACATCATCAGTACCAACAGCGGTCACTGACGACCTGACAACAGACCAACCCAGTACATCATTATTACCTACTCCGGTCATCGGCAACCTGATAACAGAACAAACTAGTCCATTATCAGTACAAACAACAGTCATCGGCGACATGACAACAGAACAATCTAGTACATCATCAGTACCAACAACAAACATCGGTGACATGACAACAGAACAAACTAGTACATCATTAGTACCAACAACAGTACCAACAACAGTCAACGTCGACCTGACAACAGATCAAACTAGAACAACATCAGTACCAACAGCAGTCACTAACGATATGAAAACAGAACAAACTAGTACATCATCAGTACGAAAAGCAGTCACTGACGATGTGAAAGCAGAACAAACTAGTACATCACCAGTACCAACAGCAGTCACTGACGATGTGAAAACAGAACAAACTAGTACATCATCAGTACGAACAGCAGTCACTGACGATGAGAATACAGAACAAGCTAGTACATCACCAGTACGAACAGCAGTCACTGACGATGTGAAAACAGAACAAACTAGTACATCATCAGTACCAACAGCAGTCACTGACGATGTGAAAACAGAACAAACAAGAACATCATCAGTACCAACAGCAGTCACTAACGATGTGAAAACAGAACAAACTAGTACATCATCAGTACCAACAGCAGTCACTAACGATGTGAAAACAGAACACAATAGTACATCATCAGTACGAACAACAGTCACTGACGATGTTAAAACAGAACAAACGAGTACATCATCAGTACCAACAACAGTCATCGGCGACGTTACAACTGAAAAAACTCTTACATCATTAGTATCAAAAAGGATCATCGGCGACCTAACAACAGAACAAACTAGTACATCATCAAGAGCAACAACACTAATCGGAGACCTGACAACAGAACAAACTAGAATATCATCAGTACCATCAACAGTCATCGTCGATCTGACAACAGGACAAACTAGTACATCATCAATACCAACAACAGTCATCGGCGACCTGACAACAGAACAAAGCAGCACGTCATCATTAGTACCTAAAAGAGTCATCGGCGACCCGAAAACAGAACAGACGAGTACGTCATCAATACCAACAGCAGTCACTGAAGATGTGAAAACACAGCAAAAACGTACATCATCAATACCAACAACATTCATCGGCGACGTTACAACTGAAAAAACTAGTACATCATCAGTATCAAAAAAGATTATCGGCCACCTGATAACAGAACAAACTAGTACATCGTCATTAACAAAAACTGTAATCGGCGGCGTAAGAACAGATCAAACTAGTACGTCATCAAGACCAACAACAATAAACGGCGACCTGACAACAGAACAGTCTAGCGCATCATCAATACCCACAGCAGTCACCGGCAACCTGACAACAGAACAATCGAATACATCATCAGTACCACTAACTGTCATCGGCGACCTGACAACAGAACAAACTAGTACGTCATCAGTACCAATAACATTCATCGGTGACCTGACAACAAAACAAAGCGGCACATCGTCATCAGTACCTACAACAGTCAACTGCGACCTGAAAACAGCCCAAACTAGTATATCATCAGTACCAACAGCAGTCACTGACGATGTGAAAAGAGAACAAACTAGTACATCATCAGTACCAACAGCAGTCACTGACAATGTGAAAACAGAACAAACTAGTACATCATCTGTCCCAACAACAGTCACTGGCGGCCTAAAAACAGAACAAACTAGTACATCACCAATGCCAACGGCAGTCACTGACGATGTGAAAACAGAACAAACTAGTACATCATCAGTACCAAGAACAGTCACTGACGATGTGAAAACAGAACAAACAAGTACATCATCAATACCAACAGCAGTCACTGACGATGTGAAAACGGAACAAACTAGTACATCATCAGTGCCAACAACATTCACTGACGATGTGAAAACAGAACAAACTAGTGCATCATCAGTACCAACAACAGTCAACGGCGACATGACAACAGAACAAAGTAGTACATCATCAGTACCAACAACAGTCAACGGCGACTTGACAACAGAACAAAGTAGTACATCATCAGTACCAACAACACTCATCGGTGACATGACAACAGAACATAAAAGTACATCATCAGTATCAAAAAAGATAATCGGCGACCTAACAATAGAACAAACTAGTACATCATCATTAACAACAACTGTAATCGGCGAGGTAACAACAGAACATACTAGTACCTCATCAAGAGCAACAACAGTAATCGGAGACCTGACAACAGAACAAACTAGAACATCATCAGTACAAACTGCAGTCACTGACGATGTGAAAACAGAACAAACTAGTACATCATCAATACCAACAGCCGTCACTGACGATGTGAAAACAGAACAAACTAGTACATCATCAGTACCAACAGCGGTCACTGACGACCTAACAACAGACCAAACCAGTACATCATTATTACCTACTCCGGTCATCGGCAACCTGACAACAGAACAAACTAGTCCATTATCAGTACAAACAACAGTCATAGGCGACATGACAACAGAACAATCTAGTACATCATCAGTACCAACAACACACATCGGTGACATGACAACAGAACAAACTAGTACATCATCAGTACCAACAACAGTACCAACAACAGTCAACGTCGACCTGACAACAGAACAAACTAGTCCATTACCAGTACCAACAACAGTCATCGGCGACATGACAAAAGAACAAAGTAGTACATCATCAAAACCAACAACATTCATCGGTGACATGACAACAGAACAAAAAAGTACATTACATACATCAACAGTCATCGGCGACGTTACAACTGAAAAAGCTAAAACATCATCAATATCAAAAAAGATCATAGGCGACCTGACAACAGAACAAACTAGTACATCATCATTAGCAACAACTGTAATCGGCGACGTAACAACAGAACAAACTAGTACATCGTCAAGACCAAGAACAATAATCGGCGACCTAACAACAGATCAAACTAGTACATCATCAGTACCACCAACAGTCATCGACGAGCTGACAACACAACAAAGCAGTACATCATTATCAATACTTACAACAGTCATCGGCGACCTGAAAACAGAACAAACTAGTACCTCATCAGTACCAACAGCAGTCACTGACGATGTGAAAACAGAACAAACAAGTACATCATCAGTACCAACAGCAGTCACTAACGATGTGAAAACAGAACAAACTAGTACATCATCAGTACCAACAGCAGTCACTAACGATGTGAAAACAGAACAAAATAATACATCATCAGTACGAACAACAGTCACTGACGATGTTAAAACAGAACAAACGAGTACATCATCAGTACCAACAACAGTCATCGGCGACGTTACAACTGAAAAAACTCTTACATCATTAGTATCAAAAAGGATCATCGGCGACCTCACTCCAGAACAAACTAGTACATCATCAAGAGCAACAACACTAATCGGAGACCTGACAACAGAACAAACTAGAATATCATCAGTACCATCAACAGTCATCGTCGATCTGACAACAGGACAAACTAGTACATCATCAATACCAACAACAGTCACCGGCGACCTGACAACAGAACAAAGCAGCACGTCATCATTAGTACCTAAAACAGTCATCGGCGACCCGAAAACAGAACAGACGAGTACGTCATCAATACCAACAGCAGTCACTGACGATGTAAAAACGGAACAAACTAGTACATCATCAGTGTCAACAACATTCACTGACGATGTGAAAACAGAACAAACTAGTGCATCATCAGTACCAACAACAGTCAACGGCGACTTGACAACAGAACAAACTAGTACATCATCAGTACCAACAACAGTCAACGGCGACTTGACAACAGAACAAAGTAGTACATCATCAGTACCAACAACACTCATCGGTGACATGACAACAGAACATAAAAGTACATCATCAGTATCAAAAAAGATAATTGGCGACCTAACAATAGAACAAACTAGTACATCATCATTAACAACTGTAATCGGCGAGGTAACAACAGAAGATACTAGTACCTCATCAAGAGCAACAACAGTAATCGGAGACCTGACAACAGAACAAACTAGAACATCATCAGTACAAACTGCAGTCACTGACGATGTGAAAACAGAAGAAACTAGTACATCATCAATACCAACAGCCGTCACTGACGATGTGAAAACAGAACAAACTAGTACATCATCAGTACCAACAGCGGTCACTGACGACCTGACAACAGACCAAACCAGTACATCATTATTACCTACTCCGGTCATCGGCAACCTGACAACAGAACAAACTAGTCCATTATCAGTACAAACAACAGTCTTAGGCGACATGACAACAGAACAATCTAGTACATCATCAGTACCAACAACACACATTGGTGACATGACAACAGAACAAACTAGTACATCATCAGTACCAACAACAGTACCAACAACAGTCAACGTCGACCTGACAACAGAACAAACTAGTCCATTACCAGTACCAACAACAGTCATCGGCGACATGACAAAAGAACAAAGTAGTACATCATCAGAACCAACAACACTCATCGGTGACATGACAACAGAACAAAAAAGTACATTACATACATCAACAGTCATCGGCGACGTTACAACTGAAAAAGCTAAAACATCATCAATATCAAAAAAGATCATAGGCGACCTGACAACAGAACAAACTAGTACATCATCATTAGCAACAACTGTAATCGGCGACGTAACAACAGAACAAACTAGTACCTCATCAAGAGCAACAACAATAATCGGAGACCTGACAACAGAACAAACTAAAACATCATCAGTACAAACTGCAGTCACTGACGATGCTCAAACAGAAGAAACTAGTACATCATCAATACCAACAGCCGTCACTGACGATGTGAACACAGAACAAACTAGTACATCATCAGTACCAACAGCGGTCACTGACGACCAGACAACAGACCAAACCAGTACATCATTATTACCTACTCCGGTCATCGCCAACCTGATAACAGAACAAACTAGTCCATTATCAGTACAAACAACAGTCATCGGCGACATGACAACAGAACAATCTAGTACATCATCAGTACCAACAACAGTACCAACAACAGTCAACGTCGACCTGACAACAGAACAAACTAGTCCATTACCAGTACCAACAACAGTCATCGGCGACATGACAAAAGAACAAAGTAGTACATCATCAGAACCAACAACACTCATCGGTGACATGACAACAGAACAAAAAAGTACATTACATACATCAACAGTCATCGGCGACGTTACAACTGAAAAAGCTAAAACATCATCAATATCAAAAAAGATCATAGGCGACCTGACAACAGAACAATCTAGTACATCATCATTAGCAACAACTGTAATCGGCGACGTAACAACAGAACAAACTAGTACATCGTCAAGACCAAGAACAATAATCGGCGACCTAACAACAGATCAAACTAGTACATCATCAGTACCACCAACAGTCATCGACGAGCTGACAACACAACAAAGCAGTACATCATTATCAATACTTACAACAGTCATCGGCGACCTGAAAACAGAACAAACTAGTACATCATCAGTACCAACAGCCGTCACTGACGATGTGAAAACAGAACAAACTAGTACATCATCAGTACGAACAACAGTCACTGACGATATGAAAAAAGAACAAACTAGTACATCATCAGAACCAACAACAGTTACTGCTGATGTGAAAACAGAGCAAACTAGTACATCATCAGTACGAACAACAGTCACTGGCGATGTGAAAACAGAACAAACTAGTACATCATCAGTACAAACAATAGTCACTGACAATGTGAAAACAGAAAAAACAAGTACATCATCAGTACCAACAGCAGTCACAGACGATGTGAAAACAGAACAAACAAGTACATCATCAATACCAACAGCGCTCACTGACGATGTGAAAACAGAAAAAACTAGTACATCATCAGTACCAACAACAGTCATCGGCAACCTGACAACAGAACAAACTAGTCCATTATCAGTACAAACAACGGTCATCGGCGACATGACAACAGAACAATCTAGTACATCATCAGTACCAACAACACATATCGGTGACATGACAACAGAACAAACTAGAACATCATCAGTACGAACAGCAGTCACTGGCGATAAGAACACAGAACAAGCTAGTACATCACCAGTACGAACAGCAGTCACTGACGATGTGAAAACAGAACAAACTAGTACATCATCAGTACCAACAGCAGTCACTGACGATGTGAAAACAGAACAAACAAGTACATCATCAGTACCAACAACAGACACTAACGATGTGAAAACAGAACAAAATAGTACATCATCAGTACGAACAACAGTCACTGACGATGTTAAAACAGAACAAACTAGTACATCATCAGTACGAACAGCAGTTACAGACGATTTGAAAACGGAACAAACTAGTAAATCACCAATACCAACGGCTGTCACTGACGATGTGAAAACAGAACAAACTAGTACATCATCAGTACCAACAGCAGTCACTGACAATGTGAAAACAGATCAAACTAGTACCTCATCAGTACCAACAGCAGTCACTGAAGATGTGAAAACAGAGCAACATAGTACATCATCAGTACGAACAACAGTCACTGACGATGTGAAAACAGAACGAACTAGTACATCATCAGTACCAACAGAAGTCACTGCCGATGTGAAAACAGAAGAAACTAGTACATCATCAGTACCAACAGCAGTCACTGACAATGTGAAAACAGAACAAACTAGTACATCATCAGTACCAACAGCAGTCACTGACGATGTGAAAACAGAACAAAATAGTACATCATCAGTACCAACAACAGTCACTATCGACCTGAGAACAGAACAAACTAGAACATCATCAGTACCAACAGCAGTCACTATCGATGTGAAAACACAACAAACTAGTACATCAGCAGAACCAACAGCAGTCACTAACGAAGTGAAAACAGAACAAAGTAGTACATCAACAGTACCAACAACAGTCACTGGCGACCTGAGAACAGAACAAACTAGTACAGCATCAGTACGAACAGCAGTCACTGACGATGTGAAAACAGAACAAACTAGTACATCATCAGTACCATCAGCAGTCACTGACGATGTGAAAACAGAGCAAACTAGTACATCATCAGTACCAACAATAGTCACTAACGATGTGAAAACAGAACAAACTAGTACATCATCAGTACGAACAGCAGTCACTGGCGATGTGAAAACAGAACAAACTAGTACATCATCAGTACGAACAGCAGTCACTGATAATGTGAGAACAGAACAAACTAGCACATCATCAGTACCAACAGCAGTCACTGACGATGTGAAAACAGAACGAACTA
This sequence comes from Azorinus chamasolen, assembly GCA_963576725.1. Taxonomy (NCBI): domain Eukaryota; kingdom Metazoa; phylum Mollusca; class Bivalvia; order Cardiida; family Solecurtidae; genus Azorinus; species Azorinus chamasolen. Next base: position 14,151,965 of record OY755253.1, read on the forward strand.
GTACATCATCAGTACGAACAGCAGTCACTGGCGATGTGAAAACAGAACAAACTAGTACATCATCAGTACCAACAACACTCATCGGTGACATGACAACAGAACAAACTAGTACATCATCAGTACCAACAGCAGTCACTGACAATGTGAAAACATATCAAACTAGTACCTCATCAGTACCAACAGCAGTCACTGACGATGTGAAACCAGAGCAACATAGTACATCATCAGTACGAACAACAGTCACTGACGATGTGAAAACAGAACAAACTAGTACATCATCAGTACCAACAGCAGTCACTGACAATGTGAAAACAGAACAAACTAGTACATCATCAGTACGAACAACAGTCTCTGGCGATGTGAGAACAGAACAAACTAGTACATCATCAGTACCAACAGCTGTCACTGACGATGTGAAAACAGAACAAACTAGTACCTCATCAGTACCAACAGCAGTCACTGACGATGTGAAAACAGAACAAACTAGTACATCATCAGTACGAACAGCAGTTACTGACGATGTGAAAACAGAACAAACTAGTACCTCATCATTACCAACAGCAGTCACTGACGATGTGAAAACTGAACAACATAGTACATCATCAGTACCAACAACAGTCACTGACGATGTGAAAACAGAACAAACTAGTACATCATCAGTACGAACAGCAGTTACTGACGATGTGAAAACAGAACAAACTAGTACCTCATCAGTACCAACAGCAGTCACTGACGATGTGAAAACAGAACAACATAGTACATCATCAGTACCAACAACAGTCACTGACGATGTGAAAACAGAACAAACTAGTACATCATCAGTACGAACAGCAGTCACTGATGATGTGAAAACAGAACAAAGTAGTACATCATCAGTACCAACAGCAGTCACTGGCAATGTGAAAACAGAACAAACTAGAACATCATCAATACCAACAGCAGTCACTGGTGATGTGAAAACAGAACAAACTAGTACATCATCAGTACCAACAGCAGTCACTGACAATGTGAAAACAGAACAAACTAGTACATCATCAGTACCAACAGCAGTCACTGACGACGTCAGAACAGAACAAACTAGTACATCATCAGTACCAACAGCAGTCACTGACGATGTGAAAACAGAACAAACTAGTACATCATCAGTACGAACAGCAGTCACTGACGATGTGAAAACAGAACAAACTAGTACATCATCTGGACAGGTGACACCATCAATATCACAAAGTACCAGTGGCATACTACCATCGCGTCTAAGTACTGAAACTTCGAACAATACAACGTTAGTGCCGTCTAGATCGACTGTTCAACCTACTAGTATGTCTACTCCTGTCATTGGCGTACCTACTGTTTTCCCATCTGTAAAACCTAACTTAGGTAAGACTTCAGTCTGTAACTGTAACGTACCTGGGTGTTTGATTTATCAGGTTTACAGCTAGCTCAAAAGCTGACCAGTCAGATGCTTGAGAATGATCTCAGACTCAAGCAGATATTTATCCTACTGTTAGATGATAAGTCCCCAATGTTTGTATCTACAATCTGTATGTGGATTGTTGATAACGTTTACAAACAGTGCGGAGGCTGGTGATACACCTAGTAAATTACTGTTGGACCGATAGCCAAACAGTTTGTCGCCCGATGTCAGAAAAATAGAAGTAATCTCGTAAGAGTGCTAAAAGATCTGCTCACAACAGCTACAAGCGTATGTTTTATTCAACAAATTCGAAAGAATTCGAAATAGTTTTAGATCATTTCTGTCACAAAACACATAATTCCGTGCTTTTTATATAAGATAATTTTCATATGATAACACGGTGTCAGTTTTGCTTAATTTCATTAATAATTGTTTAAACACCTGCTGCGTTTAACCTATTTATATCCAGTGTTCTTTAAGAATATGGACATACAGTGAAAAGGCTTGATCAGAGAGCTCAACCGGGACCCTCTGATCAGCGTCTGCACTGTTTGCTTCATGTTTTCTGAACCACAATTCGTTTAGGACCTAACTTACAAATGAGAATTCAGTTCGATCAAACGTCTTGCTGTACAAGTTAACCCAGTTATACGAAATACACGGGCACGAATTAGATAAACACCGTCCGCCATTGTCGGATAGTTCACGGTTGTTCGCCTCTTGTGTCTATTAACCTTGTTCCTCGAACAGGTTCGTTGTTTATGGAATAATACAAATCTGATCTGCTTTGACAACGCGTTCTTGTGTCAATGTGCTGTAAGAAAATATACATATAATTAATATTCAATATGTATTTTTTACAGAATATTCATCAGATAAGGGATTTAAATACAGCTGAGCCGTATAACATTCCTGCATGAATTAGAACCAAATTTCAAATAATAAAAATATTATATATAAGAAAGATGATTTATAAAAATGATGAGACCTGTTTCATTCACACTCAGACCTGTCGTTTGATACGAATTTACATTTGTAACACATTTTCTCATAATTATAAACTCATTTTCACGCACTTGAAAGCATAGAAAACAGAGAATCCCCAGATGAGACGGATCCTATATGAGCCGACTGATCTGGGTATGCTGTTTGACATGGTATAGAGATGGTCCTACAGTTTTTGTGAATGCAAAACAAACGCCTTGAAATGTTACTTAACCCTTCGCTTGCTATTCGCGTCAATATACCTACCTGTAAATAGTGAAGACCCAGATGAGACAGCTCCTGCAGGAGCTGTCTCATCAGGGTCTGCACTATTTACAAGTTGATTGTGCAATCAGTGCACTCCACAGCAGTGATTGCACAGCAATATACTTGTAAACAGTGAAGATATATATAATTATACAACAAGACATGGGCAAAGAAGGAGAAATGTATTTTAAAATTCAGCAAGCGAAGGGTTAATAAAATTAACTAACAGATACTCATGCTGTCGTTATTTCTTACATGAATATTGAACTTGGAAAGGGCTAATATCTTATCTGATCCCCCCCCCCATCTTTTTTATGCCTCTGAGAACACATATAACTCGTGTCAGACAGCCCCTGTTTGCGTTTGTGTAAGAGACCAGAACTTCTCCTGTTTGACCTGACAGTAAATGTCATTTGTTTTATTTAGATACAAGACCTAACCCTTTCACTGCCAAATACATTTCATCTGCTAAGACTATCGTCTGTTTCTAGTCCCGAATATGCTTGAGTCTGAGAGATTATTCTCAAGTAACTGATTGGTCAGATTTTGATAATTGAGAATGATCTCAGACCCAGACCCAGAAGTTTTATAACTTAACTCCTGTTTCAAAGTTTGACATTCCTCAGTGTCTTTACAAACACCTGATCTGAATGGCAAACGTTTTACATTCCAATGAATATCCGAGTTACTCGGCGTCTTATCTGGATGCAAACTGTTTGCAAATGTTATCACGTCATCAGCTAAAGCGGTGAATGAATTAACCCTTCGCTTGCTGAACTTTAAAATACATTTCTCCTTCTTTACCCATGCCCTGTTGTATAATTACATATATGTTCACTGTGTACAAGTATTTCGCTGTGCAATCACTACTGTGGAGTGAACTGGTTGCATAATCAACTTGTAAATAGTGCAGATTCTGATGAGACAGCTCCTGCAGGAGCTATCCCATCTGGGTCTTCACTATTTGAATAGCATGAATAGTCATCAAGTAATTGTTTCACCCTTTCCCTGCTCTATGTTTATTCTAAATTTAAATACCTACTAAATATCCATGGACAAAATAGTTATAATGAAATGTGGAAGGTTAAATATTGAATCCATTTCAGAAAGTAAAGAAATAGATCTTTCAAATTCCATTAGCAAACAGAGCAGACCCTGATCAGACGGCTCCCATAAGAACCGTCTGATCTGGGTCTACTCTGTTTGCAAATGCGGGAAACACGTTTATATGAGGGAAAGAGTTAATTGAATGTATGATTGAAAGATATAGTAACGTTAAGCACAAGACGCTACCATTACCAAAACACCGATAGAATTAGTTTTGCACTTATCAGAAAAGGGGAACTTTGTATTTCTCCTTTCAGCGAATGCCGTATACGTATTCAAGTTCAAGATGACGATTGATAAGAAGTATAACGACAGTTTAAACACCAACAGCAAACTAAAACAATCCATAACGACATTGGTAAGTGTATAACCCTTGCACACACCTGTCACTGGGTAGGTAACATTTAACTAATTACTTGTAAGCATGCGTGCCCTGTCATTTGAAAACAGTTTGGATCCAGATGAGACGCCGAGTAACTCGGCGTCTCATCTAGATCCAAGCTGTTTGACACTCTGTCAGTAGTTTCGCAAAAGCTTAAATGTATTGTTACGAGCCAGGCGAAAAAGAAAGACAAAGCCAGCATAGACTTTCTGGAAAATAAGATCATGTGACTACTTGTTTACCAACAAATTATAAAATATAGATTTCTAGAACAATCTATATATTTACATATTATTCTCTTTAATGTTCCATGACCTTCTAGAAGATTCTAAGAACTTCTAACTGTTCTATGGATAAAATAATGCATTTTAAGACATTAAAATACTAAGTAAACATCAAATTTAAATTAAAAACATGATTACATAACTGTATCGGAAGTAAGTATAAATTGCGCTGAATGTATACATCATGTGCATAACAGGCAAAGGCTTAACATTCAAAGTGCGGCCTTTATTTGATGTTAGATCTAAGATATTAACCCATTCCTTCATACATACGCCTTTTCGCGCATTTGCAAATAGAGTAGATCCAGATCAGACGGCGCCTGGAGGAGCCGTCTGATCAGGGTCAGTTCTGTTTGCTTATGGAATTTGATAGATCTGTTTCTTTACCTTCTAAAATGGCTACAATGTTCCACCTTCCATCTCTTATGTAAATTATGTTGTCCATAAATATTCAGTAAGTATTGAAATTTGGAATAAACACAGAATAGGGAAATGGTTAAACTGTTCGAATTCATTTGAGACGTCGATCTACTGGGTGTCTGATATCTAAGCTACGCCTGTCGCAATTTATCATGAAGTGTTAACTCTTCGCTTGCTATTCACGTCAATATACCTACATGTACAAATGTAAATAGTGAATGAATGAATGAATGAATGAATGAATGAATGAATGAAATGAATGAATGAATGAATGAATGAATGAAATGAATGAATGAATGAATGAATGAATGAATGAAATGAATGAATGAATGAATGAATGAATGAAAGACTTTATTTAACGAGGGTGGCTCAATTAGTCACAATGACTAATCTACCTTGAGGCCCTCAAACAAAAGCATTTTATACAAAATACAAAACAGTAAAAACACAGATATATACGCACAAGAAATCAATGTTCAGAAACAAACTCATTGCTCGCTAAGTAATGTTGGGTCTGTATAAATAAAAAGTGTTGCCTGCTTCAATTTGTAGATATATTCTTCAAGGACACGCATTTGGATCCTTATAAAACGTCGAGTAACTTGGCGTCTTATCTGGATCCAATCTGTTTTCATAGTTTTGATTTGCCACTAGCATCCAACTAGTAAGTATAAAGCTGGATCTAACTTAACTGTTGCACACATGAAATGCATAAATGACATTTGACCCCGATTCAGGTGGATGAATGCACGCGCTATTAAAACCACATATTTGTGACGTCATTTACCCACGCTGTCATTACTATAATACGAGAAAATATTTTTGCTCAGTTTTAGTTAAAATAAAATGTCATCTGCTTCAAAATTAACAAAAAAAATGCAGTTAGAGTGTAAACTAATTGAACCTGATGAGGCGTTGAGTTATTCAACGTCTCATCCAAACTGTATGAACAAGGTTTATTACGAATTGAATAAATGAATGCAAAGCTTGAGAGAAACCCAATTAATTTAAATTATTGAATGAATGTTAAAATACTTAATTGAATGAGGGTAGCTCGATTAGCCCAATGGCTCCTGGGCCTTGTTAATAAGTACATTTCATACATTTATATGCAAAAATAACAATCACAGAACATAATAAGCAATGTGTCCAATGCAGATATTACGGTAAACCATTTCAATAACGCAAATGAAATCAGAATAATTATAGACACTACATAAACATCTGGGTCTGCACTATTTACAAGTTGAGTGTGCAACCAGTGCACTCCACAGCAGTGATTTCACAGCGAAATACTTGTACACAGTGGAGATATATGTAATTATACAACAGGACATTGGTAAAGAAGGAGAAATGTATTTTAAAATTCAGCAAGAGAAAGGTTAACCCTTTCCCTGTTCTATGTTTATTTCAAATTTCAATACCTACTGAATATTCATGAACAAAATAGTTACAATATAATATGGAAGGTGGATCCTTGTAGAAATTTTAGAAACTAGAGAAACGTCTCTGTCAAATTCCATTAGCAAACAGAGCAGACCCTGATCAGACCGCTCCTGTAGGAGCCGTCTGATCTGGGTCTACTCTTTTTGCAAATGAAGGAGTTTATATGAGGGAAAGGGTTAATACTAATGCGAAAAAAGCCCGACCTGACTAACATTTTCAAACAGATTGGATCCAGATAAGACGTCGAGTTACTCGGTCTCTCCTCAGGATTTAAGCTGTTTGACACTTGTTCAGTAGTTTCTCAAAAGCTTGAACGAAGCGGAAATAAGTAAAAATTGCATTGGATCGGAATTGCTGCAGACATAACGGTTTAGAAAAATTAGTACAGTAAAACCTTTCTAAAACGACCACTAAATTGCGTTAATTAGTTGGTATTTTGGGCAGGTGGTTGCTTAAAGCAAGGTGAAAGTAAAACAGCGTTCTGTTTTACTTTCACCTTGCTTTAAAGAACAAAATGGGACAGTTTATAGGAGCGTTCTGTTTTACTTTCACCTTGCTTTAAGCAACCACCTGCATTTAATGCAAAATATTTGAAGTAATAAAGTGGTCGTTATAGAGAGGTTTTACTGTATAAAAATGAGGTGAACAAACCTTAATACTGTGTGTACTGATGACAATCCCATTTGTTTCCATTACAGAAGATATTATAATACATAGTGGATTTGACATAGACGCCTAACAACTTTACACTATGAAATTTATAATTTATTATATTAACTTTACTTTTTTCAGCTTCAGAAGAAAATATTTAACAACTTGTCCAGCAAAATTGAAATATTCTTCAGGTAAGACCTTTGATAGACAGATATTCCTTCATGTCATCCAATATAGGAAAGTACATGTAATATAAACAATTGTGCAAACAGACATACATTTAGATCAGCAACATGAAACAAGAAGCAACGCAATACATGAAAATACAGAACACGACATGCAGATAATAGGAATAAATACCGACATATGCATAGCTCACAATGTTAGTTCAGCTGTCGCTAATAACTTTGTAGGCGAAACGTCTCAGTAAATATCGTTAGGATAGTTAAGTATTAACCAACCCAGTCAACACTGGGGATTATTTGAGCTGCCAGTGTCAATCAAAGCAAATGGTTTGGATCAGGTCTGGTCCCACAAAATATGGGACGTTTTCAATATGTTAATACAGTAAAACCCCGCTAATGCGACCACCTAAAAGAGGTATCATTCTGGGTGATAGATGCAAGTGGTAGCTTAATGCAGGATAAAAGTAATGCAGAAAGCTCCTAGAGGAGCTTTCTGTATTACTTTTGTCATGCATTAAGCAACCACCTGCTTATAAAGACACCCATGTTTATTCATTAAGTGGTCGCCTTAGAGGGGTTTTACTGTATTAAATAATGTTTACATGTAAATTAAAAACTGTAGACGGCAAACGGCGTAGATCCTAATCAGATTCCAGTTTTGAAATCTCTTGGATTTTGACCTTCATTGTTTTTCTCTCATTTGAGAGCCTGTCTTAAGTGAACTTATATTAATTGGACACATGAATCTTAAAAAGAAGGTGGTTGCTTAATATAAGGCAAAAGTAATCCAGGAAGCTCTTATAGAAGCTAAAATGCATTACAGTAAACCCCCTCTAAACCGGAATTCTTGTAGAGAAGAATTTAGATACTTTTAGGCAGGTGGCTGCTTAATGCAGGGAGAGAGTCAAGCAGAAAGCTCCTAGAGGAGCTTTCTGCATGACTTTCACCCTTCATTAAGTTGCCACCTGTCTCCAAGACCGATATTTATACTAATTTTAACGTCCGGTTTAGAGGTGTTTAACTGTACTTTTGACCTGTATTAAGCTATACCTTCTGTCTTACAGGCCCATAGTTGGACCTCCCTTTGTAAGACAGGTTCTACTGTATTTCATTTAGGATATACACCTGATATACACCTTCTAACATGAGATATAATTGTGTATATCTTTGATCACCACAAAAAAACTGTGACACTTTACCATGTCAAGACGGGAAACGAATCACTGATGTCCATGCAAACAGTGTAGATCCAGACGAGAGGGTAATAGAGGAGCCTTCTCACCAGGGTCTGCACTGTTTGCCATTTTATACTTTTCATTTTAAAATGAACCTGATTATTCACGGTAAGCTTGATCTGTCTGAAATTTGTAAATGCAGCATTGAAACGGCTAAGACAAACAAAACTTTCTGGACGTACAAGGGCCTTGCATTCTGTAACCCTTACCGTGCTGAATTTTCAAATGGACTACATGTATTCTGACTTTCAAATAGATCAAGCTTACGGTGAATATTTAGCGATTTTTCTAAAGAAAGGTGTACTATACCAAACAGTGCAGACCCAGATGAGAGGGCTCCACTAGGAGCCCTCTCATCTTGGTCTACACTGTTTGCAAAGGAAAGTTGTGACTCGTGTCCCGCAGTGTAAGGGTTGTAATACCACATACTGTGGAAGTTCATTGTCTCTATGTTTAACGAAATTATTATTTTTAATTGGTTACATGTTTTACTTTTTCAGCGAAACTAGGTAAAACTGTGCTATATCAATAGAAACAATTGCGTAGAAGGGTAAATAATGGGTGCGTGTTTGTGGGGGTTTGTCTTAGTGTTAAGGAGGGATTTGACTTGGTGTTGGTGTGATAGTCTGACTTGGTGTCTTTGAGAAGGTTTTAACTTAAGAGTTGGTGAGGGGACTGATTTTGTGTTTGACTTAGTGTTTTGAAAGAACCTGGCTTAGTGTTTGAGAGATGTATGACTTAGTATTTGAGAGGGGTCTGACTTTGATAGTTAGTGATGGTAAGAGGGTTGACTTAGTGTTTGTGGGCGAGTCTGACTTAGTGTTTGTGAGGAAGTCTGACTTAGTGTTGTTTGTGAGGGAGTCTGACTTAGTGTTTGTGAGGGAGTCTGGCTTAGTATTGTTTGTGAGGGAGTCTAACTTAGTGTTTGTGAGGGAGTCCGACTTAGTGTTTGTGAGGGAGTCTGACTTAGTGTTTGTGAGGAAGTCTGACTTAGTATTTGTGAGGAAGTGTGACTTAGCGTTTGTGAGGGAGTCTGAATTAGTGTTTGTGAGGAAGTCTGACTTAGCGTGTGTGAGCGAGTCTGACTTAGTGTTTGTGAGGAAGTATGACTTCGTGTTTGTGAGGAAGTCTGACTTCGTGTTTGTGACGGGGCTGATTTTTGTGTTAGTGAAAATGTGCGTGTCTGTGAATTTGTTTAAGGTTTTGATTCATACGATCGTGAGTGTTGGTTCGGATGCGGATATTGTGTGATTGTTTGTGGAAATGGGTGGAGTTAGCTTGTTGGTGTGTTTATAAAGGAGTTGAATGTTGGAGTTGGTGTGATGGGATAGGGATACATTGTGTTGTGTGTAGGGGGGGGAGTATTTAAGCTTTGATTGTGTTTTTGGCAACACGTTTGATGGTTTGTGTGGGGAATGGCAGATTTACATCTGTTAATGGGCTAGTATGAAAAACCGTTATGTACGTTTTGCTAAATCTGCCATAGCTAAGTATTAGATATTGCATGATATTTATAATATAACAAAATATATAGCATGTATAATATGCCATGAGATCGACTGTACATTTAATGAGTTTATATAACGGACGAATGTTTCATACAGCTAAACCCATATCTCAGATATATCGTAGTTTAACCCGTTCCCTCATATCGACGACTTTTGACGCTTTTGTAAAAGTCACAATTTGAAAACATTGTGATAAATAGAGCATTTGCTCCATAGGAGCAAATGCTCTATTCATCACAATGGTTTCAAAACTACATAATTCTATTTTTTCGTTGCCTTTCCATCGTAGGTGCTCCATTTCCATAGATTTATTCAAAGAGTATGCATCTAAAATAGATTATGAGGGTATGGGTTAAAGCAGGATAAACATTATGCGTCATTACAATTTCTGTATAAAAGCTGTTCTGTATTAACCATTCACATAATAGAGATGCCGTTTCATGCCAACGCAAACAGGATAGACCTAGATCAGACGGCTTCTCGTATCATAAAGAGACATACTGTCCTAAGCACCAGACTGTCCTAAGCAGTCGTCTGATTAGGGTCTGACCTGTTCATTTATAAACAGATATAGATCTGATTATATAGTTTCTATATTGCCGTTATGAAAACCAGCTAATTAACCCTTCTCTTGTTGAATTTTAAAATAAGTTCTCCTTCTTTACCCATGCACTGTTGTATAGTTACATATATCTTCACTGTGTACAAGTATTTCGCTGTGCAATCACTGATGTGGAGTGCACTGGTTGCACAATCGACTTGTAAATAGTGCAGACCCTGATGAGACAGCTCCTGCGGGAGCTGTCTCAACTGGGTCTTCACTATTTACAGGTAGGTATATTGACGTGAATAGCAAGCGAAGGGTTAATGTTAAAACTTGCAATATGTCTGACGTACAGGGTTATCATGTAAAGGGTTTTAACTACTATATTAGATTGCTATATGTCTTCACTAAGTGGTCATTAGGGATATATTATTGTATATCATTTTTCAGCGAAACTTAGTAGTTACAGTTGATTTATTTTACACCAAACTCTGATATAATAAAACGATCTCGGGTATTAAAAAAACGAAGTCGGATATACCAGTAGGAGTTCGGATAAAACGAAACCAACTAGGATAAACAAAACGAACTCGGGAATAATAAAAAACGAACTCGGAGGTGATGAAACGTACTTTAATATAACAAAATTTGAACTCTGGTATAACAAAACTAACTATATTATAACAAAACGAACTATGAAACGAACTCGGATATAACGAACCGAACTCTGACGTAAAGAAACGAATTTGGGTATAACGAAACGAACTCTTGTGTAACGAAACAAACTCGGATATGACGAAACGAACTCAGATATAACGAAACGAGCTCTGATATAACAAAACGAACTCTGACATAATAAAACGAACGCGATAGAATGGAACGAAAATGGATGTAACGAAACGAATTCGGATATTATGAAACGAATTCTGATTTAACAAAACTAACTCTGCTATAACACATCGAATAACGAAACATATTCGGATTGAACAAAACATGAAATTGGGTATAACAAACTGAACTCGGATATAACAAAACGAATATACTCGGATATAACGAAATAGACTCGGATATAATGAAACTAATTTAGATATATAAAGAAATCTTACTTATTATAAGGTAAAACTTATTCATCATCCCATTTCTGATCTTTATACAGTAGAACCTCTCTATAACGGCCACTGAATTGTGTTAATTAATTGGTATTTAGGGAAGATGGCTACTTAAAGCAAAGTGAAAGTGAAACAGATCGCTCCTATAGGAGCGTTCTGTTTCATTTCCACCTCGCTTTAAGCAGCCACCTGCTTTTAACACAGAATGATGGATGTAATTTAGTGGCGGTTATAGAGAGGTTTTACTGTTTAAATATACTGAAACCCCAATCTGAACCGGACGCTTATATTAGTAAAGTCCCGGTCGTCCAGGCAGGTGGTATCTTAATGGATGTTAAAAGTCATACAGAAAGCCCCCAAAGGAGCTTTCTGCATTACTTTCACCATTCATTAACTGGCAATCTTCCTATAGAGACAAAAATTGTTCTTTATTAATATTCCATTTTGGAGAGGTTTTACTCTATATGAATGAAAACAAAGTTTGAATATTGCAAATTAAATTATAATGCCCTCTCGATATTAACCCTTCGCTTGATATTCACGTCAATATACCTACCTGTAAATAGTGAAGACCCAGATGAGACAGCTTCAGCAGGAGCTGTCTCATCAGGGTCTGCACTACTTACAAGTTGATTGTGCAACCAGTGCAGTCCACAGCAGCGATTGCACAGCGATATACTTGTACACAGTGAAGATATATGTAATTATACAACAGGGCATGGGTAAAAAAGGAGAAATGTGTTTTAAAATTCAGCAAGCGAAGGGTTAAAATAGTTCACTGTAGGTTTATTTGTGGTATTATGTGCATGCAAGCATGAGTGTAGCATGATATATGATAGTCATTATCACAATGTACAACACTTGTTTAACCCTTTCCTTCATACAAACGCTTTTTACGCCTTTGCAAACAGCGTAGATCCAGATCAAACAGCTCCTATGGGAGCCGTCTGATCAGGGTCTACATTACTTATGATATCATAATAGATCTGATTCTAAATTTGCTAAAGGATTTTGCATAACAAACAATGCCGACCCTGATCACAGGGCTTTTCAGGTGGCAACTTCTAATAGGGGTCTACTGTTACATGTTCTAGTACACTGGCTTCCCATATTCAAAGGGTTATGAAATATTGGATTTTGTCACAAACAAGTGGAATGGCAATGTATTTAGTGCATTTTATTAATTGCGTTTGAGGATAATGCTAGTGTGATGCAATTAATGTATTTGAACATAGCACATCGCATATCATATACAGTAAACCCCGTCTAATCCGGACATTCAATTGAGTATAAATATCGGTTTTGGAGACAGGTTGCAGCTTAATGCAGGGTGAAATGCACGCAGAAAGCTCCTCTAGGAGCTTTCTGCATGCATTTCACCCTGCATTAAGCAGCCACCTGCATTAACCCATTTGCTCCCACGATCCCATATATGGGACGTAGGCAAACAGTGTAGACTCTGATCAGACGCCACACAATGCGGCGTATGATCAGAGTATACACTGTTTGCTGATAGGAAATTCAATATAAAACAAAACAAAAATGAAAATTTAGACCAGATTTCCCTTAGATAAAAGATAGACTAATCCAATATATAAGCATGGAAGAATCCACTGGGAGCAAATGGGTTAAAGTATCTTAATTATTCTCTACTAGAAGTCCGCTATAGATGGGTTTTGCTGTACAGCATACCCTGTCACCATGTCACCCAACAACACAGCGCAGTATGTCACATGAATAGAAGGGCATATCACATCATATCAACTCATCAAAGACTATCGCAGAAAGTAGACATTATACTCAAATACCCCACATCACAATATTTCAGATATATCATAATGCATATTGTACATGATTATATTTCTTTGATACATACAGGAGAACCCCTCCAATGCGACCACCTAAAAGAGGTTTAATTGTGGGTCGTAGAGACAAGTGATATATTAATGCAGGTAAAAAGTATTCAGAAAGCTCCTACATGTATAGGAGCTTTCTGTATTGCTTTCGTCCTACATTAACCATCTATCTGCTTTTAAAGACACACATGGATATCCATTAGATTGTCAATTTAGAGGACTTCTAATGTATGTTTACAAATATAACTAGCTATTATCCTCCCAATTTGACCTTAGACTCGATTAAATTTCGACGTGTTTATCGGGATTGTTCGTAATACTCTGTGACAAAACATAGCAAACCAAAATCCGGAAATAATCATGTTCCACGAGGATTGTACGGTAAAACCCCACCTAATGCGACCACTGGATGAATAAACATGGCTGTCTTTATAAGCGGGTGGTTGCTTAATACAGGACAAAAGTTATGCAGAAAGCTCCTACAGGAGCTTTCTGCATAACTTTCGTCCTGTTTTAAGCTACCACCTGCCTTTGCCACTATGAATTATGCCTCTTTTTGCTGATCGCACTAGAAGGGTTTTACTGTATTCTTTTAGCGCATTCTTATACCTTCGGAAATTTATCCGAAGATTACCGACGATAATACACGGAATATGCATGAGTATCAGGTCAAATTTGTAGGAAAATATAGTTCGATTTCGAGCGCTTAGCCGTGGCTGCACTTTTCTATTTATAGAAGTTGCAACCATTCTAATGTATGGGTAAGTGGACAATGGTTGTCACAAGAAGCTCCTAGTAATCGTGCAGTATTAGTATATACAGTAAAACCTCTCTTTAACGGCCACTAAATTACATCAAGTATTTTGTGTTAAAGGTAGGTGGCTGCTTAACGCAAGGTGTAAGTAAAACAGAACGTTCCTATCACCTTGCTTTAAGCAGCCACCTGCCCTAAATACATACTAATTAACACAACTTAGTGGCCGTTATATAAAGGTTTAACTATATATGCTTATTACTTGTCTGTATAACCACAGGTAACTCCGGAACAAATACATGGTTTGTGACGCGTTTTACATCTACGGGTGGACTGATCCTAAAGGTCACAGCTCACTGGTCAAAATCGAACTATTTTTTTACAGTTGTTCAGTACTTGTTTATCAGTAAATCTATTCAGATAAGTAAACCCCTTCTAAACCGGAGTTCAGTAAAATAAGATGACTGCTTAACCCATTTGCTCCCAGTGGATTCTTCCATGTTTATTTATTGGATTAGTCCATTTTTTATCTAAGAGGTGCCTGGCCTACAGTTTCAATTTCGTTTTGGTTTATATTGAAATTCCTATCAGCAAACAGTGTAGACTCTGATCAGACGCCGGATTATGCGGCGTCTGATCAGAGTCTACACTGTTTGCCTACGTCCCATAGATGGGATCGTGGGAGCAAATGGGTTAATGCAAAGGAGTTTTCTGCATGACGTTAAACCTGCAATGAGCTGCCACCTGTCTGAAAGATCTGGACTGATGCTAATTGTAACGTCCGGTTTAGAGGATGTTTGCTATGTTATTATTCAATACACATCAGTGCTTCCTTAACTTAGTAATATACATCAGCGTTTGATAAAATACATTGGAGATACATTGAGATCATTAATAAAGTATTTGGTAACGTTTGTGCATTCTAGCCGTGAAATTAATTACAGTAGATATGCGATTTCGGATATGTTACCAATGATATCAGAATGGTGATACGTGTGAATATAAAACACAGATTTCTTTTTCACTGATATGGGTCTTTATGGTTGTTTATCGAGGACACTCAGTTGTCTTCTTATGTAGAATCCATTTATACATGTACATGCTTAGAATAAACACGTCACAATGTTCATCCTCCGTCATAAAATATCCGTCTAAGTGTTTGTCAGTTTAACTCTTTTGGCGCCAAATTTAAAAGTATCGTCTGCAATAATAATTTCACATTAAATGTTATTCTAAACTAAATAATAAAGGTATATTAATAAAACATTTGTTATTAAAACCCTGTATGCTTGGGCTAAAATAATACAGAAAACCGTGAAGTCCCAGGTTAGATGCCGCCTTGAAAAGGCGGCATCTGACCTGGGACTGCACTGTTTTCAATGGTGCCAACAGGCGACATTGGCGCCGAAAGAGTTGAGTTTCGTTATTCCCAGGCTCTCATTGCGTTTTTCTGTGGCATACTGCCGCTCAATAATTTTCATCTGCCAAAGACTAGCTTCTACTTCATGTTTCTAGGTGGGTTTTGCTTTAACTATTTCGTTGCCAGCGTCGTTACTATGATTACCTATATCAACAGTTTGGATCCAGATTAGACGCCAAAGTAACTCTACGTCTCATCGGGATCCAAACTATTTGTAAATGTGTTACCATTCCTGAAAGAAAAAGGGGCAAAATAACCAAAAGACAATTTTAGCAGACGACAAAATTTGCAGACGAAAATATTTGGCAGCGTAGTTTTACAAAATACATCGAGCGTCAGATCATGTGGATCTTGATACATGTAAGACTCATTATGGATCCAAACTGTTTCAGAACGTTATCACGGGTTCGCCTATGGCTCCGAAAGTTTTTCATTCCCCAATGTCGTTGTTATTTCAGTTCCGGGAGTATAATAATAAACACCAAGTGTCATTTCAATCAGTCCACCCTACGTGATAGAAACAAAACTTTCAATAGTTTTCTGGAAGAAGTTTCAACGAAAGCCAAAGGGACCAAAACGCTAAACACAACCCTTGGTGAAGTGAAAGATTTTGCTAAAAATGTCGCGTCAGTAGCTGGTGAGTTTTTAATTATAGACAGAGCTGCAGATAAAGGTGCCTATCCTAATATACCAAAATCGTCATTTCGCCACCAAACCCTACACTGTGACAACGCTTTGGAATCGTCTCGAAGAGTGGTCACGATATTGGGTTTGGTGGAGAAAATGTTTGAATTTATGCATCTTATCTAGACATCTGTATAGACACTAACACATGTTTGTCTGCATCATGTGCTCGCTGTAACTGCAGTAAAATCTCGATTATTCGAACACTAAAATACGTATTATTATCGATCTTAAGGACAGGCGGCAACCTAATGCATGGTGAAAGTCATACAGAAAGCTCCTCTAGGAGCTTTCTGCTTGACTTTCTCCATGCATTAAGCAGCCATCTGCCTTAAAGGGTCTCAATTCTTCTATACAGAAAATTAAATTCGAATAATCGAGATTTTACTGTATATTCCTATAGAAAGCATTTCTCACATTCTCTATAAAAAGAAACAACATAAGAGTATCATACACTGTAGACCCAAATTAGGTGCCAAATTAATCATTGCCTTGCCGTACTTTATGTTCTTCTTATGATCATTCAGTTCTTAACCCTTTTCTTCATATAAATTATTTATTTTCATTGCAAACACAGTAGACCCATATCAGCCGTCTGATTAGAGACTGCTCTGCTTGCCTGTGGAGCTATAATTGAGCTGGCTATGTAGTTTGGGCAAACGTGCCTGTGTTACCTTCCCATTATAGAAGTTCATCTAATATAGGGTTAATCCTACTGTAATTTGAAATTTGCGACGGTATATGAGGCCGTGACGGTAACTGTAGAATCATATATATATTCTATCATAAGCAAACAGAGCAGACCCTGATCAGACGGCTCCTATAGGAGCCGTCTGATCTGGGTCTACTTTGTTTGCAAAGACGTGAAGTTACCGGAATCTCATCTGGATCTAGGTTGTTTTCAAATGTACTTGTGGTTTACGTGTGCAGGATAGCGGTTAACTGAACACATGATAATTACATTTACGAATATTTCACTCTTGTGATCATTTTCTGTTTGTCGAAAAGAAGTGGGATATTATTGAGGATGATTCTGCAAAATCAAATCAGTAATATATGTGTAACGACTGATCTGAGTCAACACTGTAATTACAGTTTACTTTATATATCTCACTATGTTGCGAGTTATACCTTCATTATTGCAGATGCATTGCAACGAGCACCCGACCCATGCCTAAATGCTGAAAATGTGTGTGACTCGACCAATGCGTACCAATTTACGTGTCCTAGTAAAAATCTCACGGACGGGAAGTGCAAGCATAAGTGTGAGTTCGAGCCCGGACTCTGTGGGGAGCACGGTGAATGTTTCTATGACATGACAGCCCAAGCCGTTGCATGCAGGTGGGTTAAAGCCACAGGCAGCCGTATCAAACTTGTTTAGTAACGAAGATAGATGTGAGAACTTGCATATATGCATAACCCTTTACTTCATGAATATGCATGTAAGAAATAATGACATCGTGCATGCCTATTAGATTACACGAACACGGGAACGGTTAACCGTG
Organism: Azorinus chamasolen; assembly: GCA_963576725.1. Classification (NCBI taxonomy): domain Eukaryota; kingdom Metazoa; phylum Mollusca; class Bivalvia; order Cardiida; family Solecurtidae; genus Azorinus; species Azorinus chamasolen. The sequence goes on from OY755253.1 coordinate 14,169,723, forward strand.
GCAGAACCTATACAATCAAACCTATATAATACTACAGGCAAACAGAGCAGACCCTATATAGGAGCCGTCTGATAAGGGTCTGCTCTGTTTACTTGTTACAGTCCGTATTTATGGAGCACAGTGCTCCCTCTCTACAACGACATCCTTTGGGATACGAAGATTATATGTGTTGTGCAGAGGGAGTTGTTATAGGGAGGGAAAATCAAACACAATTAGCTTGTTTGCAGATCCCCAGATAAGGTGTATTTCGAGAACTAAAACCGTTATGTCTCATTCAAACCCTATGTTGTGACCACTCTTTAGAATCGTCACAAAGTGACGATTCTAAAGAGTGATCACAACATAGGGTTTGATGGAGGCATAAAGAAAATATGATGGAAAAAAGTTGTTGCTGGAGCCTTGTTGTTTCGGAAACAGTGACATGCATTGTTGTAAGGAGGGATTCGTTATTGAGAGGGCCGTTATAGGAAAGGAGCACTGTAAATGGTTAAGCTTTATAATTATATAACACCCTCAATTTGAATAGCCTTATATTTGAAGAGACGTGTTTGCCTATACAGCCTGTCAAGTATTTCCCCGCTATAAAATCACTATTTCTATTTTGTTCGATTCGTTCAAGTTATTGAGAAACTATTGACCGAGTGTCAAACAGCTTGCGCTGTCTGCTTAACAAACTAGTTTCTAAAGACCGTACTTGAAAAAATGACTACTGCAGAAACACTCGTTCAAATGAAAGCTTCATATGAAGCTCGAACTATTTTAAAACATAAAGATAAAACATACGTGGGGTGTTTCAACACTGAAATTCAAAAACTGAAACATGTCAATCTTATCGTGAAAATTCAGGGTTTTTTTTTAAAAAACAAAAGTGTTGCATGGCCTACCGTGACTCGTTTCCCGCATTGAAAGGGTGTATGCAAATGCATGCATTGTTTATAAGTCTTTAACTCTTTTTCCTCTGCAAAGAATGGTTTGAGTTTCCGAATGCTCTTTCTTCAATTCTCTATAAAAAACGTTAGTTGTGTCAAACAATTTGGATCCTGATGAGATGCCGAGTTACTCGGCGTCACATCACTGTATCAAAACTATTTACACCTGTTTCACCCATTGCAGTGGATCCCGTGGGTCGCTTTCCGGCGAAGTCGGCAGTGAACGAGTTACTTTTAAGCACTACTTACAATGTTTACATGAATACTTGTCTTTCGTTCTAAGTATTTTCACTATACTTTAGAAACTCGAGAATCTTAGATGACAAGCCATTTATTTGACGGGTGAGCTTTAAAATGCTGGCGGTTGCTTAATGCATGGCAAAAGTAATGCAGAAAGCTCCAATAGGAGCTTTCTGCATTACTTGTATCATGCATTAAGCTACCATCTGTCTTAAAGACCCATATTTAGACCTCAATCTGATGGTTGCTTAAGACAGGTTCTACTGTATTTCAATCGGTCATTTCTTTTCACAAATCACAAGGCTGTTTGTCAGTTTAGATCCTGGCGAAACACCGAATTACTGCCCCCGTTTGCATGATTCGTGTGGATTAAGACGAAACTAATTACTATTGTTACAAGGTTCGTGTGGATTAAGACTAAACTAAATGTTTCTTTGTCCACCCGCTTCAGGTGTATACAGTCGTCCTTCACAGTTTACCATGGCGACAGTTGCGAACAATCGACTGCGACCTTGACCTTTGTCCTGGCTTTGTCTCTTGGTATCGGTGGTGGAGTGTTGTTAATTTTGATAGTTGTTATCATATGTATGTGTTGGAGGGCAAGGCACAATAAGGCAAAGAAACACAGGTAAACTAACTTGATCATAGTTCGTAATACTTAACCTTTCTCATACTGAAAAACATGCCTGCTAAGTCTCTGATTTCCTAACTTTTCACCTACTTTCGATTCGATGAGAACCCTAGTTACTTGGCGTCTAATCAGGATCCAAACTGTTTGCAAATGACAGTCGAGACGTGCTTAGCATTAGAAGGGATTAACCCATGCCCTCATATCGATGACTTCTGACGACTCTGTAAAAGTCACTTTGCGAAACCATTCTGATAAATAGAGCATTTGCTCCTATAGGAGCAAATGCTCTATTAGTATCACAAATTGTCAATGGTTTCTAACTACATGTACAAAATTCTAAACTTTTCCTTTTCTCTAGTTAGTGCTCCTTTTCGGTAAATTAATTCAAAGAGGTTGTATCTAAAAATAGCCTATGAGGTAATGGGTTAAGTAGTATTAAAAGAACTCTAATTCAGAGTATGTAGGTTAAGCTAGCTTTATTCAAGACAACAGTAATGCAGAACATTCCCAGTACATTTTTCTGCATTACTTGTGCCCTGCATTAAGCAACCGTCGACTTCTATTTTAAGATTCCAGTAATGATATAGGTTAGAGGATTCTGTGATGTTTTACATCTACATGTAATACCAACTTAAGCAGATCCTGATCAGATGGATCCTACAGGAGCTGTCTAATGTGGGTGTACTCTGTTTGCACAGGCATGAAAATGCGTTTATGTGGGTAGAATGGTTAAACGGGTTTCTGAATGAGCCGTCTGAGCTGTCTTTTGCTTTTGACATAATATGGTCCGATATTTGATTCTACAAGTTCACATGTGGTCAAATATTCTTTATGTTTTCATTATGTCCAGGCCAATAGATAAAGGTACGTATTTAAGTACCGGTATCTCAATATTCATTTCTCCATCAAAGCCTACGTTGTGACCACTCTTTCTTCGAGACGATTCTAAAGAGTGGTCACAACATATGCGTTGGTGGATATATTACAGATTTTTTCTTGAAACTGTATTAAAATACATATCTTATGTGGGCCTCTGGTTTAACGTATTTACATTCCAACACTACTCGTTCATCATGTTTTCATGACTATCCATCATATACAGGGTTAAACACGTTCTACTTATTTCCGTTGAAGCATATTCGATGGTTCTGATTGGGAGCTTCCAGACAACGAGGTTACATTGAAGGACCTAAGTTTCCGGGGATCTGCAAGAGGGGGACCCTTCGGTGGCGGGTTATTCAGATCACAAGCGTACAGAAATGAGGTATTAACATGCGACGATGGTTATATTCCACCTTTTAATTGTATCTTGTTACTGACGAAATGATGTATTCCGATTGCTGTTTATCATTCAAAGCCATATTTTTTTTATGTTTCGGTTAATTGTTAAGCATGTTCCAGTCAATTGTCAAGCATTTGTAAGTTCTAGAAATGAATATCACACTCTAAACACTATTTTATCTAGGCCTACCAGCCTGTGTTTGGAACTGGTCAACGTAGATTATTTTTCCCAGACAGCGAGCGTGGGTCTACGAGTACCTCAAGAATAGGCGTCATAGATGACACTACAGTCCCATCGTTTTCTACTATTGACTACAAAGCCGACGTAAGTTCCGGTCTTTATAAATAATCTCCGGTTTTAGAATAAATGTGTGTGTTATTGATTTAGATGTAACTTCGTTTATTCGATTATAAACATTTAACTCGCTATGATTGAATCCGTGTGGAAACAGTTCTGCACGCAGAACAGAAGTTGAGCATTCGTGCAGACACTGCTTTAACGTGTCTTAAATGTCTGTCTGTAACTAATAAGATGCTGTCCCATTTGGACGTTGTTTATTAAGAACATTTAATATATCTGTAGTCTTACATGACTAAAGATGTAATTAAAACTTCTACCACAATTCTTTTTTAATGCTTTGGTACTTTGAACCGTGTACGTCTTAGCCAAATTATTAAGACCGCGTGACTCTTCCAAAGGTCATCTAATCTAGTGTTCTACTAGAATGATTTATGTGTGTATTGTATAGTCCTATGAATATTCATGTGAGAAGTAATGATGCCGCGAATATTAATTAGATCAGTATTTTATAATTACATACGCAGGGTTGGTTGACCATGGCAGAAAGTGTAGAATCAAGTCCATATCGTTTCATAAGCAAATAGAGTGGTCTGTTCTGGGTATTATCTGCTTGCAAAAGCGTAGAAGGCGCATTTATCGAGTAAATGGTCAAACAATGTAGACCACAATCAAATATTTGTGGTAGCTTTATAAAATTAAAAGTAATATAAATAAAAGTAAAGTAGAACTCTCCTGTTTGACCTTTCTGTATTACTCTGGTCATACACGATACATCCTGACGTATATGCCCAGCAGTGTGCTTAATGGTAACCTAGGACATGCCTAATTGCAGCGTAGTATTGACCGTCCTATTCTTTATAGTATTGATCGTCCTATGCTTTATAGTATTAATTGTCCTATTCTTTATAGTATTGACCGTCCTATTCTTCATAGTAATGATCGTCATATTCTTTATAGTATTGGTCGTCATATCCTTCATAGTATTGGTGTTTCTATTCTTCATAGTTATGATCGTCCTATTCTTTATAGTATTGATCGTCCTATTCTTTATAGTATTGACCGTCCTATTCTTTATAGTATTGATCGTCCTATTCGTTATAGTAGTGATCGTCCTATTCTTTATAGTATTGATCGTCCTATTCCTTATAGTATTTACCGTCCTATTCTTCATAGTAATGATCGTCCTATTCTTTATAGTATTGATCGTCCTATTCTTTATAGTATTGACCGTCCTATTCTTCATAGTAATGATCGTCCTATTCTTTATAGTATTGACCGTCCTATTCTTCATAGTAATGATCGTCATATTCTTTATAGTATTGATCGTCCTATTCTTTATAGTATTGACCGTCCTATTCTTCATAGTAATGATCGTCCTATTCTTCATAGTAATGATCGTCATATTCTTTATAGTATTGACCGTCCTATTCTTTATAGTATTGGTCGTCATATCCTTCATAGTATTGGTGTTTCTATTCTTCATAGTTATGATCGTCATATTCTTTATAGTAGTGATCGTCCTATTCTTTATAGTATTAATCGTCCTATTCTTTACAGTATTTATTGTCTTATTATTTATAGTATTGGTCGTTATATTATTTATAGTAAAAACAACATATGATAGTAGTTAAATAATAAACAAATTGATCTATCAACTTTTTACTTGATTAATGATGATATAAAAACAGTGACATCGTGAATGTTAACTAGATGAAGTCCAATAACGGTGTTATATATGTACACACAGTTTTTAGCCATGCCCGATACAATATATTTAGATCTGTATACTATACCATAAGCAAACAGAGCAAATCCTGATCATATAGATCTTAACTGGAGCTGTATCATTTGAGTCTACTCCGTTTGCAATGGCATGAAAATGTGTATCCACCAGGTATAGGGGGGGGGGGGGGGGGTCGCCATCAACGATGTAATAAAAGAAGACATTCATCACTTTTCATGGAAGATATGATGGATTTACTACCAGCACATGTACATGCGCGTACAGTGGTCCAGATAAGATGCGTAAATTAAAACAAATTAAAGAATTCTTTATTTACAGTAAAACCCCTCCACAACGGCCACTAAATTGTGTTAATTAGTTGGTATTTTGGGCAGATGGTTGCTTAAAGCAAGGTGAAAGTAAAACAGAACGCTCCTATAGGAGCGTTCTGTTTTACTTTCACCTTGCTTTACGCCATTACCTCATAGCCTATTTTTAGATACAATCTCTTTGAATAAATCTACCGAAAAGGAGCATTAACTAGAGAAAAGGAAAATTTTAGAATTTTGTAGTTTGAAATCATTGTGATAAATAGAGCATTTTCTCCTATAGGAGCAAATGCTTTATTTATCACAATGGTTTCACAAAGTAACTTTTACAGAGTCGTCAAAAGTCGTCAATATCAGGGAAAGGGTTAAGCATCCACCTGCCTTTAACACAAAATACTTGATGTAATTTAGCGGTCGTTATTGAGAGGTGTTACTGTATTCACCAAACTCTATGTCGTGACAAGCTCTATGTCGTGACAAGCTCTATGTCGTGACAACTCTTTAGAGTCGTCTCTCCGAGGCGACTCTAAAGAGTAGTCACAACATAGGGTTTAGTGGAGAAAATGACGATTCTAGTATTTGAGTACGTACGTTCATCTGTTGATCTGATATACTAGTACATAGAGTACATAATGTGTGCACTGCAGCTCGTACATGGGCCTGAGAACAAACATAAATTTGTATAATTGTTTTCTGGACACTTTAGGACATATCTGATCCTGAGGAAGATTTAAAGTAAAGGTAAACATTGGAGCTGCTTGCTATATCTGCCTCAGCAGGCATGCATATACATTCTATGAATTTTATTCTAGCACGCCATTGTTTCATCCATTTAGATTTATGTCTAGTTGTCTTCATTTTTAACATGCAAAAAGTATTATACCATTTAGAGTTTAATTGATATAACAGACTGTACGTCAGATTATTGGAGCCATCTGATCTGCACTACATACATGCTACTGTGGTCCCGAATATACATGTAGTAGAACCACACTAAAGTGATCAATCCTTGAATCATCTCTTCGTATTGGGTTTGTAGAAATAAAGGAGCTATTCTGTAAAAATGTTTAAATTTGTGCATCTTATCTGGATCTCTGTATAGCATTTATACATTAACATAATTATATTTCGTTTCAGTACTCTATAAGGCGGCCACACATATCTGTACAACCAAATGACGTGTATTCCGGACTATACAATGAGGTATTGATTAACCCTCTCCTCCATAAATACACCCTTCTACGCCTCTGTAATAGTCATTTCTAGAAACCATTGTGATAAATAGAGCATTTTCTCCATCAATACACCCTTCTACGCCTCTGTAACAGTCACTTCTTGAAACCATTGTGATAAATAGAGCATTTCCTCCATAGGAGCAAATGCTCTATTTACCACAATGGGTTCAATACTACGTAATTCTAAACTTTTCCTTTTCTCTAGTAAATGCTCCTTTTCGGTAGATTTATACAAAGAGGTTATATCTAAAAATAACTTCTTTTGGGGGGATGGGTTAATACTATCCCGTTCAATTCTGAAAGATCAGAGTGGAATAGCCCATGAACGTTTTACTGTAGATTCCAGTCATTCCACTCAGTAAAAAAGGGTTAAACCAGCTAGAACATTTTGAAAACAAACAGTGTAGATCCTGATTAAGGGACCCTTTAGGAACCCTCTGATATAGGTATACCCTGTTTGCAATGACAGTACGTGCGTGTCCCAGGTTGAAATGATTAAATCAATCATGTGTCAATATCTAACCCTATCCCCGTTTTAAAGATCTAATGTTTGTTTGGACATGATGCAATATTGACTACTTCAGAATCGATTATGCATTTGATAAACGACTGACCGTTTGTCAGACAGCTTGGATCCTGATCTTGAATCAAGTTGTTTGCAAAATCGGGTCATGGATAGCGGGTGAAGGTTTAACCCCTTCCCTCATATAAACGTGTTTTCACGCATTTGCAAACAGAGTAGATCCAGATCAGACGTCTCCTAGAGGAGACGTCTCTAGGAGACGTCTGATCAGGGTCGTCTACTCTGTTTGCTAATAGCATTTGAAATATCGGTGTCTTTACTCTCTAAAATGGCTACAATGTTCCACCTTCCATATTTCATTATAACTATTTTGGCCATGGATATGCAATAGGTACTAAAAAATGAAATAAACATAGAACAGGGAAATGGTTAACTGGTATCCTACTTAGCGCGACCTGACTCGCGTTTGCAAACAGCGTGGATCTAAACTCGGTGTGAAATTAGGACACGTGGTCAATAATGTCTGCCCTTACATGTATGTGCCATTATAGAAATTGATTTAATTAATATCCATGGTGTTATTGTTTTATATGATTATGCATGGAGTGAAGTCTTTACCCTTTCCCTGTTGTAAACCATCTCTTTCACTGTTGTATAATTATGTAAAAAATTGACATCAATACTATTTTATTAGCTGACTGTTTATAATGGCATTAGTTCACAGTATGCTTTTGGTGTTGGTAGAAACTGTAGTGTTAGTTCTATTATAATTTCATAAGCAAACAGAGCACATCTTGCTCCTACAGGGACCGTCTGGTCTTGGTCTACTATATTTGCAAATACGTCAAAAACTTTTGTGTGTGGGAAAGCAGGTGTATTTATGTGTTATCAAGGTAGATAACTAATGTTACACTTATATGTTTTAGTCCATAATAACTTCCCTTGAATAAAAATCGCCCATTGCACTAAACCATCTGAGCCCCCTACCGCGAGTTCGGTGGTGAAAGAGTAATAAGAGTATTGTGCTCGTCTGTGCACCTTTCAATGAATAAATAGTACAAAACATTTGTTTTGTCTAACAGTTGCTAATGCCCTCTTCATATTATATTTTACAGGTGGCGCCACACGAAAGACCACCAGCTATGAACATGATGACAGCACTGTAGGAATTCACCGATCGTATAGACAATTCTTGCAATACCTACATAAAATTATTCGTTATAAGTACTGTCAATATATACCATTTCGAATCAGTTGGGTCCAAATACACTTATAGGACTTTATATCATTTCGTTTCATACACGGTATTAGTTCGATATCAAGTGTTTTGTATTCAACTGGAAAATATGCTGTTCAATTATATTCATTTCAAATAGTTGTAGTTCTCCCTACCGGTCTTAATCATTTCCACCATAAATACGCATTTTCACGCCTTTGCAAACAGGGTAGACCGGTAGATCAGGGTCTGCTCTGTTTGCTTATGATATAATATAGATATAATTCTATAGTTTCAACCATGGCAAAAAGTTTCTGTTTTAATATGCCATTTTGGACATTAGTATCATTAATATTCATGATGACATTAATTTTTACATGAATATTGATGGAATAAAGGGTTATTACCCTTGTCAACGCCCACCGACGTCACAAATAAAATAACAGTATTGAATACAGTAGACCCTTTCTGAAGCGGTCAGTCATTTCTTGAACATAGACGTATTAAAAAGCAAGTGGTTGCTAATGCAGGACGACAGTTGCGAGTAATGGACACATGTAATGCAGAAGGAGCTTTCTGTACTATTTTTGACCTGCATGAAACTACCATCTGCCTTATAGACGCGTGTTTAGACATCTGGGTGATGGCCGCTTAACCCTTCTCTTGCTGAATTTTAAAATACATTTCTCCTTCTTTACCCATTCCCTGTTGTATAATTACATATATCTTCACTGTGTACAAGTATATCGCTGTGCAATCACTGCTGTGAAGTGCACTGGTTGCACAATCAACTTGTAAATAGTGCAGACCCTGATGAGACAGCTCCTGCAGGAGCTGTCTCATCTGGGTCTTCACTATTTACAGGTAGGTATGTTGACGCGAAAAGCAAGCGAAGGGTTAAGACAGGGTTTACTGTATGTAGTGGATGGGGAAATTTGTAAAAGTTACTTGTTCAGCTTACTAAATGTTAAATGCCATTCGCTAATGGTTCATTGAAAGTATCATTCTGTATTGACTTACGGTCCAAAACATATTGAGGAACTGGACAAAAACTTTTGTAAGAAATGTAAAGTGTCGAGGGAAAAGAAAAGGTCAGTCTGTGTAATTATTGATCAATTCGTGGCAGATATTGCATTGCATTGTCTATGCACTTAGGAAGTTGTGTTTATGCAATTTGCAGCTATCTTGGCATGTATACATTCTCACCAAAGGCGGGGATACATGTATGTTGTGTTTTATTTGTTTGTTTTTGTTTCTGTCCTGTATAATGAAGAGAATTTCCTCCAAGATCAATATTCTCAATTCGAATTTATGTTTAAAACTATATTTCAAGTCATTTTTTATGACAATTATCCAGCACGGGGTCACATTTGCATGACTTTTCACTATTCTTCATTACACCGACTGTCTATAGGGATATGTCAATATGGTACACTCTGACGACGAACTCGTCCACAGGTTAGCTATGAGCTATTTCTTTATGACGTAACGTCATTTTATTAATTTACCGTTCATTTATAATTGCTCGGCTGTGTAACAGAAATACAATAAATCTACGAAGATTTATGATACTGCATTTACAGTCGTCACATTGCAGTATACATGTGTCTACATAGATAACAACGGCTTACCTTTCTGATGTTTCCATCCATGTTGCTTAAAAACCCCTAAAAGGTCCAGTAAAGAAACATTTTGCCAAGAATCTTAACAAAACAAAACGTGCCTGTGACAGAGGTGAATGGGAAAATTCAAATGATCATTTAGCAGAAATTTGTCTTTTTATAAGTGTATCTGTTGCATATGAATTAATGGTATATCAAACATTGATGTAATGATTTTATCTTGGAGTACAAATAATTACGTAGTATCATTTAACTATGTTTGTTTCCTTTTGCATAATTATATTTGAAAAGTTGTTGTTTAATAAGATTACAAGATGTTTTCTTCTAACACCGATTTTTATTTCCGATAGTTAATGTGCATACATATAATTACATGTAAAGTCCCACTAATGCGACCACCTAAAAGAGGTATACATCTGGGTGCTAGATGCAGGTGGTAGCTTAATGCAGGACAAAAGTAATGCAGAAAGCTCCTAGAGGAGCTTTCTGCATTACGTTTGCCCTGGATTAAGCAACCACCTGCTTATAAAGGCATCCATGATTTTTCATTAAGTGGTCTCATAAAGAAGGGTTCTACTGTACAACATGTACATATCTCACCCAGCTGTCCATGTACTATTCAGACTATATATTTCGCTGACCAAAGTGTTTTTTTCTGTCAGAGAATACATGAATTCAGCGAATTTGATTGGTCTTAAACATATTATAAATATAGTTTTATGAATCTCAATGGAAGCAGGTTAGTAAAAAAAAAATGCTTGTGAAATACTGGTCTGGACCTAGATCCTGTATAATTAAATCCCCTCTAAACAGGGGTTTTCATAAAGACGAATACATATTTTATGCAGTAGGTTTCTGTAAGTCATTCTTCCAGCATTCGGCTGACATAGATAGAATGATTTATTTCAATATCGAGTAACAAGACAATAGTTAACAACACATACATATTTTAATATTATAACAATATAGAAATATAATTATGATGGTGTTATATGTGTGTTATGAACCATGTCAGTCGCATCAATATCAAGGATAACACAAAAAAAGAGAACATACATGTCTTATTTCTGTTGTGGTCCTTGTTATTGATGGTCTGACACAGAGAAAGTGAATTATGAATGAAATTAAATAAATTACTTTAATGGAAAAATAAGAAGTTTATGACAGTGTTGTAATTGTTCTTTTAATTACTATAATTATATAATGTCCTGTTGTATAATTACATATATCTTCACTGTGTACACGTATTTCGCTGTGCAATCACTGCTGTGGAGTGCACTGGTTGCACAATCAACTTGTAAATAGTGCAGACCCTGAAGAGACAGCTCCTGCAGGAGCTGTCTCATCTGGGTCTTCGCTATTTACAGGTAGGTATATTGACGTGAATAGTAAGCGAAGGGTTAAGACCGGCATTGATACATGTACTAATTTGTTCGTCCGGTTTAGATGAATTTTACTGTATATATACACTAAAATCGCCATTTTGTTTTACAAAACCGCATGCTGTGAACCTTCTAAGAGAAGACACGGCACATTGTTTAGTACTGTCCATTCAGTAAGTATTGCTCACGTGAGTATTCGTGAGGTAGATATTTGAATATTGTCTTTTGAAAATGTAAATCTGATTGTATTGTTTATATATGTACATGTATGTATATCTATATACCGTTCAATAAAAACTATTATACGTAAAACATTGTTACTGTTATTCAAACAGTTATATTACCTTTATGCTTCTGTATGTGGATACTTTCCTTCATATGAAAACCGTTTAACGCATTTGAAAATAGAGTAGACCCAGATCATACGGTTCTACAGAAGCCGTCTAATCATGGTCAGCTCTGTTTGCTAATGATATTTGATTGATATGTTCTTTACTTTCTAAAATGGCTACAATATTACACCCTCCATATTTTATTATAACTATTTTGTCCATGAATAGTCAGTAGGTATTGAATTTCCTAATAAACGCAAGACAGTGAACGGGTAAATGGATTTCATTTTTTCAAACCAAGTATATTTCGTAAAACTACTGATTATAGAAACAATATCGTCCATATAAAATGTGGATCGATAAAAGCTCAACATTTAGCATGGCTACCTGTACTCACGGCATAATTATCCTCTATTTATGTTATGTTTAATGTTGCATAATTTTAATTTTCATATAGGCTACTTATTCCCACTTCATTATAACAGTTCACCCCGACGCCATGTAGAAATATATATGTTGGGCCTGTCAAAAATGGAATATTTTGTCGAAATAGCTTGTGTGATGAAAACTATAATATGCTCGTAGTCATTTTGTATAAACTCATATTAAACTCAGAGCCAGAGGCTCGCTTAATAACATTTTCCAAGACTCGTTATTTAATATCAGTTTGTACAAAATGGCTACATGTACTTACTATACATATCCTATATTTATGTTATGTTTAATGTTGCCTAAAATTATTTTCATATCTATGGGCCTACTTATTCCCGCTTAATTTTGACAATTTCTGAAATCGTATGGTCTTCGTGTTTTGGAATTCTATGATTTACCAAATCGCATTGCATCTAAACACATGTGCCCTTCGCATGCTATGTCTCAGCAACAACAACTCCATCACAAATACATTATTTTTTAATCACATGTCATGCGCATCTAAAACATACCAAAATATAGTTGTTTGGCCCAACCAAAAAAGAAATCGCGAACAAACCTGCTCTATATAAACAGTATTTGCTCACAAATCGATGGGTTCATTCACTGCGATCGTCCTTGAAAGCTTTTTGACCACCGATTTCCATAAACTGTGTCTTGTTTAGAAACAGAAATACACTATAATTCAAGTCAAAACACCATATAACTGGTCTATAAGGCATTGTCCCTGTCTGTTAGCATGAATGGATATCGTGAATTCACAATTTCTTCAAATAATATTTGCTATGAGGTAACGGGGTTAAAGCCACGTAAAACGCCAATCAAAACAAACAAGTATATCTTTACAGGGCCGTACCCAGATTTTTTTTTGCTGGGGGGGGGGGGGGGCGAGTTGGGGGTGGGCATGGGAGGGGAACAACCCTGATCAAAACTACAAACATCAAATGTTACAGTTTACCAAGAGGATCATGATGGCCCTTATTCGCTCACATGGTTATAACAGATTTATGTATACAATGAAAAAGATATTCCATTTTATCTTATTTTACAATTATTATAATACTTTGGCTGCTTTTATAGCCCTTATTCGGATATATTCCCAATAGCAAAAGGTGTGCTTTGCACGCATTTTGGGAGGAAAATCCCCATATCAAATTACAAAACAAATCCATGAAAAAATATTAAGAAACTTCGATTTATTCAGTACAATCGGCCTGGGGACGAAGATCATTCGAAATGTTCAGTTATTTTTTCATTACTAGTTACTGATCAATGTCAGTAAAACGCTTATCGGTTAAAGTGCATACTGCTTTTTGTAGCTATGCTATAGCGTCTTGATACGTTATTCCCATCGTCTTAATTTTGCGACAATGTTTCCTCGCTTAATTAATATACGTGCCATATGTGGTATTTGTGGAAACGCAGCAATTTGCATTTTGACACGACTGGTTCCTGAACAATGTATTTGCTAATTATGGAAAAATAGTCAAACAGGGAGAGCCACACACGAAATGACACCGCACCAAACACCATCAAACAAGAAACGGTAAAGCCACAAGACAAAACATAACAGGACGCATATCAAGACGAAAAACATTAAACATTAAGCATATTAAACAACAAAATTGACCGTAGGCTGAAAGCAGGAGTACCGCCTTGGAACGGCCAGCAACCAAAACAAGCTACTGGGGGGGGCTTAAACCTGGTTTACGGGTACCCAACCTCGTCCTTATCCCACTTTCACCAAACTCCAGTATAGCGAAAACTTGAACCAACTCGTAATTACGTCATTCGAGTGTTCTCCGCGGGGGTTCCCCTGATTGGTGTATACCAAAATAGGCCAAGCGTAGAGCACAGCATGACAGCATGCTAAAGGTGGTCTGACTGTGTAGAGAACTAAAAGATAATCTCCCCGAGGTAGAAAAATATCAGTCGCTAACTAAAAAATTTCAAATCGGTAGATCTAGCTGAAAACTAAAAAGGGGCCCATTAACAAAAATGGTATCTTGGGAGCCAGCTGGGGGGGGGGGGGGGGGGGCGAACCCCCCACCTGGGTACGGGCCTGTTTTAGCACTTGGGATGTATGTGTTTGTCAGTAATATCTCGAAAAGTCGCTGCAATAAATCACCTTGTAGTCCGACTTCTTTGAATATTTGATATAAATATGCTTGTATGATAAGTTACATATTTAAAATATAATACTAACCATTAACCCTTTCGCTGCCAATGCCGGATCTGTGATTACCTATGCAAACAGCTATTTGGATCCAGATGAGACGCCAAGTAACACCCATATTTATCCATTAAGAGGTCGCATTAGAGGGGTTCCACCGTACATGTATACATCATGTACATGTATGCATATTTACATTTTTCCACGGCGAGTGTGTTTAACATTCGCCCTCTTTTACTTCCCATTACAAGTTCATTATGTTCTACTTCATTAGGCCTACTTCCTTCTTCTGGTAATTTCTAACAGAGAAGAGTCAATCCACATTATAATTACACTGAGGTAAATATAGATTAACCCTTGCCCTGCTGTGAAAAAAAATCTGCTCAAATTTAGATCTGGTACGAATTTGCTTACTTCCAATTCGATCCGTTTCTGAAGAAAAAAAACCTGTTGAACGAGTTTCAAACAGTTTTGATCCTGATCAGGTCCAGAGTTACAATCTCATTTGGATCCAGGCGGTTTGCAGATGTTGGTCAGGTAGTGAAATAAGGGTTAACAAGTTAATTAAGACTTAAAAAAAATCTAGGTCGCATTCAGAGAATAAGGTCTACCAATTCCTGGTAGAGTCGATGGTGGAACCCTAAGATATGTTTTGACAAGTTTGCTTGTGTACTAAAATAGAACAAATGCCACAGCGTTGTAAATAGCTACGTGTGTTAGGCAATACTGTTAAAATTGACGTGGCTGGTGTTGACTAATCGCATGGCTATAGAGTCGGCCAACGGGTTTTGGTTAACCCACTGTGTTTATTCAAAAAGTTCAAAACCTGTTAAATATTCATGGACATGTTATGAATTATGGAAAGTGGAGCGTTAGCAAACAGTGCAGACCCTGATCGTAAAAGAGCCGTCTGATCTGGGTTTACTATGTTTGCAAATGCATGAAAAGGCATATTATATGATATATTAATATGAAACACAATACACACGTACACACGCATGCACGCAGACGTGTACACGCACGGACACAATGGTATAGTTTTATTCTTTCCATGTTCATATTTAGACGTACGTTCACTAGTATATTCATATCATTAATATAATGAAAACCATTTTGTTTCAGCAGTCTATATATACATACCTTCAGTATGTAAACATATTGAAATAAACTCACCAGCTGGTCGGAAAGTATATAGCCTGCTTAATAATTAAAGTGAAGAAGTATATTCTATCTTCATCTTGAAATACGATGTCTTCGCTCGAATATTTAGAGTCAGAATGAGAGCGGGTGCTAAGAGAGGTGCTGCACGTAAACTCGTGACACGTGACTAAAGTATCCACGTTACCATATCGCACGCATATTTCAGCAGAGACATATATACACATGTGTATGTTTATGGCTCTGTATATATATGTATATATCTCTGATTCCATTCACTCCCAAACCGGTCCTCTTTTTATTTCCAACAATGGACATATACAGGTAAATAAGTATAAATAATAAAACGGGCTATAGCTAGCGGAAATCGACAATGTTATAGTCTATTTCCAGATAAAACGTTGGCTTTTGATGTAGTGCAGGGGAACTAAAAATATGGACATAATTAACCATGTGTTCCATGAATATGCCTTACTATGGCTTTGCAAACAGAGAGGACCAGGCAACTGAGGCCAGGATCTGCTCTGTTTGTTTATGAAATTAGTTATATAGATCTATATATATCAGACATAAACTGGATATATCTACGACAATTATGTAAGCCATCGCCGTTCCGATAGCCGTTGTCAAAAAACGGCTATTACTAATTCTTTTAAATATAATTGACATGAGAATGTTGTTCAAGGTGAAATATCTCCAACATGAGAAAAAGACTATCTGGTGTTTTTCGTAGATGTAGAAAGAAAAACAATTCTAAATATATGGATTATTTTGTTAAAAACTTCCTTTCCTCTCCAAAGGTAAGAAGTTCATTTTAATTCCTGATTCGGAAATTTTATTCAACTTCCGCTTTGTGGCCGAACCAAAACAAACCGGTGGGTGTTTTTATTTGTTTGTTATGGCTGCACATTACATCACATTAGGTATGTTTGTGCTTCTATAAGAGAAAACTAATTAATTACATGAAGTAACACAGTTTTGTCACATTAGAACGTTCTGTATTTCGTAGGAGAATAAATATCTATTGTTTTCAGCATGTTAAAAGTGGGTGGAGAACAGCATTTCTTCACGCGTTCTTAGGTTATGATCGATAAATGTAAGCTCAACAATATACGCTGTTGTAGTTTGGATTTGAAGTTATAAATATATAACCATAATGTAGATTCCATTTGGTTCGATGGTAGGAGATAATGAAATTCATAATCCCCGTCAAATCTATGAAATGAAAGTAGATTACACTGAATGTTTATTTTTAGAATTTCCTGAAATTTGCAACGTTTTCTTATCAATGGCGTAATAACAGGTATTGCTGCCAGGTAAGATCAAAATTATGGTTAGTATTCTGTTGTTGTCAGTATTGAGTGGATGTTTTAAGGATTTGTGAATTTGATTGAATTTGCACACACTTTTTTACTTTAGGTGTAAACTGTATGATTTTCTTACTCAGTCTTGAACTGCATTATGTATAAAGCATATAGTGAAAGTGTAAATAGAGAAAGAGAAACCAAAAAGGCCGATACAGAAATGAAACCGGTAAGATTATTGAAACACCAAAATTACTAGTAACTTTTTTTCTGATGACTTAGTATCTGTACATTGTTACTCCTAGCTAGCATTAATTGTTAGGATTTGATGAGTTGCTCAAACTATGTAGAGGTTTTTACTTCATAAAAAAAAAACTTTGTCTCTTGTCCAAGATGTGGTCCAACTTTGTTATCTGATTAAGTCAGATGGATTTGATTCATATATTGAGGTAAATCACTTACTGGTACAATATACATAAAAATAGAGGTGTCATTGATGGAAATTTCAGTATCGATATATTAATGGGAAAATGTCAATGATATATCAATTTCTATACCCAAACATGATTTATGCTCTATAGTTACATCCATCTGAGTGTAAAAAGTCAATACTTTCAGTGAAATTATATAAAAGAATACTCTATACTCATAGGAGTTGTTTGATCTTGATCCACTCTGTTTGCCTAAGTGTTTGTGGCCTGAAATACTAAGAGTAATTATACTGCAACAGTAATTAGTAATTGATAATGTCTCCCATAATTTACAATGAACAGTAGTTCTTTGAATTTGTATAAATTATAATACAAGGAAGTGGATTAGATTTTGATCTTGAAGTGTGTTCATGTGTGTGTATGTAAGGGGGGGGGGGGGCTTTCCTAGTATATATCTATAAATAATTGCATTCTAAGAAGACTGCCTACTTGCCCATTGAACCTATATAATCTTGATTTGGTATGAAAACTTTTCTTTGTAAGCAGTGACTTTTCTTTGTAATCAGTGGCATTCCCAGCTCTATCCTAATTGCCCTGATTAGTTTGATACACAAATATTGCAGACCCAGATGATATCAGACACCTCCTGAAGAACCATTTTATCAGGGTCTGCACTATTTGCTATTGTGGCAGTTTAATTTAACCCTTTACCCCACAAATACGCCTTTTTACACCCTTGCAAACTAAAGGAGCTGTCTGATCAGGGTCTACTCTGTTTGCTTATGATATAAGAAAGTTATGATTCTACAGTTTCTGCCATAGCAAAGAAATTCTGTATCTATTAATATTATACAAATTATTTTGATGATTTAATTATTTCTTTTTTTACATGAATATTAATGGAGTAAAGTGTCAAGGTTATCAAATTAATGTCAAATTGACTAATTCAGCTGTACACTCTAGTGGAGAGGAGAGATTGTGTGTCTGATTATTTTGGTTAAGTAGGGTACACACAACTACATAGGACAGTAGTTTTGTAGTCTTGATTAGAGCTTCAAAAAGGGAGACTCATGAATATATTTTAAAATCTGAGCAGACATGCAGAACAATATGTGAGTATTAGACACACTATTCTTAGCCCTTCGTTTGCATCTTTAGTATTCATTTAACCCTTACCCTCATATAAGCGTGTTTTCACGAATTCGCAAACAGAGTAGACCCAGATCAGACAGCTCCTAGAGGAGCAGTCTGATCAGGGTCTGCTCTGTTTGCTAATAGAATTTGACAGCTCCGTTTCTTTGCTTTCTAAAATATCTACAATCTTTCAACTTCCATATTTCTTTATAACTATTTTGTTAATGAATATTCAGTAGGTATTGACATTTGCAATAATTATAGAATGGGAAAAGGGTTAAGACTTGATGACTTGGTGTAAGTGGGTGAATGTTAACCATTTCCCTGTTCTATGTTTAGTCCAAATTTCAATATACCTACTGAATATTCATGGACAAAATAGTTATAATGAAATATGGCAAGTGGAACACTGTAACCATTTTAGAAACTAAAGAAACATATCTATCAAATTCCATTAGCAAACAGAGGAGACACCGATCAGACGGCCCCTATTGGAGCCATCTGATCTTGGTCTGCTCTGTTTGCAGATGCGTGAAAAGGTGTTTATATGATTGAAGGAAAGGGTTAATGGAATGAATGAAAATTTATTATGGTCATTGAAACAATTATGGAATTGTCATGGTGGGTTGTTTGTAAAATCTGTCACATTATTTATCCATTTCATACATATAAATGCCTTTTCATGCCTTTTGCAAACAGAGTAGACCACTTAGATCAGGCAGCCCCTGAAAGTGCTGTCTTATATCGGGTCTGCTCTGTTTGCTCATAAATCTGATTTTACGGTTTCCACCATGATTACATTTTTTATTAGCTCTTCTGTTTTTTTTTCAAAGAAAAAAAATTGAGCTATTGTTGTAACTCTAGGTCAGATCTTTATTTTATCATAAGCAAACAGAGCAGATCTTGATCAGACAGCTCCAATAGAAGCCGCCAGGTCTATGGATACTCTGTTTGCATAGGCATACAAAGGAATTTTTTTTAATGAATGGCTAGATATACAATAGGATGTCAAAAATTTTAGATTTTGTTGAGATACTGAGTTCACAGTGTTTCATCTGGATCCAAACTGTTTAAAAATGTTATCGCAACTTGATTCATAGCAGGCCAATGTGTGGTTTAACCCTTTACTTCATGAATATTTATGTAAACCATCATGAATTATTACTAAGGCCTAAAAAAAAAAATAGGGTTGTTTCTGGTTACATGCCCCAAAAAAAGTTGGGTCGGTAGGTTGGGAACTTTTTTTTTGTATTATTATTTTTTTTTTTGGTCAGCAGTATGCTAAAAATCGAACTGATCATACCTAAATACTAATATATATTCATAGTAGGAATAGTCTTATATGAATAATCATCAATATTCATCAGGTAACGGTTAATCTGTGGTATGGACCTATTGGCATTTAGCACCCCACTGTAAAACTCCACTATTTACCAAATCGTATTTTCTACAAGGAATGTACTGTACGTAGTTTAACCAAGTAAACTCTTCTTTCAATTTCTGACAGAATTGCCTTTTTTCTTCCTCATATTTTCTCTTCGACGACTCCTTACATTTCCCTTTCTTTCTTGCCATCTCCACTGACCGTAAACCCAAATTGAAACTGGCATATATCGTTGCGAGTGTACATAACAGAAAGTGGTGTTAGTGTGGGAAACCAAGATTTATGACATCTATTTTACGACATACATTTAGGGAACGTTTCATAATATTTCAAGTGGTGTCATTATTAATCATTTGGCTAATATTTTTTCTGTAAATATATTCCCTTAAAATATAAATTTCCACAAAAACATATTTTACACGAAACCTTAACTGAAATAAAAGCATTAGAATAACCAGCGATTTTTCGACAACGACAGTGTTTTATCACAATACCCTAACTTAATTTGAGACAACCCCGACCTCGACATTATGAAGGAAGTCACGTGGTTGCAAGGTGGTCGCAGCTTTCTCTACTTAGAACAATGATAAAAACAAAACAATATTAGAGCGACAGAAGGAGAAAATGAGTGGAAAAACTTGCAAAATGAATGAATTTTTTCTAGAATCGATTATTTCGCACTGGACCATTCGGACCAGTTGAATATTTAACGACTGGACCTGACCTGCACTATACTAGAAATGTCGCTCGGTCTATGGTTAGTGTCAAACTCCGATGTATCTTTTTAGCGTTTTCTTTGACTGTGGCGAAAAAATGTTTGACCGTTAGAAATGTTGAGATATGTCAACATAATGGGAATTTCTCCATCGGTTTTTTCTTTGAAATTCTTTCACAAAAAGTTGGATATATAAAAGAGGCTTTTTCGAATTGGGAAGTCCCCGAAGATCGGCCTCTCACCAAACTCGTAATAATCACAAGAGACAGAACCGCGGAAATTTCTGGATGCAATAAAAAAAGTGAGTCGGGGGGTAAAATGGACGGTCAGTCGGGTAACCAGAAACAAACCTTTTTTTTTTACGCCTAATTAGGATAATGGACACAGGAATCTTTGATTATGGCAGAAACTGTAGCATTATATCTATATTATATCTTAAGCAAACAGAACAGACCCTGATCAGACAGCTCCTGCATGAGCCATCAGATATGGGTGTTCTCTGTTAATTTGCAAAAGCACAGAACGGCATATTTATGCAGTAAAGGGATAGGTTTGGTCAATTAGGTATTCTGTCTAATACAAAGGGTAATAACCTATGTTGTCCAGTTCTTTAGATTAAGGGAGGTAACTGAAATTCCAATATTGGATTTCTTCATTTTGTCGCAGCAGGTTCCTGGCCAACATCTCTTTTGACGGAGATCAATATTCTTTTCCCACTTCTGCAAATGTTGTCAGCTTCAAACAAGTTTTAGCCATATTTTTAAATTAATATGAGATTCTGTCTATTTTTCTTTGTTAAAGTCATACAATTGACAGTTTCAATCCTGACTGTAGCTTTAGAATATGTAGTTTGGGCTTCTTAGCAATTGGACCTAATTAATGAATGGCTGTGCATCAAACTGCTTAGCAAATAATCATCTTCAAACGTTTGTTGCCCGTTGTTTCTATAATTGTTATTTATTCTGTTTCGTTTTAAAGCACAGCTAGGTTGACTAAATAGCTTGGATCCTGATGAGATGCAGAGTTACTCGGCATCTCATCTGGATCCAAACTATCAGCAAAGATTGTAAAAAATCGCAAATAGCGTAGTAAGTGTTGAGTAAGGAGCCCTGGATTGCGGGTCACATGGGGAGAAAATCAATGGGATTCAGATACTCGCTAGCTCTCTTGGCAAGATGGTGTATAGTATCGGAAATTTGGCAAGTTGATAGGAGGTGACTGTGATCTTTTTATTGAGCAAACAAATACATTGGCGGCAGTAGAGCAAGTGCATTGAAGGTATTTTATGAGTTTATGTTATTTTTTTCATTTTCATGCTTTCTCTCTATCAAGTCATTTTGTCTTGTATATAGTTGCTTTCTCTCTCTCTGTCAATCTCTTGCAAAACTCTCTCTATCATTATCTTTATTCAGGATTTATAGATTTCTCAACCAGTCTCGCTGCTGTCATTTTTTGGATGTGTTTTCTCTCATTGCTTAATGAGTACGAATTCACTATGGGAAAAGGTTAATTCTTTGTAGACAGTTATATTTTGTTGTCTTTGCTGCCTCTGAGGTACTATATCATCGCTATTAACCCTTTCCCTCATACAAACATGTTTTCACGCATCTGCAAACAGAGTAGACCCAGATCAGACGGCTCCTAGAGGAGACGTCTGATCAGGGTCTGCTCTGTTTGCTGATGGAATTTGGTAAGATCTGTTTCTTTACTTTCTAAAATGGCTACAATATTCCACCTTCCATAATTCATTATAACAATTTTCTCCATGAATATTCAATAGGTATTGACATTTGGAATAAACATAGAACAGGGAAAGGGTTAAACACTCTGGGGAGGGGAGGGGGGAGCTTCTTGCTGCATTCTGTACACAGGTAGTTCATGGAGAATGGAGGCAATGCCACAAGCTCCTAGCATTGATTTCAGTCTGTATTAAGTTTTAACCTGTATTTTGATAAAAACTATTTTTTGTACTTGTGTAATTCATAATTGTTAGATTTCCCCAAGAAGTAAAGGAACGTTTATCAGAATGGAGGTATTTAAATCAGAGAATACAGTACATAATTATACAATAGAACCTGTCTTAAGTGACCATAATTTATTAATTGGACATAGGAATCTGAAAAAGCAGGTGGATGCTTAATACACCTGGCAAAAGTAATTCAGAAAACTCCTATAGGAACTTTCTGCAATACTTTTGATCTGCATTTTGAGTCATGACATTTTGCCTACAGAAATCTAGACAGTGACTTTCAAAATCGAGAAACCTCCTTGAAATGCAGAGTTGTGAGCCCACAGTTTGACACTTTATATATATTTCATGCAGAATATTGTAGCCCCACAGTTTTACAGCCATGATATATAGCTATGCAGAATCAATTCATGACCCTGCAGTTTTAAGGCCATATATGTTTATTGTGTCTCCAGTCTCTAAGCCAATAATAGTGGCTATCCCCAATTTATGCCAAATATAGTCTGCGTCACATAATTATGTTAAACTGCTTTAGACCTTAACCCTTACAACGCTGAATTTTCAAATGGAATACATGTATTCCAAAAATCAAATAGGTCAAGCTTATTATGAATATTTAGGGATGTTTTCTAAAGCAAAGTGTAAAATAACAAACAGTGCAGACCGTGATGAGAGGGCTCCTAGCCCTCTCATCTGGGTCTACACTGTTTGCAAAGGACATTAGTGACTCGTGTCCTGCACTGTAAGGGTTAAATTTCGGTACACAAGTCCTTTGCAAACAGATTACAGCCAGATCAGAGAGATCCAAAGTTCTGCGCTGTTTGTCTTAAAACAATCTATGATGATAAATTTTGATGCAGATTTTTGTTTACTTACCATTCAGAAAGTGAGGAAGCAGTTTTAATTATTTAGTAGCTTGAACACTTTCCTTCATATAAATGCCTTTTCATGCATCTGCGTACAGAGTAGAGCCAGATCAGATGGCTCCTATGGGAGCCGTCTGATCAGATTCTGCTCTGTTGGCTAATGGAATTTGATATATCTGTTCCACCTTCCATATTTCATTATAACTATTTTGTCCATGAATAATCAGTTCATGTAGGTGTTGAGTTAATGGAAATTGATATATCTGTTCCACCTTCCATATTTCATTATAACTATTTTGTCCATGAATATTCAGTAGGTGTTGAAATTTGAAAGAAACATTGAGCAGGGAAAGGGTTAATAAGTAAATAGAGCAGCTTCTGGGTCCATGCTTAAAAACGTTTAGTTGAGTCTGAGTTCGTTCTCAAGTTTTTGATTGGTCAGATTTGAGCCAAAGGCTCAAATCTGACCAATCAAAAGCTTGAGAACTCAAATCTGACCAATCAAAAGCTTGAGAACGATCTCAGACTCAACTAAAAAGCTTTATAAGCATGGACCCAGATCAGACTGGTCCAACAGGAGCAGTCTGATCTGGGTCTGATCTGTTGCCATGGCCAAATATTCTTGTGTCCATGTGCTATTTTAACATATTAATGATGTCATTATTTGTTATATGAATATTTTTTGAGTAATTTTAAGGGTTAAGTTTATATGCAGCCACCATATCATTCTAGACAAAACTCCTTGAGAAAGAGCTAGAGAAAGACAAACAAATAGGCCAATTTGATGAAATGGGTTCATTTATCTTTTATTATTATTACTAATTATTTAGCTTTGAAAAACATTTGAAGAAATGACTTGATGGCCGGATACTTAACCCATTCCCTCATAGGCTATGTTTAGACCCAACCTCTTGGAATAAATCTACAGAAAAGGAGCATACATGTATACATATATTCTAGGGAAAAGGACAATTTTAGAATTATGTAGTTTTTAAACCATTGTGATAAGTAGAGCATTTGCTCCTGTAGAGCAAAATTTTGCTCAGAATGCATGGTATAACCCTTTCCCTGTTCTATGTTTATTTCAAATTCCAATACCTAATGCATATTCATTAACAACATAGTTATAAAGAAATATGGAAGGTTGAACATTGTAGACATTTTAGAAAGCAAAGAAACATATTTCAATTTCTTTTGAATTAGCAAACAGAGTAGACCCTGATCAGACGGCTCCTCTAGGAGCCGACTGATCTGGGTCTACTCTGTTTGCAAATGCGTGAAAACACGTTTATATGAGGGAAAGGGTTAAAGAAGTTTACTTTTTCAGAAGCGTCAACAGGTGTCAATATGCGGGAATGGAATAAAGTAAATACTGTACTCTTATATTTCAGAAAGAAGAATCTGAATGGGAATTGGTGAACAATAACCCAGACTGCCCAGTAAGTATTGGAAAGATTAGAGGTATTGTGGTTCAGCCAAACAAAATCTTGTTTGGGCTTAGTTGAATTACTCTATCAAGTACAAGCTTAAGTACTATTGTAACTACACAAAGTCTTTGCAGTAGATTTAGTGCTTAACCGTTGTAACCAAGTGCTGAACTATTGTACAGTCATGTACACAAAGTAACCGCAGTAGCTTTAGTGCTAAACCATTGTATCTACTGGTAAGTGCTGAACTATTGTACAGCTTTAGTGCTAAACCATTGTATCTACTGGTAAGTGCTGAACTAGTGTTGCTGCACTGAGTCTCTAGGATAGATTATGTGCTAAACCACTTTAACTATACCAAATCTCTGTTGTAGATTAACCATTTACCTGTTTAATATTCATGTAAGAAATAATGACATCATGTATATTGATTAGATTAATTATAATGGCATATGTTTTGACATGTTTGCTCAGAGAGAAACTGACTAGAATGAGATATATTATACCATAAGAAAACACAGCAGATCCTGATCAGGTGGCACCTTTAAGGGGGCATCTGGTCTGGATCTGCTCTGTTTGTAAAGATGTGAATAGGCATACATGTGTATGAGGGAAATGTTAAGTATTAGAATATTGTAACTACACTTAAAGTTTCTATGGTCTAGTACATTATGGTCCTTGCAAAGAGTTTGTGTGCTAATGAAAACAAAGTAATTAACCCAGTATTTCGCCTCCATATGCTTTTGCAAACAGAGTAGACCCAAATCAGACAACTCCCTTAGTATCCATCTGATCAGGGTCTGCTCTGTTTGCTTATGATATAAAATGGATATGATTCCAGAGCTACAGATAACGGTGCATACTCAAATGCTAAAATCGACATTTCTTCATCAAGCCCTTGTTGTGACCACTCTTTAGAATCGTCTCTTTGAGACGATTCTAAAGAGTGGTCACAACATAGGGTTTGGTGGAGAAATAAAGAAGTTATACTTGAAAATACTTTCATTTACGCATCTTATCTGGAGCTCTACATGTGATTCTACAGCTTCTGCCATAGCCAAACAGTCGTGAGCCCATGTTCTATTATAACAATTAATCTAATTAATATTCATGATTTTACTGTTCTGACATGAATATTCATGGATTAAAGGTTTAAGATCCAAACTGATGTTTTTGAAAGAAATTTACATCTATAGCATTTAACCCTTTCTCTCAAATAAAAGCGTTTTCACACATTTGCAAACAGAGTAGACGTAGATCAGACAGCTGCTATAGGAGCCATCTGATCAGGGTCTGCTCTGTTTGCTTTTGGAATTTGAAAGATCTGTTTCTTCATTTTCTAAAAAGGCAACAGTGCCCCACTTATAAATGTATATTTTATTATAAGTATTTTGTCCATGAATATTCAGTAGGTATTGAATATTTTGAATAAATATAGAACAGGGAAATGGTTTATAGTTATTCTCCCTAATAAACATTCCTCAGAGCTACAGTTAACCCTTTCCCTGTTCTATGTTTATTTCATTTTTCAGTACTTACTACATATTCATGGCCACAATAGTTATAATGAAATATGAAAGGTGGAACATTGTAGCCATTTTAGAAAGTAAAGACACAGATCTTTCAAATTCTGTTAGCAAACAGAGTAGACCCTGATCAGACGGCTCCTCTAGGAGCCGTCTGATCTGGGTCTAATCTGTTTGCAAATGCATGAAAACACGTTTATATGAGGGAAAGGGTTAATGATGCATACCCAAATACTAAAATCATCATTTCTCCACCAAACCATATACTGTATCCACTTTTTAGAATCGTCTCATCGAGACGATTCTAAAGAGTGGTCACAGTATAGGGTTTACTGGAGAAATAAGGGAGCTATATACTTGAAATGTTTAAATTTACGCATCTTGTCTGGAGCTCTGATTCCTACTCTAATAAATGCTGTGTTACTAATCTGAGGGTGAACTTACAATGAATAAAGCAACTAAAACAACTCTATAATAGGCATTGAGGAAATATATAATATAGGTTTGTCAAAATACAGGTAGAAGCTTAATGTAGAAGGCTCTCCTTAGAGCTTTTGGCATTGCTTTTATTCTGCATTAAGCAAACACGTGTGTACACAATGCAAGAAACTACTTTTAAAAGATGTTACCTGACAGGGGTGAGACATCTTTTAGAGGTAATATGGTATATTTTAAAGTTTGATTTGACCATGATTATAAACTTAACCCTTTCCTTCATAAATACCCCTTTCTACACCTTTGCAAACACAGTAGACCCAGATCAGATGGCTCCGAGAGGAGACGTCTGATCAGGATCTACTCTGTTTGCTTATAATAAAATATAGATCTGATTCTACAGATTCTGCCATTACCAAAATATCCCGTGTTCATATGCCATTATAAAAATGAATCTAATTAATATTCATGAGGTCATTATTTCTTGCATAAATGGAGTATAGGGTTAATTATTTTATGAGTTTATAACCCTTAAATTCTATTATATATACATGTACACCTTTTGACATCTTTACAAACAGGGTAGTCTGGGTTACGCCCCGATCAGATGGATTTTATAGGAGCCATCTGATCAGGGTCTGCTCTGTTGCTTATGGAATAAAATAGATCTGTATCTGGCATGGCCAAGCATTCTTGTGTTAATATTTTACCGGGGGTGGCAAAATCTAATTTTGGATGACTTGTCCGTTTTTGTCAAAAGCTATTTTTTACTTGTCAGTATGATGAATTAATAACAATAACCTATAAAATTTCACTTCTCCGTTATGGCTTTGGGACAACATGGACAATACAGACGTTTGATTTTGCCACCCATGTTTACCGTATTAATATTCATTATCTCATTATTTCTTACATAAATATTCATAGTTGTAACAATAACATTGCACTAAACCCTCAGTTTGATCTTGTTTCTTGATAGATCATGAATGCCAAGGCAGCTAGGTGTCCGACAGATGAACTGTCGTTGACAAACAAGGTCGTGCTGCACCCGACAGACTTCCCAGAGACAGTGCAGTAAGTATATTATTCAAGTTACCTCACTAACACACATCAAAACTCGTTGATATGGTTACAACAGACAAACAATTATTCACCCGTTCCTTCACATAAATGCATTTTCATGCATTTGCAAACAGGGTAGACTCAGATCAGATGGCTCCGATAGGAGCAATCTGATCAAAGTCTGCCCTGTTTGCTAATGGAATTTGATAGTTCTGTTTCTTTACTTTCTAAAATGGCTACCATATTCTTACTTCCATATTTCAGTATAAATATTTTGTCCATGAATATTCAGTAGGTATTGAAATTTTTAATAAACATAGACCAGGTAACGGGTTAACAGATGGCCTAGAAGACAGTCTAGCTACCTTAAGCAGGTTGATTATTTATTTATGCCCGATTGAAGTAAGGACTTGGTAATTAAACATGAAGAAGACTGTTGCTTGAGATAAACTCCTGCAACCCCTTGATTGTGGAAAAAGTGTTAACTGGCATGTGCAAACCGTGCAGACCTCATATAAATGCTTTTACATTCCTTTGCAAACTAAGAAGATCCAGATTAGACTGCTCCTGTATGTTATAGAAAGGTTTTACTGTATATGATAACTTAGTTAATTAATGTTCATAATGGGTGGAGTATGCTATGAATTTAACCCTTTACTTCATATAAAAGTGTTTTCATGCATTTGCATATGGAGTAGACCCAGATCAGATAGCTCCTATAGGGGCTGTCTGACCAGGGTCTGCTAAGTTTGCTTTTAATATAGATTTTGAGACTTGATAACTGGAATTTTTATAATGGTATACACACATATATAGATATTTTTGTTTTGGCCATGGCATTGACTGTAGAATCAGATCTATACACTATGCAAAATCTTTTAACCCTTTCCCTCATATAAACGTGTTTTCACACATTTGCAAACAGAGTAGACCCTGATCAGACGGCTAATTTAACTTTGATAGATCTGTTTCTTTGCTTTCTAAAATGTCTGCAATGGTCCACCTTCCATATTTCTTTGTAACTATTTTGTTAACAAATATTTAGTAGGTATTGAAATTTGGCCTTAATACAGAACAGGGAAAGGGTTAAGCAAACAGATCTAAATCAGACCCAAATTAGATGGCTCCTACAGGAGCCATCTGATCTGTGTCTACTCTGTTTGCATAGGTACTCTGTTAGCACTTTCTATCATGTAAAGGGTTAACTACTATGGTATTGGCAGTCCAGCAGAGCTGATTGTGTCAGTGTGTGTCTTTATTCTCTGGCTACATACATCCTGTGCCCTGCAGAAATTCGTTATTATTAATGAGGCATTTATGATTGGCGCTGGAGTGAACATTACATTGGCATGGTTGATGAATTGGTTAAGTACATGCAGTGATGTGATTTGAGCTCTTAGCATGCTTAGTAGTTGCTGTCTGGAAACAATGTTTACTCGGAGCTCCATATAAGATGTGTAAATTAAAACCCTTTAAGAATAACTTCTTTATTTCTCCACCAAACCCTATGTTGTGACCACTCTTTAGAATTGTCTCAAAGAGACGATTCTAATGAGTGGTCACAACATAGGGTTTGGTGGAGAAATGATGATTTCAGTATTTGTACGTACGCTTATCTGTAGCTCTCTTCCCAGTTACTTTGTCCAAAGTTTTCTGTTGTTTTCTTTTTTCCCCATTTCTCTTCAACTATACAGAGTGTGTAAGACCTTGAACTACTGTACCTATCTGGAGCCAAACTGTTTGCATTGCTGCTAGAGTGTGTAAAGAATTGATACAGACAATATCGAAATCTAAATTCTTTCTGATAGACTTGTCCAAAGTGGTATATTGAACAGGTCTCCCCCCCCCCCTTTTAGGGGAGTCTATAACATTTACATGTATATTATTAACACTGTGGCTGTCTTATTTGGATCCAAACTGTTTGATACTGCGGTCAATATTGAAGCAGACAACTAATTAGCAGACAGTAATGGGTTACAATGAGAGAGTTCATTTTACTACATGTGAAATTATTATTGATAACTTTAGTTTTATTGTTAAATTGTGCACTTTTTCAATTTTGTTTTGCCAGAATTCTTGCCAGCTTTAATGCCACCTAATTCATTTGCACAAATTTTACCAATAAAATTGATTTAATGAAGCATTGAAGCTGCATGCTCTCTGCAAGATAATTAACCCTTTATGTGTGGCAGCCCAGTACATAAGGATTTTGCAAACAGTATCCACCCAGATCAAATGGTTCCTGGGGGAGCCCTTTTGATCAGGGTCTGCAGTGTTTGTCATAATAATCATTTTCTTCAGTGATAAATTTTTATACTAAGCTTTATATTTAATTAATATTCAGAGAGAAGGAACCAGTTTTAAGGGTTAATGAGCTACATGTACTAATCAAATAGCCTTTTGCATGATACAGTAAAACCCCTCTATATGGGACGTTTACTTTAGTATGAATATCGGTCTTGGGAGACAGGTGGCTGCTTAATGCAGAGTGAAAGTCATGCAGAAAACTTTCACTCTGCATTAAGCAGCCACTTGCCTAAAAGTATCTAAATTATTCCTTACTGGTTTAGAGGTGTTTTACCATACAGGCTAATTTTAGAAGTTTGGCCATAGTAGAAACCGTAGAATTATATATTATTTTATTAACAAAACTTGCAAACTCTGCTCTCTCATCTGATTATACTCTGTTTTCAAAGCCTTAAAGGGGGTATTTATAGAGTAAAGGATCAAATGTCGCCAGCAAATAGTGCAGAATTGATTATTTGCAGCTTATACTAGAGTCATATTTTGCCTGAGTGTTAACAGATAATTTGTACTGACAAGGAGTCAGGGAATATTAATGTTGAGCAGCGTTAGATTTGCCGACTTTTGCGATCATGTTTTAAGACGTTAACAACAAATACATTAGGGCCAGTTTTTAGGAAACAGTAGCTTTAATACAAATCTGCTGAGCATTGACTGATCATCTGTAGATAGATTGACGAGATGAGTGAGCATTGGTACATATTTAACCCTTCATGTAAACATGTTTTGAGGCATTTGCAAACAGAGTAAATCCAGATAAGATGACTCCTATATGAGCCGTCTAATCAAGGTCTGCTCAGTGAGTTTGCTTATTGAATTTGAAAAATTGTTTTGTTTACTTTCTAAAATGACTGTGATGCTTGATTATGTGTTGCCATAGCATCTGGCTATCTGTAAATTTATTCTGAATTTCTCAATAACAATCTGCCAAACATCGGATTTTTTAAAATAAATGCCTTTTCACCCCTTTGCAAACAGTTATAGGAGCCTCCTGATCAGGGTGTGCTCCTTATTGTACAGCTGACTGTACAGTTTCTACTGATGCAGCTGACTGTACAGTTTCTACCAATATCCATATATATACATGTACCATTATGACAAATTAGCTGGTAAATATTCATGATGATACTATTTCTTGTGAATATTCAAACAGGGAAAGGGTCAAAGTGTATCTACAAATCAGTTAACCAAACAAATTTAAATGCTCTCCCAGCTTGGCTTAACCCATTCCATCATAGGCTATTTTTAGACTCAACCTCTCTGAACAAATTTATTTAACCAACGAAAAGGAGCATTTACTAGAGGAAAAGAAAATGTAAGAATTGTGTAGTTTTGAAACCATTGTGATAAATAGAGCATTAAATTGGCTCCTATGGGGCCTATGCTCTATTTGTTACAATGATTGAAAAACAGGCTTTTACAGAGGCGCAGAAAGGCGTATTTATGGAGGAAAGGGTTAAAATTAAGACTCCTCAAAAATTTTAAATATGTACTTACCCATTTTGACAAATGTGTCTGGCAAATTAACCATCTGTGGAGAGGGGAGATGCTGTCTAGGGTGTAATAAACTATGATATCTAGCTTTGATAAAAAAAGTAGAAACTTCAGACGGAGATTGTATGTATGATATATAGCCACCATGCATGAGAATTAGATGTGAAACTTGAAGACTGGCAGTATGCAGGGTAAAGGAAACAAGCAGACTGATTCATTACAGAGACCAGTCTGGTGATTTTGTATATGATTATTAACCCTTCGCTTGCTGAATTTTAAAATACATGTCTCCTTCTTTACCCATGCCCTGTTGTATAATTACATATATCTTCACTGTGTACAAGTATTTCGCTGTGCAATCACTGCTGTGGAGTACACTGGTTGCACAATCAACTTGTAAATAGTGGAGACCCTGATGAGACAGCTCCTGCAGGAGCTGTCTCATCTGGATCTTCACTATTTACAGGTAGGTATATTGACGTGAATAGCAAGCGAAGGGTTAACTCTTAGATTACCTATTCAATATCCATGTAAGAAATGATGGCATCATGAATATTTATTAGCTGAATTATTATAATGTAAATGCCTCAAGATAATATTTTGCTTTGTCAAAAACTGAATCATGTCATAAGCAAATAGAGCAGACCCTGATCAGATTCCTCCAACAGGAGCCATCTGATCTGGTTCTACTCCATTTGCAAAGGTGTGAAATAGCATTTATAAGAAGGAAAGGGTTAACTCTTTGCTTGTAGAAAATGGTCATTTGCAGCACTTCTGAAAGTTAACCCTTTCCCTGTTCTATGTTTATTCCTAATTTCAATACCTACTCAATATTCATGGACAAAATAAATGTAGTAAAATACAACGAAATATGGAAGGTGGAACATTGTAGCTATTTTAGAAAGTAAAGAAGCATATCTTTCAAATTCCATTAGCAAACAGAGCAGACCCTGATCAGATGGCTCCTATAGGAGCTGTCTGATCTGAGTCTACTCTGTTAGCAAATGCATGAAAACATGTTTATATGAAGTAAAGTGTTAAAGTTTAATTTCTTTCATTTCTCTTCAAAAATGTAGTCTAAATCGGACATTAAATTTGGCATAAATATCGATCTTGGAGACAGGTGGAAGCTTAATTCAGGGTGAAAGTCATGCAGAAAGCTCCTAGAGAAGCTTTCTGATAACTTTTACCCAGCATTAAAGAGCCAATTGCCTAAAAGTATCTAAAATTTTCTCAACTAGAATTCCAGTTTAGTGTGGTTTAATTGTATTACAAAGTTATACAGTAATGAAGGACTTGTCATTAGCTTGCAAAGAGTTGACATGACATTTCGCCTAAATCTCTCTACCCATCAGAGTCTGCTGGTCTGATAACTGACTGAATAATCAATACGAAAAGCTGTCGGGCCACTGCTCCTAACACTGATTACATGGAGACTTCAAAGTATTGATGATGATAGTACAAGTAAAATACATGGTAGTATAATATATACTCCAGTAGGATGAACTCTTTCCATCATATAAATGCCTTTCTACCCCTTTGCAAAGAGAGTAGCCATTGAAACCTTTCATACTGAGTAAATTATAGACTCTTTAGTTAACCCATTCCTCCATAGGCTATTTTAAGACCCAATCTCTGAATAAATCTAGTGAAAAAGAGCATTTACTAGAGAAAAGGTTTTTTTTAGAATTGTGTAGTTTTGATAGTACCATTGTGATAAATAGAGCATTTGCTCCTATGGAGCAAATGCTCTATTTATCACAATGGTTTCATTAAGTGACTTTTACAGAGGCGTAGAAATTATGGAGGAAAGGGTTTAACACTGATGGGCTATTCCACTCTGAAAATTCTGCATTGAAATATGATAACATCATGCAGTTCTTGCTATTGCCGAAAAATACATAAAACATGATTTTTTTAATCAGACAATTATATCAATTGATATGATTTTTTATCCTGTTGCATAAACCTTTAGATGCATCAGATTCTAATAGATGAAGCAGAAGTCTCAAAATTCTCTGAATATGATATTGGCAGCCTTAAAAATGCACTCGTAGTGAAAGTGGATGAAAGCTGAAATGTATGGTCAAATTATTCTAGTGAGACTTCAACATATTTGCATGAGAAAGTCCAATAATATCTGTTTGATCCAGCCAACAGTCTTGTTAACTTGTAGCACTTTATGACTCCTTCCAATGTGGGAAACAAGTGAACTAGTATTTTGCAAACAGCGTAGGCTCAAATGAGAGGGCTCAAATAGGAGCTCCTATAGCGCTAGCTCTGTTTGCTAAAATGAAATAATATAAAGATAATGATTCTACAGTTTCTGCCATGGCCAAAAATTCCTGTGCCCATGTGTTATCACAACAATTAATCTAATTAATATTCAAATCATTACTTCTGACATGCATCTTCATGGAGTTAAGGGTTAAGCAGTGTTTGTTTGCGTTTGTTCTCTTTATATAGCAGTTTTTTGGGTAAACGTTTCTATACTTATATCATAATATTATGTCTTACGAATTTTCTCCTGTAGCAGCTGTGTGATCAAGGTCTACTCTGTTTGTTTATGAAATTTAATTGATCTGATTCTACAGTTTCTAGCAATACCAAAATCTCGTCTGTTAATTTAACCCATTCCTTCTTATTGACGCCTCTGCAAGAGTCACCTGTTGAAGCCATTGTGATAAATAGAGGTCTACTCGGTTTGTTTATGAAATTTAACTGATCTAATTCTACTGTTTCTTACAATACCAAAATCTCTTCAGTGAAGCTATTCCCTCATATTCAGGCACCTCTGCAAGAGTCACCTGTTGAAACCATTCTGATAAATAGAGCATTTGCTCCTTTAGGAGCAAATGCTCTATTTATCACAATAGTTTCAAACTACAAAATTCCTAATCTCTCCTTTTCTCTAGTTCATGCTCCTTTTTGGTAGATTTATTCAAAGAGGTTGGGTCTGAAAATAGCCTATGAGGGAATGAGGGTACTATGCCATTATAAAAATTCAAGTAATAAATATTCATGACATGGTTATTTCTAAAATGAATACTCATTAAGTAAATTGCTTGAGGTTTGACTTCGGTTAAAAAGGTATCAAGTTTAGCCAATTAACACTATAAAACCATTCATAGCCGTTTCTATTGACTCCTGCCAACATAATTATATATTGGGAGAACAGATACTAAGATTTATGTTTGCCTTTTCTTGCCATGCTGACCTAATTTTTATCGGCCAAACAAATTCTATTATATCAACGCTCATACATCATTTCACAGACCGGAATTTTATTTCCTTTCGGAGAAAGTATTTCATTAGCTCTTTGACTCATTCTGACAAAATTAATATTTACGGTATGTAAGAATTAAAGACATCGTGAATGTTTTTATTTATAGTATGGCATATGAACACAGGATATTTCGGCCATGACAGATACTGTAGAAATAGATCTTTATTATTGAATAAGCAAATATTGGGTCAAGACTCTGATCAGACAACTCCTACAAGGGCTGTCTGATCTGGGTCTACTCTGTTTGCAAAGGCATGAAAAGGCTTTTCTATTGATCAGGGAATTTTTGGTTAACTGCTAGCTATGAATATTTAAATCTTTACTCCATGAATATTTATCAGGACTGAAGCAAGAGGATAAGTTTTGATATATCGGACCATTAAACTTCCAGAAAGCTAAACGGATATATCTAAACAGAATCTGCTCGGTTTGCTTAATGGAATTTAAAAGATCTGTTTCTTTACATTCCAAAATGGCTACAATGTTTTTTGTCCATGAATATCAAGTAGGTATTGAAATTTGGAATAAACATAGAACAGGGAAAAATTGCCCTGGAGAATAGATTTTGATGAGTAGCAGCAAGATGGATTTGGTAGAGGAGTATCGAACAGATTTAACCCTAATATATTCCTCCATTAATACCCCTTTCTATGCCTCTGTAAAAATCACCTGGTGAAACCATTGTGATATTTTGCTTCTATAGGAGCAAAATCTATTTATCACAATGGTTTCAAACTACAAAATTCTAAAATTTTCCTTTTCTCTAGTTAATGCTCCTTTTCGGTAGATTTATTCAAAGTGGTTGGATCTAAAAATAGTCTATGAGAGAAAGGGTTTTAACTCTGATTTTTAACCTTAACTGTGCATGACACAGAGTCACTAAATGTCTTTTGCAAACAGTGTAGACCCACATGAGAGAGGGCTCCTTAGAGGAGCCCTCTCATCAGGGTCTGAACTGTTTGTCATGTTACACTTTCCTTTGGAAAAATCCCTAAATCTTCACCATAAGCTTGACCTGTTTGAAATTTGGAATAGTCCATTTAAAAATTCAGAGTTGTAAGAGTTAAACATGCACAACATGTATAGCTCTGAAGTTAAAATGATCTGCACCTAGGGATAGGATAACATAGCTGTTTGGTTTGAAGTTCACACTACTCTCGATATCTGAAAACAGCTGAAATGTTTTATCATTGATTTTCTGCCATATCAGCAATGAAGAATAGTCAAACACATTTTGGAAATTGATTTTGTATTCTTTGGAATCATAAAGAATAATAGAATCTGTATACTGTATACTGCAAGAAAGATTTAATGAAGTATGTAAACCTTTTGGTTTTGCTACAGTTCTTAAAGTACCTTTATTTATCCATTTGTCGATAAATGAGAGAGAATTGGTGTTTAACCCATTCCCTCATATTGACGCTATTTGACACCTCTGTAAAATCACCGTTTGAAACCATTGTGATAAATAGAGCATTTGCTCCTATAGGAGCAAATGCTCTATTTATCACAATGGTTTCAAAACTACACAATCCTAAAACTTTACTTTCTCTAGTAAATGTTCCTTTTCGGTAGATTCATTCAAAGAGGTTGGGTCTAAAAATAGCCTATGAGGTAATGGGTTTACCCCTTACTCCATGAATATTTATGTAAAATTTAATGACATCATTATTATTACATGTAATTAGATTGATTGTTACAATAGCAAAGTGACACAGGAATCTTTGGCCATGGCAGGAGCTGTAGTATCATATCTATTTAATATCATAATTAGCAAACAGAGCAGACCCTGATCAGATTGGCTTCTAAAGGAGCTGTCTGATCTGGGTATACTCTGTTTACACAGGTATAGGGAGCCGTATTTATGATGTAAAGGATTAAGATTTTGGTGAGAAGATGAGTTATATTATTTCATTGGGATCCAATCTTCAAATAATACTGTATTATCTCTGATAAATGTTCATTGTGGGATCTGAGTAACATTTGTTAGGGGTCAAATGTGGGATCAGTAACAACTTTTAAACCTTTCCCTAATGAACATTTTAGCATAAATTGCTTATTTCAGTGACATTCATCAACTTGCTTCTTGAAAAGTAACAATTTAAAAGGGAATTGTTTGCGTAAACAAACATAATTTAAGGATCCTAATGAACATTTTAGCATTTAAGGATCCGATCTGTTATAATTTCATAATATACTCTGCAGATCAGATGGCTCATTGAAATGTTTTTAAGGTCAGGGAATTTTGATAACTCATGGAAATTTGAAAATATAAGCAAATGTCAGGGAATTGTCAAGGAATTTTGAAAAACCTGAGATTTACAGACATGTAATTTAGCCCTTTCAACCTGCAGGGAGATGCATGCATTGTTATGTGCAAACAGTTTAGACCCAGATCAGATGGCTCCTAGATGAGCCTTCTGATCAGGGTCTGCATTGTCTGTCATGCAAAATCTTCCAGCAAGTTTATGCCTTTAGTACTGAATGGACTCTTCCGTTTAACAGTCAGATGGGTTATTCCACTCTGATAATCAAACGTCCTAAAAATGACCAAACATTGCAACATGTAACTTGTCAGGGAAATTTGAAATTATGTCAGCGACATGTCAGGGAATATTGTTTCCTCTGGTTTGTGGCAACCCTGAAATAGGTAACATTTTCCCCAAATTTGGCCAAAAATCCCAATACTGAATAGATACCAAATTTTGATTAAAACATTTAAAAGCTAACACAAAATGCAACATAATTTGAAATGGGACCAAAGATGCTTTCAAATCATTGGGTTTTAGTGTGAAAAAAAAATCCCAATTATTGAAATGCAGTTTCCCCAAAATTTTCAGAAGAAGGCCTGATCTACTCTGTTTGCAAAGGTATGAAAAAACATATATATGAAGCAACGTGTAATAACAGGAGCTACTTGCATTTTGTAGGCAAGTGGTTGCTAAATACAGAATGAAAGCACTACAAAAAGCTCCCAGAGAAGCTAAAACTCCTGCATTAAGCAACTACCTGCATTTTTTAAAAAGACTTTAAGTGGTTTCATCTAGTTGTCCCTCCCGCAACACACACACACACACTGGAAACATAGGGTTTGGTGAATAAATAAAAGAGCTATATTCTTATTTATGCATCTTATCTGGGCCAGTTTACAAGATAAATGATAAAAGAATTTGAAACAGAGAGAGACAGACCTGCTTTGTATTCATGGTTATTTATGATTATTATACATAAATGCCTCAGTTAAACTGATTTAGTGAGCTTTTATGGGAATGTTTTGTACTTCATAGACAGCATATAAATGTTTAGTTTTACCATATGTATTATAATTAGACAAGGAGATGAGAGCTCTAGGAATACAACAGAGCCATGATACAATTTATAAACCTTGTTTCCTGGAAACCCTTTCACTCATTAAACTGCTGCGATGATGATTTTTGTGCCATTGCATATAGAGAATAGAACTAGGTTAGATGGCTCCTGTTGCAGCTGTCTGATCAGAATCGGCTCTGTTTGCTTAATACGTATGAAATTATTATAATTTCTACCAATACATTGAAGTTCCGCTAATGCGACCACCTAAAAGAGGTATAATTTTGGGTGCTAGATGCAGGTGGTAGCTTAATGCAGGACAAAAGTAATGCAGAAAGCTCCTAGAGGAGCTTTCTGCATTACTTTTGTCCTGCATTAAGCAACCGCCTGCTTATAAAGGCACCCATGTTTATTCAGTAAGTGGTCGCATTAGCGGGGTTTTACTGTACCTAAAAACCCTGTGTACATGGTTATGCCATTCTGAAATTCAGGGGATACATAATTATTCATGATGTTATTATTTCTTACATGAATATTCAACAGGAAAAGGATTAATCCTTTACTTTACGAATATTCTTATAACATATGAATATCCATTGCAAGACTTTGGCACTTGGACTTGGCAGAAACTGCAGAATCAGGTCTGTCAGACCCTGATCAGGCAGCTCCTAGAGGAGCTCTCTCATCTGGGTCTGCACTGTTTGTCATATTTCACACTGTTCTTTAGAAAAATCCCAAAATGTCCACTCTAAGCATGACCTGTTTGAATTTTGAAATAGTCCATTTGAAAAATCAGTGTTTTAAGGGTTAAGACTGAAGGTACTTACGTTTAGTCTGTTTAAAACAAATATTGAGGGAGAATTTTGTGGAGCTGACAGTGATTTCCCATAGGAAATTATATGTTTCAGAGTTTTTGTGATATTAACCTTTTCCCTCATATAAACATGTTTTCACGCATTTGCAAACAGAGTAGACCCAGATCAGTCGGCTCCTACAGGGTCTGCTCTGTTTGCTTATGGAAACCGATAGATCTGTTTCTTTACTTTCTGAAATAGCTACAGTGTTCCAGCTTCCATATTTCATATATATTTCATATTCAGTAGGTACTGAAATTTGGAATATAAACATAGAACAGGAAAAGGTTTAACTCTTTGCACGCCAGCTGCAAGTGGAGAATTTGTTATTTCATTTTCATATACAGTAGTTTAGATTCATATTAGATGCTGCACAGTATAAGTCACTCGAATTGCATTCATAATTGACCCTGAGAATGTGTTTTCAGACAGCAGTTAATTACTTAACCCTTTCTACTCTGAATTTTCAAATGGACTGTGCCATAGTTCAAACAAAGTTTATTGTGAATATTCAGAAATTTGTTTCAAAGTAAAGTGTATCATGGCAAACAGTGCAGATCTTAATGAGAGGGCTCCTCTAGGAGTGCTCCTCTAGGAGGCCTCTCATCAGGGTCTACACTGTTTGCAAAGGACATTAGTGACTGAGTCAGATGTTTCTTACACTAAAAGGGTTAACCTGTAAAGACCTGATAGATCTATAGTATGAGACATTGATGAATCATGTCTGCAGCACCCAAACCATGGCTGAATGCAGCTGGTGGCCAAGGAGAGTTCATTTATAGAGTCCATTTCATATGATATAGTAGGAATGTGAAAGTAGAATGTTCAAGGTTTGCGACTGATTAACCTCCCCCACTCCCTGAAGATTCATGACAGTGTAAGAAATAATGACATCATGAATATTAATGAGATTATTTCTATATTGGTACATGAACACAGGCGCTGTCTGTTCTGGGTCTACTCTGTTTATAAAGGCACAGAATGTAGAAAGTGTAGACCAAGATCAAAGTTGTTAACTCTTTGCTACTACATGATCTGATTTAACCCTTTTATTCATAGAAACGGCTTCTCAGACCTTTCAGCAAACAGAATAAATCTCGATCAGATGGTTTCTGTTGGAGTCGTCAGATCAGGGTCTGTTCTGTTTGCTTATGGAAAAACATAGATCTGATTCTACAGTTTCTACCTGGTAAGTATGAAAAAATCCTGTGTACATGTACATGTTCCATTATAAAAGATCAGCTAGTACACCTAGTACATATTCATGATGTCATAACCCTATTCCTCCATGAATATTTATGCAAAAATATTAAGTACAAGGACGCAGAGGTTTTTGGCGATGCCAGAAACTGTATAATCATATCTTTATTGTGTCATTATAAGCAAACAGAGCAGACCCTGATCAGATGGCTTCTATAGCAGTCGTCTGATCTGGGTCTACTCTGTTTACAAAGACATAGAAAGTCATATTTATGGAGCAAAGGGTTAAGTTTATCAATATGATGCTGTATTGAATTATTTAGCTGTACAAATCGGTGGAGAGAGGGAGATCTGGTGTCCAAATACTTGTGGTAATTACAGGGTAGATATGCATAGATTGGAGACGTATAGACATGCTTTATTACATCATTTTCATGTTAAGTGGTATTTTCCCTTCAGACTGTGCTGATTATGCATCATTAGAGAGTGCAGTAAATCTCTCTAAATTAGACTTCCGTATTTGTAGCAGTATGTCAGTCTGTTATAGTTTAAAAAATAGAGCAGATCTTGATCAGATGGCTTCTATAGGAGTCATCTAGTTTAAGGTCTACTCTGTTTGCAAAGGCATAGAAGCATTTATGTGATGGAAAGGTTGAACTCTTTTCATGTCTGCCATTTCCTTGTCTTCTTCATTTCTGAAAATAGTTTTACATTCTTTTTATTGCAGACATGTTGAGATTTACACGTCTGCTCATCAGAAGTACCTACTTAGTACGGCCACACACCAAAAAATGGGCCAGGGCCAGGTTGGCTTCAACGTCATGCAGGTAAGATCTGGTCTGAAAAAAACCCAAAAACATTTTTATGCCTCCACTTTTTAAAAGGAAGCAAATCCCCCCCCCCTCCTATTTTCTGTACACTGATTTAGATATATTCAATCTTTGTACTGGTAACCATGGCTATCTTAACCTTTATTCCTCAAAACAAAAATTGTCTGCTGAAACTCTGGTATGCTGTAATTTTCACTTTTCTATGATTCATTCTTTAACCCTTTCCCTGTTCTATATTTAGTCCAAATTTCAATAACTTCTGAATATTCATTGAAAAATAGTTGTGATGAAATATAGAAGTTGGAACACTACACTGTGTAGCCCTTTTACAAACTA
This sequence comes from Azorinus chamasolen, assembly GCA_963576725.1. NCBI lineage: Eukaryota > Metazoa > Mollusca > Bivalvia > Cardiida > Solecurtidae > Azorinus > Azorinus chamasolen. The sequence goes on from OY755253.1 coordinate 14,211,096, forward strand.
AAGAAACAAATCCATTAGCAAATGCCATTAGCAAACAGAGCAGACCCTGATCAGATGGCTCCTCTAGGAGCCATCTAATCTGGGTCTACTCTGTTTGCAGAGGTGTGAATAGGTGTTTATATGAAGGAAAGGGTTCATAAAGTAACAAACATCTTGGATACTGATGGGGTGCTGAGTTACTCAGCGTCTCAACTGGATTCAAGCTCTTTGCAAATGTGCCCAAGTCACGTTTGGGAGAAAGACATGTAGCCATAGAAGTGTCTATACTATATGAATTGATGATAAGTCTTTTCAAATGTTTTTTTCCAGATGAGATTATAAGTACGGGTTGGATTAGGATCCAAACCATTTTACATATTGATACTACTTTGTGAATAACAAACTAGAAAAAGCTTTCTGATGGAGGGCCTGCCCCGTTTGCATGTGGAATTACATAAATCTGATTCTACAGTTTCCTCTATGACCAAACTTTCTCTTGCTCACTTGCAATTATTACACTAATTAATATGCATATATATACATTATTTTTACAGGAATATTCATGCTTTAAAAGGTTAAAGATCAATGAGACATTATAGTGGCTGTTAAAGAGGTGTTTTACTGTACATTTAAAATATCACTGCTTAAATATTTCCCTTATACAAATGTCTTTTCACACATTTGCAAACAGAGTAGACTCAGATCAGATTGCTCAGATCTGATCAGGAGCCATCTGATCAGAGTCTGGTCTGTTTGCTTTTGACATGACGTAGATCTACTACAGTTTTGTAAAGCAAAAAAAATCTGTGAAAAGTTTACATTATAAATATTCATGATGTCTTTATTTCTTACATGAATATTGAACAGGGAAAGGGTTAAATGCAGAGCTGTATGTCAGACGGTATCAGTTCCGTGAAGAATTGTTTCTAGACAGTCAGGTCTGTAGATCTTGGATTCGTAAGATATTTCTGTATTGTAATCTATTACAGAGGAAATGGGCCGTGATCTCCCTTGGTCAGGACATCACTTTGAAGCCGTTCACATTTGACAGTAAACATCAGACTATAGGCACGCTGGTATTACAGGTGGACTTCTTACAGAAAAAGAAGTAAGTCTTATGGTGAACAGTCCAAGCTTTCTATAGCAACTGCTTAACTCATTACTCCATGAATATTCATGTAAGTAATGATGACATCATGAATATTAATTCGATTTATTGTTGTAATAGGGGCATGGACACAGCATGTTTTCGCCATGACAGAAACTGTAACATCATAAGTAAACAGAGCAGACCCTGTTCAGATGGCTCCTAAAGGAGCCATCTGATCTGGTTCTACTCTGTTTGCAAAGGCATAGAAAGGAGTATTCATGGAGTTACGGGTCAATATGGTTAGGATATGGATTGTGTGGTATACTGTTATCCAATCTAATTTACGAATCGAGGCACATGAATTATAAATTGATCGAGGAATCATCTGAGTATATCTCAAGGTTTTTCTTTCACCAGTCAGAATTTAAACTGAAGAAATTTATTAAAAGTTTTAATTGTTTTGAAATTAGGATGAATGCCTTTAAAAATATATTTTTATTGGTTTAACCCTTTCCTTTATATAAACAGACACCTATAGGAGCCGTCTGATCAGGATCTACTCTGTTTGCTATTTGGAATTTGAAAGATCTGTTTCTTTACTTTCTAAAATGACAACATTATTTGACCTTCCATATTTCATTATACCCTTGCAAACAAAGTTTGCGACGGGGTATATAGTAGTCAGTGTTTTGGTCGGTTGGTCTGTCTGTCTGTCTGTCTGTCCGTGGCACAACCTGGCACAAATCTTGTTTGATTTGCGATCAAGGCAGTTCAGCAGGGGTATTCCATTACATTTAGTGATAGTTCTATTTCATCCATGAGTATTTAGAAGGTATTGAAATTTGAAATAAACACAGAACAGGGAAGGAGTCAAACTAATTTCCTATGTAAATGGTTGCATAAAATGGGTTATTTTCTAGTCATCACTAACAAGCACCATGTGAGTTGTCTCTGACAATGATTTACATGTATGCCAAATTATTTGAAAATTGGTCAAATATTTCGGGGTTTTAGTAAAAAAGGTGATTTTCTTGTTTGAGAGGTGTTATTCTTGAGTACATGGGTACTAAGGGCTGTTCCATTTAAATGTGTATTGGGGGGCAGGAAGGCACTTTAAAAAAGAGCTATTCATGGGTGGGTTTCACTGCAAAAATGGTACTATTTGGTTTGTGCATTAGTAAAAAAATTCTATGGGTGGTTGGCCGAATTTGCCTTCCTGCACCCCCATACACATTTAAATGGACCAGCACTAAGTACAGACAAACACATGTAAGAAGAAATATTATTAAACACATATTTGTAACTTGTTACTCCATCTTTTGGTTACTCAGTATAAATGTCTTTTAAAGTACTTACAAAATAAACTACTTTTGTGAAGAACTTATCATTGCTTAATTCTAGCTGCTTTATTAAACGATTAACCATTTCTCTCACATAAAATCATTTTCACACCTTTGCAGAGTAGACCCAGATCAGAAGGTTGCTGTAGGGATTGTCTGATCAGGGTCCGCTCTGTTTGCTTATGAAATAATAATAGATCAGACTCTACAATTTCTAACAATACCAAAACATATTGTATATATATACCATTATAAAAACTCAGCTATTAACCCTTTCCCTGTTCTATATTTAGTCCAAATTTCAATACCTACTGAATATTCATGGAAAAGGAGTTATAATGAAATATGGAATGTGGAATATTGTAGCCATTTTAGAAAGTAAAGAAACAGATCTATCAAATTCCACCAGCAAACAGAGCAGACCCTGATCAGACGGCTCCTCTAGGAGCCGTCTGATCTGGGTCTACTCTGTTTGCAAATGCGTGAAAACACGTTTATATGAGGGAAAAGGTTAAATGTTCATGATGTCATTATTCCTTACGTGAGTATTTCACAGGGAAAGGGTTCACAAGAAAGAAATGACAACAATTTCAGAGTGTATAAATATGATTATTTGTTTCAGTGCTTCACCAGAGGCCTTTGACACAGATAAAATGGCCGTAGAGTTTGCCATGCAGTTTGCGTCCACAGCATTTACAGAGGGACAAACTCTCGCTTTCAACTATGCAGAAAAGAAGCTGCTGTCCGTCTTTGTAAAGAGTATCGAAGGTACAAAAATAAAAATCAACAACAGACTGAATAAAAGAGTAACCCTGATCTTGCTAGGCATGGCTGGCATTTCTTGGGACAGCCTAGATACAGATGAGAAGCCGTGTAACTTGACTGGTTGTTAGAAAAGTTGTAAACTATAAATGTAGAGAGGTTATTTACAGTAAAATCTCGATTATTCGAATTTTCTGTATAGAAGAATTTAGACCCATTTAAGGTAGGTTGCTGCTAAATGCATGGTGAAAGTCACGCAGAAAGCTCCTAGAGGAACCTTCTGTATGACTTTCACTGTGCATTAAGCTGCCACCTGTCTTAAAATCGATAATAATACATATTTTAGTATTCAAATAATCAAGGTCTTACTGTAATTGCAGATCAGTGCTGTGTATAAGAGGAATACAGATCTAACTAAAATATTTTATTCTTATTCAAACTCTATCCCTTTCCCTGTTGAATTTTCATGTAAGAAATTGAACATGAATATTTATTAGCTGAATTTTGATAATGGCATATGTACACATGATGATATGGTATTTTTAGAAACTGTAGAGTCAGATCTATCCTGTGGTAGCCTTCTGATCTGGGTCTACCCTGTTTGCAAAGGCATGAAAAAGTTTTAAGGGAAAGGGCTATCTCAGAATTTCTTCAAACAGATAATTCTATGATTACTTAAAATATGATGTTGAAAAAGAGATACAGTAAAACCTTTCAAAACCAGAAGTTCAGTTAACCCTTTCCTCCATAAACTATTTTTGGACCCAACCTATTTGAATGAATCTACCCAAAAGGAGCATTTATTAGAGAAAAGTAAAATTTTAGAATTTTGTAGTTTGAAACCATTGTGATAAATAGAGCATTTGCTCCTATAGGAGCAAATGCTCATTTTATCATAGTGGTTTCAAGAAGTGGTTATTACAGTGGCGTAGAAAGGCGTATTTATGGAGGAAAGGGTTAAGTATGTATATGTATAAATATCAGTCTTTGAGACAGATGACAACTTTATGCATGGTAAAATAATCAGGCCCAGGTCAGACAGTTACTATAATAATAGTCACCTGGGTGTACTGTACAATGTATTTGCAAAGACGTTAAAAGCAGTTTTCACAATGTTCAATAAGAATGTAAGGTTTAATTTTTTGATGTGACACTATTCTCTTCTTTTTTTTCCAGTCCTAGATCTTTCAAACCTAAATAAGGCAGTTGGAAAGCAGACTAGGGTATGTATACATGTATATGTATGACACTGAGATCACAATTGTTTTTGTTTTTGAATACTTTACAATAAAATACCACCTTTTAACCCTTTACCTCATATAAACGACTTGTCACGCATTTGCACACAGAGTAGACACAGATCAGACGGCTCCTATAGGAGCCGTCTGATCAGGGTCTGCTCTGTTTAACAGCGGAGTTTGATAGATCTGTTTCTTCAGTTTCTAAAATGGCTGCAATGTTTTATGTTCCCTATCGCATTGTAGCGATTATGTCCTTGAATATTCATTGAATATCCTTGAATAATAAACATAGAACAGGGAAAGGGTTAAGCCTTTGTAAACAAATTAAATCCATATCAGACAGCTCCTATAGAAGCCGTCTGATCAGGGTCTGCTCTGTTTTCTAGTATGTTATAGATATATTTTTTATAATGCTATGACAAGAAATTTCCTTATTTTATAATTTTAATACAAAACTACAGTAAAACCTGCTAATGCGACCACCTAAAAGAGGTATAATTCTGGGTGGTAGAGGCAGGTGGCAGCTTAATGCAAGACAAAAGTAATGCAGAAAGCTCCTAGAGGAGCTTTCTGCATTACGTTTGTCCTGCATTAAGCAACCAACTGCTTATAACGACAGCCACGTTTGTTCATTATGTGGTCGCATTAGAGGGGTTCTACTGTAATTGGTATTCATCATAAGTAGACTTGCATGGAGTATTCATGAAGCAAAAGGTTAGAATATTGATTGATTTAAACTTTGTATTAAAATAAAGAAATAAAATATCTGGTTATACCAGTCCACCTAATAAGATGAGTAAATTAAACATTTTCAAGAATAGCTCCTTTATTTCTTCACCAAGTTCCATGTTTTGACCATAGTGGTCACAACATCGGGTTTGGTGAAGAAATAAAGAATTCAGTATCTGAATATGCACCTTTATCTATAGCTCATACCCCTTATATACTTCTCTGTGTTTACAAATAGTCAGTCTGGCCTTATACTTATTTGTAGGCACAAATAGGCCTGTTGACTGGCAACTCCTCCATTGTATTTGAGAAGTTTGAGAATTCCACCATCAACCTCATTGGGAAATCAAGAGGGTAAGTCAGCAACTGCTTCTCCATAGCAGTAAGTTTACAAACATTATAATTATTGAATCATACTTGTAATACCCACCACAAACAAAGTTTGAGAAGGGTATAGGAGTCAGTGTTTTGGTTGGTCGGTTGGTCTGTCTGTCCGTGGCACAATCTGGCACAGATCTTGTTCGATTTGCGATCAAGGCAGCTGAGCGAGGGTTTTCTATGACCTTTAGTTATAGTTCTAGTCTTGATTGGTTCAAACAGTCATATGATTCATGATAAAATATGATAATGGTTCATGATTGTAATTCTTGTGTTGAAATAGGGAATAAACAAATTCATTGGCAAGGCAGACAGTTGAGATCCAATTCTGTAACATAGAAGTAAACAGAGAAGGTTCTACTGTGTTTGCTAAGGTGTAAATAGGCAAGCTTTTTAACCCTTTCCCTGTTCCACATTTATTCCAAATTTCATTACCTACTCAATATTCATGGACAAAATAGGTATAATGAAATATGGAAGGTGGAATATTGTAGACATTTTAGAAAGCAAGGAAAGAGTTCTATCAAATTATATTAGCAAACAGAGCAGATCCTGATCAGATGGCTCCATCTGATCTGGGTCTACTCTGTGTGCAAGTGTGTGAAAACACATTTATATGAGGGAAAGGGTTAAATGTTAAAGGTTATACTTTAGTTATCTTTGGATACTAAGCATCAGTAAAAAAGATTCTTGACCTGTTCTCTGTCTTTTTTCAGGAAACAGGCATACCAGTCTATCATCAATCCAGACTGGGACTTCAACAAGATGGGCATTGGTGGCTTGGACAAAGAATTCTCTGCCATATTCAGAAGAGCCTTTGCTTCTCGAGTCTTTCCTCCAGATGTTGTTGAACAACTAGGTTTGTACCTTTACTGTTGAGTCCAAAGATATACAAAAATGACCTGTTTTACTAAAGATCATACAACTAAAATTCTCTTAACCTTTTTCTCCATAAACATGCCTTTCGTCACCTTTGCAAAAAGAGTAGACCCAGATTAAATGGCTCCAATAGGATCCGTCTGATTAAGGTCTGCTCAGTTCACTTATGAAATTATGATATAGATATTACATGTGTTCTATAGTTTCTACAATGGCCAAAATTTCCTTTAATATTCATGATGTCTTTATTTCTAACATAAATATTCATGGAGTAATGGGTTAAGTTGAACATAATGTGATTGCAACATGAAGTTGTTTATGTGGGAAAATATATTGGCTTTCAATAGCCGAAAGAATTTAGTAATTATCATTCAAGTTGTAAGAGTTATAGTCTTGTTTGTACTCATGGTTCTGCCAGTTGGAACTCTTGTTATTATATATATAGATCCCTGGGAGCAATACAGATCCCAATAGGTACACTCTATTATTTAACCATTTCCCTCATATAAACATGTTTTCACGCATTTACCAACAGAGTAGACCCAGATCAGACGGCTCCTAGAGGAGCCATCTGATCAGGGTCTGCTCTGTTTGCTTATAGAATTTGATAGATCTGTTTCTTTGCTTTCTAAAATGTCTACAATGTCCCATCTTCCATATTTTTTTACAACTATTTTGTTAATGAATGTTCAGTAGGTATTAAAATTTTGAATAAACATAGAACAGGGAAAGGGTTAACTATTGTTTAAGCTCTGATTCTTAATTGTCTACTATAGCCAAATTACCTTAGCTCAAGTGCTATAAATAGCCTATAATAAACAATTACTAAACTGTATTCATGAACTCATAAAGTTTTAGATGAATATTCATATGATGATTCTAGTTCAAGAAGTTAACCTGAATGTTTGACTGACTTGCTTGTAGTTAGACACTTAACCATTTATTCTATACAGAAGCCTTTTAATGCCATTGCAAACAGAGCAGACCCAGATCAGGTGGCCCAGTTAGGAGTTATCTGATTAGGGTCTGCTCTGTTTACTTATAGTTTTGTATAAATCTGATTCTACAGTTTCTGCCAGAGCCAAAACTTACCTTGTTCACTTGCAATTATAAATATTTAAAATTCATAATACATAAGGGCATATATGTTATTTTATTAATTGTAGGTATGAAGCATGTTAAAGGTATTCTATTGTTCGGCCCACCAGGAACAGGGAAAACATTGATGGCCAGGTTTGATATATATTTTTATGCCCCCATAGACGATAGTCGGGGGCACATTGTTTTTGCCCTGTCTGTCTGTCTGTTTGTCTGTTTGTTTGTCAGCAACTTTAACATTGGTCATAACTTTTGAGCCAGTATAGATAGAGACTTGATATTTGGCATACATATGTATCTCATGAAGCCGCACATTTTGAGGGGTGACGTGTCAAGGTCAAGGTCATCCTTCAAGGTCAGAGGTCAAATATATGGGTCAAATCGCTGACTTTAACATTGGCCATAACTTTTGGACCAGTAGAGATAGAGACTTGATATTTGGCATGCTTGTGTATCTCATGAGGCTGCACATTTTGAGGGGTGACATGTCAAGGTCAAGGTCAGAGGTCAAGGTCAGAGGTCAAATATATGAGGGGGCATAGTGTTTCACAAACACATCTTGTTATTTTTACATTTATTTATATGAACTCTAATCTTACTATTCACAGCTTCACTTGTATTTGCCATGCCTTCAGATGAAAGTAAATCAACATTTTATCAGGTTCTAAGCTGTTTCACTCTCAGATCTATAGTTGCACCAAAAAAGGGCAATTTGAATAGGCAATTTGTGTAGCAGGACAATGTTAACCATATATCCCTCATATAAACAACTTTTCATATCTTTTCAAACAAAGTAGACCCAGATCAGACCACTCTCGTAGAAACAATCTGATCAGGGTCTGCTCTTTATGCTTATGGAATAATATAGATCTGATTCTACAGTTTCTATCAATACCAGAAAATCCGGTATATATGTACATTTGCTAATGTAAAAAAAATCAATGAATAGATATTCATAATGTCATTATTTCTTAATACATGAATATTCAACTTAGAAATGGTTAAGAGCACTGAGCAAAAATAAAGTGTAATATTCTTACATCACTTTCCAAAGGAGTATCAACGTCAAATTCTTTGGTTGCTAATGACACCAATGTTTTCAAAACTAAGGTAGTTAACCAATCTTCCTTCTCCACTTGTTACAATAACTTTATTTGGTACTGACTAAGTTGCAATTAGTTTAGACTCTTATCAAACTGCCTCTGGGTCTGCACCATATGCTAGTATAGTAAAACCTCTCTAAACCGTAATTCTAGTTGAGAAGAATTTAGATACTTTTAGGCAGGTGGCTGCTTAATGCAGGGTGAAAGTCATGCAGAAAGCTCCTCGAGAGGATTTAAAAATTGTAGCAGTCAACTGTGTAGACAGCAATGTTGTAAGTGAAAGAAATGTACAATTCAGTGAATGAACGCCATTTTTTCGCTGTTTAACAGGCAAATAGGTAAAATGTTGAATGCGAGAGAGCCAAAGATTGTCAACGGTCCTCAGATTCTGGACAAGTATGTAGGAGAATCAGAAGCCAATATTAGAAAGCTCTTTGCAGAGGCAGAGGAAGAGGAGAAAAGGGTAGGTAGATCTTAGAGACTCACATATGTACATGTACACAGAAGTAGCAGGAAAAGAACACTGGGACAATTATCTCCTGCATATTCATACAAGAAATAATGACACTGTTGATATTAATCTAACCATTTTCTTCGTATAAACATGTTATCACACATTTGCAAACAGAGTAGACACAGATCAGACGGCTCCTAAAGGCGCCTGTAGGAGCCATCTGATCAGGGTCTGCTCTGTTTGCTACTGGAATTAGAAAAATCTGTTTCCTTATTTTCTAAAATAGCTTCTATGTTCCACCTTCCACATTTCAGTTTAACAATTGTGTTCATAAATATTCAGTAGGTATTGAAATTTTGAATAAACATAGAAAAACTTTAAAAGGAAAAGTACTAATGAATAAAATCATATTCACTCTCTTCAGTATGGATAATATTTTATGTAGACATTGTAGCAACATGTGCTATTAACCCTTTCCCTGTTGAATTTTCATATAAGATGTAATTACCTCATGAATATTTATTAGATAAAATTCTATAATAGCATATCTACACAAGATTTTTAGATATTGATAGAAATTGTTGAGTCAGGTCTATTATAATTTCATAAGCAAACAGAGTAGACCCTGATCAGATGGCTCCTTCAGGAGCCATCTGATCTGGGTCTACTTTGTTTACAATAGCATGAAAAAGCACTTATATGAGGGAAAGTGTTAAACAAATTCAAATGTTATTTTATAAATTGAATTATTTCTAATTTCAGTGTGGTTCTCTAAGTGGTCTACATATCATCATCTTTGATGAGATTGATGCCATCTGTAAGGCGAGAGGCTCTGTGGTAAGTAAGATTAAACCTTTAATCCTTGAATATTGATTATTCATGTTGAAAATAATGTTTGTGAATATTAATTAGCTGAATTTACATAATGGCATCAAGAATAAAAGACTTTTTACCATGGCAGAAACTGTAGAATTAGATGACCAGAAAGAGAGCAGACTCTGGGTCCATTCTGTTTGCAAGCGTACTATAAGTCAACTCTATCTATGGAGTACAGGGTTAAAATGAATCAACTGATACCTTTTCTGATAAAACACTCATTTTTACGCATTTGCAAACAGCATAGATGAAACAAGTTGAGAGGAATATGATCAAGGATTTTTGTTTTCAAGGATTTTTGTTACATCCCAGAGTGGTTTGTGTCCAGTGTTTCAAAATGATCAGATTTACTTTTTTAGCTTTTGGTTTGAGTTTGCCTGAAGTTTACAGGATTAAATACATTTTAGAATATTGAATTTATTGAAATTTTATTTTCACATGATGTAATATGGGCAACATACTAAAGAAGCACTTTTACATTACAGTCACTTTAACTATGTCTCTGCCAATGTCGTGTCTGTCAGTACCTATGCAAACAGTTTGGATCCAAATGAGATGCCGAGTAACTCAGTGTCTCATCAGGATCCATACTGTTTGTCACTGTGAATATTTTTTTAAAACAAAGGGAAAAAAAGAAAATTATAGCAGACGACAAAGTTTGCAGACGACTTAATTCGGCAACGAAAGAGTTATGTGCAGATGAAGTTTTACTTGTTTTGTACATTTATCTATTGGTTTCTCACTCACATACTCACTATCCTATTTATCTACTGGATTCAATAAACAATGAAAGTTGTACTAACTATACATAAATTCTTTATTCCACATATGGAATAACTGGACACAAAAGGGAGGTAACTGGGACATCATAGGTACATTTGACTTTATCACATTTACAAAACATTGGTTTTCAAGTTACGTCCATTGGAGATAAGACGCTGTCATGACAATTTTAACAGCCAGATGTGCCATTCAGTGATTCAGTGATTCAGAACTATTTGTCAGTTGATATAAACTGTTATTAATTTAAATATAGACAAATTTGAAAAGATAATACGTATTGATATGTCTATTTTGTAAGTTGTAAGCAGGCCAAGTTAGATCATTGCGAAACTGAAAAGAATGAAGTGTTTTCGGCCATTTTTGAGTTTCCGGTAGTAAAATTTGATACAAAAATCACTTTTTTAGAGATTGATCTTCATCTTTTTTACAGTCAGGGAACACTGGAGTCCATGACACGGTTGTGAATCAGCTGCTAGCTAAAATTGATGGTGTGGAACAATTAAACAACATTTTAGTCATTGGTGAGTCAGGCCTTTACCTATAAATTGGTTACACAGAATTTCAAGGAATGGTAGGGCGTTATAGAATGCTATTGCATCAGTAAATGTTTAACCATGGTTCCCTGTTTTGTATATTGGCCAAATTTCAATACCTACTGAATATTCATTACCAAAATAGTTATAATGAAATATGGAAGATGGAACATTTTAGAAAGCAAAGAAACAGATTGATCAAAATAGTTTAGCAAACAGAGCAGACCCTGATCAGGCGGCTCCTCTAGGAGCCATCTGATCTGGGTCTACTGTGTTTGCAAATGCGTGAAAACACGTCTATATGAGGGAAAGGGTTAAATCTTTACCTGATGAATATTCATGTAATATGAATATTTATTTGCTAAATTTGTATAATGGTATAGTGTTATGGCAAGGGCGAGAAATTGGTACATTATTCCCTCAAAATGAAAAATGTCCACATCGTTTTACTGTGATTTGCACTAATGTCTCAAAAATTGTCAGTTCTTACCAGCATAATCCAAAGTAGACACATCAGATTGAGATCAAATCAAACTGTAAAATCGATCAGAGAAAATGTTTACATGTTAAGGAAATCAGTCATAGACCCACAGATTCATAAACATAGCATTTTCTAAATGAATAATAGGTAAACAAATAATTTTCAACAACAATAGTAAAAGCAAATAGTCATCCAAATCCATTTGAGCCAAAGAGCTGAGGCTTTAGAAAGATACACATTTAAAACTAGACTGCACTAACGTGCCACCCCCTATACATAATTTAAGATAATATGTATTTCTTCCGTATTTATTTTTTCGGTGTCTCACAGATTTTGAAAATGTCCCGGCTTTTTTACTGTCAATGGGACACTTCCAATCCTTGCCACAACCCTGGACCGTATATAACCACAGGACATTATTTCCATGGCATAAACTATAGGATCAGATCTGTAAAATTCTACAGACTGTAATGAGACAGCTCATACTTGAGGTCTCTGATCAGAGTTTGCTTGGTATACAAAAGTGTCAGAAGGCAAATAATTTATCTGTCAGGTAGAAGGTTTAGTTCACTGACATAGGCTTGTTAGTAACTCTTTGAATGCTGAATATTCCATATTCCATATCGAGGGCTTAGTTTTACACTTTTTGAAGGAATTAGAATAGTTTAGCACCAAGCCCTCAATATGGAACAGCCCATTACTGTTTAACACCTTTCTATGCATTTGCAAACAGAGTAGACCCAGATCAATAAAGAGTATATATACAGTTTCTGCCATGACCATTAATTCCTGTGTCCATGTGCTGTTATAACAAATAAATTTAATTAATATTCATGACATCATTATTTCTTGCGTGAATACTCATGGAGGAAAGGATTAAGAATTGAGTACATTCAGTATATTTGAAGGATAAATATTCATGATGTCATTGTTTCTTACATGTTTACTCATGAAGTAAAGGGTTAACCTGGCCTGAAATGATGACGTTATGAATATCAATTAGATTTTTGCAATGGCACATGAACACAGGACTTCTTTGCTATGATAGAAACTGTAAAATCATATCTGTGTCATTTCAAATTAAGCAAACGGAGCAGACCCTGATCAGACAGCTCATACAGGAGTTGTCTTATCTGGAACTACTCTGTTTGTAAAGGTGTATTCATTGAATAAAGGGTTAAATAGCTAGCCCTTTCATCTGGCGCAACACTTTGTCTTTGTACAAAACCAGTCTAAACCTCTTATTTCTCAGCCAAACCCTGTATAAACCCTTCTCTTGCTGAATTTTGAAATACATTTCTCCTTCTTTACACATGCCCTGTTGTATAATTATATATATCTTCACTTCACTTCGCTGTGCAATCACTGCTGTGGAGTGCACTGGTTGCACAATCAACTTGTAAATAGTGCAGACCCTGATGAGACAGCTCCTGCAGGAGCTGTCTCATCTGGGGCTTCACTAATTACAGATAGGTATATTGAGGTGAATAGCAAGCGAAGGGTTAACAGTACTTATTAGAATTTTCTAATAGATGCAATTTTAATAACTACAAGCATTATAGGGTTTTGTAGATAAATATAGAAAATATTTTACCTGAATTTTACTTAGGAATGGCAATTTTAATAAGAGTTAACATCCTAAATTAAATTCAGAAGGGCAATACCAATAAGTATCAACAATAAAGGGCTTGATAGAGATATATATAAGATGTTTTGCCAAACTTTACTATGTACAATGTTTATGTAATGCTCTTCTTATATTACAGGTATGACAAACAGGAAGGATATGATAGATGAGGCTTTACTCAGACCTGGCAGGTTGGAGGTCCAGATGGAGATAGGTATGCCAGGTTTTCTTTTAGCCTGATTTCACAATTGATATTTGATTAGGGCTATTCCAGGAAAATCTCACCTGGGTGGTTGGGGTGTGGGGGGTTTAGGAACGACAGTCCAAATAAGGGGTACCACCAATAGAATTGTATTAATTTTCTAAACCCCCCCCCCCCCCCCCCCCCCCCATAAATGCATTTAGAGAATCATAAAGATTTTACAGAAACAAAAACTGATTCTGTTAAATTCTTACAAATTTGTAACCATGGTTTATATTTCAACAGTAAATTTTACATTATTAGTGCATGTCATGTGAATAATCTATTATTTTTACATTTATGCAATTACTTTTTGTCAAGCCGACTTGCAAACCAAAATGTATTGCCACGCTTGTGCATTGGTCTGACTGTCTTTCATTTTGTTCTGTTGACATCATATTTAAAAAAAATCCTGTCAATATCTTTTGGCTGTTATTTAAGTCTTTTTACCTTGTTTTGGTGGCATGAAAACTTGTTGACAATATCTGAGGTGACCTTCATCCGGGCTTTTACATCAAGAAGCAAGAGCAGTGATTGATTGAGACTACCAGTGTCTTAGTACTTTTTACCATCGGTCTAGGGGTGTGTCTAAAATGCGGAAGCGCTTTCCAATAATGTCTATATCGTCCATAAGGTGCGTACGCATTTCAGATCTTCCCTAGGTCTAGTCTCAATCAATCAGATGCTCATTATCAAAGTCTGAACAGGAAAACGTCTAGATGATCCGGACTAAACAAATGCCTGACATAGCAATGATGCGAAAATGACTTGGGGCTTATCGTTTGAAGGAATATTTTCAGCGATTTATTTTTGCATTGCATCCTGAGGACTTACATGTCGATGTTCAATGGGTCCTGACAAAATTGTTTGCGTATTTTACACAGGACGCACACCAAAATGAATCACTGCATCCATAATATTCACACAACGGAGTTTTTGCATGAATTCGTGTCAGAAAAGGTTTTTTGTTAATTTTCATTATTGCCAAAGAAAACTGCTTGCATGATGCCCATCAATTTAATTCCAGATGTTGAAATACCCCCACCAATAGAATTTGAATTTGAATCAAATTTCCACCCCCTCACGAACAGATATAAATTTCTTTTGCACCCCCATGAACCTAATTTTAATAGGCTGTCGTTCCGACCCCACTAGAGGGATTTCCTGGAATAATCCTTAGGTTTCCAATTTAAATAAGAACCTTTTTTACAAATTTTCTGAGCAAATTTTCCAATTTTTGTTAATACATGTATATAAACCCTTCGCTTGCTCCTCACGTCAATATACCTACCTGTAAATAGTGAAGACCCAGATGATCAGGGTGTGCACTATTTACAAGTTGATTGTGCAACCAGTGCACTCCACAGCAGTGATTTCACAGCGAAATACTTGTACACAGTGAAGATATTTGTAATTACACAACAGGGCATGTGTAAAGAAGGAGAAATGTATTTCAAAATTCAGCAAGAGAAGGGTTAAATTGAAGATATTTACTGCAGGTTTGGGATCAATGGTTACCAAACATTCCAGTACAGAATAGCATAGATTTACTTGTTACGAGCAGAGATATGAGAGGAATAACTTTATTTGTTAAGTGGTCGCATTTGAGGGGTTCTAGTGTAATAGTGAAAACTGTTAAAGGAGGAATGGGTGAATGTACAGATGGCAAATTACTTTTGCCTCTTTCCAGGATTGCCAGATGAGCCGGGGCGTCTACAGATCCTTAAAATCCACACTGTGCTTATGACAGAAAATGAGAAACTTGACCCTAATGTTGACTTGCAAGAGCTAGCTTCCATGACCAAAAACTTCAGCGGGGCAGAAATTGAAGGACTTGTCAGATGCTCTCAGGCCACTGCCATGAATAGGTTAATTAAGGTACATTTGGTGTTTATGAATTAACCTGTTTCCTTAGGTAAGCGAATTTTGACGCATCTGCAAACAGAGTAGACCCAGATCAGACGGCTCCTATAGGAGCCGTCTGATCAGGGTCTGCTCTGTTTGCTTATGGTGTGATATAGATCTGATTCTATAGCTTCTGCCTGAGCCAAAATGTCCTGGGTTCATATGATCTTATTAATATTCATGACGTCATTATTTCCTACATGAATATTCACTAGGGAAAGGATTAAATTTGTATAGATGTAGCTTATTGTTCTATACAATTTTGTTTAACCGTTTCAGTGCGAAAAATGAGTTATTTATGTCAAGGACTCCTTTGCAAACATAGTAGACTCAGAGGACCGGGCTCCTAGAGGAACCATTTCATCAGGGTCAGCACTGTTTGTCATGTTACACTTTTAAGAAAAATCCCTGAACATTCATTGTAAAATTGTCCATTTGAAAAGGTTAATTTTTATGTTAAATCCAATATGGTGGGTTGGTACTAATTGGTTCAGAGAGGGTATTTCAAGGAAAAGAGAAAGTTGAGTTTAGCAGAGAAAAATATAAGACTTTTATCATATATAACATATTACTTGTATGACACATCTGTGTTGGGAGCACTTTTGATTTGATTTTCTTACCTTGCCAGTCTTAAATAACCCTTTACTCCGGGAATATTAATATCAGAAATTATATATGTATTAATATTATCTGGTTCTACTCTGTTTGCAAAGGCATTTATATGAAAGAAAAGGTGAAAGACCTTCTTTGTTAGCTCATCTGGGTTTTTTTTAGGAAATAAATTACAAGTTATTGTCGTAACTCAGGTGTGCGCATTTGTCGTCATCGTCGTTGACATCTGGAAACTTTAATGTTGGCTATTACTTTAAAATTCATGCAAATCTTATGAAACTTCACACACTTGTTCACTGATATAAGTGTTACAGTTGAGCTGACTAGCATTGGCATCCGCATGTGGCACTCGTGTTCATTCAAATGGTTGCTGTACTGAAGCTCTAATGTATATACATGTATCTATCATCACATTGTCTCTGGTTCCCTGCAGGCTGCCAGTAAGGTAGAGGTGGACCCAGAAGCTGGGGAGAAGCTGAAAGTAAACAGACAGGACTTTATGCATTCTCTGGAGCATGATGTGAAACCTGTAAGTATGCTTTTACATTTGATTGGCCTGAAGTATATTCATCAGAGATCCAGATAAGATGTGTAAATTATAATATTTTCAAGTATAACTTCTTTATTTCTCCACCAAACCCTATGTTGTGACCACTCTTTAGAATCGGCTCAAAGAGACAATTCTAATGAATGGTCACAACGTAGGGTTTGGTGGAGAAATGACGATTTTAGTATTTGAGTAAGCACTATTATCTGTAGCTCTGTTCATGTAACACTGTGAATTCTTGTACTGAAAATACAAAATCAGGAAATTTATTGCTCTGGCAATTAGTAGAGAATCTGACAGTTCTGTAACATATAAGTCAACAGAGCAGAGCCTGATCACACAGCTCCTATTGGACATAACCCTGTACTTGATAATCCTTTTCAACACCTCGTCAAAAGGAGTAGACCCTCATCAAACATATAATTCCTACGATTTCTGCTATGGTCAAACATCCAATTATGCAAAGTCATCTATCAGTACTCAGTATTCAGTCATACATGATCTTGTACATGAATATTCATCTGATAAAGGGTTAACCCTTACCTGGATCTCTGTATGGTCTTGCAGGCATTTGGGAGCAGCAAGAGTGACTTTGAGAAATTTATAGCCAATGGAATTATCAACTGGGGTGCACCAGTCCAGCGGGTGTTGGAGGATGGAGACCTCCTTATATCCCAGGCCAAGAGCAGTGACAGGACACCACTGGTTACACTTTGTGTCGAAGGTTTGTTTGTTTATTGAACAAAGTATTGTTTGTAAAAAGATATTGTCTATTTTCATTTTCATGTGAAACTTTTCTTCTCGGCTTTTTTAAAAAAAATCAGTAGGTCTCTGGAATCATTGAAAATGCAGGAGCCCTATAGGAATCACACTTTCTGACCGTCCATCCGTCCGTCAACACTTTTGATAAGACGCGATAACTCAAAGAGTACTTCACATATTGGTTTCATATTAAGGGCATATACTTAGTATCATCAGATAGTCACCTATAGTTTTTGGGTTGAATCAGATCACTATGTTTAGAGTTATCTGCCTTTGATTACAGGGCCCTCTCTGACTGAGTCAGTTTTCTAGTTATTATTATATCTAATAAATGCTCAGTGTTCCCGTTTACGTCGTAATCATATCTAAATACGCACCGAAAATCGTTGGAACGCAAAATAGTCAAGTACGTTGCGTCCATGGGACGCAAGATCAATGATCGAAAATTTACCGATTTAAATGAATCCAGGTAAATTAACAAATAGAACTCGGTCTTACATCAATCCGGACCAATAAACAAAGTGAATCTCACTCCGTTTTCTTGACATTTTTTTCCGAAATTGTAACCCATCTATTAATATCGAGTCCTGGGTTATTCCAGGTACGTACATGTAGGAGGGCACCAGTCCTGCATTGACTGGTTACGATTTCCACCCTAATGTCAGCATCTAAAATTATGTAATTCTACAAGAACCGTTCTGTCGCGTAGTAATGACATTTGGGTGCTGAAAAAAGATGGCGTCTGCTAGTAAAAAGTTGAACACGCCAGGAACTTTAAAGCGTTATAGGTGCAAGACCAAGAGTTTAAAGACTTGTAAGTAAATGATGTTAGCCCTGAAACCAATAGCATTACCATATGATGCTTTGTATGCACTGAAAATGAAGTGAAAACCGCTTTTACGTTCCAGCAGATACAGTGATGCTCAGCTCAGTTCACTCAAACGATGCTCATCGTCGTGCACTTCATATCAAAGCATCAAGAAATACCTTATTATACAGTGCTTGTAACACTTATCATGTTAAATGATACATCAGTCTAAAGTCTTAAATAGTTTTACCCCTTTACATTTAAAGGTGCAAAAAATCTCCATTACAAAGGCAGGGGTGAATTATCTGGGACTTAGTTGTATTTGCTTGGGACACAACTTTTGCTGATGCCCTGGGTCCCAGGAACGAGAACACTGATGCTGCTGGGGTATTGCATTTTGTAAAAGGAGCTTCTTGTATTTTGTACACAGATGATTGCTGAATTCAGATTTAAAGCAATGCAGGTAGCTCCTATGGGAACTCTTTGCATTGGCTTCAGTCTGCATTAAGCTACCACCTGTATTTTAAAACCTGTATTACTTTATATAACCCTTTCCCTCTTCGATATTTATAACAAATTTCAATACCTACTGAATGTTCATTGACAAAATAGTTATATTAAGATATATACAGTGACACAGTGTAGCCATTTTAGAAACGAAAAACACCTATATATTGAATTCCATTAGCAAACAGAGCAGACCTTGATCGTAGCCATCTGATCTGAGTCTACTCTGTTTGCAAATGCATGAAAATGAAGGAAATGGTTAATGGTTGTTATACATGTATTGGGTTTTAGTTGTTTTATTGATTATTAGTTTCTCTCCTAGGGAGAATACGGTACTGATGCTCTCAATTGGCATATTTAAATGTCTTTCGGTATCTAATGCTATTTATCTCCTTGTTATCAGCAAAATTTCTTGTTTTCTTCTATTTTGCTTTATACTTCTGTTAAAAAATGCAAAAAATACAGTCTGAGTGACATACAATTTGGGATCACCCACCGGAACATGTCCTTTGGACGAGACTATAAACAGAGGTCTGATGTATCAGTGCTATGCACTTGGCATCTAAAAGAGGCAGAGAAACTCTTTAGATAATAAGAGTAGGGCACTGCGCTGGCTTTCTCTGTATCCTCTCCCCTCTTTCCAGGGTGTCCACTTAGCCCAAAGTGAGCAGAAACCATTAATCAATCAACACAAACACACAGTTTGGATCGTGATTAGGTGACAAGATATTTGGCATCTCATCGAGATCTAATGCATTTGCAAAGGCTGTCACAAATTCGCCTCTTATATGCAAAGAGTGTTAACCCTTTCCCTGCTCTGTATTTAGGCCAAATTTCAATACCTACTGAATATTCATTAACAAAATAGTTACAGTCGACTCTCGTTACGTCGAGTTCTTAGGGACCTGTTAAAAACTTCGACTCATCGAGAGTTTGACTCAAAAACCACATGCCATTTTTCAAAAAAAAATCCAGTTTCTTCCATTACGTTCACCTTAAACAAGCTGCCATATTACAAGAATACTAATGTGTTTGTACAGTTTAGTCTTCACATTGTGTAAAAGAATCGCACTCTGTGTATATAAAATTGTACATGTGCATGTTGATCCATTACTGCGAGAACGAAATTCTGTCTTTCCTACCCTCCATTAATGACACTATGCCGTAATTTACAAGGCCCTATCCAATTTTCAGATCCCTTATGTCTTTATTATTGAATTAATCACCGTTGGTTTGGCGATTTTTTAAGTGCATCGTTTGTTTACGCCATTTCTATGGGAAATCCCTTTTCCTAAACGGGCACCGGAAATACGCAATCACACTTGAACTAGCTGGTTGCAGATTCGTGTACTTCCGGTACATCTAAGAGAACAGCCGTATTTGGGAAACCAGACGTTTCAAAATGTAGTCACCATTTTACATGTTTCGCCGTGAGCTGTTTCGCTAATACTCAAGTGACAAATTAAATTCAATGTTGAACTGCATGTATTGGTAATAAAATAAGGAACAGGCCTTACTTTTTATCCAATCTCTACAAAATCGTCCGGAAGCGAGGACGCTTGAGAGTTATCTTTCTTACTACAGTAGTTATGATTGATATTTAGGACGAATGAACGGTAAGGTGTCATTTTACTAAATAACATTCATTCAACGCGGCATTGTTCCACAGTTTGAATAATTATCTGACATCAGTGATTGTTTACCCTCAATGCACTGTAAGTGTGTCGTGATCACCTGGCGTACTTTGCCAGGGTCGGATCAAAAGGTCCAATTCACACCTCGAACTCAATCAGACTGAGAGGTGCGACTTTGATACAAACACCGATAATTACATGCAAACAAACACTTTGGGGACGGAAAATGACTTCGACTTAACGAAAATGTGATCAGTTCGAACTCGTCTTAAAAACTTAAATTTATATGGAAGGTGGAACATTGTAGACATTTTAGAAAGCTAAGAAACAGTTCTATCAAATTCTATTAGCAAACAGAGTAGACCTTGATCAGACTGCTCCTCTAGGAGCCGTCTGATCTGGGTCTACTCTGTTTGCAAATGCGTGAAAACACGTTTGTATGAGGGAAAGGTTTAATTATCTGTTACTTTTACTTTAGCCCTTTAACTGTTCAATATTCATGTAAGAAATTATGACATCATGAATGTTTATTACCTGTATTTTCATAATGTAAAATTTTCAAGGGAATTTTGGGTCTGACAAAGACTTTAGAATCTGATCTTTGTGACTCCATAAGCAAATAGAGCAGACCCTTATCAGACGGCTCCTATAGGATCCATTTGATCTGGGTATACACTGTTTGCAGATGCATGAGAAGGTGTTTATATGAAAGAAAGGGTTAATTCTAAGGCTACTACTTTTCTTCAGGTCCAGCTGGTGCTGGTAAGACAGCTCTAGCAGCACAGATTGCTAAGAATTCAGAGTTCCCATTCCTCAAGGTATGCTCTCCAGAGAACATGATCGGCTTTCATGAGGCTGCCAAATGCCAGGCCATTAAGAAGATATTTGATGACGCATACAAATCGCCACTCAGCTGCGTCATTGTGGACGACATCGAGCGACTGTTAGGTGGGTTCTGTACAGTTCTCCTTGTTATGTGAATGTTGTTGTTTAAGAGTTCCACGAATGTTACCTCCCTTAACATAAATGTTACCCATTGCTAATAGATTTTACCCTCTTGGACATAGATGTCGCCCCTTTTGACATGGGTGTTACCCACTTAAACACGTTGCCCCCACAGATGCTCAGAATCATCTTCAAAAATATTGTGGTCTGCATTATGTCTATAAACATGCTTCGCTTTTTAGCTCCACTTTTTCAAAAAGTGGAGCTATTGTCATGACCCTCTCGTCGGCGTCGGCGTTGGTTAACCTTTTTGTTAAGGTCCTTTTCTCAGAAACCATCAATGATAGTTGGTTCATATTTGGTATGTATGTTTACTATCACAAGGGGAACCCATTTCACAAGG
Organism: Azorinus chamasolen; assembly: GCA_963576725.1. Taxonomy (NCBI): domain Eukaryota; kingdom Metazoa; phylum Mollusca; class Bivalvia; order Cardiida; family Solecurtidae; genus Azorinus; species Azorinus chamasolen. The sequence goes on from OY755253.1 coordinate 14,232,813, forward strand.
GTAGGTAACCTTATAATTAATTTTGCCATAGTTATGCCCCTTTTTCGACTTAGATTTTCATTGTTGGTTAAGTTTTATGTCCAAGATATTTGGTTCATCTTTAGTATTCATATTTACTATTACAAGGGGGACCCATTTAACAAGGGCAAGTGACCCTAAAATTAATTTTGCTGTTGATATCTCCCCTTTCTGACTTAGACTTCCACTGCACTATCCAGCACTAAAGAAAGTGGAGCGCGCTGTCTGCGGACAGCTCTTGTATATGCCCCACCACCCCTCTATATTGTTTTTGCTCTTTCTGTCTGTAAGAAATAATTGCATCATGAATATTTAGTAGCTGTATTTTAATAATGCAAACTTTTTAAGGAAATGGTTTGCTTTGACAAAAACTGTAGAATCAGATCTATGTTATTTCAAAGGCATACACATTAGATCCTGATCAGACGGCTCCTATAGCAGCCATCTGAACTGGGTTTACGCAGTTTTCAAATGTGTGAAAATGTGTTCATATGAAACTAATGATTAATTAATGCATTTAGGAACTGACAAAGAGCTTTGATCCTGATGAGACCTCATCTGGATCGAAGCTGTTTGTCAATGTGTCCAGATCACGTTTGACAGGATAAGGGTTAAAACTTACCAAAGAGAAAAAAATGGTCAATTGAGTCCCAAGATTGTTTTGAGAGTTCATTAGGGTCTATTCTTATATGTTGCCCAGGTCACCGCAAACATACATTTATTAAGGATAGTCTGAGCATGATTGACCTATGTAATCAATGAATAAATGTTTTATTTTATGTTTTCAGACTATGCTCCTATTGGACCAAGGTTTTCTAACCTAGTTCTACAGGCTCTCCTAGTATTGATGAAGAAAGTCCCACCAAAGGTAAGTTGTTTTCCATATTAATAACTTTTAGCACTGTTGCAGACGAAGTAGACCCACATCAAATGGCTCCTGTAGGAACTGTTAGATCAGGTTCTGTTCTGATTGCTTATGAAATAATATAGCTCTGATTATACGGTTAATGCCATAGACAAAAAGCTCTTGTTCATGATGCTTTTATGAATATTCAGTTAATTAATGTTAATGATGTCATTATTTCTTTCATGAATATTCATGAAGTAAAGGATTAATCAATATACTTTCTACAACAGGGTTGACTTTATATAGAGTATTTACGGTCACTGCATAGTAAAACTGAGCATACAATAAAACCTCTCTATAACGGCCACTAGATTACATCAAGTACTTTGTGTTAAAGGCAGGTGACTACTTAAAGCAAGGTGAAAGTTCTGTTTTACTTTCACCTTGCTTTAAGCAGCCACCTGCCCTAAATACCAACTATTTAACACAATTTAGTGGTCGTTATAGAGAGGTCCTACTGTACATACTATACACTGATTAGATAACCCTTTCCCTTATATAAATGCTTTTCCATGCCTTTGCAAACAGAGTAGACCCAGACCAGACAGCTCCTGTAGGAGTCTGCTCAGTTTGCTTATGTAGTTTTTATCAAACTGTTACCTTGAAAAGTTAATATTATAAAAATTCAGCTAATGAATATTCATGATGTCATTATTTCTTCATTGAATATTGAACAGATAAAAGGTTAACAGCAAACATTTTTAACCAGGTTTTCCTCGGAAAATCTGGTTATTGAATTGGTGGTGTATGATGGGCGGGCGAACGGACAGTTGGACTGACAGACGGCTTCCAATCTTGTAAGCACATCTCCTCTGAAACTGTTCATAAAACCTTGCATGTTGCAAGGACAGAATATGTAGATGTGCATATTGTCAGGGATTTTTCCTTCTGCACCTTTTCAGGGAGTTATGCCCTTTGAACTTAGAAATCACCAGTTAATCATGAAGGGAAACCTGGTTTGATGTCATGTCTTGTTTGTTACCTGTTTTAGCAAGGTGACACTATGCACTTAGGGATCACTTGTTAGTAGCATTTTCCATCACATTCCTTCCAGCAGGTCCTGCACCTGTTCTGTTAACTCTTTCCTCCATGAATATTTTATGCAAGAAATAATGATGTCATGAATATTAATTAGATCAGTTGCTATAATAGCACATTGACACATGAATATAGAAGAAACTGTAGAGTCATATCAGTATTATACCCTTAGCAAACAGAGCAGACACTGATCAGACAGCTGCTATAGGAGCCGTCTGATCTGGGTCAACTCTTTTTGCAAAGGTTAAGAAAAGCATATTTATGGAGTAAAGAATTTGAAGAAAACATGAACTTTAGTAGCTCTAAGCATATAATAAATCATCAAAACTTTATTCATTTGCCCACATGCCTTTTATAGCTCTTTATTTACAGTTGTAATCAACTATGATCATTACTTAATTTATTTTTCTAGGGTCACAAACTCCTGATCATAGCAACGACGACAAGGAAAGACGTGCTGCAGGATCTTGAGCTCTTGAACGTGTTCAACAATGTTGTGCACGTCTCAAACCTCATGAACAGTGAGCAGCTGATGGCAGTCCTGGACAATCTTGAGGAGGTTTTCTCTAAGCATGAGATGGACCAGCTGGCTCGAAGGAGCAAAGATATAAAGTATGTCGCCATAGATCATGTAAATAATTACCTTCTGAGACCTGGGTCGTTCTCAAGCTTTTGATTGGTCAGATTTGAGTTTTCAAGCTTTTGCTCAAATCTGACCAATCAAAAACTTGAGAACGAACTCAGACTCAACTAAAAGTTTTATAAGCATAGACCCTGTACAACTGCTTTAGATACCTTATATATTGTAGAAAAAAAATAGGCAGACAAAATAGACCCTGATGAAACTGTCTGATCAGTGTCTGCTCTATTTATACCCCTGCACACTTGTTTGAGGGTCTGTATTGGAATCACCCTGTCCGCCTGACAGTTGGTTGGTCTGTCTGTCTGTCCTTATTTGAACATGGGTAGCTGGGTTGCGAACTACTCCTTCAGTTTTAAAGCTATTTGACTTTATATATGGGTACATAATAACCACCAATAAGAGATGTGCAAGATTCTATTTTCATGAGTTTACCGCTGAGCATTGCAGAATTATCTCCCTTTGAACTTTGATTATTTTCTTGTCGTTTTGGCTTGAAACATAGGTATTTGGATTTGCTGCTGCTGGTATGTGGGGTACTCGATCATCTTAATGACAATTCTACTATGCTCTGATTTGAATATTGAATTAAAAACTGATACTGTCATGAATATTAATTAGATTGATTTTATAATGGCATATGACCACGGAATTTTTAGCATAGAAAGAAATTGTAGAATTTTTCATTAAACTATTTCATTTTAAAAGCAAACAAAGCAGACCCTGATCTGTATCTACTCTGTTTGCAAAAGTGTAAAAGACTTATCAATAGAGTAAAGGGTTAAAAATGTTACAAATTTGACTACAAAGATGGAACTTTTTCTCCTTTCAGATTGTGGATTGGTATTAAGAGACTGCTACAGTTGATAGAGATGGTCAGGCAGATAGATGATGAAACAAAGATCAACAAACTGCTGTGTCTTCTGGAGGAAGTGTCGCAGCCTATATGAGTATTTCCCTGTGCATCTCGTGCACAGCAAGATGGACCAAAGTCGTGCAATACAACTGATGCAAGTCTGTGACAGAATGTCAGAAATGAACATTAAATTTGTATCTCTTTGGACATATACTGTTAGCAAAATTCTACCATGATAATTTATTATTATACAGTAAAACACCTCTAAACAGGAATTCTAGTAGAGAAGAATTTAGATACTTTTAGGCAGGTGGCTGCTTAATTCAGAGGAGCTTTTTTGCATGACTTTCACCCTGCATTAAGCTGCCACCTGTCTCCAAGACCGATATTTATTATTATTTAACATCTGGTTTAGAGGGGTTTACAGTAATTAACTGTTCACATTCTAGCAGCAAGTCTGCAATTAACTATGCAAACAGTTTGGATTGAGCTTTGACGCCGATTAATTCCGTATCTCACCAGGATCCAAACTGTCTCGTAAAATGAATTTCATTTTTACTTTCAGAAGTAGCAGCAGATTAGAAATTGCTGCCCAAATTACTTGGGTGTGTAAAGGGTTCTTGATTTGTTATTGTGCTTGTTAATTATGGATTAGTTAAGTTAACCCTTACAATGTGGGAAATGAGTCACTGTTGTCCTTAGCAAACAGTGTAGACCCAGATGAGAGGGCTCCTAGAGGAGCCCTCATATCAGGGTCTGCACTGTTTGTCATGTTACGCTTTTCTTTAGAAAAATCCCTAAATATTTGCTGTAAGCTTGACCTGATTGAATTTTGGAATAGTCCATTCAACGTTGTAATGGTTAATTTAGATTCAGCAGAATAAATGTAAGTGATATTTGCCAGAAATTATTTGCTTTTACTGGCCAAGTTATGCTTAAATGATGGGACAATATTTCTGAGAGAATTTGTTTGGAAAAAATGTGGGAAGTAGGCTTAAACTATGTTTTTAATTTTGCCTTATTATACATTCCGGAATAAATGATGCATTAACCACAACAATCAGGATCCTATCTACAATGTGTCAAACATAATTATGGGACACTGTCCATTATATTAGAGAGTCATGTATCAGCATTGTGGATGAGCTGAGGTTTTAGAAGTTTTCGGTAAAATACTCTAAATTTCTTCGCTAAACCCTATTTTGTTTGCACTAATTAAAATTGTCTCTACGAGGGAAATTTAGGCACACTATTTCTATATTTCTCTGCCCAGGGCTATCTGTGTTAGTTCTCATTAGAATAGCCTCTATGAATCCCAACCAGATAGGGTTTAGCTGAGAAAGAAAATATTTCAATAAAGTAGTATTTCACATATCTATAGCTCTAACTTGTACCAAATTTAGTTTGCTTCCACTTTGACTTTCAACATTTAGGCTGAATTCAAAATTTCTCATATTTTAATCCTTTACCTGATGAATATTCATGCAAGAAATTCTGATACAGTAAAGTTCCGCTAATGCGACCACCTAAAAGAGGTATAATTCTGGGTGCTAGATGCAGGTGGTAGCTTAATGCAGGACAAAAGTAATGCAGAAAGCTCCTAGAGGAGCTTTCTGCATTACTTTTGTCCTGCATTAAGCAACCACCTGCTAATAAAGGCATCCATGTTTATTCATTAAGTGGTCGCATTAGCGGGGCTTTACTGTACCATGAATATTGATAGCATGATTTTTTTGGTATATAGCATATAAACACAGAAAAATTTACCATGGCAGAAACTTTTAATCAGATCTGTACTATGTCATTAGGAAGCAGAGCAGACAAGATGATTCCTACAGAAGCCATCTGATCTTGGCCTACTCTGTTTGCAAAGGCGTGAAAAGACACTTATTTGAAGAAAAGGGATGAATTCAAGAATATTGCAAGATGGGTTGGCTTGGTATCTTCATATAACAAATGATATAAGTATTTGGGAAAGCTATGTAACATATATTCTTTATTTCTCCACTAAACCCCATTTGTTGAGGCAGTTACGGTTTGATGGAGGAAACAATCGGATCAGTACATTGCTTATCTGCATTTCTGTGTTTGTGTACCGTTATATGAATTCATCTGATTAATATTCATGATGTCATTATTTCTTGCATGACTATTTACTGAATGAATGGTTAAATACTTTAAAATACATGATATTATCTGTTTTCTCTACACTAGTTACACTTAGTATTACACTTGTATGGTACATACCATTTCAGTTATACAGTAAAACCTCTATAACAGCCACTAATTTACATCAAGTATTTTGTGTATAGCGAGGTTTTACTGTATAATTATTATTGTCTTTGAAAACTATGTTTTACCCTTACAATGTGAGACGTGAGTTGATTAGCCTGTGTAAACAGTGTTGGCCCAGATCACAGACCTTCTGATTTGAACCCCTGATCAGGGTCTGCTCTGTTTGCCATGTTTCACAGTTACCCCTGCATAATTGACATGAAACAGCTCAATGTCAGATCTGGAAGGGTCCATTTAAAAACTCGGTGTTGTGAGGGTTAACCCTTTACTCCATAAATTAGGCCTTTCTACACCTTTACAAACAGAGCAGACCCAGATCAGATTGATCCCATTTGAGCTGTCTTATCAAGGTCTGCTGTGTTTGCTTATGAAATACTATAGATCTTATTCTACAATTTCTGCAATGGCCAAACATTCTTGTGTTCATGTGCCATTATAGAAATTTATCTAATTGATATTCGTGGCTAAATTACTTCTTATATAAATATTCATGGAGTAAAGAGTTAAGAAACTTTTCACATAACATTATGGAGTATTGCATCTATTTTCAAGCAGAGTTACAGATAAATGTGCGTACTCAAATACTAAAATCATCATTTCTCCACCAAACCCTATGTTTTGACCACTCTTTAGAATCGTCTGGAAGAGACGATTCTAAAAAATGGTCACAACATAGGGTTTGGTGGAGAAATAAAGAAGTTATACTTGAAATATTTTAATATACAGATCTTATCAGTTATCTGGAGCTCTGATTTTCAAGGAATATTCTTCTATTCCATATCAGATATGAACCTAAGGAAGAGATAAAGTTGCATATTTCAAACACGTTATTGTCATTTCTGCATCCAACCCTGTGCTGTGACCACTCTTCAGAGTTGTCTTGAAGACGGGTGGGGATTGTACATGGGGTTGGGAAATGTGGTTTCCATGGTATTTTCCAAAGTCCTTTTTAGCTCCACTTTTTCAAAAAGAGGATATTGGATATTTGGATCATATTTGGTATGTATGTATACTATCACAAGGGGAACCCATTTCACAAGGGTAGGTAACCCTAAAATTAATTTTGCCATAGTTATGCCCCTTTTTCGACTTAGAACTTTCATTGTTGGTTAAGTTTAATGTTCAGGTCCATGTCTCAGAAACTGTCCAAGATATTTGGTTCAACTTTGGTATACATGTTAACTATTACAAGGGGGACCTATTTTACAAGGGCAGATAACCCAAAAATTAATTTTGCTATAGTTATCTCCCCTTTCTGACTTAGACTTCCACTACACTATTCAGCACTAAAGAAAGTGGAGCGCGCTGTCTGCGGACAGCTCTTGTTTAATTTATTGCAAGATATATACTTTATAGCTTCTCTGAAATGACCATTCAGTGAGGTTTAGTCTCTAATACAGACAGAAGTTTCAATAATATTGGACACAGCCATGCAGAAAACGTCCAAAGTAGCCTTTCTGCATTACTTTTGTTCTGTGTGTTTTATCACCAGCATTGAATCGTTTGAATGTGGGACCCGGATGGACTTGCATTTGCAAACAGTGTAGACCCAAATCAGAGGTATCTCGACATAGAGAGGGAGTATGCATTGTTTGTTATTAACCCATTCCCTTATAGGCTATTTTTAGATACAACCTCTTTGAATAAATCTACCGAAAATGAGCATTAACTAGAGAAAATGAAAATTTTAGAACTTTGTCGTTTGAAACCATCGTGATATATAGAGCATTTGCTCCTATAGGAGCAAATGCTCTATTTATCACAATGGTTTCACAAAGTGACTTTTACAGAGTCGTCAAAAGTCGTCAATATGAGGGAATGGGTTAAACATCCTCTAATTAAGTGAAACATATTATAGTGAATGGATTTGTCTGTTGACTCTTTCCTGCATATAGAATCATTTTGACGCCTTCACAAACAGAGTAGACCCAGATCAGATGGCTCCTGTAGGAGCCATCTGATCAAAATCTGCTTAGTATCCATTATAAAAATTGATTTAATGAATATTCATGAAGCTATGAACTTTTGTATAAATATTCATGAAGTTTAAGCAATGATAAATCATTTCATTTTGAATATTCAGCATTCAAGGGATCAGAGACTACTAGATGTATGTTTATTCACTGAAGACATTGCTTAACCTTCTCCCTCATAAAAATACCTTTTCACACATTTGCAAACAGGGTAGATCCAAATTTGATAGCTCCTGTAGGAGCCGTATGATCAGTGTCTGCTCTGTAAATTGTCGGTTACTTCATAATTTCATTGTGGCATCGAATGATTAACCCTTTCGCTACCAATGCCGGATCTGTGATTACCTATGTAATTCGGCGTCTCATCAGGATCCAAACTGTTTGTTAGTGTTACTATATTTTTTAAACAAAAATGAAGAGAATCAAAAGAATGAAATTTTGTAGCAGACGACAAAGTTAGCAGAGTTTGGCAGCGAACGGGTTAATTCACTCCCTGTTGTATATTTATATACATGTGACAAATTATGTCCTTATCAATATTAATTACTGTATTTTGAACATGACATATGAACACAGGACATTTTGACTCGGACAGAAACTACAAAACAAGACATATATTATTCTACATGTAAAAGGAAAGATAGCAAACCTGATTAGACCCTGGTGTAGGAGCCATCTGATCTGGGTCTACTATGTTTGACAAGTCGTTAAAAAAGCATTTATATGAAGGAAAGGATTAACCCTTCTCTTGCTGAATTTTAAAATACATTTCTCCTTCTTAACCCATGCCCTGTTGTATAATTACATATATCTCCATTGTGTACAAGTATTTCGCTGTGCAATCACTGCTCGAGGGTGTAAAGGTAAAAGGTACTAAGTCACATCAGGTACATTTTGAGAAAAACGCAAAAAACTGTTTTCAAGTTCCCAAGTCCACAATTTGTTATATATTCAAAGTCAAGCTGTCTGGTTCAATACATTATGTGTAAACAAGTATGACTAGAAGGGTTTTTAAGTTATATGTTCATTTAAAGCTGAAAAAACAATAAGATATTAAACCTGTTTCCACATAGTTGTCAAATATGTAGCGGTAAATGGTACTAAGAGCACTTAGCACTTCATCCAAAGTAAACATTGTCAGGTAAAATGTACTAAGTGCATTTAGTACCTTTTACATCTTCGATACTGGCAGTTTTCGTACTTATGCTAAACGACTCATTATAAAAATGCTCAGCAATTACATTATAAATAGATCAGGTTTGACTCTTCCATGTATATGAAGACCTATCTGGTTCCAGATATAGCCCACAGAATGTGGGACTAGCGTAAGATCTGGATTGTTTGAAAATGTTAGTCACATTCTGATAACCTTTTGCAATACAAATAACTAAACATTCCACAGGAGAACTCATGACTGTGTTAGCAAAGAGAATAATATATTATGAGTTGTAAGTTTCAAGGAATTGAAGGTTTACGTTGTAATATACATAATATTCATAGAAATAACATGAATAGGAATCATTCTGCTATCAATTATCATTAAAGGTGTCCATGACACTACACTTTATCAGTGCCTGTTTAACCCTTTCCTTCATATAAACGCATTTTCATGCATCTGCAAAGAGAGCAGATCAAGATCAAATGGCTTTGATTATAACTCTTTTATCTATGAATATTCCGTAGGTATTATAATTTGGAATAACCAAAGAACAAGGAAAGGGTGTTAAATCCACAAACTACAAGTCTTTCGATCCCTAATCTCATTTTAACTGGCTGCTGGAGGGTATAATTTGTTGTTCATATTTTATTGCTGGGTAAAGCTTCATAGTATAGTATGTACTGTTCTGGAAGTGTATCTGACATACAAAAAGAAAGTAAACCAAACTTTTGGCTTTAGAATTTGGTTATTTGCTTCGGTAGCGATGGCAAAGCTGCACTTTTTAGACTAGAATTTCCTGTTGCATTTATGTAACCACTTCATGAATTCATCTGCTTGCAATGTATATAGATTGTAAAGAAACAGTTTGGTGATTCTTTCCGCACCTGCACTCCTTTGGTTTTTATCTACTTTACTTTTACCCTATATCTTGAACTTTTCATGTTCCTGAAATCCATTTTTTATTTAATTTCTTTAGATCCAGAAAATCTCAACATTTCATTGGTAAAACAACATAAGGATTTACTTTTCCTAGCAAAGACAATATGCCTCCCATTGCAATGGTACATACACAGAACTACAGTTTGTCTTTTGGCATGTTCTATAGTAATGTGAATATCATCACATTCTTATTTAGGATTGGCGACTCTCAAAGAATTTCTGATTAATGCACATAAATTTACATAATCTAATGCAGTACAGCAATTCTCTGGCTGCAAAGTGGTTTCGGTTTTGACCACTAAAGTGTTTGGAATGTTTCCTGCCTCTGTTCAGGACTTATATTTTCTGTGTAATTTAAAAAGCGTTTGGAGAAGTTCTCCCACTGTATCTCTGGCTTTAACGTAATGTCCTGTTTTTGCTTTTGTTGGTGTATAAAAGACCTTCAGCTTTGCTTTCCGCTCAGATTGCTATGAACATAGGTGGAGTTCTTTTTTTCATTTTAGGCCATGTTCATCTCCATAATGAGAAAGTGTTTCTGTTAGATGTATCTCCAACTGTTGGTTTGTATCTATTGAACTCTCCTTTCAAGATGCCGACCTGCCTTTGTCTCCCACCAGTTGCTTATGTTTTTACACCATCGTAATGGTCATGACATGTGACAGCCAAATGTCTAATTTAAAACAGGTACCTTGTCAACTAGTGGTGCAATTTGAGGCTTAATATCTAAAACAATCTAACTGGTTGCATTGGGTGGCTGGAAAATATTTGAAATTCAAAGGGGTATTATCAGCCATGCATTTTTATGCTTCCTTTGTTTTAATGGAGTTGGTGACTGTCATCTGTCAATTAGACAAAGTTAATGTAGTCATCAATGTTACAAACCAAATGTTCAGTCACCATTGATCGTAGGTCCTGTACAGAGACTGATTTGTCAATGTATTCTAATGTGCCGCGAACAGACAGTTTCCATCAGCTTGAATGTGTTTCCTTTCAAGTAAGGTGCATGGTAACAGATTGTTTAAATGTCTTGAGTGGAAACCATTTGGGCAAAGTTTGAATTTTGTATTTCTTTAAGTATTTTTGTTTGGCCCTTTTTCAATACCAATACCTCCAGTTTTCTTTTGCTTTCATTTTCTTTCTTTTGATATGTTTATCTTGTTTCATACAGTTGGTATCTCGTTTTATAAACTTTCGTTTTGTCCTCTTAACTGATGTGCTATCCTAATCTGAACCATTGCAAGTCTGTGTCTGAAGGATGGTAGCTCCTGCTGCCACGTGCAATATTTTCATTAGGTTCCAGGCCGTCAGTTGAACTTCAACTTTCTGTTTTATACACATTGTTCATACTTGGCAAGTCCAGTTTTTATGCTATGCATACATCACTGTCTTTACCTTAAGATTTTCAGCCAGAGTCTTTGCTGCAGTTCTGCCAGTGAGGTGTTTCGTTCCTCAGACCTTGAGTCACGTTGTTCAGTTAAATCCGCTAATGAATTACTGTATATTTCCTCGTCTTCTAGATTTGTTGTATATTTGCTTAAAGACTTACCAAACACACATAATGGCTACTCAGTGTCTTGAGAGCTTTTGTAGAAGTTAAAATATGATTAACTGTATGTCTCATTTCACTGGATGACAGATGTACTTCATTCTCAGTGATATATTTTCTGGTCCTTCGGGATCATTAGTTTTGATGGTATAAGTTTTGAAATTGAATACAGCTTAAGCCGGTGCTAGGGGGCGTGAGTAGTGTTGCACTTTTAATTTCTACTCATGAACAGACTCAATAAAACTGAGTCTGCAATGTTCTCATTTAGCATTGCTACTTGTGCTTTCGGAGGGTCTCCCACTTTCAGAATATATTTCATTCTCTGTGCAAAGAGAGCAGTCATTTCTCTGAAATTTTCATCCTTTGATAGGCAGGTGACGTTTCTATTTCATTAGTGTCATCATCACTGTTGCTGGCTTCTTTTATAAATTGTAGTAATGAATCTGACTAGGCTTTGTTGTCCATTTACAAACTAAGCAGACCGCAAGGCAATCATGTTACAATCCTAAGTAGATAAACTCTTTTCTTGGAAAGTTTGAAAGTTCTTGTATTTCTTTAAGATGGAAAAACAACTTGAATTATCTTTTCCTCAAGACATGTAATACAAACTGTAAAAAGAAAGTGTTATATTGATTGATATTTATAACTATCTAATAAAAGGTCAATTTATTACTCATGGCTACAGTGGATAATAATTTCTTGTCTCGTATACCGGCAAAGGTGTGAAACAATGCCCATATTTTGGTATATTGAAATAAATAAAGCCTAATGGGGGTTGAATTAGCTATTATGTGGTCTCTGATAGACTAGATCTATACTACATGTGAAAACAGCAGAGGGTGTTAAGTGATCTACTGGTGTATGCTGTACCGGTAAAAGGTACTAAAGTACAAATAGTACCTTTTACCTCTACAAATATACACATAGTACCATTTACCTCATGGATATTTGCCTGTTTGCAGCTAGTACCTTAAGTAAACTACATTTTTATAACTTAATGTTGCTCAGATAACATACATATTTTTTTAGAAGAAAGCTACTATATTAAGGGTGTGAAAAATATGAAAAAGTCATTTTGACAAAAATGTTACTTAGTACCTTTTACCTTTACACCCTCGTGCTGTGGAGTGCACAATCAATTTGTAAATAGTGCAGACCCTGATAAGACAGCTCCTGCAGGAGCTGTCTCATCTGGGTTTTCACTATTTACAGGTAGGTATATTGACGTGAATAGCAAGCGAAGGGTTAATACTAAATACCCCATACTCCTTTACCTGAGCAGACTCCACTTTCTAACAGTGGATTAGCTGTATCTACATTGTATGCACATTATTTTAGGCTTACTCATGTAAATCTGGACTTGTGGCGCATATATAATGGTCTGGGCTTTAACTTTTACAGACTCGATTTTGAGTAAAATCCAATTTCAAGCAGCGGGTAAGCTTTATCTACATTGTATGCAAATTATTGTACCATATTCGTGTAAATCTGGACATGTACATACATAATAGTGTATCAGTTGATAATTTTTCCTTCATACAAACGGATTTTCACACCCTAGACCCTGATCAGACCGCCCCTACAGGTTATTAATTTATAAACAAATCATGCATTAAATATTTATGTTGTCATTATATTAATATTCATGAGTTAAAGGTAAGTTGTTATATTAATATTCATAAATTAAAGGTAACCGGATGCAATAGACCGGACCTGCCTCCGTTCCTCGGCAGCAGACCACAACGAGAGAGATAATTTGACTGAATCTTGTGATATCATCACATTCGCTCATGTCTATATACACTTATTATTCGTCGCAGTCTATCTCGTGGTCTATTACCTAATAATGTGTGGTAAATATCTATATATAGACGTATAGCATTTATAACACAAGGAGAAGGTTTACTATATTTGCGTAAAGAGAAACAACTAATATCCATAATATCAAAATCCATCTACCGTACGAAACATTAATTGCAAAATCAGTTTTAAGTTATGAACTACATATTCTAGTTCATGTAAAACATCTTACTAAATCGTTCTATGGTTTATATTCCATGTTGAGAATTTGTTTCTATTTTAAGTCCAAAATGATTTTAAAGGGAGTTTACTCTTAAACATGTATGGACAACTGATAACATTGTTTGCTTAATCTTGTACATTCATCCTGCTGACAATGATTCATAAATACTTGAATATTTCGACCACTAATTAAGGGTCTTTTTCAAGGACTATCATGTCAAAATACACGTCACATTTTTGTTACATGCATTCAGCCATAACATCAAAATAACAATGTTCAATATTCAATTTAAACATCTGCCTATTGACTTTTAAGCCTTTCCTTCATATAAACCCACATTCGCGCCTTTGCAATCAGAGTAGTGCATGTGGGAGCCATTTGGTGAGGTTCTACTATGTTGCTTACTGAATTATATAGATCATATTCTACAGTTACTGACAATGTAAAACATCCCCCGTGTTCATGTACACTTGTATAAAGTCAACTAGCAAACATTAATCGGTCATTGTTTCTTACATGACTCATCATAAAGGAAAATGTTAAACGTTACCTGCTTATGTACAGCGGGGGTACATGTATGACGACGCCCACAGAAAAGACCGCTATTCTACATTAATCCTTCGCTTGCTGAATTTAAAATACATTTCTCATTTTTTACCCATGCCCTGTTGTAGGCCTATAATTACACATTTCTTCACTGTGTACAAGTATTTCGCTGTGCAATCACTGCTGTGGAGTGCACTGGTTGCACAATCAACGTGTAAATAGTGCAGACCCTGATGAGACAGCTCTTTCTGATCTAGGCATACTTTGTTTGCAAGGCGTTTAAAGACATAATTATTTAGTAAAAGGAGAAACATGCGTATATGGAAGACTTATCTTTAGAACGCTTATTTAGTCCTATGCAGATCAAAGAACGTTGACTCTAATTAAAACTATGATGTCTGGTCTGAAGCTACACGGTTTGTCTAAGGTATAACTGTGTCACGGTCAGTTGTTTAACTCCTTGCTTCATAAATACGCTTTTGCAAACAGAGTAGACCCAGATAAGACGGCTACTGCAGGATCCGTCTGGTCTGGATCTACTCTGTTTGCAAAGTCGTGAAAAGACTTTTATATGTAATAAAGTGTTAAATCACTGATAAACTACATTATCTTGACACCAGATTAACATTTTCTAACACTGCACGTATATACATTTGAACAGCGCTTAGTGGGGTGGGTCAATGTTATTACTGTATTGGAATGGGTATATTTCAAGATTTGATATATTTCTTATACACTAAAACCCATCTAATGCGACCATCAAACAGAGGTATATTTCTAGGTTTTAATAGACAGGGAGCAGCTTATTACAGGATGGATGGTATGTAGAAGGCTCTCATAGGATCTTTCTGCATTACACCCATCCTGCATTAACCCATTACCTCATAAGCTATTTTTAGATACAACTTCTTTGAATACCGAAAAGCAACATTAACTAGAGAAAAAGACAAAAATAGAATTTTGTGGTTTGAAACCATTGTGAAAAATAGAGCATTTGCTCCTTTAGGTACAAATGCTCTATTTATCGCATATTGCCAATGGTTTCAAAGTGACTTTTACAGAGTCGTCAAAAGTCGTAAATATGAGGGAATGGGTTAAACAGCAACTTGCCTTTAAAGACACC
The DNA here is from genome assembly GCA_963576725.1 of Azorinus chamasolen. Classification (NCBI taxonomy): domain Eukaryota; kingdom Metazoa; phylum Mollusca; class Bivalvia; order Cardiida; family Solecurtidae; genus Azorinus; species Azorinus chamasolen. The sequence continues at coordinate 14,247,876 of OY755253.1, forward strand.
TATGTTTATCAATAAAGTTTTCGCTTTATAGGGGTTTTACTGTATGTGACCTTTTGTTGTCGTTCACAGATGGGAAATAGTCTCAGAACATCTATTTGAGATTATTCATACACCGCAAATGTAGTTTCCGGGAAGTAAGAATACTGGTCTAATGTTGTAAAACTAGACCCAAGCCTATACATGCTTAACTTGCATTGTCACAAACCCCCAGTTATGATGTGGCCATTTCAATATGCTTATCTGTAAAGTGTCTTTCTACAAATACATTGTTTTCTTTTTCTTTTTATTTCAAAAGTTTGCATTCTGGGCCCAAGGTTATAAAAAATACGGCCTGAGTCTGAATCTGAGATCATTCTCATGATCGGACCAATCAGATACTTGAGAATGATCTCAGACTCAATCAAAACTTTTTTTTTTGTCACATAATCTGCCGTAACAGAGTGGCGTAAATCGCGTAAATGCACAAGTGTATTTTTATACAAATTAGCAGTCGTTAGCCAATCGTAGCGCTCATTTAAGCGTTAGCCAATCGTAGCGCTCCATATGCGTCGTCCGTTGTATTACTACGCTGTTTGTAAGGAATGGCCGAAACAGCCGTCAGCTATAGCTTGTTTCATTTTCTATGGCATTTTAAAGGGTTATGTGATAAAAATAATCTTACATTCGTGTTAATTACAAACTGGTTTCATGAAACTCGTAGTGTAGACAGGGTTAAGACTTTATTCCACACAGAAGTCTTTTAGAACCCAGATGCAGGATCTGTTCTGTTTGCCTTTGAAGCAACATGCATGTAGATATACATGTGTCATATAAGAGTTCATAGGGTTAAAAGCCAGGGTGGCCTGACAAGTGTACAATCTAAGGATCATGTTTGCTGTACACGTCATGGTGAGAACGCAAATGCCATTTACCATGCTGTAAAAATCTGCAAACGAACATCCCTCTGAAACTATTAATAACGATTAGGGTCACAGTTATAGTGTTTTTCGGGAGTGTCAAACTACATCAGGAATAATGCACTTGTCAGAACCGATTAGAACAAAATCAAATGTAAATCTATGATTACTACAAACACGTGTTCATAGAAAGCACAACTGCACTCGTAAGTGATATACATACAAGAGGAAGATATTTTATAAAAATGGATAAGCAACGGAAAGCCAAAAAGTAAATAAAACTACAAATAATGGCAATAAGAAGAAAATCATCTGGATGACAAGGACGATAAAAGTTTCAGACTCATCGGACGATTATAAAGAATGGCGGTGTTGTACTTTTCTTGACACTTACTCCAACAGACAGATATAGAATTAGAAAAAGATGGGAAGTAAGATTAAAGAGATAGAGAGAGAAAGAGAAAGAGAGAGAAAGAGAGAGAGAGTTCATTGTTTAATTTTTAACATATCAAAGTCACTAATAGCAACTTTCGTAGTACTTCAATAAATCATTGCCCTTGATTTGATTTCACTCTGCTATGGTTTGTCATGGTGTAATGATGGTTTTAAATGGCTTACTCTGATATAACCACAACAGCTTAAGATCACATTGCTAAACGCGCAAACTCTCTCCTCAAGATATACATGCACAACTATCTGCTTTACTCAGTGTAAACTGTGCTACAACCTGGAGGTAAATATGTCATGCAACATTTCACTCCGGAGCAATATTGCACTGTGTAAAACACACCGGCCTATTAATAAACGATTTCATGGAAATGTAAATGCTAGACTATTAAAACAGCTTTATAGTTTTGAAAATAATTTAAATGCATTAACTTGAGTTGTGTTTGCACGAAGCAGGGTTGGACATTATGGCTTCAGGAAGCGTTCGTTTAGCTGGAGGCAATGACGAAATCTTCGATTTCAACTGCAGCAAGTGTATAGAAGATGGAAAATATATTGAGGCAAAGACCTACTGCCCCTCGTGTCCAAGCTATCTTTGCCAGCCATGCTTACAGCAGCATCATTGGTTTTTAAAAGGTCACATAGTAATTGACGAAAACCGAAAGGAAGACTGGGGTACGGTTAACAGGCGCCCCGTGACAGGCCACGAATGCATCGTACATGATGGACAGTCTATCTCCATGTTTTGCGTTAAACATGATGCACTGTGTTGTCCCGTTTGCGTGGCTCTGGACCACAGGTGAGTTCAGATACAACATTCTTAATGGTGCCTGTTTGTTTTGTTATTGTCATTAGCATTTACCTGACAGAGACACCTTTGCAAGAGAGAGAGAGATAGAGAGAGGGAGTGAGAGAGATAGATAGAGAGGGAGAGAGAGAGGATAGGGAGATAGATAGAGAGGGAGAGAGAGAAAGGGAGAGAGAGGAGATAGAGAGAGAGGGGAGGAGAGAGAGAGAGAGAGAGAGAGAGAGAGAGAGCGCGTTAACCGAATAACCAGTGAAACCGCTAGTTCGATTTTTCAGTAAATACGTGTTGGGAAAACGTTTCAGGCAGGTGACTGCTTAATGCTAGACGTAATTTCTGCATGACATTAACCTAGCGGCAATGCTAGGAGTCCACTGGGCCGGCGCCAGTTGGTGCCAGTTTGCGCCAATGCAATTTGCTGTGGCGCCTAGTGTCGCCAATAAGGTGCCTAGTGGCGTATAGTGGCTCAAACTGCCTCCCAACTGACTCGTGGTGGCCCGTAACGAGGTGGCCTGTAATTTGAAATTTTCATCGCGACACTTGCACCAAGCAATCAGCATCAAGTGTCCACCAAGTGGCACCTAATGGCGCGAATATACCGCCCTTTGGCGTAAACAATCCGCCTATTGGAATCCACTGGAATGTAGTAGCGCTTGCCAACTGAAATTTGAAATTTTCGTTGATAGGCAGTGGCCACCTCAGCATCTCTCAGCATCTTCTGGTGGTGCAGCATCATCACTCTAACATTATCCAAAGCCTCAGACATATCAAAATTGTAAATATTTAGTAGAGATCTTCTTCATACAGCAGCCGAGAAGGGTCTGAACCAGGTAGCCGATGGCCGATATTTATATAGTCAGCAAGTAGCGACTAGTGACGGCAAGTTGAAACCAATTTGGCGACTTTTGGCACAAACTAATCACCAAGTGGTGCAAAGTAACCGTCTATCGGTGCGAATGGCGCTAACAGGGTGACTTTTTTTTAATCAAATGGCCGTTTAATGTCGCGAATTGGCCCAAACTGGCGCAACATTTTGGAGCAAGTCAGGTGGCATTTGGCGCACGCCATATGTCACCCAGTTTATTCCACTTGGTGACACATGCCGAGCGGACATTGATTCGGCGCCACAGCGTGCCACTACGCGCCAATCACATAATATTTCACGCGAACTGGTACTAACTGGTGCCGGCCCAGTGAACACCTAGCATAAGCTGCCACCTGTCGATGATGATACTGATTTGAGTTTTTGAAGAATTCAGTACTATAGTTCGATTTCGAGCGCTGAGCCGTGAGTGCACTTTTCTATTTATAGAAGTTGCAACCATTCTAATTTATGGGTAAGTGGACAATGGTTGTCACAAGAAGCTCGTAGTAATCGTGCAGTATTAGTATATACAATAAAATCTCTCTATAGTGACCACTAAATTACATCGAGTATTAAATGTGTTAAAAGCAGGTGACTGCTTAAAGCAAGGTGAAAGTAAAACAGAATGTTACTTTCACCTTGCTTTAATCAGCCATCTGCCCTGAATACCAACTAATTAACACAATTTAGTGGCCGTTATAGAGAGGTTTTGTTGTATATGCTTATTACTTGTCTGTATAACCACAGGTAACTCCGGAACAAGTACATGGTTTGTGACGCGTTTTACCTCTACGGGTGGACTCGTCCTAAAGGTCACAGCTCACGGGTCAAAATCGAACTATACCATCTATTCTACGTGGTAAATTTCATGTATACTCGTATGTTGCACAATACCTGTTCTAACACTTAACCTCCTGTAAATATTTTGACAGCTTAATACACCGATCTTTTACGATTTCCACTTACTCCCTGTATGTTCAAGCTTTTAAGAAACTCTTAACCGAGTAACATACACCTTGGACTCTCGTGAAATATCGTGTTACTCTGTGTCTCATTAACCCTTTCCCTGTTCTGTATTTAGGCCACATTTCAATACCTACTGAATATTCATTAACAAAATTGTTATAAAGAAATCTGGAAGGTGTAGCACTGTAGACATTTTAGAGAGTAAAGAAAAAGATATATCAAATTCTATTAGCAAACAGAGCAGACCCTGATCAGACGGCTCCTCTAGGAGCCGTCTGATCTGGGTCTACTCTGTTTGCAAATGCATGAAAACACGTTTATATGAGGGAAAGGGTTAACTCGGCGTCTCATCCGGATCGAAGCTGTTTGCAAATACCAGTCGTATCCTAATCAGCAGGCTAAGGGCTAAATTATACATGTTATCTGGGACTGGGAATAAGAGAATGATGTTAGAGATACTTCTTGGGTTTCAAATTTGAATTGGCAAGTGCCTTAAATGTTTGTCTTATGCATGAATGGTTTAATTAGATATTCTGTCTGAGCACACACCAAGCTACTTTAATTTAGTTATCACGATTAAACTGATAATTTTACCCACCAGCGCGGTTTGAGTTTAAACCTTACAAAACTGAAATTTCAAATGGACTATTTCAAAATTCAAACAGGTCAAGCTTATGGCGAATATATAGATATTTTTCTAAAGACAATCTTAACATGACAAACAGTGCAGACCCTATGAGAGTGCCCCTCAAGGAACCTTCTTATTTGGGTCCACACTGCAAAGGACATAAATGACGAGTTTCCCGCACTTTAAAGGCTTTAAAACTTTAACCCATTCCCTCATATTGACGAATTTTGACGACTCCGTAAAGTCACTTTGTGAAACCATTGTTATAAAAAGAGCATTTGCTCCTATAGGAGCAAATGCTCTATTTATCACAATGGTTTCAAACTACAAAATTCTAAAATGTTACTTTTCTCTAGTAAATGCTCCTTTTGGGTAGATTCATTCAAAGAGGTTGTATCTAAAAATAGCCTATGAGGTAATGGGTTAAATATTGTTTTAGACCTACATGTACTTGAGAAATTGTTACGGTTAGAAATCGGATGACTCGAACTTCTGTTATCTGGAAGTAATGTGTATGGTCCCTTGAAGTTCGAGATACTGGAGCTCAACTGTATTCCTAATGTATCGTATACAGTCGCAAACGCATTCAAGCATCGAGCGAGGTTTCTCACCCGATGATTCACAAAAAAGTATCCTACTCGTAGGGTTATAGCTGTGAGATAGTTAACCTTATACTCCAGGAATATTGGTGTAAAAATAATGACATTATAGATATCAATTCGCTGAAGGTTCATAGTCATAGTAACATGATTGTTTTCTCCTACAGGAGCTATCTGATCAAGGTCTACTCCTTTTGTAAAGTCGTTAAAATGCGTATGGAGTATACGGTTTATAATTGAAAAGAATTGAGACGCATTTTAGCTAGGGGTATTAATGGAATCAAAACTGCTTTGCACTTGAAAATAAAATGCAGGGTAAGAATTTTGTTGTGGGCGAAACGTTTAAAATGAAATACAATTAAGATTAACAAGGACTAGGCACCTGTTCATCAACGAGCTTATGGCAATTAGCTACATGCATCGTTTTTATTTTCAGAGACTGTAATAACATGTCTTACATTCCGCAAAACGCCCAGGGGATCGTTAAATCTGATGACTTTCAATTGCTCCTATCCAAGGTAGACGGGGTATTGGCAAGTATCGAACAAGCTATGGCTGTAAAGAAAGCAGACAAGGAGTATTTGAAAACCTCGTATGAAACAGTATTTGCAGATATTGCAGCCGTAAGAGGGAGGATTAATACCGCCCTTGATACGCTGGAAGAACAGATAAAGAAGAAAGCTAAAGACGTCTTTGAACCTATCGACGACGATATAACAGGCATACTAGTAAGATGTGTACGAGTGAGAGAAGTCCTTCAAAGATTCAAGAATGAGTTGCAAACAGAGAATCTCAGTGAATCGGACCTGTTCATCAGAATGAAGACTTGTCAGACGGAGATTACCGACTGTGAGCAAATCGTGCAGATGTGTTCAACAGCCAAGACACCAAAACTGACTTTTGTTAGAAACGTCCCGATGATGCGATATATCGAGCATGAGACAAATCTCGGCGAGATAGAATACGAAAACGAGCGTACAAACAAGTTGTATAAGGTGAATAAGTATGGCAAGATATATGTGAGTCTCCCAGATGACAATACCACGTGCTATGTGGATGGCTTGTGTCAGATGCCAGATGGCCAGATTATCGTTGCAGACAAATATAACAAGAAAATCAAAATCCTGGATTCGTCCTACAAGGTCACACGTTATTGTAGTGTCCCCGATAAGCCTTTTGCCGTGTGTTGTACAGGCGAAACGGAAATTGCCGTGGCAATGGCAAACCAGACAGTGCAATTTATTGACATCTCCAATAGATTAGTCATAAAAAACTCCATCAAACTGGATCATGTGTGCTTCGGTCTTGCATACAGCGATGGAAAGCTTTTCGTCACAGACAAAGAAACTCGGGTTTACATCTATGACAAATCGGGCATGTTATTACGCACAATTCCGACAGATATTGCTGGAGCACAAATATTCGCGGGAAACAGGCACATTGCTGTCAGCTCTACTGGTTCGAAGCTGTATGTCACTGATGTTGGAAAGGGCTTAGTTGTTTTGGACAGTAAGGGGAATCACGTGTCTACGTTTGAAAATGCCGATCTAACAGGATCGAGTGGTGTGTGTCTCGACAACCATGGTAACGTTTTTCTTATGTGCTCCATGCCGCACAGAATTGCACAGCTGAAAGCCAATGGCAAGGAAAGTATTGGAACGATCGTTGAGAAGAAACACGGGATTAAATACCCAGGCATTGCTGTTTTTGATAAGACCCGATCTTCATTGCTGATAACCAACCGTGTCAAGACTGGCTGCAATGAGCTTGACGTATGCTATCTAGAGCCTGTCTAAAGCATTGTGATTGCGTCAACCGGAACAAACGGCTGTGTTCTATAAATTTCTGTTCCAAAAGTGAAACTTCATGTAGAAGGAATGACTGAGATTTCGTGTGTTTATCGATAAACTGATACCTGAAGGAAATGAACGACGATCTCTACCAAAAAAGATGAATAAAATGTGATGTAATTGTCGATCGTTGACTATTTCCCCGATATAATCGCCCTTTTTACGCCTTTCAAACAGAGTATACCCATATCAGACGGCTCCTATAGGAGTCGTCTGATCAGGGCCTCCTCTGCTTGCTTGTGGGATAATGTAGATGTGATTCTACAGTTTCTGTAATTGCCAAAACATTTTTCATATGCAATTATAACAACTAATATTCATACAGTCGTGATCAATTATATGAATATCCATAGGCAAAGTGTCAAGACAGACTGTAGAGTTCAATCCAAACGGCACTTCTTCTGCATTAAATACTGTTCTAGTAGTCATCCTTTGCTGTTCGCTTATTGATATCTTGAAACAGGTTATAGCTAGTGTACTTCCCAATATTGTAATTATTTACGTGTGTATATTCACAAAATACGTTGCATATATTAGCAAATCCAATACATGTACATATATTCATCAGCCATTTATTTTTGTTTACATGTAAACACATTCATATCTACCGGCAACCGCATTAAGCGCGGCGCCTGTAAAGGCTTACAAAATGTTCAGGAGTGGGAGGAGCAGTCATTTCTGTAACGTTGAAAAAAAATGAAAGTTACTTGTTTGAGCAATGCAAATTGTTTGTACCAGATTAAGAGTGTGAATAACATTTCAGAAAAAAGTACATGTATGAGTCATGGAAGAAACACCCCATACAAAACACATGACCGCCCAAACAGCACCACAACGACAAACAGCAAATGTACATGTATATAAAAGACAAAAAGAGACGCACGGACATAACAAACCAACAATAGGGGGATATGGAAGTACCGCCTTGGAACGGTCAGTGACTGGGGTGGGGGGATAAACCGGTTTAAGGGCACCCAACCTAACACTTATTCCATCCCCACCCTAAAAGACAAACATAGTAAATAACGTATCCCCTCTCTGACTTATCTACAACAACCGCGATGGCAATACAGTGGTAAAGTGCATGTAAAACGAAAACATTTAAGTGAAACAAACTGTATCCACCTATCGCTAGTGTACTCAATGATTGAGCTGCAATCAAAGTAATAAAGGGTACGACAAAAACGAGACCGTTCCGTTTTCGGAAGTATTGAAAAAAAACATTTGTTATTATTGCATCAAATGAAGCTAATACATTATTGATACTCATTACTAAAAAGCTGATCCTTTCGAATTCCCGGTGCAATAGGCTTGTCTAAAGGTCTAGGAAAGTATTACCCCCACAGTCCAGTATGCAGTTTTTGGTTTAATGCGGATTAATTGCAAGTTTAGGTATATAACGTATATTTGCTTTGTAAAGTTTGACCCAACTAATTTGTTTAAATCGTATACATCATGGTGTATAAATGAATGTTTTAGTTGATTATCGACTTGAAACCAGTCACAAGGTCAGAGAAAGACCGAGTATATTGCACCGTAATACGGTGACGCTAAGAAATTAGTCTATTGGAACGTATGCACATAATAATCACATTTTAATGAAAATCACACGCACCTCAAGAAATTTACAGAATGTCTATTTATAAAAAAATAAAGAAACCCAGCTATATGTTAAGACTTTCTTTTAGAGTTGAAGTAGTAATTTATTGAATTTATGTACGTTTTTGTATAAAATGTGACAAATGAAACAAATTGGGGCCAAACTTGGAGATATCTTAATGTCGTCTAATTAGAATTTAACCTTGCTTAGTGCCACGTATGGTACTTTATACCATTTTCTTTTTCACAGTTAAACTCCAGATTAGTTGCAAATAGGTGTTTTATATTAAGCTTATCTTAACAGACTTTATTAATGTATGAATGAGATTTTACAATGAAAATGATACTATTATTGTCTAAAATTTAATAATGACATCCGTCAATAATCAATTATTAAAATAAATGTGCTAATTATCTATCAAAACTACAATTTAAACTACTTCGGTCTTTGATTCATTATTTATTCACAATATTGAAAAGCTTTGGACAAACTCATTATTTAATTGTTTTAAGTATACTCATTTCATTGTTTGATAGGGTGTATGTGGTAATTCCAACAGCAATATGCTGAACTAAACCTTTGCATTATTGCATGATTATATTAAGATAATGCCAATCAGTGTATATTTTCATGTAAAAATATTTCATTTGTCTTCATGTGTGTTTAAACTGTTTCAATAGCAGACAAGTATCTTTATTGAAAGGGCTAGTGCAGCACATACGTATTATGATCACTCATATTCTAAGCATGTTTGTTTAAAAATAGATTTAAACAAGCCAGTATGGCTGTTCTGTATAATGGCGCCCTTTGATGTTTACATCAATGCTTTTCTTGTTTCTGTATAATTATGCAGACTGAAATATAGTGTGACGCTACATGGACAGATTAATCTAGCGGAAATAAAGTATGAGACTATATTTGATTTAAGACTTTAAATCTAGTAGAAATAAAATATGAAACTGCATTGGATTTATTTAGATTTTTAAGACTTTAAATCTAGCAGAAATAAAAAACTACCTTTGATTCAATTTGATTTAGCCTTTAAATATAGTAGACATAGAGTATGAAACTACATGTACGTCAACGCCTTACATGTAACCCATAAACTATATGGGACAGTGTAGACCCAGACTCCTGAAGGAGCCTCCTGATTAGGATCCGCTTTGTTTGGATTACATCTAGAAGAAATAATCTTCTCACTATTAGTTTTATGAATTATGACCTCTTGCTTCCGAGTCCACGCCTTCCTACTTCAAACTTGTTATCTTTGAAATCATGAAGGTGTAAACTATACAGTAGTGACGAACTCTGAAGTGAACAAGCCTTTTTATCAAGAGTCGAAAGTAAGATGTTGCATGCGTATAAACTTCGTCGTAAAAGTCAGAAATGGGAATTCATGAATTCGATAGTCTTGAAATAAGAATTCCATATGAAATGTGTGACAAGTAGCATCTCGAAACTCCGATTTGAATCGGTTTCGAAACGATACGTAGAATATTAATTCACAATATAAAGCTGACACATCAGGTCAGTCGCAATCTAAAACCCCAAAAAGAGTCATTTCCAATCTCTGGTACTTTTACCCTACACTCCATAAATACGCCTTTCTACGCCTTGAAAATGTCTTTCGTTTTTAGCGAAATAAAAAAAAACCTAGTAAATTAAAATTCATGTCGTCATTATTTCTTACATAAATATACATCGAGTAAAGGGTTTACCATGCATAGCGGTATGGGCACGACCGGCTCATGCAAATGATTTTACAGCAGAGGCCAGTTAATGGTCTGAAGGCCGGTAAATGGCCTGAAGCGTTTCCGCTGGTGTCCGCAGCAATCAAAGCTTTACCAGGCGTGTAAGCACTGTGTAAGTTAGCTTCAAGTCACGTATATTCATAATCCGAAGTCATTTGGTGACACACAATTTGAGCCGAATACATCTTTAAATGGAACATGTAAATGGTATGGAAATAGCAGATTTTAGCAAATATAGTCGTTTAGCTAAACCAGAGACATATGAACCGTTTAAATGTCTCTGCAAAAATTATGAAAAAAGGCATGTCCGAAATAATGCTACAGAAACCTCTACTAAACAAGAATTTAAATTATACATCGTTCCAGATAAGGTGCGTGAATTAAAATACTTCCAAGATTAACTCCCTTATTTCTCAACCAAACCCTATACGGTAACACTCTTTAGAAGTATCTCTTCGAGACGAGTCTAAAGAGTGATCACAGTACAGGCTTTGGCTGAGAAATGACGATTTTAGTATTTGTGTACTCACCTTTATCTGTAGCTCTTATCTTGAAACTCTGTTAAATAGTAAATAATTTAGGTCTTTTTTTTTGGGGGGGGGGGGGGGGGGGTTTGCTTAGTGCTGGGTCCAAGTCATGCAGAAAACTCCCAAAGGAGTTTTCGTTTGCATGGCTTTCATCATGCATTAAGCTACGATCTGTCTTTAATATTGATACTATTTTAATCGACGGTTTAGAGGTGTTTTACCATGTATATACTTTTAATTCATTTTCAAGGCAGTATGATAAATGCAAAATAATCACAAATGTTTCATATGTATTCTCTTCGTTCAAGTGAAATAGCACTGATTGAAATAACCTTACATCATCTGTAGATCCCATAGACCGCAATATACCGGGTCATCACTATACCAGTGCAAACATACACTCAGTTTTAGTATGAGCCGCAACATGACCGGGCTATACGAACGGCAGACGTGTACCTAGCCTAGTGGTTTAGATGCACGGTGCGTAAATGTAAACGGTTGAACTTGTGCAAGCCCGTCATGTCCACAATTTCTAAGTGGTAGACTACAAACTGTAACCTTGGATTAGATTAGATCATAAATACAATTTGGCTGCATTAATCATTTACTCCACAAACACTATTGTCGCATTTTAATTATTTTGCCTGCGTGACTGTAGTATGAACATTAAATATGTTGCGTTGATCCACCATGAGATAAACAACGGAAATATGTTACACTATAAGTACAGTATTGATATTAGATAATTAACACTGTCAGGCACCTTCTCACCTTCTTTGGGCGTTTGATATGCATGTACATTTTCAGTTCTTTTTTGTCGTAGTGCAGTTCGGGCGATTTTGTACGTAATTGTATGTTCCGGCATGACTTATACATGTTCTTTAATCTGCTTATGCTGGTTATTCTGGGGTTTCCTGTACTATGTTTCAAGTCAAAAACATCGCAACATTCTTTCATCCGCTTATATCTATCAACCATTAACCAGTTAGAGTTTAAAAGTCACTAAGAAAAACGCATGCAGTTGTAATAATTTGCTATAATTCTACTCATGGGCTAACAGTCAACATCCTTTGTGTTTTGAGTGCGATACAGCCCTGCTATAGCTACAGGACGTTTCGTACCAGAACCAGTTATGTGCCTTTAAAAGTGTCGTCAGATTTAGTTACTCAAATCAATACTTGCTTTTAGATGTCAACACCGTAAAGTCAGTAATACAATATGCTGTTTAAGTCCTGAGAATCAAAACTATAAAACAAAAATTACTAAAATAACTGGGGAAAATCGTTTTTATAGCTAGCAAAACTATACATAAGCGTGTTAGACTGAGAACTGTACAGCAGGTAACACGGGCATGTTGTATTGCTATGCAATACATGAGCCCCCCACCGGATTGAAAAAAAACCCCTCCACTCTCCCCACCCCACCCACCCATGGTGGTGGTTGACCATGGTATATACATGACCCCCTGAATGGTATTAGTACCTACTTTCATACATTGAATCCGTAAATAAAAAGTTATTGTCCCGACAAGAAAATATGAAAAAGGGGAGTAACTCCAAATATATTGATGCTAGAGTTATTGTCTTTGTGCATGACACTACACCTTATCATGCTTGTTCCATATGAGACGTTTCAAATCAGTTGAACCAGTACATCAAGAGTTATTAATTAACTGGACAAGAAAATATGAAACAGGGGAAGAACTCCAAAATATAGATGCTAGAGTTATGGCCCTTGTGTATGACACTACTCCTCACCAGGCTTCATCAATGTTTGAAGTTATAATGAATTTGGGCTAACTTTGTTATTGTCAAATTAATTGAACCAGTAGATAAAGAGTTATTGACCGGACAAAAAATATGAAAAAGGGGAATAACTCAAAAAATATTGATGCTGGAGTTATGGCCCTTATAGATGACACTACTCCCCATCATGCTTCTTAAATGTGTGAAGTCATAATGAATTTGGCCTAACTTTGTAGGAGATATGGCCCGGACACGAAGCGTGACAGACGGACTGGCAAGAAAATATGAAAAAGGGGAAGAACTCCAAAAATATTGATGCTAGAGTTATGGCCCTTGTGCATGACACTACCCCTCATCATGATTGTTCCATATGTGCAGTTTCAAATGAATTGAACCAGTAGATAAAGAGTTATTTTCAGGACAAAAAAATATGTAAAAGGGGAATAACTCCAAAAATATTGATGCTAGAGTTATGGCCCTTGTGCATAACACTAGCCTTCATCATGTTTCTTCAATGTGTGAAGTTATAATGAATTTGGCCTAACTTTGTAGGAGATATGGCCCGGAAAAGAAGCGTGACAGACGGACAGACGGACGGACAGACGGACAGGTGGACAGACAGACAGACGGACGGACGGACAGACAGACGGACAGACAGACAGACGGACATACGGAATCGAGCAAACCTATAGTCCCCCAACCGGTAACCGGTGGGGGACTAATAACGTTTGTTTTATATAACGGTAAACATTTTGCTGAGATTACGGTTACCGTGGAAATAGCCATATGCATTGCCCCCTTGTAACTGTGTGTGTATATTTACTTGACATAGATCGATTCATCTACGAGGTAGACTGCACATAGATCAGACGTATAAAAGGATAAAAACAAACTGTAAGTGTTTATCGTCTACCAATATATCCGACATTTAGGAGAAAAAACACTCTGTACAATAGGCATTCAGTATGTTTTCAACCTTACTTTCACTTTCTGCTCATTTTTCGAAAACGGTATAATAGATCTACTGACCGACGTACACAAATGTGCTAAAGTAGGAGGGAAGCAAAAGATTCCATTTGGTACTCTTTTCGCAGTTTCAAAGAACTATATGGATACGTGTTTGAATTATAATTCGGGTTCTCTGTCAAGCTATCACCGAGAAAAAAAAACAGTTAAAAAGCACAAGCTGTACACAGTTGACCTTGGCCTATTGAGTCGACCGTCGTCTATTAATTTAGTAACAATATCGCCCACACTGCCGTTGATAACAATCATAAAGATACACACCAACATACTTTTTGGCTTGTTGTATACAGGAATACAGGATTCAGCAGTATGGCAACGGGAAGCTCTAGCTTAGACGGAGGCAACGATGAAATCTTCGATTTTAGCTGTAGTAAATGTGAAGAAGATGGGAAGTATATTGAGGCCAAGAACTACTGCTCTTCATGCCCTAGTTATCTTTGTCATGAATGTTTACAGCAACATCAAAAGTTTTTGAAGGATCACGAAGTACTTGACGAAACCAGAAAGGATGATTGGGGTACAGTCAAAAACCGTCCATTGACAGGCAACGAATGCATGTTACATACTGGGCAATCGATCAATATGTTTTGTGTTCCACACGATGCACTCTGTTGTCCCGTTTGCGTGTCTTTGGATCACGGGTGAGTTTGTTTTAGCTTTGTTTTTGTGACTTCCCATCGTGAAACATCCTCCTGCTTGTGCGTCTCTCCATCTGTCTGTCAGCTGACCGTCAACAATTTCATCTTCCAAACAAGAATACCTGTTCGCAATGTAACAAATAGATTTAGAAGCCAATCTAGTGTAAGTGATGCTTGAAAACCTAAACTGGAAAAGCCTTAAGGACATAAGAACTGATGCCCTCCTAGAGTCATGATGTAAAAGTTCTCTCATAGTTTAGTACCAATCCAGACAACTGACAGAATTAAACCCCTCCTTAACTCTTCTCTTGCTGAATTTTAAAATGCATTTCTCCTTCTTTACCCATGCCTTGTTGTATAATTACATATATCTTAACTGTCTACAAGTATTTCGCTGTGCAATCACTGATGTGGAGTGCACTGGTTGCACAATCAACTTGTAAATAGTGCAGACCCTGATGAGACAGCTCCTGCAGGAGCTGTCTCATCTGGGTCTTCACTATTGACAGGTAGGTATATTGACGCGAATAGCAAGCGAAGGGTTATACACCCGGAACACCCATCCACTACCTTGTCAAATTCCATCTTGCAGATCTCAAATAAGGCAACAGTCGTTCTTCCCTCGTACAGTTAGAATTTGGAATAACATCCCCCAGCACATTGCAATGAAAGAATCCCTTGACTCCTTCAAAACCGCAATCAAATCAAATTGTCTCTAAGCAAATGTATCACTGCAAATAGTGTTAGATTGGTATTATGATTACTAGTCATAATCATTATATGTAAGCATATCGTTTTGTTGTGTATACATAAACACCATCGGTGACAAAAACCTCAACTTGTTATGTTGAAGGTGGTGACTATGTATTAGTAGTAGTAGAAGTGTTCAAAATTGACGATATTTGATCAGAATCGTCTTCTCGTGACCGTCTACCACAATTACTAAAATCATGTTCATATCTCTTAAAACATAGCCACCAGATGTGGGGCTAAATTCCTTATATAAGTATAACACATTCACAAATCTTCTTCTCCAAAACAGATGATCCAATTTTAATGGTACCCTTGGTAAGCATAGTCCTCTGTTGACGGAAATCGAAATAAAACCATGATGGTATCTAAATGATCTAGATTTCACTTTTGACTGTGGGGGGACTGTTTCGCCTTGGACAGCACTAAAGTTTATTTGGAAAACTTTAACCCTTCTGTTGCTGAATTTTAAAATACATTTCTCCCTCTTTACCCATGCCCTGTTTACATATATATTCACTGTGTACAAGTATTTCGCTGTGCAATCACTGCTGTGGAGTGCATTGGTTGCACAATCAATTTATAAATAGTACAGACCCTGATTAGACAGCTCCTGTAGGAGCTCTCTCATCTGGGTCTTCACTATTTACAGGTAGGTATATTGACACGAATAGCAAGCGAATGGTTAAAACATTTCTCTAGAAATAGTCTTCAGATGGATGATTCTTTATCAGGATTGTTAAACTATGCTGACACCTGAAAACAGGGAAATGTTTCGGAACATAAGAAATTCCTTATATGTCTATAATGTCTATTGGAAAAATATATAGGCAAAATAAATCATCTTAGGTTTTCTATCAGTACCTTCAGCCAAACATAAATTATTTATTTAATAACTTTATGTAACTTGCACAAGCAATAAATAACTAAACACAAAAATAGGAGTGACCTATACCGGGCAGACTTTATTAATAACTACACAAAATAAATCACTCATCCTCACTATATGTCTCCACTTAGAAAATACCACTGAATGTGGCAGGTGTGTCCAAGCACTTAAACATAAACTATAACGCAGAGTGTCAACTCTACTCCAAAACTTTGAGTAGAAAGTCCATGGAACCATAACACTCACTCAAACATCCATGCCGACAATCTCAGAACAATCACACTTGATACTAAATGAAAACACATCGTCTATCTGAAAAAGAAATATCAAATATCAAAATATGCCACAAAAGAAATCATATTCATATTATTCAAACATAAATGAGAACTAGTTTTCATGTATCGAAAATACAAATGTTCCAAAAGACTTCAAGGGCTGGGCGGATGGGTCCTTAACACAATATTCGTGTTCCTACTGTCCGGTATAGCCTCGAATAACTTGACCACGTGTGCAACGGGTATTTATACCAGCCACTAGCACGGTCTAGTAACCACCCAAATAAGGTATAAACCGTCAATACTTTACCAACCGAACTCAAATAAATAAATTTATGTTTTCTATCAGTACCTTCCGCCGAACATAAATATTTATTTAATAACTTATGTAACTTGCACAAGCAATAAATAACTAAGCACAAAATAGGTGTGGCCTATACCCGGCAGCATTTATCGAATCGAAAAAGAACGGGTAAAAATAAAACAAAAACAGATCAACTGCAAAGTATCAGAGACAAATCTTTTTTCGTGCTTTCGCTTTTATGAATGTATTTATCTTGAAATATCTGAACTCCACCGCACATGCCTTTTTATCAATCTATCTGAAACACCCAATTCAGACGCGCTAGTTGCTCCATCTGACTTAAAGGAATGTAGCCCATACTAGGAACTATCAAAACCCATATCTTTTACATAACTTAGAAAAATTCCCTGGCCCTAGTGTATAACATATGTCTACCACCCCTTAGTTTATAAGTACCGCTCTTTTTGGAAAAGTAAATATTTCTAAACAAAAATCATCTGAATCATGAGGAATCCCTGCTGAAAAAATATAATTTTTCAAATGCTTAACAGCACACAAATCTCCTTGTGTTTTAGCAATAACAACTGTATTACCCTTCCTATACTGATCTGTTTAAGATTGCCTGATCATCAATTCCACACAATCTTCTTTAAATAATACGTCTTAGCGTCTCAGGGCAACAAACACACTAAACCTAAGAAACCCTGAAAACCTTAACAGCGGCATGGCCACACATCGTCCATTCAGCAAGCAGTCATCGTTACCAAAAGTATTTACTAATTGAACAATATTTTCCTTTGTAAATGGTTTCTTAGATTTATGAACTTTCCCTACTGACCTAAGTAAGCCTTCTCTGACATTTTCGACCTATTGGGAAAGACATAGGTCTTTATGACCACTCACTTATGAGCGTATGAAATGCCATAAATTTAACTTTGATACCGAATACATCGTATCCTCTTAAAATCGACAAATACAATGCCAAGGTATAATCTGTGCACGGAAGAGGTAGAAAATCGTATTTCTTACACCAATTACAAAATAGATTAAACTGTATTTTATAAGATTTTATTGTATTGTCCGACTTGGAACTTTGAGATAATTTCTTTAAATTTTCATGAGCTGACCTTAGGTCTTCGTGAACTTGTATAGAATCAATTTCCCGCCACATGCCAACTGTAAACACATCTGAAAAATGTATAATAAAACCAATGGTTACATATGAAAATAATAAAATCTTGTCCGCGACAACGTTACCGTCACATACAGCAACAACGTTACCATCGCCCGCAAAACTAGATCTTACCAATCGTTCGACTATAAATATGTCACAAAAATAAAAATACTATTGCCTGTGACAACATTGCCATCACAAAAAGTAACAACGTTACCATCGCCCGCAATACCAAATCTCAACAATTACTTAAAGGTAAACAGTTCTGTTAATAATTAAAATCAGACAGTGCCCACGACAGTGTTACCATTGCACTCAGCAAAACGCTCTTCTGTCGCCCGCAATTCTAAACAGAAATCAAGTACTGTCGTAAAAATCACGGTTTCCACCATCAGTAATACATTATTTGGCAAAAAATAGAACACAACAAGGGAGGCAAATCGAATTTAACTCTAATTTCTTTCCTTTTCTTCTGCAGTTATTTCCCTTGGCTCAAATCTAACTGCGAGAAATTTTCTATGAAATCTTCTGAAATTGAAAGTACATTTTGAAACTTTCTTACAAAGAAAAATATTTTGTACCTTTTCAAACTCCAAAACGTCACGTACAAAGTCTCTCTTAGAAAAAATCTGCATGAAACAGAATTGGCCAAAACGCTGAACATGGCCATTTAGGTACAATCAAAGTAGCAATAGCGTTACAATGCAATACATGTAAAAGTGTCTTTGAAACTAGACAAATTGGCGGTACAGGCCAATTGTTACAGACCCCAATCTTGTGTAAAGCAATCCACTGCTTCAGTTTCCAAATCCAATAACAAAGACTTAAAACGCTTTGTTTTACGATTTTAAAACATCGCAAATCTGTCAACATCATGTGGACCTCAAAAACTGTCTATGTACTCGAAAAACTCGTTTGTTAACTCCAACTCATCGGTATTTGCATATTTGCTTAAGCAATCTGTAACTTTTCTGCCTCTCAATAGATCTCCAAAAGCTCTGAAACCTAAATACACAGCCCTTAATTATCTAAACGTCGAGCTAGTATTCAATTCTTCTTCAGACCAAACTGAGCGAAAGACCCCAATTTTTCTACAGGCAGATACTGTGCTAAGGATCTGACGTTATAGCTACGCAAATTATCCAACCAAGTTCTTCTAAGCAATGATCATTTACCCTGATCCTCAAAGACGTGTCCCAAGAACTACGAGTCTCAATTATGTAGTAAGAAAATCCGGTTAATAAACGCACTATATTCCCTAAAACGGGTTTAATTGAAATGATCTTACCAGTACAACTAGTTAAATTTCTAGCTGAAATTTGAGAAAAGTTGTCAAGAACATATCTTATACTCTCTAAACAATCGACTACTCTTCTTTCTGGAATATACAGAAATTGCAACCTGTTCCAAACCAGTCCAATCCATTCAATATCTTGTACTGGAATCCAAATAGACTTTTCATTAAATTGATAACGAATCCTGCTTGAATCAGTGAGCTTTTGACACATAATGAATCAGCTGTAGTTTTGTCAAACGACATGTTTGTACCCCACCCATCTTCCAAAAACATAACTATCTTGATACCCTTGAACCTCCAATACTTAACTAACTCTCTCAAAACCTTAGTGAAAATGAAAGGGGCTGCACTGCAGCCAAATGGTAGAACTGTAAAACAGTAAACTTTTCCTTTAACAGAAAACCCTAAGAAAGTTTGATGAGGGGCAAAAATGTCAACATGGTGATATCCTTGACTTAAATCAAATTTAAAACAAAACGAACCATTTTAATCCCGTTTTCCAATCTTCAAACGTAAAACTTTCTTCCCACAAATATTGATTAATTTTTCTCAAATCTAAAATCAGTTTCTTTTTGCCTTGCTTATTAATAGAGACGCTTAAAGGGTTAACAGCATGGGGTACAAACTCTATTTGAATAACACACCTTTTTTGTAAGAGCTCCTGAACTGCAGATTCTACAAATGAAAAAGTAGTAAAGTCAAGCAGGAAAAGCCACACACAAAACACCACCATCACCAAAACACCGACAGAAAGTAATTAATATAGCAATTTATACACATACACACACATACATACAGCCATCGAAAGACGACAGCGACCAATCACACACACACACACACATACACGGGAAGAACACAGAAAATACCAACAAACAAACAAGCACCAGAAACAAACATGAACAAACGCACAAGAACAAAGACGCAAGACAAACAAAAGTAAGGGTGACAAGGAGAGTACCGCCTTGGCACGGTCAGGAGCAAAATCACCACTGGGGGTTTAAACCGGTTTACGGACGTCCTAACCTCACTCGTATCTCAAAGTCACCCTAGCTAAACAAACATTGTAAATAAAGGTATCACCGCCAGACTTCCCCACAACATAGAAGACGGTAATCACAGTACAAAATGTAAAACATAGCATAACAACTGTGAAAGTCTGTCAAAATTGTCTAAATTGTCTAAAGCTGACTTGTTATTTTTAGATATAGAAGGATTCAAAAATGGCAATTTATATCCATTCTGTATAGTATCTAAAATTTCGTGTTTCGTGCCGGTATAACTCCAAAAACCTAAATGAGCCTTTAATCTGCCTTTAACATTTTTAGAATTACATGACACATCCGGCTGAAAACTTTTTTCTTCAAACTCAAAAAAGGCTTTATCATAGGAGAATTCCAATAAATACTCATCATTTATCTTGTATCCCGTGGCGGTAGCTGACACCCCTGTTGAACGTTGCCTATCGTAGTAATACCCGATCCTTATGTTAGCGACTGCAGCCTTACACTCTGACCAGAAATGTCCCCTCTGACCACACGAGAAGTAGATGTCTCTGGCGGTACTAACACGGTTGCCTCGAAAAAGCTGCTGTGGCTGATTTTCAAACTGAGCCTCGAACCTTGGTTGTCGAACCACACCGTCGCTGCTCGGAAGAGAAGAAAAACGCTTGCAAGGGTGATAAGAAAAGGTGGAAGAAGGCTTGGAGGTTTTAAGTTTTTTGACAGCTCTAGATTCGGCTTGTTTAAGCCGCTTCTCGTCTTCACTATCGGAACCAAATTGATGGTGGCGTTTTGTGTGCGGCTTTTCCTGCTTGACTTTACTACTTTTTCTCATATTCATTGACTGTAAGCCAGCCCCCGGTGGTATTATCTGCAATCTGAATAAGCTTATTACGGTGTCTGACCTTGGATATCAAGCTCAAAACAGTGCTACTACAACTCTCAGACAAATCAGCAGTCAACAAAATCTCCAAGCCTTCTTGTATCTCGTGATTAAATTCAAACTGAATTTTATTCGACTCCTTCCTCAATTTCAAAGAATTTTTGGATTTATCAGTTTTTAAACCCAACCTTAATTCTTGCTTAAAGTCTTTCAATTGAGTGTCCAAATAGCTTTTAAACAGCGAAAAGGCCTTAATATCCGAATCCCCCGGGGACTTACCAGCACGAGCACGTGGCGACGACTCCTGTGTCCTATCCAATTCGTCCATAACACAATATTCGTGTTCCTACCGTCCAATATAGCCTCGAATAACTTGACCACGTGTGCAACCGGTATCTATACCAGCCACTAGCACGGTCTAGTGACCATCCGAATAAGGTATAAACCTTCAATACTTTACCAACCGAACTCAAATAAATCATCTCAAACACTTGTGGTCCAATTTGAATTGCACTTGGTAGGAATACTCTTCTGGTGACCCTCTACCATGATTGCTTGAACCACGTTGATATGTAAAATAATGGCCGCCGTTGTACATGTCTAAATGGAAAGCTTTAATAACCTACTTCTTCTTCATAAATGCCAGGATGCTAGGTGATGCCCAAATGACAAGACACTACACCAACCCCCTTTTTATTGTTTCGGGCGTTATGTGAGGTGACAGTGCATTGAGTCAAACACAGCACAAAGTTTGGAGCTATAAAATTAATGTGGATTGTCTATGCTAGTCGATAATAGCTGTTCTGAGGCTGCCTTGCCTGAGACGAACACTGTGAAAACGTCGAACGCAATCTACTTTATGCACACAAGTATGCTATAGTGATCAACGATGTCTCAGCTTTGGGGCCAACAATAAAAACATTAACTATAACTGTAAACGACTATTACAGCCCTAAGCCAGCGAGACGGCTGGTCAAAGCTTGGAGCACAATCCTCAAGCATTGTCATTAAACTATAAACTGTATATCAAGTGATTTGTCATGATACCCTTAGCATCAAACCATTTTGCAACCTATGGTTTCGAGCTATCTCAATACTATCATGACTTCAAACCTTCAAAAGTATGTATCGAAGCATGTTTCGCTAAGCTTTGAAATCTGTCTTGAACAGTGTATGAAACCTATTTGTATGGAACCTGCTTGGAATATATAATAAAACCTAATGTTTTGAAGCCTTCTTGGAGTATGTTCCTAGGTATTGCTCGAAACACTGTATCAGTCAGATGGTCCAGTAACACTCCGAACCCTGGGCACTATGTGTTGGAGCTTGTCACCAAACATGCTTCAGATCGAATATAACCCCAGGCTTATCTAAGACTACCATGAAATACAGCAATATAAAATTATTACCAGGATGTTGGACAAACGTGTAAACGTCTTTAGAAACTTGTACTGTTCACGCCCAAGGAGTAAACTCCAGTGACAGTTACTTAGCCCATTCAAAAGAACATGTAACTGCACAATTACGTTGCCCAAGCAACCGATATATTTGCTAGTTGTTAACCTTAACCATACGTCAATATACTTACCTGTAAATAGTGTAGACCTAGATGAGACAGCCCATGCAGGAGCTGATGAGGAGCTGTCTCATCAGGGTCTGCACTATTTACACGTTGATTATTATTACTATACCACATTTATATAGCGCTCTATTCACACTGGATATGTGCGTTCAAAAGCGGTTCACATGGATGAAATCACTAACCGGAACGATCCGCATGATTATCTATCCAGACAATGAAAGATGTACAATATATATGAAATCGCTAGCGGGAAGGAACTACATGATTTTCCATCCGGTCAGTGAAAGATATGCAAAAGATATAGATATACAATAAATATGAAATCACTATCCGCAAGGAATAGCATACACTATGCAACCAGTGCACTCCACAGCAGTGATTGCACAGCGAAAACTTGTACACAGTGAAGATATATGTAATTATACAACAGGGATGGATAAAGAAGGAGAACTGTATTTTAAAATTCAGCAAGAGAATGGTTAATCATTCAAATACCAACGATATAGTTTCTATACATATGCATATTGAAACCGTCATTAAAGAATCTAATGAATATTGATTGCCATGGTCACGTAATAAGCAGCATTGGTCGTTGAATCAGTTTGCACAACATTTATATACAACTTCCATTACAATGAGTAGACTTCAGCAAATTAGCATATCAATAGTGTTTTATTCATAATAATTAACTCGATTGACCAACCGCCCCACACTATTGAATATATACACAGTAATAAATTTGATATGGTATAAAACAAATAAAATGATGTTCAAAAGTGAACTTACTTTGATACACAACACATCAATCAAATTTAAGTAACGGTCAAAAAGGGAGGTAATCCCGTATATGCAAAATAGCTTACCTAGCGATATATATATTTCATATTTTATTGACAATAATAAGTTGACCAATTCTGTTTGCATTTGGTAGAAATAGAATAGAATTTGATACGAATGAATTTCGTCATGCTTTAAATACGCCAATGGTCTTGAAGTTGTCGGTTTACAGAAATTATGCTGTCTTTGATATACTAGAATTTCGTAGTTTAACCAAGAGTACAGTTAGAAGAGTCCTAAGCATCATTATTAACCCTTTGTCTGCAAAGCATGACCTGATGTTTGCAAATAGTTTGGATCCAGATGAGACATCGAGTAACTCGGTGTCTCATCTGGTTCAAAGCTGTTTATACACTAGTCCCAAAATCATGAACGAATTAGAAGTAAGGGGAACTGTAAGAAATCGGAGTCACAGCAGGTTAAAGATTCAAATGACTTGCGAGGTTTCTTGTACGTTTTCCCAAACATTGACTATTTCATTTGCATTACTTTGGTATTATGGGCTATATGTTATTGGTCACGTCTATTGTGTTTCAATCTAGCCAATAACCTCAAACATGTGTTTATGTTCGATTACAGGACCTGTAAAGGTAAGTGTTATATTCCGCAAATTGCCAAGGGGGTCACTAAGAGCGCGGAGTTCCAACAACTGCTAACAAAGATCGACCAAATATTGCCCACTATCGAGAAAGCTGTGTCTACGAAGAAAGAAGACCAAACGTCATTGACTGACTCTTATGAAAAGATTTTTGCCGATATTACAGCCATCAGAAGCAGGATCAATGCTGCACTTGACAAGCTGGAGGAACAGGCAAAGAAGAAAGTCAACGACATATATAGACTAATAGACGACGACATATCAAATGAACTGTTGGTCTGTGCAAGATTTGCAGAAGACTTACAAATGCTGAGGAATGATTTGCACCAAGCAGAGCATGTAAGCGAAATAGATATGTTCATCAAAATGAAGACCGCCCAGAAGAAGGTTTCCGGGTGTGAGCAATTCGTGAAGAAGTGTTCAGCAACTATAAAACCAAAGCTGACCTTTATCGAAAATGCCCCGATGCTGCAAGATATTGAGAATAAGACAAATCTTGGTGAGGTAGAATATGAAACTGAACGTACAAATAAGTTGTACAAGATGACTAAGAATGACAAGGTAGACGTTAGTCTTCCAGATGACAGTAGTACGTGCTATGTGGATGGCTTATGCCAGATGCCAGACGGCCGGATCGTCTTGACAGACAAGTATAACAATAGAGTCAAAGTCCTAGATTCATCGTACAAGGTTACAAAATATTGTAGTGTTCCCGATAAGCCATATGCAGTATGTTGTACCGGTGCAGCAGAAGTAGCCACGGCACTGGCGAGCCAAAGCATTCAAATAATTCAGATTTCTAATGGGATATGTCTTACAAATTCCATCAAACTGGGTCATGGGTGCTTAGGTCTTGCATACAACGATGGAAAGTTTTTTGTCACAGACAAGGTTAGTCGAGTTTACATCTATGACAAGTCAGGTGCACTACAACGCACGATTCAGAAAGATAGATCTGGGGCAGACATTTTCACGGAAACAAGGCACATTGCTGTCAGCTCCAATGGTTCCAGGTTGTATGTCACTGACAGGCCTAAGGGCATAGTTGTACTTGACAGTGATGGAAAACGTGTTTCTACATTTAAAAATCCCAAACTAATGGGATCGAGGGGCGTGTGCCTTGATAACCATGGGAACGTTTTCCTTATTTGCTGCATGTCACATAACATTGCACAGTTGGAAGTCAATGGCAAAGAACACGTGGGGATGATTGTTGAACAGAAACACGGAATAAAATACCCAGGCACCGCGGTGTTCGATAAGACTCGATCTGTATTGCTGGTAACCAGTGGTTTTCAAAGAGGCTTTAACGAGTTGCATGCATGCTATCTAGAACCTGTTTAAGGTAAACGTTAGTAGGACAGACATTTGTGTACATATACTGTTACTGATATGCTGGTCTCTTGTCTATATTCTACGCCGCAGATGTATTTCCTGAGCTTGACAGAGTACACATAGGTCTAGAGACAACAAGAGAATAAAACTGCCGAAATGACCGAGATGTTGCGTGGTTGTGGACAAATACGTATATAGATGTACATAATAATTTCTCTGATGTGGCCATGTAAACAAGCTAAAGGTACATGTATGAGTCAAGCAGGAAATACCGCATAAAAATACACAACCTCCCAAACAGCACCACGACAACAAACAGCAACTGTACATGTATATAAAATACACAAAGAGACGCACAAAGATAAAACAAACAAACAATAGGGGGGAGATGGAAGTACTGCCTTGGAACGGTCAGTGACAAAGGTTGTGGTTAAACCTGTTTAAGGGCGCCCAACCTCACGGTTATTCCATCCCCACCCTAAAAGACAAACAGTGTAAATAAACGTATCCCCTCACCGACTAAACTACAACAACCGCGATGACAAATACAGTGGTAAAGTAAACGTATAAATAAGTTTGTTTTAAGCAGGCAGATGTTCCATTTGTTATACAAATCGAATGTTATACATTTTCGGTATACATACGGATATATACAGCAAACTCCTCTAAAGTGGGCGCTAAACTTAATATGAACTTTGGTCTTAGAGACAGATGGCTGCTTAATGCAGGGTGGAATTCATACAGATAGCTCCTCTAGAAGATTTATGCATGACTTTCAAACAGCATTAAGCAGCCGCATGCTTAAAAGTATCTCCTAGAATTCCAGTTTAGAAGAATTGTACTGTACAGGCCATCTGCTTTTTTTAAATACATATACCCTATGCTTAATGTATTAAGTACGTAAATAGTTTTTACTTTAGCCATTTACCCCAAGAGTATTCATAGTTAACACTGCCTATTATGAATATTACTTATCTAACTATTTTACGTTTTATATAATATACGTGCTACATTGCTATAACAAATGGTATCAAATCAGGTCTATTATATTACCTAAGAAATCAGAGTAGACCCTGATCAGGCGGCTCCTACAGGAGACTTCTTGTCTAATCTATTAGCAGGCGTCAAGTAACGGGTTATCCCTTCGCTTGCTATTCACGTCGATATACCTACCTGTAAATAGTGAAGACCCAGATGAGACAGCTCCTGCATGAGCTGTCTCATCAGGATCTGCACTATTTACAAGTTGATTGTGCAACCAGTGCACTCCACAGCAGTAATTACACAGCGAAATACTTGTACACAGTGAAGATATATGTAATTATACAACAGGGCATGGGTAAAGAAGGAGAAATGTATTTTAAATTCAGCAAGCGAAGGGTTAAGAAAGGTACCACTGTATATCTAATTTGCTCCCGCTGTCTTGACTTAAGACAGGTTCTACTGTAGATCTAATTTGCTCCCGCTGTCTTTACAGTAACATAATCAAACCAGATCAGATGGCCTCCTGGACTGCATTTAACTGCTGTCCGAGAAAAGGGTAATTTGCATTGCAAATAGTGTAGACCTAGATCAATTTTTACGTTTTAATGCGGAATCTGACCAAGTTGTACACTGTGTAGAATGATGGGAAACATTAAGTCACGTGCTGACGGGAGACAAATGGTACAGGTCCGGACCAGGTGCGGGTCGGAGTTGTGTCACTTGTGACCCTGTTCCTACTGTCTAATCTGGGTTTACTCTGTTCGCAAATACAACAACAGGCGACTATATCAGGTTATGAGTTGAGCAATGTCATTTCATACACTGTATTCATGATTTGTATGGTTTTCTTTCAAGAAGTCATTCATGGTCTGTAAAACAAATATTTCAGAAATGTCGTTCACATGAAATTTAGATGAATACACAGTTGAACGAGTAATGTTGACCTGTTACTTGTGAGACATTATGTTAGATATACTTAATGTATATACAGTAAAACCCCTCTATTGCTATCACTTAATCAATCAACATAGTTGTCTTTATAAGCAGGTGGTTGCTTAATTCAGGACAAAGTAATGCAGAAAGCTCCTCTACATTACTTTTGTCCTGCATTAAGTAATCACCTGCCTCTACCACCCAGAATAATACCTCTTTTAGGTGGTCGCATTAGCGGGGGTTTACTGTATATTAATTAGCTTCATATTTATATTGGCATACGAATAAGACATGTTAAACTGTAACATCATAATTCCATAAGCAAAACAAATGAAGTCGGATCAGACGGCTCCTGAAATAAAAGTAGTGTAACATATGGTATAAAAGTATATAACCATTTTACCGCCATTGTCGCATTAATGCACCACGACAAATAGTGCAGTCCCAGACCAGACGCCGCCTTCTGAAGGCGGTGTCTGATCAGGAACTACACGTTTTGTCGCAACCTCTATTTATGTATCTTTGCTGTAGTCCTTTGAAATTTGCATTTATTTATCTCATTTCCTGAAAGTACCGAATGATTTAACAAAACAAAATGGACTGCAGACGCCAAAAGTGTTAAACACTTCAGACTAAAACGTTGATTCGTGCATAGTACATATATGGACGTATTCACTAAGATAAACAAATTGAATCTGATTAAACTACTTGTTAAAGCTTTACCATAAATACTCCCTTAACCCATTACTTTTTTTAAAATTTTGTAGCTCCTATAGGAACAAATGCTCTATTCATCACAATGGTTTCACAAAGTGATTTTTGAGAGTCGTCAAAAGTCGTCAATATGAGGGAATGGGTTAAGGCGTCTTTACAAATAGAGATCAGATGGCATAGGGTCTGCTTTTTACAGATGAAAATCTATAGAATCTGCCATAGTCCAAATATAATTTATCCATTTGCCATTATAAGAATTAAAGAAAATTAAACAAATCATGATGGCAGTTTTTCTTACATGTATATTCAATCGGTAAATGGTCAAAAATATGCCTGATGACCAATAAAAAATGAAATGGCTAATGTCCACCAATGAACAATATTCCTTTCAAGTTGGACAGCTTTTTAGTGATACAGTAAAACCTCTCTTAACCGGCCGTTAAAATTAGAATGAATATCGGTCTTGGAGACAGGTGGCTGCTTAATGCAGGGTGAAAGTCATGCAGAAAGCTCCTAGAGGAGCTTTCTGCGTGACTTTCACCCTGCATTAAGTAGCCACCTGCCTAAAAGTATCTAAATTCTTATCTATTAGAATTCCGGTTAAGAGAGGTTTTACTGTAATTGACACCTTCCAAATTTCAGCTACTTATTCATTGCCGATAGCGAATATTTAATTACATTTGCAAACAGTTTGGATCCAGATGAGACACAGAATAATTCGGCGTCTCATCAGGATCCAGCCTTTTTAGTGTTATTTTTATGCTTTTGAAACAAATAGGAATACATATGAAAGCAGTTATCAACTTTTGCAGACGACTGATTTGGCAATATTTATATAAGAGTTAATGCCGTTTATGTTCGGGGAGTATTATTACTTATATATGTATGAAATTGTAATCTATGTAAGAACTGTTAAAAGTGTACATACACAAATGTGGCGATAACATGCACTGTGTGATACAGATATTGTGTGAATGTGTTGTTCTGCTTTTTGTGTACGGATGTGTTTATCATAGTCATTTTTCACTTTGTTATACTCCCAAGATCTTGGTTTGGGGACATGTCATTTCTGTACTGTTGTGGAAAGTATGTTAATAACATTTGATATGATAATGTTTTACAAATAGTATCTTAACCCTTTACACCATAAATACGCCTTTCTCTGTCTTTGCAAACAGAGTATACCCATATCTGATTGCTCCTATAGGATCAGGGTGTGCCATGTTTGCTTATGATATAATATAGATATGATTCGACTATTCTTACCATGGCCAGAGTTCCTGTATCCATGTGTTATTATAGCAATCTAATTAATATCCATGACGTCAATATTTCTTACATTCGTGACTATTCATAGAGTAAAGGGTTAAGTAACCTTTAGTTTTGTGTTAACTCATTCTCTCCTATTGACGCCTTGTTGCGCATCTGTAAAAAATATTCTCGAAACCATTGGTGTAAATGCTCTTTTTATCACAATGGTTTCAAAACTACACAATTCTAAAATTGACATTTTCTTTAGTTAATGCTCCTTTTCGGTAGATATATTAAAATATGTTGGGTCTAAAAATAGTCTAGAAGGGAATGAGTTAATATAATACTTGCCTGTTAGAATTTTGCATTTAATGTTACTTACAATTATTTCAAGCTTTTGATAAACTCTTGACTGATTTGGGGATAGTTTTGATCTTATTTGAGACTCCGAGGTAACAGGTGTCACTCCGAGGTAACCGGTGTCTCATCAGAATCGACCCGCCATGTTTGGTGTTATGATTAATGTTTTGGAAACAAATCGGGTGAAAATATTAACAAATATCAATATCAAAGTATATGGCAAGTGTTGCATGCAACGTTATATGCCGTTTCTGTTGGAACAATTTCTATTATTCTTGCTAATGTCTGTTAGAATTTTAATCTGTGTTAATGGTTCATTTGAGAGTGCTTTGCAGACAACAATAGTATCTGCTCTTTGCAGTAGTGGTAACAGTTGTTAGAAGAGTATTATGACTCTTACTTATGAATGTTTTAATTTTAATCTGTGCTAGAGGTGTAAACAGTTGTATCATATAGAGATAACATGCTTTTTGTGCTACTGATATATTGTAAATACGTTGCATTGCCTTTTAGTGTTTGTTGATTTATAAAGCACAGTATTGTCAATATTTACACCCCCAAGATCCTAATCTGGGGGCATGTTTTTTGCCTTTCCGTTTGCGTTGCCGGTCTTTCTGAACCATAGTAATAACTATTGACCTGTTAAAAATAGATTCGTCAATAATATTAGGTCTGATGTAAAAAAGCATCTGCTTAAGCTCTGATCTGTTACAAGTTTGCAATTACTGGCAATTCTTGCAAGCTCTTGAGAACCTATTTGCCGAGTGGCAAAAGCTTTTGATTGGTCAGATTCGAGTTTTCAAGCTTTTGATTTGACAGATTTTAGCCACAGGCTCAAATCTGACCAATTAAAAAGTTGAGAACGAACTCAGTCTCAACTAAAAGTGTTATAAGCATGGACCCAGACTGAGACACAGAGTTAGCCGGTATCTGATCAGGAAACAACCTTTTTATACGCCCATTTGAAAAAATGGGACGTATTATGGAATGGCGATGTCTGTCTGTCTGTCTATCTGTCCGTCTGTCTGTCTGTAACATCTGTAACTCAAGTTCGGCTAGGTCGATCGTTCTCAAATTTAACCAAAATGTTTATCTAGAAAACCCTACTGTAGCCCGTCCAGTCCCGGTACGTATATCCAAGGTCAATGTCGCGTAATTAGACTTAGAGTTTGCCTTTAGCATTTGCGTTTAGCAAAAATGTTAAATGTCAGTCTGTAACATCTCTAACTCAAGTTCTGCTGGATGGATCCTTCTCATGTTTAACCATAATGTTAATCTTGACATGCTACAGTAGCATGGTGTGTCCCGGTATGTATATCTAAGGTCAAGATCGCGCAATTGGACTTAGAATTTGCGTTTAGCATTTGCGTTAAGCAAATTTGTTAACCTCAATTTTTGTTAACGTCCACCTATTTACATAACCCTTTGAGATAAAGCTTTGAAACATGGAAAACCTGTCACTATTATAATCTTCACCTGTATGCAAGAGTAAATAACTCTGCCAAGCATTTTAACAGAATCACGACCCTTTTTAACTTAGATTTTTGGTTATGGGTTTTGTTAAAGTCCACCTATTTACATAACCCTTTTAGATAAAGCTTTGAAACTTCGAACACTTGTTCACCATCACAAGCGTCATCTGTAAGCAAGAGTACATAACTTTGTCAAGCATTAGGACAGAATTAGTCCCTTTTTAATCTAGAATGTTTGATTAATCTCTTTGTTAAGTCCAATTGTTTACATAACCCTTTGAGATAAAACCTTGAAACTTGAAACTTCCCACATTTGGTATTTGAATTTGCGTTTAGCAAATATGTTAACCTCAGGTAATGTTGAACAAGGCCTCGATGGACGTATATTATGCCCACTGGCACTCTTGTTGATGTTGTGATCATGTTTTGATAATACTTCAAACAATGTACAGAAGTACATATAACGGTGCGTACTCAAAAACTAAAACCGCCATGTCTCCACCAAACCCTATGTTATGACAACTCTTTAGAATATTCGAGACGATTCTAAGGACTGGTAACAACATAGGGTTTGTTGGAGAAATAACGAAGCTATTCTTGATTGTTTTGATCTACGCATCTTATCTGGACCTCCGAATATATGTTACAGCAGCCGGTAGATGACTTATTTGTCAACAGAATAGTTTATGCCGTTACTTTTGCAGGGGCATTATTACTTACTTATATGTATGACTTTTCAATCCATGTTAGAGGTGTAAATAGGTTTTCTGTGTACTGTACATTGACGAATGTTTTGCAGACAATTGATTTGTCAACCAAATAGTTTCTGCCGTTTCAGTTACAGTAGCTTTAGTATTCTTACATGTATGCTTATGTTTCTAATCTGCGTTAGAGGTGTAAACAATTTTATATGCACATTAACGAATGCGATGATTGCATGCATTGTATGATACTGATAATTTGCTTTATCTGTTTGTTGTGTACCGATTTTATTTATCATAGTATTGTCAAAATGGTATACCCGCCAGGTCTAGATCGGGGTATATGCGGTTTTTTGTATATCTGTTTATCTGTCTGTCTGAAACATAGAAATAACGTTTGACCTATTAAAAATGGAATCTTCAACATTTTTGATTGAGACTCGGCAATTCGGCGTTTCATCCGGATCCACCCTGATTGGGTGACATCGATGACTTAACCAACCAGGTGCCCTCTTATCTGGGTCTACACTGTTTGCATAAGTCCCTTTTAAGGATTTTAAGGAAAACTGCACTAATGGATAAAACGTAAGTGGTTTTGTACATAAACCATATCAGTGAATATTCATTCAGAACGCCTCGGCTATATTCGTTATGTTGTAATGGTCTAAGTGGCCCTTGTAGTAATGATTGCAGTTCACAATTCCTTAGCCTGATGTATACATACTATCTGCTTTAACTGTGCTCTTTTACAATTCTGCAATAACAATTATTTAAGCTTTGAGAATATATCAACTCGGTGGCAAACAGCTTGGATTCTGATCAGACGTCGAGTTACTCGGTGTCAAATCTGGATCCAGGCTGTTTGCAAATGCCAGCCTAGTCGTGGTTAACCGGATATGGGTTAAATCAGTGTTACATATGTGTATTCATGTATGTATGTAAATACATGTATTATAAATAGTTTCCTTTTGGTTCATACAAACAGAGATTATAGCAGACGGCGTCTTTGAGTAAAAACTGCAGAGAGAAGCTCAGGTCAGATTTGTTGAAATGAAGTCGACCAAAACCTCTCTATAACAGTAAAAACCTCTCAGGTTGGATTCTGATCAAACGTCGAGTTACTCGGTGTCAAATCTGGATCCAGGCTCTTTGCAAATGCCTGCCAGGTCGTCGTTAGCCGGATGTGGGTAAAATCAGCGTTACATATGTATGTTCATGTATGTATGTAAATAAATGTATTGTATAAACAGTTTCCTTTTGGTTCATTCAAACATAGGTTATAGCAGACGGCGTCTTGGAGTGAAAACTGCACAGAGAAACCCAAGTCAGGGTCCATGCTTATGAAACTTTTTAGTTGAGTCTGAGTTCGTTCTCAAGCTTTTGATTGGTCAGATTTGAGTTCTCAAGCTTTTGATTGGTCAGATTTGAGCCAAAGGCTCAAATCTGACCAATCAAAAACTTGAGAACGAACTCAGACTCAGCTAAAAGCTTTATAAGCATGGACTCAGATGTTTTAAAATGGAGTCGACTGACGAGGGTCTCTACTGTTTACGAAAGTAAAAAACATGGTCGTTGCTCTGTTTCGAGGTACAGTAGAATCTGTCTTAAGCGACCATTAACAAGAGGTCTTCTCAAGTGTCTGTAAATAAGGCAGGTGGTAGCCAAGTGCAGGTCAAACGCAATTCCGAAAGCTCATATAGTAACTTTCTGCATTAATTATGTCTCCCCCATTTATAATGGGGAGACATATTGTTTTGATCGAGTTGTCCGACTGTCGGTCCGTCTGTCTTTCAAACCCGTGTACTCTCTATATATCTCACAAGTATGGAAGGATTTCAAAATGATTTTGCACAAATATTCAGCTCAACAAGACGATGTGCATGTCGTTCGATTCAGGCACGTGGGTCAAAGGTCAAGGTCAAAGTTCAAGGTCAACTGGTTTTAGCCACAACCTTAGTGTCCGCTCCATATCTCCATAGCTCTCCAAAGTGCTGTGGCGCAAATGTGTTCCTTAACTAGCTGATGTGCAAACAGCAGGATTCACGCACGTGGGTCAAATGTCAAGGTCACAATTCAAGGTCATGGTCACAATTCAAGGTAAATTATTACACTGTTTTGTTCGGACGATAACTGATTAGAGGAAGTGTCATGTATAAGTGCCACAACACTGGCTTCAATACTTATGGTGCAACTTGCATTTGTGTTTCAATAACAGTCACACTAACAAACAGTATGGATCCAAACTGTTTGATTTAATTATCACATATGTGACATTGACAGCAGAAGTGACACCCGTAACATTTTGTACATAACCTTATAGAGTACATGTCGTTTTTACGCCACTTGTCGAATTTTGGCAACCCCATTGCAAGTTATTGGATAATTGCGCTCACTGTGTGCAATGGTGCAAATACATACACGTTATGGATTGAATAGGTGGACTAGGTAATTGACATTCATTATGACAGTTCAAATTTTGGGTTTAATGTACATGCATACTATTTGTTTGTGCAGTAAGGTATAAGTTTGGGGCCAACATTCAAGGTTTAATTAATAAACCTCTGCTAAAAATGGCTGATTCGTTTAATATTCAGTTATCCGCGAAGGCAAGCAAGCACCAGCCACAAACACAAAATCTAAACCATTAAATAAATTAATGTAGACAGATTAACTCAATTTTGCAACGTTGAAATGTGTCGCTTAAACTAGTTCGGTAACTTAACCTTGGTCAAATTGAACAATACTTTGAAATACAAACATAGGTGTACTATTTTAGGGATATATCAAATGAAAAAGTAGTAAAGCCACACACAAAACGCCACCATCACCAAAAACACCTAGTCAAGCAGGAAAGCCACACACAAAACGCCACCATCACCAAAACACCTACAGAAAGCAATTTATATAGCAATTTATACTCATACACACGTACAGTAGAAAGTCACATAAAAGAAGCAATCACCACCAACACATCGATAGACAGCATGTCACACACAAACCAAACACACGAGAAGAACACAGAAAACACCAATAAATACACAAGCACAAGCACCAGAGACAAAAATGAAGAAAACACAAGCACAAAGACACAAGACAAACGAAAGTAAGGGTGACAAAAAGAGAACCACCTTGGCATGGTCAGTAGCAAAATCACCACTGGGGGTTTAAAACGGTTTACGGACGTCCTAATCTCACACTTATCTCAAAGTCACCCTAGCTAAACAAATAAATAGCTAAATAAAGGTATCGCCACCGGACTTTGTAGTTTAAAGACATTCACTTAGACATATTCGGTAGCATAGAGACGGAACATATGTCGAAGTTTAACTGTAAAACTCAAAAGAACACATCATTAGTTTATATATGACATAAGATTTTCCCAATCAGACACTGTTGCACCAGATGTGCATCACTGTGGTTATTTAATCCAAAATAAAGACAATGCCGACATGTCATAGGGGAGCATTCTGCATTGTTTTCAGTCTTTTTTAAGCTATCACCTGCAAATTCCTATATTTCCTTGTCTAATTAATGGTTTTAATTGTTTTATTGATCATTAACGCCACTCCAACACTCAACCGAGACGTAAGGGGTATATTAGATTAAGGCCGATAGTACGTTACAACTAATTAAGAGGAGTAATACATTTATATTGGAAACAAATGCTTCTACCAGTTTTACGATCGACACAACAATTATAATGATTTATATGACGTAATATTAACGTCCATAAAAGGGTTATGCTGGAATATGCACGAGCCATAAATGGCATAGTTCTAACGTAGAATATTATTGGTGACTTCGAATTGCACTTCATTTAGTTTCTAGGGTATTTTGTCAAACGTATACATTTATTCTCTGTTGTACTAACACTTAAATAATTGTTAATGAATAAGCCATTTTCTTGGTTGTATCACTACAGTGATTTTACAAACAGCGTTCCCATGAAAATAAAGATAATGGACATGCTTATTCCCAACTTATTATACAATTGGTTCATTTTAACGTCTCGTTTTTTGGCAAAGGTGTAAAGCTCCCACAGTGGAATGGCGACATGCAGGCAGTCTGGAATCATAAAGCCTGAAAGGAAAATGTTTATGTAGAGTTAGAGAAACGAACCGCATTAACCCTTTCTGTCATATTTATAACAACCGTTGGCGCCATTGCAAGAAAGAATGCCTAGATCAGTCAGACATTTCCCACAGTGACTGTCTGTGCAGGTTCTGCTCTGTTTGCTTATGAAATTATATAGATCTGATTCTAACATTTCTATCTCAGCATCGTTAAATGGTAAATATAAGCAGCCAATCTATTAAAATCCATAATCTGCTGATTAATAAAAAA
Source organism: Azorinus chamasolen (assembly GCA_963576725.1). NCBI lineage: Eukaryota > Metazoa > Mollusca > Bivalvia > Cardiida > Solecurtidae > Azorinus > Azorinus chamasolen. The sequence continues at coordinate 14,283,900 of OY755253.1, forward strand.
TTGACTCCTTCTTCTCTGAATATTTATAAAACAATTTAACAAAAAAATCATCGCAATGTATTGCTGAAGCTAATTATGAGAATCCGTGAGTACACTGACCAATGGGTTCCCACAAGAGACCTTTGATATGGGTTTGATATCGATATTTCAAACAACCAAGTACCTATAATTATCGATCTTTAAGATATGAAGAAGTTTGATTCAGGGTGAAACACACAAATTTCCTCTGGCAACCATCTGCCTTAAAGGATAGAAACTCGTCTTTATTATAATTTCAAATTATCGAGGTTTTACTGTACTATTAATGTATTAGCCAAACCAAAAATGTTGTAGTGATTCTAGACAAAGACGAAATTCCTTACCAATATCTCTGGCCATTTGGTATGTGTAGCCTCTCCGTAGTATTGTATTTGATATAAACTGATCCAAGCATGCTGTCATAATATGCCCAACACCGACACTGACGATTGTGAGTATCTTCGAAGAAGTGATTTCATTTCGTTTGTCACAGAGATTGAGGACAATACAAGTAGAGATGAGTTCGGTGATGCTGAACCACGTCTGGTGTGTAAATTGCTCGTAGAAGTCATCATTGTAGTAGTTCAGGTATGCCCACCAGGAGTAGTAGAGCGGGTAGCTGAACTCAAAGTAACAAAACAATAACACCAATTCTGCATTAAAATGCCTCCTCAAATTATAATACAGTAAACCCCCTCTAATGCGCCTACCTAAAAGATGTATAATGCTGGTTGGTAGAAGCAGGTGTTGGTTTAATGCAGGACAAAAATAGTGCAGTGAGCTCCAATAGGAGCTTTCTGCATTATTTTTGTCCTGCATTAAGCAACCACCTGCTTATAAAGACACCCATGTTTATTCATTAAGTGGTCGTATTAGAGGGGTTCTACTGTATAAACAATGTATTGCTTACTTTCAATTCGTTCAAACAGCTGGGATCCTAATCAGATGCCACATGAGTATGCGTCTGTTCTGGACCCACAACGACTGAAACTGCTAGTCAGTTTGCGGTAACACATGTACAATAACACAACTCTGGGGTAAAACCACAGGGGGCATTTCGTGGGTCTTGATGGTCTAAAAAGTCCAAGAACATGATTGGGTCGATTTAGTGTTATATACAAGGATTCCAATTGTCAAATCGATTCTAAAAAACGCCCAGTTTCGGACAGCCAAGATGGAATAACCACTAATGTTTGGTACGACCGTGAATCTGGGACATTGAACTTTTCAAATAATATAAATTTTGATGCATTCCGACTAAGCCGTAGCGACGTGAAATTCCTACAAAATACGCTGATTTTGCTTACTCGAACGAGAAGTCGGCGGCTGGCGTTGGTCGGTCGGATCCGGGCGGGTTTTCGGATGTCAGGGCGGGCGGTCGTGCATTTCGTATATTTGATCTTCATAAACTTTACATGTGCATTGATATTAATAAGGGCAGGAACCCTTTTTGATATGGGCTTTCCCAGACTACGGTCAAGGTCACTTTTTCTAAAACAAATAATGTTTTTCTGTAGAATTCTCCGTTTCCAGACGATAACTTTAGTTCTGTATCTTCATGAAACTCCACATTCCCACAACATAAAAGACGGTCAACACATTACAATGTGTAAAACAGTATAAAAACGGTGAAAAACGTCACATATGTACTCAATGACATTACTGAAGTCAGAGCAACTGCAGGGAAATCGTTACGGGCACGGCAGGAAAATATAATGCATGAGTCTGGTCCCGTTTCTGAGTTTAAGAGTATACCACCATAGAGTATTACCCTCGGCCTGCCATCGCCCCACCAAAGAAGGAAGCGTAGCTACCGACTGTAAAGGGATAAATAACCAACACACTGTGCGTTGCAATATAAGGGGGTCATAACATTTCCCCTTAAAGGTTTTAGTTCGGTTTATAAACAAATCATGAAAATGGATATGACCCCGAATTTTTCTAAGTTTGTAGATAACATCACCATAAAATTCTGGGTTAGAATCGCCTTTTTGCAGTAATGTCTGTAGATTGCAATTATATTTACTAATGAGAGGTAAATTTCGAAAATAGAAAAAAAACCGTTTTTCGAAGTTTGTGATATCTGAAACCTCGCTTAAGACGTTTATCAGTTACAACTAAATTGCGACTGTTAAATTATTCTAGAAAAGAACAGGCACGAGCAAACAGAATAAGCTGAGAAATATAAAACCACATATGATGTAGAACGGGACACATATCCATTTAGAAAAAGCACAAGCATAATCAACAATTTCTAAATTAAAACCTGCCCTTTTATCGTCTATTTTAGGCGAAACTACTCGATCACATGGCATTCGCAAAAATGGTAATATTAAACGAAAATCTCGTTTGAAAATGACTATTCTTGATCTACATACTTTACGTCTAACTTCTGGTAAACATGCCATGCTTTCTAGACTTTCTTCCTTATCTATGTGTTCATTAAAAGAAATTGACGAGCAAGCCGATACAATTATTTTTAGATCAGATCCTCTCATAGGAACGGCTAGTTTGATACAAAGCTTTACTCTACATGTTCTCAGACCGCACATTGAAAAATTATCTGAACACCAAAGATTCCTCTTGAAATTCCTTTTAATAAAGGTATCGATTTTATTGACCTTCAAAGTATTTTTAGAGACAAAAATGTAATTGACACTATTCCTAAATACTTTAAAAATACAGAACCACCTATCATCTGCTACAAATATAACAAACCCATCAGAAATACAATTTTCAACTATAATAAAATTGTGACCGACCTTAAGATTAATGATAATATTCCTGATAATTGAGATTGCACCACCTCAAAATTTTGCTATTCTCCGGCTGGTCATGTGATTACTGGTAATTTTGAGATTATTAAAGATAAACGTCTACGATCTCTTTTGAATAAAGGTCCCAAATATAGAATACCATCCTTGATATATTTTAAATCTTGTCGGGTTCAGATTGCGGAGGCTTTACAAAATTTTAGTATTAAATGGTGTCGAAGAGAACATGTTGAGTCTAATGCTCTTTCTGGTTGGAAAAAACTAATGTTTTATATAATTTATAAACGCATTACCTTTTATACCTCTATTTAACACCTTCCACCTAAACCTAGAATTTCTTTTAGACATCTTAAAAAGGGTTTACAGGATTTCCATTCAAAATACGTTTTTGTTCCAGCTGTTAAGGCATCTAATAATGTGATTATAATGTGACGGTTACATTATATCGATGTCTTGAAGCAGGAAATTATTAATATCAAGTCATACATTTCAGTTACTACTGATGAAAAGACCATCGTTTCAGACCATGCCAAAAAGTGTGAACAACTTGGAACCGATATTAAAATTACACAACATAAACTTCCTACAATGTATTGGTTACCAAAACTACATAAAAAACATATAAGGCGCATTTCATTGCAAATTCTAGTTCATGTACAACCACTAAAGTGTCTATACTTTTGACTTCTTGTTTAACGAAGATAAAGGAACATGTAAAATTCTACTGCGATAAGACTTATGAAAATTCTGGAATAAATCTCTTCTGGTCTATTAAGAACTCTTCAGAAGTCTTAAACAAACTTAAGAACAAAAGGTATATTGCATCCACTGTAAAGCACGTACGACTTTTCTACTCTGTACACAACTCTTCATCATATTTTAATTAAGGATAAGCTTACTAACTTAATCCAGAAAGTATTTGCCCTAGAAAAAACACCATTCTTGGCATGTAATGCTGAAAAAGCTTTCTTTACTGACGAGCAAATGAAATATTACACCAATTGGACTTGCTCAGAAGTTTGCGAATCACTTACCTTTCTTTTGGATAACATATTTGTACGTTATGGGAATGCTATATACCGTCAGGTAATTTGTATTCCTATGGGTACGAATTGTGCACCACTTGTCGCAGATTTGTTTTTGTACTGCTATGAGAGAGATTTCATGTTGAGTTTGAATCCTCAATCACAAGAAGATGTTATAAAAGCCTTCCATGAAACTTGTCGATATTTGGATGATATTTCTAAATTAGATAACCCTTTCTTTGATGCTCTGATTCCTACAATTCATCCTAAAGAACTCAAACTGAATAAAGCTAACCCGTCCGACAATTATGCAGCGTTTCTTGATCTAGACCTTAAAATTGATAATGGAATGATTTCTTCTAAAATATATGACAAAAGAGGTGATATTTTGATTTTAGTATTGTAAATTTTCCTCATCTTGACGGGAATGTTCCCCGTGCTCCATCTTACGGGCTTAATATATCTCAACGTATTCGTTTTGCTAGAGCTTGTTCATCTGTTGACGATTTTAACAGTCGAAATCTCATTTTAACTGAAAAACTGCTTAAGCAAGGATATAAATACCATAAACTAAGAAACACTTTCTCTAAATTTTACTATCCAAATCTCTCGCTTATTGGCAAGTATCAATGTAATCTCAAGGCGCTTCTGCGACACGGTATTTCACATCCTGAATTTTATGATGTGATTTACAAACTTCGTAAAATTATTTGACATACGCATTTTCTGACTTTGTTCATCAAATATGTTAAAATATTCATTAAAAAGGGATATGATCCTGTAGTACTACAACATACTGCATGTTTGGTTGTGAACCCTTTTACAGTTGGCAATCACGCTGGCCTCTTTGCATGTACGCCGACAAGAAAGGTTTAGTACTCTATGAAGGCGACCTCTTAAATCCAGAAATGGACGGAGAACGTCGGATATCTGTACTATATCGTTTTTGTCGTACCCTTTATTACTTTTCTACAGTTACTCTGTTTGCAGCTCAATCATTGAGTACACTAGCGATAGGTGGATACAGTTTGTTCACTTAAATGTTTTCGTTATACATGCACTTTACCACTGTATTTGCCGTCGCGGTTGTTGTAGATTAGTCGGAGAGGGGATACGTTTATTTACACTGTTTGTCTTATGGGGTGGGGATGGAATAAGTGTGAGGTTGGGCGCCCATAAACCGGTTTAACCCCCAGTGACTTTTGTCACTGACCGTTCCAAGGTGGTACTTCCATCTTCCCCCTATTGTATGTTTGTTTTGTCTTTGTGTGTCTCTTGTTGTTTTTATAGTTGTTTACATTTGCTGTTTCCTTGTGTTGCTGTTCGGGCGGCTGTTTGTTCTGTATGTGGTGTTTACTGCATGACTCATTTTTGTACTTTTATCATTTCTGATGGAAAGACTCAAATCTAAAACGAAAGCCATTCAAATCTAAAAAGAAATCCATAATGTCAGATTGATTCACTTTGTTTAAAGACAGTTCTTTTGGGTAAATTGAAGAAATCATAATTTCAAAATATGGATTATCCAAATTCAAAATATCTTCTTAATACCTTTGTTAAAAGCATTAACAATATCGGCATGTGTGCCAGGTGTTAAGCTAATCCCTCTCATAGCAATACAAGCGAGGTTTTACGCAAGCGTAAAATGGCTGCCTAACATGTATCAAGTGGCAAGATCAGCAGTGTAAACCAAGACCTTAAATGTCAATAAATAACTAATTTAAAAAAGCGGATTATATAGTGTACTTGCAGAAAAAAATAGAGGAAAAACTTGTAAATGAATGGAAATCAGAGAAAGAACATACATGTAGAAATATAAATTCTAACACTTATTAACCTGTCGTGTTTGAGAGGTTTTGTGGTTTTTGCATTTTTATTCTGCAAAGTTACTTTGAAATAAAAAAATTTTTGTATTCAACAAGTTACCAAATTCAGCTGACAGTTATCAGTTATTCGCTTGTTTACTTCTTAATACCATTTCATCAGCAAATCAGAGTTAAGGTGCCATTTGTGTAAGTGTGGAGTAGGTTCTACACACGGGACGTTGTGTGTATTTAATTAATGGATGCTAATATAAAATAGATTTAAAACAAAATGCACGTTAATGTCAAAATAAGAAATAAAAAGAAACAATTGACGAAAAGAAAAAAATATGTTTTCGTTTACACCTAGTATCGAACCCGTGAACTCTAGTGTACTAGGCTAACACGCTACCCCTACGCCACGGTGCTTTGTACGCAAATCTTGTTTCAATTATTGATATGTATCTAGCATTTGGGAACAAAATGCGACGGGTAAAATTGAAAGGGCGCAAATGTTCGTGTCCGTAAAACACGTTTAAATACTTACCGAAATTAAGAATAACAGTTAAGAATAACGCAATGAAAACAATCTTATATGAAATATAATTGCAATTATACAGTGCAGTATTTGCTTTTAATTCATATAAGCAGTTTGCATTCCTTATTATTAATGACATTTGTTTATGTGATTATCTCCTTTCGATTAATTGAAAAACTGCTTTCGAAGAACATGTGCATAGGAAATTAAAATGCAAAAGCATCATGCGGAGCTTAAACAGTAATAAATGGGTACGTCATAAATTTTGAAAAAACAACATCATAATGTTCGTGAATTTTAATACAGACGAGATAACAAAAAAAAATCCGTAGCAGTCGGCAGTTATAGAAACACAGGACCGCGGTTAATCATGCAAGCTTTTCCAAGCCGTATCAGTTTGGGCTGCCTTTCGGCAGCCCAATAAAAAACAAATCTGCAACAAGAGGGGCACAATTTGTACCCATAGGCATGTGAACAATTTGACGATATGTGGTATCCCTATAACGCACAGATATATTATCTAAAAGAACGGGAAGAGATCTACAAACATCAAGGCAAGTCCGCATTGCGTAATGTTCAAATAGACTGTTTTAAGTAGATTTTCCCGCTTCCGGGAGCTATCTTTAGTTCTGTATTTTCGATCTTCATGAAACTTCACACGTGCATTAGTATTAATACGGACAGGAACCCACACTGTTGAATATGGACTTTACCACACCTAGGTCAAGGTCACTTTTCCTAGTTCGGACGATAACTTCAGTTCTGTATGCCCGATCTTCATGACACTCCACATGTGCATTGATAGGAACCCTTTAGAATATGGGCTTTACTTGATCAAAGTCAATGCATTTTTGTCTAAAATGTTTTTTTTCTGTAGACATTTTCCGTTTCCGGAATATAACTTTAGTTCTGTATTTCCGATCATCGTGATTTTAACATGTGCATTGATATAAATAAGGACATGAAGCCTGTTGAATATGGGTTTTGGCCATCCAAGGCTTAGGTAATTATTTTCTAAAAATACATTGTTTTTATGTAGAATATTCCCGTTTCCGGACGATAACGTTAGTTCTGTATGTTCGATCGTCATGAAACTTCACATGTGCATTGATATAATTACGGCCAGAAAACTTATTGAATATGGGTTTTATCGAATCAAGATCAAAGTAATTGTTTTTAAAAAGAAATATTTTTCTGTATGTTTTTTCCGCTTCCGGACGATATCTTTATTTCTGTATGTCCGATATTCAGAAAAAATCCACATGTTCATTGATATCAGTGAGGACAGAAACCCCATTGAATATGGCTTTGCTTGACCAAGGTCAAGGTAATGTTTTCTAAATATAATTGTTTTCCGTGTACGATAACTTTAGTTCTGCACGCCCGATCTTCATGAAAATTTACATGTGCAGCGATATTGATGTGGACACGAGTCCATTTGAATATGGGCTTTGCTGAACCGAGGTCAATGTCACTTTACCTATAGTTCGCTTTTCGATATAAGTGTTTTCGTTTAGGGACTTAGATTAAAGGTACACAAATTCCGTGACCTATTGCCACCTGGTATGGATGGAGTAATGGCATTTCAACTAAAGACATTTGACGGGCGTATTTTGTGACATTTTGGCATTTTTGTTATCTTATGTGATTAGCTGAACGCACATATCTACCTAGATAATTACATAACTGTATATTCCATGTATTCAACTCTAAGTCTGAGCGTAAAACTTCTGTCTGCCTGATATATTTTCAGTTTTAACTTACATATACAGTAGAACATTTCTACTGCAAATATAAAAAATGGCTATAAGTTTGGAATTTTACGAATGGCTGACGCTTAATGCAGAACGAAAATTATGCATAAATTCTGAAGGAAGGAGACCCCCCCCCCGCGAGCAAATATTGCAACACAAAAATAGAAAATTGCAGACTCGGTTTTATTGAGTCCGTTCATGAACAGTAATTGAAAGTGCAACACTGCTCACGCCCCCTAGCACCGGCTTAAGCGGTATTCAATTTTCAGAACAAGAAGTACTGAAATCCATGATCTCGAAGGATCAGAAGGTATAACAACACTGAGAATGAAGTACGGGGCGACGTGTTACGGCCGCAAAACAAGCACTTAACACCGGTTGTTATAAAGATTATAAATTCTTCCTTAAGTATTTCTGCATTTCATTCTGCATTCAGTTACCTCCTTCTCTTCTTGGTCCCCTCTGTATCTATCATATGGTTGCTATAACCTATTGACCGATCATCAATAATACCAAGCTTGACATATGTACCGGATTCAAGCTGTTAGCCACTGCGTTTTAAGGGGCGCTTAGCACGCTACTGATTAAGCAGTATTAGGTGTTGTACATTAGTCACCTGCTATTGTCACAAACACTGTTTAAAACTTTAGAACATGCTACTTCCACCGGTTTTAGGCAAACAATTATTCTGTAGAACAGTCATGAATTTCAATTGTGAAAATGTGTTGGGAGAATAAAAATCAAATGTGTGAAGGTGCGAATACACATCGCTGCAATAACAATAATGTTTCCAAACGACAAAATAAGATGGGCGTATTTTTACGTTAAGACAACATTTGTGAAATTTTGACCGGTTAAACACTGTTTCATGAACACATTACCCTGACACCAGACCAATATGTCCTCATAATGCTAGGCCAAAAAGTGAATGAAAATTAACCCATTTGCTCCCAGTGGATTATTCGATGTTTATATATTGGATTAGTCCATTTATTATCTGAGTGATGCCTGACCTAAATTTTCAATTTCGTTTTGTTTTATATTGAAATTCCTATCAGCAAACAGTGTAGCTCACTGTTTGCCTATGTCCAATAATTATATGGGATCGTGAGAGGAGATGGGTTAACACCATTTAGAAAGGAAGCGGTTTGGAATAGAACTAAGTCTATTTATTTCTTGCTTCAAAACCTACCGCTCTTTCAGCTGAACTATAAGTGTCGCTCGTACGCAACGCCAGATACCATAACGTGAATTACTTGAATTTACAATTAATCATTTGTGGCTCCTCATAATATCTAACGAATATAATTACGTTTTGGATAATTTCACCCTAAAACCCGCCTTTGCAAACATGAGCCGTCTGATTAGGATCTCGTCTGTTGTTTGTTTCTGATATACTACACACATGGTTTACAGAAATGTCAAAAAACTGACTGTGTCCATGTTCTATTATAACAATTAGTTTAATAATCATAATGTCATGATATTCAATAAATGAAGAGTAGTATAGGGAATGGGGTTCTGGCACACCTCTTTTTAAACTGTTTTAGAATGATCTAAGCCTTACACAGGTAAACTTAAATAAGACTACATTTTTAAGTTAACCTATTTAAAAGCTTTTAAGGCTTACACAGAAAATCAAACTATGTCACCACTTCAAAATAATATTATATAATAAGCCTTAAAATCATTATCAGTCCTGCATCCTCCACCCCTGAGCGGAACTGATTGATCTCTGTTAGTTGGTTTCAAGTAATAATTAGGAGTGCAACTGTACCAGCAGCGTGTCTCTACATGACCTACAAAAAGTATGCAACATTCCAGCATCCGAAGATGAACTCATACATCATATTGAGTGATCCTGGATGATTCGGTGTAGGGATGACAAGCTGTTTTGTAAATGAAGTCAAAGGACACGGTCATGGTCACACTGACCTATTAATAGTATGCGACACTCTGTTATCCCAAGATGTACTCACAAACCATATTTAGTGATCCTAGCTGAAGTAGTGTAGAAGATATGCTCCGGACAAGCCTTTTTTTAAATGAGGCCATAGGTCAAGATCATGGTCACATTAGCTTATTACTAGTATGCGATCACAAGACGAACTCACACATCATATTTGGTGATCTTAGCTGATTCAGTGTAGGAGGTAAGCTCAAGACAATTTGTTTTTGTAAATGATACCCAAGGTCAATGTCACATTGACCTATAAATTGTATGCGACACTATGCCATCCTAAGAAGTACTCTCTCTCACACACACACACACCATATTTGGTGATCCTAGCTGAAGTAGTGTAGAAGATATGCTCCGGACAAGCCTTTTTTAAATGAGTCCATAGGTCAAGATCATGGTCACATTAGCTTATTACTAGTATGCGATCACAAGACGAACTCACACATCATATTTGGTGATCTTAGCTGATTCAGTGTAGGAGGTAAGCTCAAGACAATTTGTTTTTGTAAATGATACCCAAGGTCAATGTCACATTGACCTATAAATAGTATGCGACACTCTGCCATCCTAAGATGTACTCTCTCTCTCACACACACACACACACACACACACACACACCGTATTTGGTGATCTTAGCTGAAGTAGTGTAGGAGATATGCTCCGGACAAGCTTTTTTGTAAATGAGGTCAAGGTCAAGGTCACATTAGCCTAAAATTAGTATGCAACACTCCATCATCCCAAGACGAACTCATATACCAGATTTGGCGATACTAGCTGATTCTGTATAGGAGGTATGCTTCGGACAAAATATATTTTGCAAATAAAGCCCAAGGTCAAGGTCACATTGACCTATAAATAGTATGCGACACTCTGCCATCCAAATATGTACTCACACACCATATTTGGTGATCATAGTTGAAGTATTTTCCGGAAAAGCATTTTTTTGGAAATGAGGTCAAGGGTCAAGGTCACCTTGACCTATAAATAGTATGCAACACTTTGTTATCCGAAGACGTACTCGTACACCATATTTGGTGATCCTAGCTGAAGTAGTGTAGGGGATATGCTAAGGACAAGCTTTTTTTTAACTGAGGTCAAGATCACATTGACCTAAAAATAGTATGTGCGACATCCGCCATTCCAAGATGAACTAGCACATCATATTTGGTGTTACTAGCTGATTCAGTATAGGAGGTATTCTCCGGACAAGTGTTTTTGTAAATAAAGTCCAAGGTCAAGGTCACATTGACATATAAATAGTATGCGACACTCCGCCATCCCAAAATGTACTCACACACATTTGGTGATCCTAGCTGAAATAGTGTAGAACATATGCTCCGGGAAAGCTTTTATTGCAAATGAGGTCAAGGTTCAAGGTCAAGGTCACATTGACTTAAAATAGTACCTGACACTCCGCCAACCATATATGAACTAACACCATATTTGGTGATCCTAGCTGATTCCGTATAGGAGGTATGCTCCGACAATTTTCTTGTAAATGAAGCCCAATGTCAAGATCAAGGTTACATTGACCTATAAATAGTACGCGACACTCCGCTATCCCAATATGTACTCACACACCATATTTGGTGATCCTAGCTGAAGTAGTGTAGGAGATATGCTCCGGAAAAGCTTTTTTGTAAATGAGGTCAAAGTACTAGGTCAAGGTCACATTGACCTAAAAATAGTATGTGACACTCCAACATCCCAAGATGAACTCACACACCATATTTGGTGATCCTATCTGACTCCGTATATTAGTTATGCTCTGTACAAGTTTTTCTTGTAAATGAATCCCAAAGTCAAGGTCAAGGTAACCTTGACCTATAAAAAGTATCCGACACTCCGACATCCCACAATGTACTCACACACCATTTTTGGTGATCCTAGCCAAAGTAGTGTAGGAGATATGCTTCTGACAAGCAAAATCTGTTAATCCGGTTAAAATATACACGATTTTGAACTTTGCCCTCTAAATATGACCTGCACCTTTCAGGTATTGACATTGATTTTTCATGCGACACGCCGTATCTTCAAGAGGAACATTTATGCCAAGTGATTTCACAATCCATCAATGGAGTTCTGAGTTAAAGCCCGGACAAGAACGGACGGACGCACAGATGGACAGACACATTTCTAAGTTCAAAGGGGCATAACTCCAATATTAGTGAAGCCAGAGTTATGGACCTTGTACATGACACTTTCTCTTATCATGATCTTTCTATGTATGAAGTTTCAATTCAATGACATGAGCCATGTTTGAGTTATCGTCCTGACAAAATTGGCAGCCGACCGCCCGCCTGACCACCCGCCTGTCCGCCCGCCCACCTCCTGTACACCCCCATTTCAATAACCAGAGTTTTCCGTGGAAAATCCGGTATAAACTGAGAATCAAACTAATTGAGCTATAAATGTGTTTAGATGGGAATGCTAAGCAGTAGGAGCTAGAATTGAAAGTTACCATATAAGCAAACAGCCAGCCTCCATGTTAAGAATTAACTTACTCCTGATAGAAGGGGGTGAAAAAATTCACTATACTCGTACAGTGATAACATACCTAGACTGCTTATTATATAAAGAAAGTAAACATAAAACCCGTAAGTACTTCTGTGAGAGATGCCTCCATGATTACATCCGGGAAGACCTACTCGAGACCCATAAATCAGACTGTCGAGGAATTGGTCAAAACAAAGTGCGAATTGATATGCCAAAGGAAGGGAAAAATAAACTCACATTCTTTAATCACAAAAAACAACTTCCAGCCCCTTTTATCATTTATGCAGACTTTGAATCTCTTGTTAGAAAAATAGAAGGACCCGAACAAGACTCCTCAAAAAGTAATACTAGGAACACCCAATACCACGAGGCCTGTAGTTATTGTTACGTAGAAGTAATTTATGATGGAGATACATGGACCCCAGTTGAGTATAAAGGACCAAACGCGGAAGAACACTTCCTTCACTCATTAAAAACTGAACAAAGGGACATAATTATATAACATAGCTTAATCCAAGAACATGTTGATGACAAAAAAAGATAAAGAAAAACATGAAAAGTCCTCAATCTGCCATGTGTGCCAAAAACCTCTTGGGGGCGACTCTCTCCGTGACCTCTGCCATATGACTGGAAAATATCGGGCAGCGGCTCATAATGCCTGTAACCTAAAATTGAAAATAAAACCCTGGAAAACTGTCATTCCGGTAGATTTCCATAATCTTAGGGGATATGACTCCCATTTACTTAAGCAGGCAATCTCAAACGTGGGTGGAAAAATATCACGTATTCCAAATAATACGGAAAAATATATATCCTCCAGCCTCTATCAGCTTCGTTTTATAAATAGTGCCCAATTCCTACTTTCCAGCCTCGATACACTGGTCTCACCCAAGCCTCAGGATGCCTTTAAAAGTACTACCAAATATGAACCCAAGGAGGTAAGGCGTTTACTGCTAATGAGGAAGGGAGTCTACCCGTATGAGTATATGGACAATTGGAATAGCTTTAATGAGATACATTTACCGCCACTGGAATCCTTCTATAGTACATTAACGGAGTCAGGAATCAGCGAAGAAGATTATAAACATGCACAATAGGTATGGGATAAATTTAGTTTTGAGACGTTAGGTGACTACCATAACCGATATAATCGAACCGATGTGTACTTCTGGTGGCCGTCTTTGAGGAATTTCGGAAAACATGTGGGAACCAATATGGCCTCGATGCAGCACATTATTATACAAGCCCATGTTTATCATTGGATGTCCTACTTAAGAAAACGGGTATCGAGCTTGAATTACTTACCGATTATGACCAGCATCTCTTCATCGAAAAAGGCCTACGAGGTGGAATCTCCATGTCATCCACGAGGTACGCAAAAGCAAATAACCCGCATGTGAAAGGTTATGACGCCAGTAAACCAAATACATATATAACGTACCTTGATGCAAATAACTTATATGGATGGGAGATAAGTCAATCATTACCAGTGGGGTGGAGGGCTTCCAATTGGTTGATGATTGTAAGGCCATAGATGTAACAACACTGGAAGCCGACTCGGATGAGGGTATGATTCTGGACGTTGATCTGGAGTACCCCGAAGAGTTACATGACCACCATAAAGCTCCAGAGCGGATGGTGGTCAAGAAAGAGTGGATGTCCGAGTACCAGAATCAACTTCTAGGTGTTGGGGTGACGCCTAAAGAGGTTGAAAAACTGATACCCAATCTCCGAAATAAAGAAAAGTATGTGCTACATTATCGAACCCTACAGCTATACCTTTCACTTGGAATGAAGCTAAAAAATCAGAGGGCCCTACATTTCAAACAGAGTCCCTAGATGAAGCCATATATTCGTATGAATACAGAACTGAGACAATAAGCCACCAGGGACTTTGAAAAAGACAAGTTAATGAACATCAGTGTGTTTGGGAAAAACAATGGAACATCTAATACGCCGAGTGAATGTAAAACTGGTGAGGGGTTCAGAGGAAGATAAACTTCGGATACTGTTAGCTAGCCCATCATTTTCGAAGGCCACAATATTCGATGATCTTGTAGCTATAAGAGCAGCCTGCGTCTAAACCGCCAAGTATATGTGGGCATGAGCATTCACGATCTATCAAAGACCCTCATGTACGACATTTATTATAACCAGCTGAAGAAGTAGTATGGTGCTGTCAGTTACTCTACACCGAGACAGCCTGCTCCTGAAAATAGGAAGATGTGTACAGAGATATCGCTCAGAAAGCCGACTTATACGATACATCAGACTACCCATCGGACCATTCGCTCTATAGCACAAAAAATAAAATTGTCCTAGGTAAGATGACGGATGAGTGTACAGGGCGGCCCATCGAATAATATGTTGGTCTGAGGCCTAATATGTACAGTATTCTCCAATCCTCTGGTGCCAACATAAAGAGGCTAAGGGAGTTAGTAAAGAAATTATAAAAAAAATCATCAAACACGAGCACTTTAAAGAATCTCTATTTTAAAATCGAATATTTAGACATGGTATGAATTGACTGAGGTCGGTTAAACATTGTATATATGGGCAACATAAGAATAAGCTGTCTATATCCCCATTCGACTCAAAGCGTTGGATTACAAATGATGGTGTGAATACATTAGCCTATGGCCACCATCGGATACCCCTAGCGCCTCAGTAGGGACCCCTATCGGGTGGCTGATGTGTGTTTGAATGCACTGTAAGAAGTTTTTCGAGGACAAAACCTCGCTCTGGCCCATCCTGGAGATAGTACAATACGGGTTCGCCGGGTTTTATAACTGATCGTGATATCTTGTAAATGTTTAAAGGCCATATAGGGTCAGTTGCCCGTCTACGCCCGCCCTCCAACTCTCCAGGTTGGTAGAGGTACCGAACCCCAATATCGGAATAGAGTTTCTTCTCCTCAATACCAATTTTAAGTCCTGGAATATAAGCTGAAGGACTAGGTTTCATAAAATTCTGTTTGATCGCTTCTGATGGACGTTTACCAGTGAGCAATAGTTCAACCCACTCAGAGGACCGCTCGCCGGAGGGTAGACGCATTTCTTGAGCATATTAGTAGTCAAACAAACGTTCTGATAAAGTTCTATTAAACGCTCAACAATCCCCTGCTGGTCACGATGGATATCCACACGGCCTCGCCTCACTTTAACTGACCGCGCCCATAAACTCTCCAAAAGAAGTTTGGGCCAACGGAGCGACCCGCGCTTGTGAATCCGTTTGAGGGCTGCGGCCACCTCTGTAGCTTCTTTTGTCGTTAGGGCCTCCGCAGCTTTATAGTGGCTTGCCACGTCAACGACAGTAAGGGCGTATTTATAGGTCTTTATACGTACTTTATAATGAGGTAAAAATAGGAGATCAGCTTGATGGATGTCATTCGGAACTGAAACGTCAAATTTTGGTCGTGGGATCTGTCTGGGAGGAGGAAGAGTTATCTGCCAGATTGCCTGCTTCGTTAACCTTGATCGGGTCTCATTTTCCGAGACCTTCGCGGCTTTTGCCATATGTTTTATAGCCGTCACCACCCCTCAAATAACCTCTCGGACTGTAGTAGATGCTTGTGATTATTTTCTCCATTGTATAATAATATCATTCCAAATGACTATAGAATGAAAATATATCACTCATTTCGTATAATATCATTGTTATTTTCAGGCTCAGGGGAAATAACTTAACCAGCTCATGTTTCGGGGGTATATTTTCAGCCGCTAACTTATATAGAAGATTCTCATCATTTTGCCAAGTCATTGCTAATTCTTCTTTTAAGATGGAAATGGAAGCAATCGCAATGGGATATTATGTTTATTTGATAAATATTTTACTCTTACAAGACAAGACAACATTTCCATAGGTCCAATACTATCGTAGAACTTCCATATATTCATATAAAAAAAATTAAGAAAAGAAAAAAATACGTCGGTGGTGGAATTTGAACCCGCACCAAATAATTTTGCAAAATCCTCTCTGTGTACACTAGGCCATGAGGTCTTAGATAGAGAGGATATTTTATTTACAGTTATTTGCCTCAGATCCTACCCAATCCATTGGTATTAACTTACGATCTGTTAAGCCGCGCCAGAGGTTACCAATCAACTGCAATCAGAGAAGCAGACTCCCTTATTCAGTCTATTCTTCCTGCGAAAGATCGAAATCTAGAGGATACTCTAAGAAGTCTCCCCACCAGTCTTTCAATTGTGTACACGGAAATACCTTCTTAACATATGCCTTATATAGGCTACTTATATAGTGGTGGAAAACCATATCTAATTTTAGTTATACAAGCAGCCGATGAGTCTTAAATGTTTTAGCCTTGTGTTTACCTCTTATCATATTAAACACCATTTTAGAAAGACATGGAATAAATATATACTTTAAGAGTTAAGCTGATTAATCGCTGACTGACTGAGTTATTACTTCCTCCTTCGTAATCCTCAAAATATGTAACAGGGTTGTTACTTAAAAATGTCTTCTGCTAACAGAGAATGATCAGTCCTGCCCGGGGGTGCGGTACTGATAAAGATTTGAAGGTTTATTATATAATATTATTTTGAAGTGTTGATATAGTTTGGTTTTTCTGTGTAAGCCTTAAAAGCTTTTAAATAGGTTATCTTAAAATTTAGTCTTATTTAAGTTTACCTGTGTAAGCCTTAGATCATTCTAAAACAGTTTAAAAAGAGGTGTGCCAGAACCCCCCTTCCCTATACTTCTATGAAGGGTTAATACTTACACGTTACTTAAGCAAAGCAAAAACATGCTAATGCGTGCATTTCCTTTGCGTATCAGTGGGATCAGGTATTTGATGCTTTCGTAAGCCATAAGAACGCACACAACAGTTACAATCCACATACGATGTGTTTGCCATGTCGTATTGAAATAAATATGTTTATAACCAACTCCTCCTGGTTTTTCATAGGGACCTGAAAATCGTAAGGACATCATGTAACACTCGGATATTGAAACCAGTACTGATAACCTGGTGTATCAATCATTCGTACACAGGACGCAGCCACTACCAACACACAAATAAACCAAGTGATACACACACTCACACAACCGCGCGCGCACACACACACACGCACGCACGCACGCTCACACACATACACACACATACGCACACACACATGCGCGTGCGCGCATACACACACACACACACACACACACAAGTACACGAACGTACGCACACCCGAGAAATGCAAATCTTAAACACCAAGAAACGTACACGTACTACAAAGGCACAAGAAACAAATAACGCTAAGAGTGAATGAGAGAGTACCACCTTGGAACGGTCAGTGACAAAACCAGCACTTTGAATTTAAACCCGCACTAAGGGCGTTCCAAATTCACCCTAGAGAAACGAAAAGACCTTACAGTATGTTCTCTTCGCAAAACTATTTGCATGTTAAGACAAAGCAAAGGGACTTTGCTGACTAGATATCCGTAAATAACGCATGAAGCAGACATATGTAACGTCATTCATTTAGACAGCCATAACTCACTGCCATCAGAGACGATAACTAGTGCCAATTTGTTCACCAAACAAGAGGATGACTTTATATTATATCATCAAGAACCAAATAAAAGTACCTCCCAAAATTGACAATGCCGTATATCGGAAAGAAAAGACGATATCTGTTTACTGAGGAAAATTTCACAAGCACATATACGCAGTCTAAGATGTCAAGTAAGCTTCCTGCTGAGATCCTCTCGCCATTGGAAGAAGGTTACATTGTCTCATATATTTCTGTTGGAGATACTGTTTATGTATTTAACTGCCATACACATTGCTACAAAACGAATTGGGATCCATGTACTTAATATAGCATGATGTGAGGACATCTTTGGCCCGGAAGACAACAAAACAGTATTGCAGCAGTCTTAAAAAGGACGTTTAAATATACAGTGTCGGTTCCCTTGGTTTAAATTTGGAGAGGTTGGAGCTGTATATATTGACCACTGCCTTCTAAACCACACTGAGTCCGGTGAGTACAATGTGTTGATAGAACACCAGGTCACAATGTACACATTTGAGTAAGCATGTATCATTTCAATGACAAATATTGAAACATCGTTATCCAATTCAGCCCCCATTGTTCAACCAGAGAGGAGAAAGAGTAACAGACTGCTAGTAACAACAGAAAGGTCCACAATGGAGCAGTGACGTTCAAATTACGACAATGGACAGTCGTGTGCAAAACCAGAGAAGTTGTGCTATAGTTATTGAGACCACTGACTGCAGTACACCAGAGAAAGAAAAACGGGCAATGATTCAGTTAATAATTCAACGGACAGCAACCTAATAGATCCAAAAATCAATAACAGAGAGATAATTTAAATTTTGCTCAATGTGACAACGGTCAGTGGTGTCAAGGATATTCCATTTTTAGACATGTTTAAACCTAGAAGTTCAAATCTGAGAGCGGAGTTTTAGAATGCTTCATTCAGCACACTTGCTCGACACGTCTTGTGGTTTCACAAGTGCCAACATAAGGCGGGTTAAGAACCAGGCATTCTGCTACAGATCGCAAGTGCACCATCACGTTCTGATATATTAGGAATGGCTGGCACATTTGCAGAACGATTCAGTGAAAACCCAATGTGGGATCTGCAATATGATGAAAATTAGGCAGATGAGACATCTATTTTAATGTAGACCCCACATGCATTTGATACATTCTGAAGGGTGGTGATCCCCCGAAAGCAAAAATTGCAACACAAAAAGAGAAAATTGCAGACTCGGTTTTATTGAGTCTGTTCATGAGCAGTAATTGAAAGCGCAACACTGCTCACTCCTCCTAGCACCGGTTTAAGCGGTATTCAATTTTCAGAACGAGAAGTACTGAAATTCATGATCTCGAAGGATCAGAGGGTATAACAACACTGAGAATGAAGTACGGGGCGACGTTTTACGGCCGCCACAAAAGCACTTAAGACCTGCTGTTGTGAAGATTATAAATTCGGAAGGGTGGTGACCCCCCGAAAGCAAAAATTGCAACACAAAAAGAGAAAATTGCAGACTCGGTTTTATTGAGTCTGTTCATGAGCAGTAATTGAAAGTGCAACACTGCTCACGCCCCGAGCACCGGCTTAGGCGGTATTCAATTTTCAGAACGAGAAGTACTGAAATTCATGATCTTGAAGGATCAGAAGGTATAACAACACTGAGAATGAAGTACGGGGCGACGTTTTACAGCCGCCACAAGCACTTAACACCTGCCGTTATGAAGATTATAAATTCGGAAGGGTGGTGATCCCCCGAAAGCAAAAATTGCAACACAAAAAGAGAAAATTGCAGACTCGGTTTTATTGAGTCTGTTCATGAGCAGTAATTGAAAGTGCAACACTGCTCACGCCCCGTAGCACCGGCTTAAGCGGTATTCAATTTTCAGAACAAGAAGTACTGAAATTCATGATCTAGAAGGATCAGAAGGTATAACAACACTGAGAATGAAGTACGGGGCGACGTTTTACGGCCGCCACACAAGCACTTAAGACCTGCTGTGGTGAAGATTATAAATTCGGAAGGGTGGTGATCCCCCGAAAGCAAAAATTGCAACACAAAAAGAGAAAATTGCAGACTCCCCCTAGCACCGGCTTAAGCGGTATTCAATTCTCAGAACAAGAAGTAAGTTGAATATTCTATTCCCAAATACACTATCCCCACAGCAGTTGCAAATTTTTAATCGGTATGGATTATAATTCATCTGAAAATGTATGAAGCCATTGCATTTGCAACAAAGAAAAGCAAGGAGATACTATTTAGACCGTTACAACATGTTCAGTTACATGTTAATAAACAGGTGGTAAAATCAAGCAGGACCAGACACACAGGAAGTTCAACCACTACCGAAACATCGATATAAAGCAAGTTACAGACAGACACGACCACACACACACACACACGCACGCACGAACGCACGCACGCATACACACACGCACAAACATACACACATAAACACACACACGAGAAGAAAAAATTAATCATGAGCAAACATGAACAAACGCACAAGTACAGAGACACAAAGGCATGATACAAAAATAAAAAACAAGGTTGGCATAGAGTATACCGCATGGGAAAGGTAAGTGGCAAAACCGCCACAGGGGGATATAAATGATTTGGATAGTATTATGGATAATAGAGTATAATCTCCTAATGGGGAAGTAATCTATTTTCATAAAACTGTCAAACATCTGGCGTCCACATAGTGTGCTTATGTAGAGGAAATGGTTACATCGGTTTTAACCGATTACTCCGCATTTGTATTTTTCTTTGCCGCTTGAATTTGTTATTTATTCCAGCTTACTGCAAGGACCCTTTTTTAGGGCAATATCATACATTGTGACTTATGCTGAGAACAGACAGATAAGCTGTTCGATTACATATTGCTATTTGTTTTCAAATTAATTGCCCGATTTCTCATATTATTTTCAAAAGCACTCAGACTGTTACTTTAATTCGAAATATTTTTTTATATATTTGCCCCAAAATAGAAAATGCCGTAATGGTCTAATTATGACCCCTTCTGAAAGAAGCGGTGTATATTGTTTTGCACCTGTGTGTCGGTCTGTCGGTAGAACCCACTCCCTATCCGCCCTGTAAGTTGATTATGCATGGAGTGATTTTCATATAACATCATGACATGTTAGCAGAGTATGTGTCGCGCGCAAGAACTCTAGAACTCTACATTTGCCGGTTTCTGAATAATTTGTAACTGCATGGGTGGATTTGGACTTTACATACAGAATGTTTCGCACATGTAGACGATGTGTCACATTTAAGAATCATAACTCTATTGTGGTAGTTATTTTTAATTGCTTCCCCTTTTCAAAATCTGAGTGTTTCCCTTTAAGCCTTGTGTTACCTTTCCCTCCACTCTATACTGCCTGGATGGAATTTAATTTTACTTCATAGACTTGTTCCTCATAAGCACACAACGTGTATTATCAGTTCTATTGCTGATGGAGGCAGATATGTTTTTTTCAAACACCTTATTTGAATACAGAGTTAGGTTTTTACAGTGATAGTCTCTACTTGCAACATGTTTAACGAATGCCTAAAAGTACGCAAACCATCTGTTGATATGTTGAAAAAAAGTATATCGCAAAGTGTTTTATATAGAAGGCCCGATTGCATTCGGCACTGTATTAGTATTTATTCGGGTTACGTTTGAGTTTCGTTAACTGTTAGACATAGGCCGATAATATTTTATTACAGAACCATAGGTAGAGTGTGACAGTACGAGTGCAAAAGTATTACCTTTTTCCAAAAGTTCCCGAATACAGTAAAACCTATCTTTGGCGGTCATGTATTTATTGAACATAGGGGTATTAAAACAGGTGGCTGCTAAATCTAGGGATAAAGTAATGCATTACTTTAGACTTGCATTAAGCTACCATCTGTCTCACATACACATTGATCTATATTTTATGGCCGCTTAATCCAGACTACACTGTGTGCCATTGGTCTCTTTCAGTGAGCACGAGCAATGTCAATAGTAGTCAATGAAAAGCATTCTGTTATTCAAACAGCAGCGTCAATCCATACAGTGGTGGAGTGGTTTGTAACCTGTTCTATGCGTTTTATTTGTTATACTCAAAACGCAAATATTATGATATTCTGATTATATATTTTGTATATACTATACGTAATATACATGCGTGCATATTAATAACAAAGTACCTCTGAATTTATCGAGTGCATAATAAACAACTGTGTTACTTATCGAGGCCTAGGACACAGGTAATCACGAACTGACAGTTAATTTCATCAATATAATACTAGCTCCAAAGAGTACTATTTTGCTAATCTGTCATTTTGTGAACCTTTACTGGATTAGTTGAATTATTTGGGAAATAATTAACGCATCCATACTTTCATGAGGCAAAGATGTCTCCACCGGAAGTGAGAATCTTTGTTTGAATGAACTGCAGCTCACCAGAGAATATCAGTCAATTATGCGACGTAAGGCCAAGTGAATGTGCATGCACATGGAGCGGAAACGTGCAAAACACCAACAGCCCTGCATAGAGCGCCACACACAGGACACCAATAATCGGTTTATTTCGTAAAGAAAAGCACACTAAGTGGAATTCAGGAATTTGAATTTCAAGACATTGATCAAACGCAAAGGATAAATGCTCTTCAACTATGTTGCTGCTAAATTCACTAGATGTGATTTGACTTCAGAGTGGGCGTTCCTTCACTTTTTTCCTTTCACGTCAGTTATGTGTAAAACATTTTTATCCTGATTTACGATTTCTTTCAGGTCCCAATATAACCTCTCATATGATCTGTATCTAAATTGTTTCCAAAAGCAATCGTGTATTACAGCAAGCCCTTGGGTCACTTTCCGGTTACTTCTTGAACTAGTAAACACAGGTTCTCATGAAATACAGAGTAAAGTAATAATACAAACAACATTCTCGTGTCAGCTTTCTGATGTTGTTCTCCTGTATACAACAACCTTAAGTTAACACTTCCCTAGTCGAAACATAAAATGCTGCTCCAACTTGGATCCAATGAAATGTCCACTATCGTTGATAATCTATTATTTGAGTGTCAAACGAAGTTGTTTTGATGTTTGCAAATGCGAGTAAGGTCGAGGACAACGGGAACAGGGTGAAAGTTTATACATTGAGTAGTCGTTTAAGATACTGTACAATATGACTATTATAGTATACGTATGCTTACCTTTAAATAAAGTATCAAAACAAGTGCAGGTACAGTTTGTCCTCTGAACACGCGGCTTACCGGGTCCCCATATTGCATTGTAATATAAGCCTTAAAGAGATAACAGGAAAGAACGTATCAAAACAATTTCCATAAGTCATTCCTCTTCAGTCTACTAAGGATAACTTTTTTCTACCATATGGACTTATTCACATTGTGATGAAAGACCTAATACTTGCGACTGAGTGTGTGATTTGAAATAACTTTTACAGTACAGACACGAGTCACTTATGTCCTTTGCAAATAGTTTAGACCCAGATAAGAGGAGCTCTAGAGGAGAGGAGAGGAGTATTCTCATCAGGTATTGCACTGTTTGTCACGTTACACTTTTCTTTAGAAAATCCCTAAACAATTCACCTTATACTACGTCATGCAACATTTAACTATGAAAGTAATTAGGAATATGTTTTAATCGATACAGTACTTTTTAATAATTCATGTTTTCCCGACATATACCGAGTGGAGCGGATAAGAGTTGTTATACCTAGACGTTTGAAAAGCGCGTTTAAAATTCATTCTGCTATTGTGTAATTATTTCCACATTTTAGGAAAATGTGTGGCTACTCTTGAAATCAGATTATGAGGTTACTCATTTGACATTGTTTTAGCATTTGATCAAGATGAAACCAGTCATCTAAGAACAGAAGATAACGCAAGTTATTCAGATAGATTAAAAAATTAGTAAGGCCCAGCGGGCAAAGCTACATTGAAGACGCAACCACCACCAAAACATCGATAGTCTCAGCACATATATACGACAGCGTTATAAAGCAGACTGCCCGTGGTTCACGACGAATCGCCCTCAAACACATACACGACAACATTATGGAGTAGATTGTCCATGTTGAAGCCTACGAAAAATTTCCAGATAATATTCATACGACATCGTTATACAACAGATCGTTGTTAAAGAGGCTTACGACCTGTTCGGGCATCAGCTTTATGAGATACTGAAGTTTACGACTTACCCCTATAAATAAACACGCTTACCCATATATAATTGATACTGAAAAACCAGTCTTCTGACACACATTGGCCGAAACATAATTACGACAGCTCTAAAGCGCAGACTGTTGCCACTGAAACTTGGAATCATCTTCGAAACATACTCATTTAAAAGCGCTCAACAATATTAGTTATGCAGTGCTTAGTGTCCCTAATATGGACTATACACTGCTAGCAAATATTAATATGGGACGAGGCGAAGCCGAGTCATATATTAATATTTACTGGCAGTGTATAGTCCATATTAGGGACACTAAGCACTGCATAACGAATTTATCTTACCGACTACCTTTAATTTCAAGTATTTACACGCATGTTTGCATCATAGGCCTACAGAAAATATATAAACGAGATTTGAGGCAAATACAAAATATTTTATTTAATTCTATTAAAGGGAGGTAATTCCCTTGCTTCCCTACGGCAAGACATACACGTAGGCCTATGATGTTTACATGCGTGTAAATACTTCCCCTCGTCCCATATAAATATTTGCTGGCAGTGTATAGTCCATATTAGGGACACTAAGCACTGCATAACTAATACTGATTATGATAAATGAGAGAAAAGCATTCCAACTGTTAAGCAAGGGAATTAACTCTTGTAAAGCCATCATAAGGATTTTTAATGATTTTAGTACCCCCATACGGAATCTATGGGGGTTTCTCGTGACCTCTATTGACCAATGGGATGACAAGAATTTTGTAGGAGGTAAGATAATATTAGTTATGCAGTGCTTAGTGTCCCTAATATGGACTATACACTGCTAGCAAATATTAATATGGGACGAGGCGAAGCCGAGTCATATATTAATATTTACTGGCAGTGTATAGTCCATATTAGGGACACTAAGCACTGCATAACGAATTTATCTTACCGACTACCTTTAATTTCAAGTATTTACACGCATGTTTGCATCATAGGCCTACATGTATGGCGTTACGTGTGGAAACAGGGGAATGAACTATTGCAAACTTGATATTACAAAAGGACCGGTATAAATTACCTCCCTTTAACAGAATTAAAGTAAATATTCTTTATTTACCTCAAATCTCGTTTATATATTTTAGTTTTAATTCTTAACATTGTAAAACTAATTAATGTTTATATTTTACTCCAATTAAAGCATAAATTATATTTATGCATATTTTAAAATTGTAAGGATAAGCATAAATAATTATTATATAATCAATAACACAACAGTTTGAAGTTTGTTTAAACTTAACTTTAATAATGAACAACAGAACAAATAATAGACGTTTCAACATGGGTAAAACCATCTGTCCACTATCAATGGAAAATCTGTATAATTTTGTCATATTTTTAAAGAAAATAAAATCTAGAGAACCTATATACATGTACGGTACTTCCATATATCGCAGTTAATCATGAAATGTTGACATTTCTTATATCATATTCATTTACCAAATCACTTTAATAGTTATAATATCGCAGTAAAGTATAAACTCTGTATTGTTTGACAGTTATCTAATAATGTCATATTATCACAATCATATGTCAGAGCTTTAGATAGGAGAGATACTGTATATTGATTTACTAAAATCAACGTCTATCAAACACATGTTATGACTACTCATAAGAATTGTCTTTTCTAGATGATTCTAATGAGTATTCACAACGTGGAGAATCCCTATGATGGACTATAAAAAAGTGTTGGAAGTATCGTATTTACTGGACATCTCAAGATTATCTAAAACTCTCCCTTATTTGACAGCCATATACTTTTCTGTGTAATATAATAATATTTTATTTTTATCACTACAATTTTAAAATATGCATACATAAAATTTATGCTTTAATTGGAGTTGAAATATAAACATTAATTAGTTTTACAATGATTAAAAAGAAAAAAGAAAATATATAAACGAGATTTGAGGCAAATACAAAATATTTTATTTAATTCTATTAAAGGGAGGTAATTCCCTTGCTTCCCTACGGCAAGACATACACGTAGGCCTATGATGTTTACATGCGTGTAAATACTTCCCCTCGTCCCATATAAATATTTGCTGGCAGTGTATAGTCCATATTAGGGACACTAAGCACTGCATAACTAATACTGATTATGATAAATGAGAGAAAAGCATTCCAACTGTTAAGCAAGGGAATTAACTCTTGTAAAGCCATCATAAGGATTTTTAATGATTTTAGTACCCCCATACGGAATCTATGGGGGTTTCTCGTGACCTCTATTGACCAATGGGATGACAAGAATTTTGTAGGAGGTAAGATAATGTTTTACAACCGACTCTCTCTATAGATGCTTACGACAAATCTGCAATTACAGGCCTACATAAATGCACACATCGCTCCGTTATAAGACATATTGCCTACTGACCAGTCTACAAATACAGACATATATATATTAAGATGTTATAATGAAGACAGACCCTACGACAAACTTTCAGATAATACTAGCGTACGTGTTCAATATACAGCGGACTGTTATATAGAGGCGTTCGACAAATTTCCCCTAAACGTTCGTGCATCAGCTTTAGAAGACTGTCGATTCTGAAGGTTACTACAGGTTGTTTGATAGTCACTAACTCAACAATGACAGTCTTGTAAAGCACTGAAAACTGAAATTCACCACTAGTCTTCTGGTGCATGTTGACCAAACTAAAACTAACGGCCAGCTTAGGAACTTACTCAGTTTAAAGGTATGTCTTGATAACATTCTAGAACCTTCTTTCGCCGTCGATGCTTACGATACATCTTCAGATGCAGACCTACATAACATAAATGTACGTACCGCTGCGTATTAAGACATATGTCCGTATTGAAGCTAATGAACACTCGTCAAATGGAGACTAACCCAATGTATATTTTACAGCATTATACGGCAGGCTGACAATCAGGACTGAAGCTTGCAACGAATATTCAGATACAGACTCACCTAAATGTATGTAGGGCAGCATGGTAAGGAACACCGTCCCTGCCAGGAAGGCTAATGCTTTTTCACCGATTGCAACTATTTGACATCGCCTTTGCAAATATTGTTCCATTTTGTCCTGAATGAAATAGTACATACTATAAACTACTGTAAAATGTGTCAACCTATTAACCCGTACGAGTAATTCACTAGCTCATGGGTAAACAGTATAGAACCTGATCTGATGGTTCTGATAAATGCCTGTTCTGTTTGCATGTCAGTAATTTAAATGTCAGCACATATGAGCCATGCGTGGGATCCACACGTCAATTTGGACGAGTTATCAGTAAATAAAATGGAAAGTAAATTGGTTAGGGACTACCTACAGGTAAACCACGCTATATTGAGACTTGTTGTTATTTTGTTGTTTACATAACAGAACACAAATATAGGACCAGATAATATAATGTAGTAAGTTGCCACAAATAATGTACTGGGCTTTGGTCTAATGATATGTATCTGGTCTTGCAAACAGGGGGTCGTGGGTTCGAATCCCAGGCTATGCAGTTTCCTTTTTTTTTTAAGTTTGTTATTTGTTGTCATCTTATTAATTTTTAGTCGTTTTATATTATATGTTAATATTTTGTTATTAATTATTATATGTTATATTTATTGTTGTTTTGTATGAACAATTATACTCAGGGAGCCAGTAGTGCCTACCGTGCACCCCCCCCCCCTAGACTTTTTTTCATGGGTACCAAAATGTTCAGAAAAGTGTCCTGAATCAGAATCGCGATTGTACTCAAACTTAAATTATTTTAGGCTATGTGTATTTTAACCGTTTCCATGGCAACCCCCCAGTTTTCGCAATGATGACCCATACCTACAAATTCGCCCATATCACAGCCAGTTTTTGTCCTAAAACTATAAAACTGGTACCAAATGGAAGATAAGACATTGTGCTTTTATTTCTAATTTTTTTTTGTAATTATCTTATTTGCATACTCATGAATATTAATGAGAACATTAAAATTAGTAAAAAAAAGTATAGAAATAACGTAAACCTTTCATTTTTTTATCCTACAAATATCAGAAAATAACTTCAAACGCAGTTTAACATGATGACGAAACCCCCAGAAAACAAAATATCCAATTTGAGGACCATAGCATTAATTTTAAGCACCATTTTTACCGTTTCCATGGCAACACCCTAGTTTTCGTAATGATGGTCCGTACCTGCAAAACATAGTTCTGAAGATTTGTATACATGCAATAAGGAATATTGCTCTCTCATACGAGTATATTGCGTTTATATCAAACTTCCACAACCATGTACATCACAATGTTCGTATCCAATCAAACATTTGTTCGATTTTGAGTTACAGTTAAAACTCGATTATTCGAACACTAGAACAAGTATTCGCATCGGTCTTTCAAACAGGTGGCAGCCCAGTGCAGCCTAGGGGATTTCTGTATGACTCTCATCCTGCATTAAGCAGCCACCTGTTTACGAAGCATCAGTTCTGCATTATTAAACTTTCGATGTATCTAGGTTTTACTGTGTGACTTAGTGACAGTAACAGTCAATTTATCTCGATGCAATGTTGTCAAAATATGTTTGACGCATGCTAAACCCAACATGTCGAAAGTAAAATAAGCAAGTCTCGGGAGCTTAAACAAATTACCGGTCCCGTAAGCTTCAGAGCGCATTGCAATTTGACTTAAATAATACTTCAATAAAACACAGTATTATAACTATGAGACCATGTTAAGTTACATGAAATATTCGCATTCACTTTCTTCCGAGGTTCATTTGGTCTTCAAGCATGACCTCAAAATGTCATTATTGTTGGCAACAACATAATAGAGGTTGTAACCCGAAGCCCCAATAAAATTATATCGGTGATTGCCGCGGAGGATTTTGATTTAAATGTAAGTTATACAGACCAATGTGATATTTTGAAACATAGAATGATTAAAAGAAACACATTGTATCAGCTTCGTTCCGATTTGTTTCCTTTTATAATTAGGACAAATTGTGACATGGTATGTCCTGAAATGTAACAACAGATAAAGTTAGCCCATGCCAGGGCAAATGAAAATCTGATGTATAAAATGTGCAACAAAAATAAGAAAAACAAAGACAACAAAACAAACACCTTAATGTATAATTCGCGATACAGAAATGTGATTTAGACGGGGTCTGCTATAAGTCCAGTTTTTGTTTTAATTTTACCATGGTGTATCGGCAAAATGATATCTAAACCCCTTTATACCGATATTGAGATGCTTTCCTCTTTCGTTTCTTTAGAGAACGGGGTTTGACAAGGTGTGCACACAAGACCGTAGATCACATGACCGTAGATCAAGTCCATGTTAGTCCTATGTTCCAGCTCTAAGCCACTTGAAACAGCCGGTCGTCGGAATTCCACGTGCTTAAATTCGAATATTGATAACATATTCACATTTTTCAAATCACTAGATCTGAATATTTGTTGGCGGATCACGAACAGTTTTAGACATACTTATCTAAACGCATGCACTCGACATGTTTGGGTTTGTTTTGTTTGGTGAAGCTTAGGCTTCTTTTATTCAATATACATGTAGCTTATTATTTACATATGTACATAAATACAGTCAGCCTAATATGACGGCAACCAATATTGTCACAGATCATTGCGACATTTATCGTCGTTGGTTCTCTGTTATATAGTGTACTAAGTGTACGTTAGCTCAGAGTAAAGTTGTTTACAAAGTAAACCTAGATAAGACGCATCCGTGTGGAATTGTTTCACCAGGGTTTAATCTGCATAGTTTTAAAAAGCTATAGATCAAATAATAAATTTATGAAAACAGATTACATAATGCAATACAACTTACATGAATATCCATATGGCAAGCGGTTTAAACCTATTTCTGGTTTCAGTTATGTTTCCCATTGGAAACAACGACGCGCGAACAGCAGCTACTTCGCTTCAGAAAGGTTGTAAGTATCTTTCTGAAAGAGGACCGCGCAGTTTGCTTTCAAGTGTATAATTATATTAAATAAGAAGAAGAAAGAAAGCTGTTTATAACTAAACATATAAAAATATACAGTAACAGGTTTTTTAACCTTATGTACCCACTCAGGAGACACTTGCGAAACGAAACCAAGAGCTTCCAAAGGTACTGTAGACATTGTGCATTTTAGACAGTGTATTTAAAACTAATCAGTTGGTACATTTAGATAATGTCTCGCAACACCTTGGTAAAGTTGGATATAATAATATGTTGTTGAGTTTTGTTCTCAAAATATCTCATAACTGTTAACAAATCGTTGTAAAGTATTTTATGTATGTTTGTGTATTTCTCTCTTCGTTCGCTCTTCATATAACTTTTATAGATTGAATATATTATTTGACATAAGATTATATTGATGTCTTGATATCCTTTGTATTGGGTTTTGTAACCAACAATGACATTAAACATATTGAATCTTGTGTTGATATCAAGCTGTTTAAATAGGCTATGTATTTTATCCCAAAGACTTTTGATATACGAGCAGCGAAGGAAGAAATGTGTTAATGTTTCTAATTCACCGCAGTATTTACAGAGGGGTGATTCAATTAACTTCCATTTAAAAAGGTTTTCATTTGTTGGAACAATTCTATGGATAAGTTTAATTTTTAGCTGTTTAATTTATTGTCTATCAAAACATTAATTATTATAAAATACAGCGAATAGTTTTTGAATATCACATTGTTTAGTATAATTTGAGTTTCTATCAGTTTTTACCCTCGTCGTTCTTGAGACTTTGGAAATCAATAGTTGTTTCCAGTTATGAGGGATACTTTGTTTTATTTTTGTTATTTCAGATATCCAGTTTGTTTTAATCGTAAGCTTATCAATCAGGGTTTGTTTTATTTCTCCATTTTCATCTATTATGTCATCAATAAACAGTAATCCTGATTTGATCCAGGAATTGAAAACTAAACATTTTCCCTTATATTATTATATATTTGTTACCCATATAACTTGTGTTCTGACATCATAGAATGTGTTTGGTTTTGAGATTATATTTAAGTTATTCAATTCAATGAAATGTTTTAAAATGTCTTTATAAAAGGTCGGAATTATGTACTGGACAGATGGGAGGGATTTTATAGAGTCAGTGTTCATTTCAAATATTAACAGATTGTCGCCGTACTGATTTAAAAAGAATTTTGGAATGACTTTCCAATTGGCATTTTCGTTAGAACATAGTGATTTTACCCATTTGAGTTTTAAGGTCTTTTCGTAGATTTCTAAATCTGGCATTTCTAAACCTCCGTCAAATTTATTTCCAATTAATGTATTTCTTTTTATTTTTTCACTGTTACTTCCCCATAAAAAGGTAAAGATTAATGAATTTATCTGTTTTATTACTTTATCTGGAACCGGCAATGCTTGTATTAGGAATGCAAATTTTGGTAGGATTAAAGATTTTATTATTGTATTTTTTCCAAACATTGTAAGGTTTCTTTGCTTCCAGCTATTGATTAGTTTTTTACAGGACTCTATTTTTTCGGACCAGTTAAGCTCTTCACATTCATGCTTGTTTATGCCAAAATATATACCAAGTGCTTTTACTTTCGCGCTGAACTTTCATTTGACTGTTTTTGTTTCCCTATAAGAAGTCCTTCCGTTTTCATTTTATTCAATTTAAGTCCAAAATTTTCCACTACTTTAATTGCTGCTGGAATTTCATTTTGACTTTTTAAAAACAGAGTCGTGTCATCGGCCAATTGTGTAATTTTTATATGCTGATTTGTTTTATTATGTTTAACCTTTATACCTTCAATGTCATCGGATTGCCTAATTTTGTTTGCTAATAGTTCTGCTATGATTATAAATAGGAGTGCAGATAGAGGACAACCTTGCTGATTCCTCTAAATATGTTGAAAAAGTTTGACTGCCATCCGTTATTTATTACTGATGAACAAATATTTATATACGAATTTATTTAAAACTTTATACATAAATTTCCATTCAACTGTGTCGAAAGCTTTTTTGAAATCAAGAAATAGTATTACACATCTTGTATTTGTCTAATGTTATATCCAATATACCTATTCTTGATGTATCCCTGCTGATCTAAACTTATAATATTTGGTAATACCTTTTGGAGACGTTGAGCGAGCACTCTAGCTAAAATCTTATAGTCAATATTTAGGAGGGATATAGGTCTCCAGTTTTCCATGTTTTCCGGATCACCCTTTTTATATAATAAAGAAATCACACACTGCTTTTGTGTACGAGATAATTCTTGTTTTTGTAAACTTTCCAAAAACGAGTTATACATCAGATCAGATAAATGAGTCCAAAATGTAGCGTAAAATTCAACTGTTAAACCAGTCCTGGACTTTTATTTAATTTCATTCCATTTAAGGCATTCCAGCATTCCTGTATTGTAATAGGGCCCTCACAAGCATTTGCTTCTTCATCAGATAGAATATGTTCAGGATTTAAAGTATCTAAAAAGTATTGTATGTTATTTTGATTATATTTGGATGAGAATAGCGTTTCATAAAACTTAACTTCAGCGTTTAAAATATCTTCAACTTCTGTAATGCGCTTTCCATTTACAACAAGAGATGTAATATTTTTCCTATTTTGTTTTGATTTTTCAAGACTTAAAAAGTATTTGCTACTTTTTTCACCTTCTTCTAAGTATTGAATTCTAGCTCGAATTTGTGCTCCATTAGCTTTTTCATTATATATATATATTTTTTATTTATTTCATTTTCTGTTTCGATAATACTTGTTTCTGTTGCATTTGTGTCTGACTGCAAATTGCTTAATTGTTTTTCTAACTCCGCTAGTCTATTAATTTTTTGTCTTGATTTCCGTTTTGAGTAATAGATAGATACTTGTTTGATTTCATATTTACAAATTTCCCATTTCACTGTGTTATTTACATTTAATTGTTTAACGTCATTAATGGTTTTAATTATTATGTTACAATATTCTTCATTTTGAATATGCAAATTATTTAATTTCCAAAATCCTGGCCCGCGTCTCACAGGTTTTTTTTTACTTTAAGAGAAATGGCTAAATGGTCAGTTGAAGATATCATCGCAGGTCTTATACCAGTGGTTGTTATGAGAGGGATTATATTACTATCAATGAGCCAGAAGTCTATACGGCTCTTCTCCATACCACCAACTAGTTCAACCCCAACTGCATTTTCGAGTAGACAAGAACACGTATTATTTAGAAAAAATGCCCTTGTGCTTCTATCGTTTGGCGCATATATATTTAAAATGGAGAAAGTATTGTTACCAAGCTCGATATTCATAAAATAAAACCTGCCTTCATCATCTTGTATGGAATCAATAATTTTACAATCAATGCGACTATTGATTAAAACAGATACACTTTACTATTTGAATTCCCAAATGAACGATAAAGATTCCAGACTGGAAAATCATCTTTTAAAATCTTAATAAGATCATTAGAAAAATGAGTTTCCTGCAGTCGAGCTGCAGAACGAACGACCTAATTGGATCCATCTGATCCGCAAGTGTTCATGTTCCATAACGGCTATTTTGTACAGTATACAACATGCATAAATGAAACCCACGTCTGTTGTAAAACGGTGTTGACCCAGTTCGAGGGAGTTCGAACCCGATTCTCCCGATCTGTGTTTGCACAGTTTTAATCAACATTGACGTACATACTATAGGTTATACCCATATCCATTAGGGTAGCCTGCTCCGCAGATACACATCCGGAACAAAACGACAACAAACTGTGAAACAGAACAAATAAAACCAACAGACTGTAACATCACGACCAGTACGGTACGTAACTGCGCTCAAAGTGTTAAACAAGTTGTACAACAGCGAAGACTCAGAACCAGCAACTCGCATAGGAGTCGCCGGATCCGCGAATGAACTGTTCTTATATCCAATAATAACACAAAAAGGCGTACAAAAAATAGACAACAGACTCACACAATCACCGCAAACTGCACTTATGCAGTATATGTAGTAGTACGAATGGCATATACATGCAGTTGAACATAAAGTGAAAGACGGCAGGCTAGGACTAGTGTAGACGCTGGTCCGGCGACTCCCAGATGACTCGCTCGATCCGCGACTGCATCGTTTTCTATATACCAAGGTCAACATATAGGTAAATCAACTGTGAAGATCCAGATCCGGTGACTCCCCCAGGAGTCGCCTGATCCACGAATACACCGTTGTCTCGTCCAAGTATAACTAGAGTGGCTATAGCGAAAACTGTAGTTTAGAACACAGTGCAGACATAGATCGGGCAAAGCTACACGGAGTTACCTGATCCGCGAATGCACGGTTTTCATATTCACGGCTAAACGCAACGAATATACCATAATGATAAAACGGTATAATATCATACAAACAAAAATAGCGGGTAGGGTAACCAACTATGCATAACGGTCACTCTTGATACGCTGTAAGGAATAAGCCATAAACCATGACCAATGAAAAGCAGTACAAAAACAATATATACAGTGGACATCCATGCAGAACGAGCTACCCCCCGATATTCGGTACAATATATAATACCGATTACGTTTAAAGGATACCATACTGTGACGATCCAGATAGCATAACCTTTAAAATAGTCATGCGACCCGGATCTACATGGTATATAATATACACTCATTTGCGCAAAGCATTTCCGAGCATGTACTGTATCAAAGAGATTGTGGATCCAGGTGATACGACTTCTATTAGAGTCATATGTACCGGGTTAACAGTGTCATAGAAACAATATTACTTTCACAATAAATACAGACCGCATGACATTTACCAAATCCGTCCCTGGGTCTACATGGTGTTAATACTGCAATTTGTGTAAAAATATCACATAAAAAATACAACATCGCATATCAATTGCAGGCATGACACGTGTTTAGACCGTGTGAGGAGATCCAGATCATACACCTTCCACTAGAGTTGTATGACCCGGGTCTATAAAGTGTCAAAACACTTTCACTTGCACAACAAAACATTCAAGATATTACTCATATTCAAACAGCACAACCCTTTTTAAGAAAAAGAGTAGATGGCAAAGCAATTCCATACGTTTAATGAAACACATTATTTAAAAAACAATATTTCTGCGTATATCCAGTGCACAACTCTGGAGATCCAGATCATATGACTTGCACTAAAGTCATATAAGCAGGGTCTATAAAGTGTTGATACAGCATCACACGTACGGCAAAAAATGTACATCTGGTTGGCAACTGTGGAGATCCAGATCATACGACTTCCACTCAAGCCACATGACCGGGGGCAATAAAGTGTCAATACAATATCACATACAACATTCGGGATATCAACCCTTTTCCGTACATACATATCTGCTGTATACATCTGAGGTAATCCAGGCTGTACGATATCTACAACAGCCGTGCGACCTGGGTCTACACGGTGTTTATTCACTGCCATTTGTGTAGAATAACATATTAAGCAAGCATAACTTTTTCCACACAGAACAAACAGTACAGATAGTGCAGACATGCTAAAAGTTAAAGATCATGTGGTGAGATCCTGATCATACGACTTCCACTAATGTCGTATGACCCGGGTCTATACAGAGCTGACGCAAAAACAGCATTTCTACGTATATTGTTGAATAAAAGCCCTAACGTTTCCAAACCGAAACAGGCTATGATCAAGTAGCTTCATAGCCTCGATATGTCGAGACTGCAAATTTCTATGCATGGGTTAAAACTGCAATAAGTGTAGACCCTGATTGGATAGCTCCTTATGGAGTTGTCTTTTCTGCATCTTCACCATTTGCAAACATGAACGAACCATTACAACATATGTCAAACCAGAAGCACGTGCTTTGCATGACCAGGTAAAGGTATCGGGTAGAGTAATGACCGAATGGATCTAGAGCCGTTACATCATCATCATCATCATCTTCGTAGTATGCAAGATATATGAGTGCATTACCATTATGTTTTTCAACAAACATTTTGATACGCCGTCATACATATTGCATACATTTGTATACTTAATTCTGGTGCATGTACCTTCATATGTACATGTGCGTATACGTGTATAAAGTACATGTATGGACAACTATTGTGCATCCTGGTTTTGTAAAGATCGCTGTTCAATCTCATGATCCGTAAAGAAAGCGCATGTTTGGGTTATAAGTAATCATAAGACGTTTAACCGGCCACATATAAAAAGGTTGAAGGCAATGGATGTCCAACTTCGGAGCAATTCGACAACATTTCAACTTTTTAAATCCGTGGGAACAGTAGAGATTCAAAAACAATTACGACGTATCTAGTACAAAAGGGAATTACGAAAAGAGAGTGAAAGTTTGTTGAACTAAAAAGCATCAAAATTTGAGACTATTGTCAGGCCGCTTGGAATTGTCGAAGGTAAACATTCGACACAATTGCGATAGGTTTCGTGATAAATATTTTCGAACAGTTAAATTCCCCACGCTTCAAAATGTTTTGTTTTTGTTTTGGGGTTATTGACATTTCAATTTAGACAGTTTGGAAATAATGTTAATGTCGATATCGATTCACGATTAAATGTTGATTTTTGAGGGGAAATGGAAATTTGCAAGTACCGAGCCCTGAATGTCGAAAATATTTGACATTCTGGAAATGTTTAGTGTTGATGTTATTTTGCAATTTTGGATAGTGTTCTGCAACTTATCCATCTTCCCCTTATTGTATGTTTGTTTTGTCTTTGTGCGTCTCTTGAATTTTTAATAGTTTTGTACATTTGCTGTTTACTTGTGTTGCTGTTCGGGCAGCTGTTTGTTCTGAATGTGTATTTTTTAATAGTTTTGTACATTTGCTGTTTACTTGTGTTGCTGTTCGGGCAGCTGTTTGTTCTGAATGTGGTGTTTCCTGTATTACTTATGTATTGTCTAAATATGCTGATATATGGAATAATTAATTACCTTGATTGCAGCAACTCCTGAATTCGCCCCTCTTTCTTCTATATATGTAACAACTACCATAGCAGTAACAACAATAGATGTAAACTGGAAACGAAAAAGTTTATTTGACAAGTTAAACATATAACATGACTCTACTAAAACCAATTTATTACAAATTCATCAGTTCATAATATGCAACCTTTATTTCTTCAAAACGAAATCCCATCAAGAATAAGAAATGAAACTCTAGACTCAAACAGTTCTGAATGATCACTTATTAAATCCTTTACTTTACGAATATCCATATAGGAAATAATGACATTATGAACGAAGCGTACAAATAGATGATATATGTAAGAACAAATACATTGGTTACCACACCAATCCCGACATTGCAGGATTAGTATCGCGGAATCTTCAAAATGGGATATTTTAACCAGTCTAAAAGTATTGCATATAGTTTGGAAATATTTCTTGATCACATACATCATTTGCAGCAACAGCAAATGCAATCATATAAAATATTATACACTAACCTCGACTAATATTCCGTTTGCTTTATGAAAATTCCGGAATCGTTATATCTACGCTATCGGTAGTATACTAATAAACAGGACTCTATGTACACGTATGCAAAATCAATATACCAACAACGATCTATTTCAATGAGTAATACATTAGACCATCTGCCTATAGTCTAGTCGGTGAAACTGTGAAAAATGAAAGAGTAATAGGCATTTCGTGTTAAAAGTTGGCAAACAATTGTTTTTACATACTCTGGGTGTGCTGAATCCGAATATGCCGTTTGCCAAGCTTTATCTTCCGTATGAAAGATACAAAATGGCGGAAAACAAAATGGCCGCCATTGAGCACTATCCCAGGCAAACAAGGATACACTACACTGAAAATCTGGGTGTTCCATTAAAATGTTCTGTTAAAATGTAAAAACAAACAATGGAAGACAATTTTTAAAAATCTTAATTTCTTTTTATTGCATTCAGAATTATATCCCAAGGGTTAAGCCAAACTGGCGGTAAAACAAAATGGCCGCCAGTAAACAGTGTTTGCAGTCAAACAATTATACACGTTCTATATAGCAGTACATTGTTTAAAGACTGATTTCAAGTATTAGAAATTAATTAAGGGTTTATAAACGTTGGCTGCCTGCCAAGCTGTTTGGTAACTATATAATTATAATGGGAAGACGGCGGAACACAAAATGGCCGCCTATAAACAATAACACACACATGCACGCAAACAGACAAGCATGTGTGCGTGCAAGCACACACACAGACACACACAGACACAGACACACACACAAACACAGTTATTGTGGATACATGTGGCTAAACAATTATGGAGTGTCTACAATGTTTAAAGAGCTATACCTCCCTAGATTATATACAGCAATCCCTCATTTTAACGGAGGTGTTTGTTTCCAGACATTGTGCTGGTATAACGAGTTTGCCGTTATAACGTGTTTAAATATGAAACGAACCATATGACCAGTTTTAAACAAACACCAACAGATGGACGCTCAATGCAGAACACAAGACGTGCAAAAAGCTCCCAAAGGGAACTTTTTGCATTTCTTGTGTTCTGTATTAAGCTGTCACCTGTTTTATTGGCACTGCACCTCTTTATTTAGTGGTTGTTTCAAAGACTCAATGGTAATTTTGGGTCAATGAATACGTCCGGTATAACGAGGGTGCTATTGTAACGAATGCCGGTATAATGAGGGTTCACTGTATATACATGTATTATGTATTTTTCAAATGAAACGATTGTAATCGTAACGAATCATTTCGATGTGAACATAATCTTCACTGTTCACGTTGCTCAAAATTCACATTTACAATCTCATGTGTTCCGAACATGCATGATAAAATTCAGTTCTTACGTCGTACTGGTTTTAGAAGAAACACATGTTAAATTTTTTTTTGATAAACCAATAGGACCATTTTGACCCGGGTTCATACAGTTGCACTTGGATGTGTAGTCCTACATCAGTACTAGACAAATGCAAAAGATGATATCTGTCAGACTAATAACTGACAAATAAAGGTATGAAACGGATAACAAACACCCGACAACGTACCAAATAGATGGCTATTTTGACCAAAAATCGACACTTACGGACACTCGAAATGACGATCAATACGTATCTATGTCTATACACCTACCTAGCGTCATATCGAGGTGCTTATATTACTTTAAGCATTACTACATATGATATAAGGAATATATAAACGCTTTCTAGGTATTTATACTCTAATTTCATAAGAAAAAAAATAGATAATTTTGACCCAAGTTTGAACCGGCAACCAGCCAGCCGACCGACACTAGATCTGTGTTGCGTATTTATGTGCATTCCTTCATTAAGACTATGTGCATGCAAAAGGTGTTATTTGTCAGCATTATTTCTGAGAAATAAACGTCTGAAGCGGGTAAACAACACCCCTCATAATACCCAAATAAAAGGTTATTTTTATAAAACAAAAAAGACACATACGAACACGTGGACAGACGGGCGGTTCGTCTGTATGTCTGTACACCTACCTAGGATCAAAACATAGGTGCATATATCATTTAAAGAATTATGTGTATGATATAAGGAATATATAGGCGAATTGTAGGCATTTATACCCGATTTTTATATAATGCTTTACGATTTTAACCCAGGTACGAACCGGGCGCAAGCAAGCGGACCGACATTGGACCCGACCGTGTTGCCTATGGCTGTAAAGAACTACATCAGTACTAGGTGTATTCAAAATATGATATCTGTCAGCCCTTTAATGGCTGAGAAATTAAAGGATGAGGTATGTAAAACAAACTAGCAGAACACGTTATGGCTATACATGTACATGTATTTCTATGTAAAAAAGGTAACTTTAACCCTTTTCGCAACGGTTACACAAACGACTAAGGAATAAAATACATATTTCACAAACTAGCGAGTCTCAAGCTACAAAATAAAAGTTGTTCAATATAGATATCTTTATGCATATCGATTATGTAACTAATTGAAATATAAAAAAGATCTACTGGCAAAAAAGGCGGAAAAGGGTTATTTCTAACGACAATAGCCTATTTTCTGTGTTTTAGGTAATGGCTAGGCCGTATGCACGCACGAACAAGGGTCAGTTGGATCTAGTTGTTGTCCTATGATGTCTAGCCACACGTTTATAGTAAAAATAAATCTTAGTTGTAAATGGCTGAGAAATAATCGAAAAAAGGGTTGGGAAAAACGGGTATCGCACATGGGTCCTAGGTTTGAGTCGGCGCGACAGTCGAATCGGTCTCAGCACTTCTTAAATACGCATAAGTTGTAGTACTTGGATGGATTTACACGTACTTATAAATCGTTTTACAGCCAATGTCGCATTTATAAATGCACCACGACAAATAGAGCAGTTGCAGATCAGACGCCGCCTTTCCAAGTTGGCGTATGATCAGGAACTTCAATTTTTGTCTCAGTCTCTAATTATATATCTGATCTTTATTCATTTGAAATTTGAATTTATTTATTTCACTTCCTTTTTGTACCGAATGATTTAACAAAAAAGGATTGCAGACAACGATTGGAACTTTGGCACCGAAATGGTTAATTATATTCAGCGTTTTAGATTGATAACTACTGCAAGGAGGTCCGTTTTGTCCTGGGGTTTAAGGGACTGTTTTATGGCTCCTCTGACATTAATATTGGTGTACACTGTTCAAACAAACGTCATTCGATAGATATTAGTCCTTAGTAGATAAATATAGTCGAGTTGAAAAAATCCGTCCGACTCACGATCACTCAGTCCGCGTGGGTTCGAATTTCAGCCAAGGATGTTTTCCGATTTCCATGCGGGGAAGTCTTCCGACTCTATTGCGGAAAGTTGGTGGTTCTACCCTCTGCGCATACCGAGTCGGATATTTTGGGTCTTCTTCTGCTATTTATTAGCCGGGTCACAAAATAACTCAATAACTATAAACCAAATTTAACTAGAACTATCACTGAAGGTGATTGATACCGCACACCAAACCGCCCTGTCACGTACCGTCGTAAAACAAGTAAAAGATATACCCATCTATGAAATATCATGATGGTTCTTTTTATACTTTTTATGCCCCCCCCCCCCGATCAAATCCTAGGGGCATATTGTTTTTGCCCTGTCTGATTGCCTGTTGGTCCGTTTGTCACCAACTTTAACATTGGCCATAACCTTTCAACCAGTACATATAGAGACTTGATATTTGGCATGCATGTGTATCTCATAGAGCTACACAATTTGAAGGGTAACATATCAAGGTCAATGTCATCCTTCAAGGTCAGAGGTTGAACATATAGGTCAAATCACCGACTTTAACATTTGCCATAACTTTTTAACCAGTAGATATAGAGACTTGATATTTGGCATGCATATGTATCTCATGAAGCTGCACATTATGAAGGGTGACATGACAAGGTCAATGTCATCCTTCAGGATCAAAGGTCAAATTGGGAAGGGCGTAGTGTTGTTGAATTATGCATCGGACAAAAACAAAGCATAAAAATATCAAATGGCAATAACTCCTCAATTAAGAAAAGAATTATAGATATTGTGCACTGCATTTTTACTCAAGGAGATCTATCTACCTATGAACTTTCATGTTGGTGTCGCTTAAACTTTGTGAGTTATTCCCCAGACAAAATTAAGTATGAAAAACATCTAAGGTCAACATCTCTTCTATTATGCTTCTTGTCTACTGTACATCTTTTCACTGAGATATATCTACCCAGAAAGTTGCATGATGGTACCTCTGATACTTTGTGAGTTATGACACAGTCAAAAATTAAGTATGAAAAACATAAAAGGTCAATAACTCAGCCATTAAACCAAATAGAGTTATGAATTTGCGCTTTTCCTAGTAAGGATCTAGATACCTTTGAAGTTTCATGCTTGTACCACATATACTTTGTGAGTTATGCTCCGGACAAAATAAGAATGAAAACATAAAACATCAAACTCCTCCGCTATGCAGAATAGAGTTATGGTTCTATACACAACACTTCTCCTCATTGTGATCTATCTACCTATGAAGTGTCATAATGGTACCTCTTATACTTTGTGAGTTATACTCCGGACAAACTTTAAGCACAAAATACATCAAAGGGGATTAGGAAATGAAATAGCACGTTAAAAGGGGCATAATTCTGTTAAATTTGTGCATGAGTTATTAAACTTGGAGAAGAGGGTTACCACATAACACTAATAATATGTACTAGGTTTGGAGGTAGTACATAAATAGTCTTTAGGAAAAGATCAAATGTCCCGGTAAAACCCGAGGGACGTACTGAGTGACAGACGGATGGACAAGGTGATTCCTATGTAGACCCCACCACAGGTTGAGGGGGTGTATAACAAATTTAAAAGGACTGGAATCCGGTTTTAAGGCGGATGACAGTCAGGCGAACAACATAATACCAGAAATTCCTCTTTTGTCATTATGTTGATACGTTAGCCCTTTTAACACTGTGGACATGTTTTGGGATTTGTTTTGCAACCAGTGCAGACCCAAATCAGCCAGCTGTTGTTGGAGCTAACTGATCAGACGCGCACTGTCTCCTATCTGGCAATACATTATTTATGTATTTCACTAATAGGTGTTGGTTTAACCTACGTTATAAGAATAGGACTGTCCAAACATGAAAGAGTAACTTGGGGGGGTATCTTAAGCCATTCCGAGGCGGCGCCGGATCAAGCAAGGACTTCCCTTTTTGTAAGAATGTTATGTTGTTCCTACATGACTCAAACATTCACATTATGGCAGGATTTAAGGACAACAATGTACGCGAAATATAGTGTTTTGTTCTCATTTCGATATTTGTTTTTAAATATTTAAATTTGGGGTGACTAAAACATCAAATCAACGCTCGGTAGCAAAAATGTTAAACGTTTGGTTTATGCAGGTTGCACTGTTTATGACATATGACGAACAACAGTGAATTGTACTAACATAACGAAATGAGCCATTTTATTGAAAACCTCTATCAATGCACTGCCAATATTGTGCTTAAGACTACAGCTAAACCTACGTACTGCGCCGCGTCTGTATTTCCATAAATCCTGTGACAATCAGACTAATATCCAAACGTTGCATATGTTATTTATATGAAAAAATAACAAAGTGAAGTGCACAAACATATTTAACTGCATTAATGGTTCATCGCATTAAGACCTAGGTTATCTAAAGAGAAATAGTACGGTAGCATAACAGTTAAATGTGTTTAATTTTACTAATACAAACGATGCCAATAATTCACCTCTATTACATACCAAAACACATGCTGTATTTAGATGAAACAATTAATATTATTGATCAATGATCATAGCATTTAATCAAACAGCGTAGAATGAGGTTTCAGAATTTACAAATACAATCCATGAACTATTTACTAGTATACCCTATTGTTGTGACATGACATTCCCAGAATATTATCTTTTTTAAAATAACTGCATCGGTAATTCTTAAACTATCCTTAGTGCAAACATGGCTTACTTTTGTTTGCCTTGCGTCTTTGTGCTTGTGATTTGTTCATGTGTGGAACGTTTGTCCCTGGTTCTTGTGTGTCTTTTGGTGTTTTCTGTGTTCATTTCGTGTGTGTGTGTGTGTGTGTGTGTGTGTGTGTGTGTGTGTGTGTGCGTTTGGGTGTGTGGTTGTGTGTGTGGGTGTGTGGGTGTCATGCTGTCTATCGGTGTTTTGGTGGTGGTTGCGTCTTGCATGTGGCTTTGCCTGCTTGACTTTACTACGTTTCATTCACTATATACTTAATATAGCAAATTAAAATAATAATTATATTACCACGCATGGTATTTAGGTTCATGTACATACAGATACACTATTCAAGGCTTGTTGATTCTAAGAGACCTGGTCGTAGTCAAAACCATACCTTGACATAACGGTTATGTATTTCATTATTGACCCTTAAAAACAATGTCTTTGTCAATCGCTTCTGGGTGTCATGTTAATAAATGCCTTTTGAATTTATCAATTACTTGAGTGACTGCCATTCGGAATGGCGATTGTCAGGTCGGCGACAGTAGTATGTGGCCGACGCGAGAATACACCTATAACTTTGTATTCATTTGCTTACGCTAAGAATACAAAAAAATCAGAAAGTTAGCTAATGGAACAGATGAGAATTTTAGCAGACGACAAAAGACACGTCAGTTAATGGTTTAAATCTGGTATATATCTTGGAACAAATGGATTGTGTGCGTGCTCGTAATATATATATCGTCTGTATAGTCGATAAGGATAGAAACATACAGCTAAGCCGTTTTTATACAGTATCGAACCGTAATAGTCGCAAACGGTTAATAATAATGTTCCAGTAAAATGTAT
Source organism: Azorinus chamasolen (assembly GCA_963576725.1). Lineage (NCBI taxonomy): Eukaryota > Metazoa > Mollusca > Bivalvia > Cardiida > Solecurtidae > Azorinus > Azorinus chamasolen. Next base: position 14,328,201 of record OY755253.1, read on the forward strand.
TTTAAATGACGACTGTTTCAGTTACTAATAGGGCAGAGGTCATAATGAAGCTGTCAGTTTTCAGAAAATATCAACATTTTACTTATCGGATAAACGTATGAGCCGCTAAGGCGAACCTGCTCGTGAACGCTAACTATGCAGTTATTTGGCATATCAACATGAACCTGTTCGTGTAGGTAAAGAGGTCTAAATAAATTTACTGAGTTGAGCGGGAATTTGGCTTCGTATTTTATGCCACACGCAGAATTGAATATGTTTCCATGTTCGGTTGACAAGCGCTGGTTCATTTGCGATTGCTTTCAGACAGTCTGTTTGATTTGGAGGTTTAAGTGTGAAACGTCGGATTGCCGTATCAATTCGGCGTTTTCCTCCTCAGTCCACCGCTTAACATTGATCTTGCATCGTTCAGGCGCACAAGTGGGTTCCGGAAGGGGTATTAAAACAATAAAGGTAAAACAATTAAGGTAAACGTAGGGTAACGTTGTCTCTGAAAAGTGTGTGAAATTGTGTTAACCTTGCATTTACAGAACGATGGGGCTGACGATCAGATAATAGACGAATCAACGATCAATTCACATACTGGTACAATTTGTACTCAATTTCATATATGACTAAGGTATACTAAAATATACCTTTTTGTTATTTAGCCGTCTTCGGGCTATACATTTCTATATTAAAGCCTTACTAAAGGTCAAACTTCTACTGTAGAACCTTAAACAGAACTGTTATATATGTAGCAGTAGAAATTGCGCTTGAGGATAGATTGCGATCTCAATCTCTCTTAGGACAAACTCCGATATTCTTTTTAAATCATTCACAACTATGTGTCTGTCATGTGTTGAATATAGACTTGTGGTCTTAAAATAATATGTTCTTCAAGTAGAATTGTAGATTTTCTTGTAGAGTTAAAGCGTCATATATATAATACTAATAATACATTCTTCTAGAAGAATTGTACATTTTCCTAGAAGAATCAAAGTGTCATATCTAAAACTAATAAAACGTTATTCCAGTATAATTATAATTATAGTTTATCCTTGGACAGACTGTGATCGGAATCTGCAATAGTAGAATCATCGATTGTCCGTAGGATGCATTTAGATCAGAGTCTGTCCGAGGAGAGATTACGTTCGCAATCTGTCCTAGGACAATCGACAATGGTCCCGGATCGCAATTTCTACCGTGACATATATATCAGATTAAATAACTTGTATTGCATCATATTACTTTTAAATGAAGGATTTGTTAGGAGATTTGCCTAATGATAAACTATAATTTATAACAAACAAAACATTGCTATAGCCTAGGCGGAATTTGGAAAATTCTGACCCCACTAGGCATTTCGTGTTAAAAGTTGGCAAACAGTTTTTTTACATACTTTGAGTGTGCTAAATCCGAATATGCTGTTTGCTAAACTGTATATTCCGTATTTAAGGTAACAAATGGCGGAACACAAAATGGCCGTCAACGAACACTGTTTCCAGCCAAACAAGGCTACACTTCACCGAAAATGTTGGCGTAACACTAAAATGTTCTGTTAAAATGTACAAACGACAAATGGAAGACAATTTATTAAAACTGGATATCCTTTATTGCATTCAAAGTTATATCCCGAGCGTTAAACTAAAATGGCGGAAAACAAAATGGCCGCCAAAAAATCTTAATACAGAAATGTGTTTATAGATTTTATAAATGCAAAGTCGTTTTCTTCTTATATGTGTTTAATTCAACAATAGTTGAACTTTGCTGAAAAAGCAGTTTTTAGCTAATTGTTTATCTCCCTACACTGACATTCAAATAGTGTGGGTAAATTAGACCAACTCTTCTCAAGCACTTTGCTGACCAGCGCCAATTAAAACAAAACATGAACACATGTGATAGGACTACATTTAAATGCTCTAACTGTAATAAAAATGTAAATATTTCTCTATTGAAAACTGATGTAGACAGATAAATGGTATTCAGATATTTGTTTCTTAAAATTACTTCTAAATTGCTCTACAATATTTTGTTTATCTCAATCATACCCGAAACGGGCCATGTTTTCGAGGGATAACGAGTAGGCGAGGAAAAGCAGAAGGCACATGAGATGATTTAGAAATCCGAGAAATAGTAAATTGCAAGATCATGTAAGGTAAACTTCTGTCTTTCTTTCATCTGTCTCCAATGGAGAGCTATTATTATATTTTATTATCATTTATTCTGATTATCGATTTTCCGATAGAATATGTGGTTGTAATGTGTAGAAGCCTGTTTCTTGAAATGAATCTGTTAGAATCATATACACCAACAATAATGGAGAGAAAAGTTGTTACTGGTAGCAGCTTGTTTCCTGAAATACATTTAATTAACGTATACATTATAATGCAGAGCAATAAAGCTCCAATAATCCCATCTGTTTGAATCGTACACTAAACGTTATTGGAGAGCAACCCTGTGACTGGTAGCAGCTTGTTTCTTGAAATAGATTAAATTAACCAATATACTATAATGCAGAGCAATACAATCTTGTTCACGCTTTTGCAAACAGAGTAGACCGAGATCAGACACCTAATGTTGGAGTCATCTGATCAGGGATTACTCTGTTTGCTTATGAAATTATAAGATATCTGACTCTACAGTTTCTACCAATACACATATGCCATTATACAAATTCAGGTAATAAATATCCATGATGTCATTATATCCTACATGGATGCTCTACAGGGAAATGAGTAACTGTTTGGATTCTCTCTGATCACTTGTAATGCATACATGCAGTTTGAATCCAGATAAAACGCCATAAATAGTGTGTCTGATCCTAGGTCCAAACTACTAGTCACTTTACTTATGTAATTGTTAAGTTATTATTTTACCTAAACAATCAGGTGAGATTTGAGATGCAAGTTTAAATTAGCATACATACTTAAACAACTGTAATTTAGTTCATTTAGTGATTCAATGTTTTGTTTATGAAGTTGTTAAAAGCACATACACTCAAGCTAAAGAGTACTGTCCCCTATGTTGTGCGACTTATTACTAAGTTACTGTTAAATGAAACACATAAAGTGATATACCGATTTAAGATGTATTTCTTTCACAATAAGTAAAATCATGAACAACACAAAATAAACCTAAAACCCAAAGTGTATTACGCAAAACAAGTGGCAAAGCCCTAAAATGAAAATCACATCAGTCAGATATCTCCTACCAAATAGCTTGTAAACCCATCATTTGCTTGCACCACTGGCACTAGATAAAAACACAACTATAGACGAGGTCATCGGAAGTCGACACGGGATTCAAGAAACGAAAATCGGCAAAAGGTAAACATGTAAGTTTTAAATCGAAAGTTATTCATTTAACAGTAACTTAGTAATACCTCGCACAACATCAGGGACAAGACTTTTTGAGCTTGAGTATATATGGTATTATTTTCATGACAGATTTGGTTGTTTCATTGCCGCATTAATATATCTATAGTGCAACTTGTTCCATTTCTTTATTATAATTTAATGACCGACATTACATGATAATGCTTTTAATTTTTGGTATTACCTTCTCTCTCAGTAGCTAAGTTTGTATTATTTTTTTGCAGTTACAAATTATTGCCGTTTGTATTATAAGATGTTGTTTATCTGCTTTGCGTTTTGTAACAAAGACTTACAAAGGTGACAGATAAATACAGTAAACCCACTCTAAACCGGAATTCTAGTTGAAAATAATTTAGATACTTTTAGGCAGTTGGCTGCTGCATGCAGGGTGAATGTCCTAGAGGAGCTTTCTGCATGACTTTCACCCTGCATGAAGCTGCCACCCATCTCCAAGACCGATATTTATACCAAATTTAACGTCCGGTTTAGAGGGTTTTTACTGTATCTGTTAATATTTCTATTGAATAGTATTAGGTTGCCCTGTGTCAGTTTGCTCCATTTCCCAATAGAGAAGTACACATTTAAAATCTTGTCAGCTTTTTTTTTCACCAAAATGCTCTATCTCCAAAGTAAATATTGCGAAATGTCTGTCATAAAATACTAATGTATATTTAGTTTTTTGCATTTCCAAATACTGTTTGTCAGTACGAACATGCAGATGTAATTTCTATGTATTAATAATGAGAAATGATAAAGGCATGATCATTGAAATTCAAAACTTTGCGAGCTGTTTTCTCCAAAGCTAAAAAATGGTAGATGGAGCATCGTTCCACTCGTGTGACAAAATGGTGTTATTAACATTAAAAAAGTAGTTTTTTAAAAGTAGCTTGGTAGGACTGATGCGGTAAATTGACAAGCATAATGATTTTTATTGGTTAAATAATAAGAGCTATAAGAGTCCCAAAATCATTTTAAAATATATCTAAATATCATATAAGAAAGTACCAATTTAAAAAAACAGCATTGGAGGGGACGCTCCTGTTGAACCCACAACATGGCGTCTCTGCGGCTCCAATCTTCAAAACTTGCCTACGCGCCTGGCTTTAACACCGAATTATTTCACACACAAAAACAGAAACAAACATTTGTTATGAGAAATATGAGAGTACTAGTACTCCCTTGAAACGATCAGTTACATCAGTGTTAATTATTAGCAACTGTGTTACACATTGTTGATTATTAATTCAATGCGATTATTTACATTATACAGAAATTAATCCCCCAGTAGCCCTTTTTTTATTGCTTTTGGCTGCTGGCCGTTCCAAGGCGGCACTCCTGCTTTCAGCCTACGGTCAATTTTGTGTTTTAATATGCTTAATGTTTAATGTGTTTCGTCTTGATATGCGTCCTGTTATGTTTTGTCTTGTGGCTTTACCGTTTCTCGTTAGATGGTGTTTGATGCGGTGTCATTCCGTGTGTGGATCTCCCTGTTTGACTATTTTTCCATATTTGCAAAAATACTCCCCTGTACAGCATATATTCTATGTCAGGAGTCCATATTCTACGGGAGGGGAATCCATATTCGATATAGAATATAGACAGGGGAGTACGTTTTCTACGTCGAATATGGACTGGGGAGTACATATTCTGTTCGGAGTACAAATTCGTCATTACACCGGCTGAAAACAGGGGTGTTCCTCTACCAAGCAGATGGGACAATTTCTTAGCTCAAAACTGATCCTGTAATATTTCTGCCCCATCTTATTCTGTGTGCACATTATTGTAGGTTGGGTTGGTTCATTGAAGAAAAATGGATCAAACCATCTGTATCAGAGGTTGAAATTGAAATGTTGGGATCCAAACACGAAGAGGCTAACACAAGGGTGATAATTCACTGTATTGAATGCAAACTGTTATAGACAAATTTGGCTGGTGAAGATGTTGACATGTATGTATTCCTCATAGCCCGTTTGTCATGCTATAGACTCCGATTTAAAGCTGGTACTTCTAAAAAGAGAAAGTACATCCCGGTGCCTATCATTGTAGAGCAACTTCCTTTGGTGAAAAAACGCTTGTTTATAATAGTTAAAATACAAATGTAATATTATTTTGCCCAGTGTAAATTTACTGCTTGAATAACAAGAGATGTTTATAAAACATGTAACTTTGAAGATTCTAAGCCAAACCACTGATCATTTATTGATCTGAAAACATTTCACAAGTTAAGGTCATGGTGACCTTGACCTATGACCTGGTGACCTCAACAACTATAGGGGTCATCTGGTGGTCACGACCAACCATACCAGCACGTGTGAAGATCCCGAACCAAACAATTGAGCAGTTATTAATCGGAAACCATTTCATCAGTTAAGGTCATGATGACCTTACTATTTGACCTAGTGACCTAAAAAACAATAGGGGCCATCTAGTTGTCATGACCAACGACCACAGCAAGTTTGAAGATCCTAAGCCAAACCCTTGAGCTGTTATTGATTGGAAACCATTTCACCAGTTAATGTCATGGTGACCTTGACCTTTGACCTAGTGACCTAAAAAACAATAGGGGTTATCTAGTGGTCATGACCAACCACCACAGCAAGTTTGAAAATCCTAAGCCAAACCCTTGGGCAGTTATTGATCAGAAACCATTTTACCAGTTAAGGTCATGGTGACCTTGACCTTTGACCTAGTGACCTAAAAAACAATAGGGGTCATCCAGTTGTCATGACCAACTACCACAGCAAGTTTGAAGATTCTTAGCAAAACCCTTGAGCAGTTATTGATCGGAAACCATTTAACCAGTTACGGCCATGGTGACCTTGACTTTTGATCTAGTGACATCAAAAACAATAGGGGTCATCTAGTTATCATAACCAACCACCACAGCAAGTTTGAAGATCCCAAGCCAAACCCTTGAGCAGTTATTGATCGGAAACTATTTCATCATTTAAGGTCATCGTGACCTTGACCTTTGACCCAGTGACCTCAAAAACAATAGGGGTCATCTAGTTGTCAAGACCAACCATAGAAATCTGGATGAGAAATACCTCGTTGCAGTAACGTCCGTAAATTGCAGTTGTATTTACTAATGAGGGGTCAATTTCGATAATAGAATTTTGAAAAAGCTTTCCGAATTTTATGATATCTCTAGTCTTGCTTAAGAAGTTTATGAGTTATAATTAAATTACGACTATTACAATCTACTAGCAAAGAACAGGCTCGGGCAAAGCGAATAAGTTGAGAAATGTAAACCCCATAAGATGTAGACCGGGTTTACGGACGTGCTAACCTCACACTTATCTCAAAGTCACCCTAGCTAAACAACCATTGTAAATAAAGGTATCCCCGCCGGACTTCCCCACAACATAGAAGACAGTAATCACAGTACAAAATGTAAAACATAGCATAACAACTGTGAAAGTCCGTCAAATATGTACTCAATGACTTTGCTGAAGACAGAGCAACTGCAGGGAAGCCGTTTATTCTTTTTCAAACAAAACAGTTGTACATACTTAATATCCACTAGTATTTGTATCTTCTTGCGATTTATCTTTTATAAAATGTCGGTGTAGAAGTGTTTCATATAGTTTTCCTGTACTTTTAATGTATGACGTCATTTAAATGATGACGTCGCTTGTTTACATCTAGTCTAGCATTTATTTTAAAGTCATTTCATTTTGGCAGACATCGTTAAGCATGTTGTGAAGTTGTCTGGAGGGGGATTTTATTTACATTTTGACTTAAGTGAAAGTGGGATAAGGACGAGGTTGGGTACCCGTAAACCAGGTTTAAGTCCCCTAGTAGCTTATTTTGGTTACTGACCGTTTCAAGGCGGTACTCCTGCTTTCAGCCTATGGTCAACTTTGTTGTTTAATATGCTTAATATTGAATGTTTTTCGTCTTGATATGCGTCCTGTTATGTTTTGTCTTGTGGCTTTACCGTTTCTTGTCTGATGGTGTTTGGTGCGGTATCATTTCGTGTGTGGCTTTCCCTGTTTGACTATTTTTCCATATTCAGCTTGCCCGGAGTATTGATGTATTACTATTTTCACGATTTTCGTTTTTGTGCTTCGCTGATAATGTCGCATCTGTGATTACCTGTACAAACAGTAACTCGGTGCATCATCGGGATCCAAACTGTTTGTTACTCTGCAACACTTTTCACCACCCCCAGCACTAGCGTAAGCAGTATTCAATTTAAAAAAAAATTATGACGTCAAAACTAATGATCTGGAAAATATAACAACACTGAGAATTAAGTACGGTTTGACATTTTAACCCACAACCGCTCATATCACACTGATACCATGGAAACAAGCCGTAACACTACTATCATATGAAAACAGTACCAAATTTCCTCTTATTGACGCAACGACATTTGGTCAAATCACCAACACTTTCCGGTTGGTCTGTGTCTTCTTCCAGCTTTACCCGAGGTAACGCATCATCTTCCGAAGCCTTTAGAGATTTCCAGGGAATTTTATGTCTGTTGTAAGAACTTGGTGGAGAGTCCTGAATGTCGGAAATTGATTCCTTACCGTGTAAAGCTCAGTGATGGTGTGTGCTATGGTAGTTTGATCAAACCCACCTTACGTCCTGTAAGGCCCCCGTTCCACAGTCTTCTTTGCTGACAAATCATTCCAGTTTCCTTCTTCTTCCATCGAATGCGGTACACTGTGATACGGCTCACACCTGGTCCATGCATGATCTTGATCTTGTGTTCTGCTCCTTTCCAAATATTTCGACCACGATAAAAATGATTTCTTTAGCTTTGGAAGATGGAAGACTTATGCTTAGACGTATTGCCGGCTGGGCTGTGTGTGAGAAATCCTACGATGTGGAATGGGATGGCACATGGTACGAAGATAGTGAGAAAATCTTGTCCACCGTGCATTCTATTTTGTGAAAAAAAAGCTGCTTAACCTAAACAAAATCCTTATATGGATTCGAACCCGAGACCCAGTCTTTATAGATCATTTGCCCTAACGATGAGATACGTCAAATTGTTGTCATTGTGGTATATACAGTGAAATCGCATGAATCGCATGAGAGAGTATCGAAGATCTTACGTAAATTAAAACTCACTATAAAACGCAACATGATGTATTGAGTCGATACGATTATATTAGACGATCGTGAACAGTATCTTAACGTTCAAAGTGGGAATTTTAATCCATATGAGATCACAGCTATATCACAATTCACGTAATTTAACGAACTTTCACGACAGTGTAAGGTTCGATAGCGATTACTGATTTATACGGCGTCATCTCACCTTAATTTATTCATGCATAATGGTCAACGTCAGGTGCATTGACTATAACAGATCAGATTAAAAAGCCAAGGGTTTATATAACTTGTGGTGTATGTTGTGCGTTTTCACAAAAAATGAATATTTGCATTACTCTGGTTGGATATAATTTATTTTTATCACATCTATTTTGTTTCATTCTTGCAATTGTACCTTGATCATGTCTGACTGCTTGTGTACGATTCGTCAGGTATGAGTTACGTTCCGCAAATTGCCAAAGGGGTCACCAAGAGCGCTGAGTTCCAACAACTCCTGACTAAGGTTGACTAAATATTGCCCAGTATTGAGAAAGCTGTGTCCACGAAGAACGAAGACTAAGCGTCATTGAATGACTCCTATGAAAAGGCTTTTTGCCGATATTGCAGCCATCAGAAGAAAGATCAATGCCGCTCATGATAAGCTAGAGGATCAGATAGAGAAGAAAGTCAAAGACATGTATAAATCACTAGATTCCGACATAAACGATGTAGTGTCGGCCTGTGCAAAATATGCAGAAGACTTACAAGGGCTGAAGAATGATTTGCATCCAACAGAACATGTCAGCGAAATCGAGATGCTCATAAAAATGAAGACTGCCCAGAAGAAGATTTCCGAGTGTGAGCATCTCGTGAGGTGTTCAGCGATTAAAAAACCAGAGTTTACTTTTATCGAAAACGCCCCGATGCTGCAAGATATTGAGAATGAGACGAATCTTGGCGAGGTAGAATATGAAACTAAACGTACAAACAAGTTGTACGAGATAACTAAGAATGACACGGTAGATGTCAGTCTTCCAGATGACAGTGGTAAGTGCTATGTGGATGGATTGTTCCAGATGCCAGATGGCCAGATCGTCTTGACAGATGAATATAACAAACGGGTCAAAGTCGGGTCAAAGTCTTAAATTCGGCTTACAAGGTTACACGGTATTGTAATGTTCCCGATAAGCCATATGCCGTGTGTAGTACCGGTGCAAATGAAGTAGCCACAACATTGGCGAACCGACCATTCAATTGATAGAGATTTCTGATGAGATATATCTTACAGATTCCATCTAACTGGATCACCAGTGCTTAGGTCTGGCATACCACGATGGAAAGTTTTTTGTCACAGACAAGGTTACTCGAGTCTACATCTATGACAAGTCAGGTGCACTACAACGCACGATTCAGACGGATAGATCTGGGGCAGACATTTTCAGACAAACAAGAGACATTGCCGTCAGCTCAAATGGATCCAGGCTGTATGTCACTGACAGACCCAAGGGCTTAGTTGTACTGGACCGTGAAGGAAAACACATATCTACATATGAAAGTCCTGAACTAACAGGATCGAGGGGCATGTGTCTTGATAACCATGGAAACGTGTTCCTTATCTGCTGCATGTCACACAACATTGAACAGTTTGAAGTCAATGGTAAAGAAAGCATAGGAATGGTTGTTGAGCAGAAACATGGAATAAAATACCCGGGCATCGCGGTGTTCGATAAGACCCGATCTGTACTGCTGGTAACCAGTGGTGATCAAAGAGGCTGCAATAAGTTGCATGCATGCTATGTAGAACCCACAGAAAGTCAATGTTAGTAGGAAAGACAGGTGTGTACATAATGTTTTACACTGTTACTGATATCTAGGTCTCTTGTCTTTATTCTACGCTGCAGATGCATTTCCCGAGCTTGCCGGAGTACATCTAGATACTACAAGAGAATAAAACTGTCGAAATGACCGATGAATGAGGACAGATATATACAGTTGTAGTATATAGAGGATGAACTTAAGAATTTATCTGATGTGGCCATGCATAAAAGTTAAGTCTGTTTAAAACGGTCAGACAGGTGTTCCTTTTTATGCAAATCGATATGTCTGCATTAACCATTTCCCTCTCAATGACGACCTTTGACGACTCTTTTAAAGTCGCTTTGTGAAACCATTGTGATAAATAGCGCATTTGCTCCTATAGGAGCATATGCTCTATTTAGCACAATGGTTTCAAACTACGAAATTCTTAACATTTCCTTTTCTCTAGTTAATATCTCCTTTTCGGTAGATTTATTCAAAGAGGTTGGATCTATAAATAGCCTATGAGGTAATGGTTAAAGCAATACTCGATCTACATAGGTATATATATATACAGCAAACCACCTTTAAAATGGACGTTAACTTTAGTACAAATATCGGTCTTAGATCCAGGTAGCAGCTTAATGCATTGTGAAAACAGAACATCCCCTGATCGGGCGGCTCCTAAGTGAGATGACTGATCTGGGTCTTATCTATTTGCAAGACACCAGTTTCGTCAGGTAAAAGGCTAAGCTTTCATTCACTGTATTTATGGTTAGATACAGAAGTTTAAAGAAATGTGTTTGTATCAGTATAACCTGTTCTACACGGTCATTTATTTAATGAAGATAGGAGTCTTAAAACAGGTAGTTGATAAACCCATTCCCTCATATTGACGGCTTTTGGCCACTCTGTAAAAGTCACTTTGTGAAACCATTGTGATAAATAAAGCATTTGCTCCTATAGGAGTAAATGCTCTATTTATCACAATGGTTTCAAACCACAACATTCTAGAATTTTCCTTTTCTCTAGTTAATGCTCCTTTTCGGTAGATTTATACAAAGAGGTTGCATCAAAAAATAGCCTATGAGGTAATGGATTAATACAGAGCACAAGTAATACAACAAGCTCCTATTGTCCTATATTTGTTTAGTTTATTGCAAGTTCTCGTTTACTAAAATACAGTTCAAGCAACAATTAATTTTTTTTGTCTTAGTTGAGTGATTTACAAAAAATCAAACTGAATCATAAAATGCATTAAGGAAATTTAAATGCCGTCCAAATACTGGATCCAAGGCTTTGACAGGTGAAAAAGGTAAAAACGTTAAACGATTTTTGGATAATGGACACCAAACAAGTTTCTGCTACTTATTGGCTGCCGATAGAGATTATTTAATTACATATACAACAGTTTGGATCCGGATGAGACACCTAGTAACCCGGCGTCTCATCGGAATCCCACCTGTGGGTGCTATGATTGTGTTCTTGGTTATAATTAGCTTTTAGTTATGATCATTAGAAAATATGAAGAAATTTAAAAGCAGTCGCAGAGCTACACATAAAGGTGCGTGCTCAGATACTAAAACCGGCAATTCACCACCTAACCCTGTTTTGACCACTGTTTAGAATTCGAGGGCTTGGTGCAAAACTATTCTAACTCCTTCACTTTGTGAAGGAGTTAGAATAGTTTTGCAAGAAGCCCTCGAATTGTCTTTTCGACAAGATTCTAAATAGTGGTCATAACATAGGGTTTCGTGAAGAAATAAAGAAATTATTTATGCTTCTTATCTAGACCCCTGCGGTCGGCAAAATTTGCATAAATCTACTTGGGTAACGAACAATGCTGTGCTGTTTCTTTTATAGAGTACTATTTTAGATTACTTATATATGAATATGTAATCTATGTTAGAGATGCTGACAGTTTTATCTGAACATAGACGAGTGTGTTGATTATATGCACTGTGTGATACAGATTGTGTGTGAACCCATTGATTTGCTTTTCTGTGTATCGATGCGTTTATCATATGAATATTTCATTTTGTTATATTCCCAAAATCTTGGTCTTAGGACTTGTTTGTTTGTTTGTAAAATATGGTAAGAACTTTTAATATTTTTACAAATAGAGCCTTAGAACTTTACTCCATAAATACGCCTTCTTTCTACGCCTTTGCAATAAGATAGTTCTTATAGGAGCTGTCCGACCAGGGTCTGCCCTGTTTCCTTATGATATAACTATTATAGATATAGTGCTGTAGTGCTGCGGTTCATGTCATGACCAAATTGTCCTGTGTCCACGTACTATTGTAGCAATTATTCTCATTAATATCCATGGCGACAATAATTCTTACATTCATGCATGTTCACGGGGTAAAGGGTTAAGTAATTTTAAGTGTTGGTGTACATATAATATCTGCGTAAACTCTAATCCGTAGTATGTTTGCCCTTTCACTTAGAATTCTTTCGAACTTTTAAGAAATAGTTTTGATCCCATTGAGATGCGGAGGTACCCGGTGTCTCGTCATGACCCATCCTTGGTTTGGTGTTATGTTTATGTTTTGGAAACGAATAGGGTGATAATTGAAATGTATATCAAAACCTAAATATATTGTAGGTTGTGCATGCAGCTATGCCGTTTATAAATGATGGAATGGTTCTATTATTCTTACTAATGTATGTTTGACGTTTTAATCTTCTTTAATGGTGTAAATAGTTTTTCCTGTGGACATTTAAGAGTGCTTTGCAGACAACAATAGTATAAATCTGCCATTTGCAGGAGTGGTAACAGTTCTTGCAACAATATACTTCTTCCTTATGTAAGTTTTCCACGGAAATTCCGGTTATTGAAATGGTGATGTACGGCGCAACTCCTCTCAAACTGTTCAACATATTTTCATAAATCATTGTATGTAGCAAGAACACAATATATAGATGTGCAAATTGTCTGGGAGTAATGTCCCTTTGAACTTAGAAATCACTAGTTCTTTTTTATCTATTCTTGTTAGCACAACTCTTCTTAAACTGTTCAAAAGTATTTCATAAAACCTTGTATATAGCATAGACAAAATATGTAGATATACATATTTTCGAGGTGTTTCATTCTGCATATTTTCTCGGAGTTATGCCCCTTTGAACTTAGAAATCAAAAGGTCTTTTGATCCTTTCGTTGTTAGCGTAACTCCTCTCAGACTGTTCACCAGAATTTCATAAAACCTTGTATGTAGCAAGGACACAATATGTAGATGTGTATACTGTCGAGAATATTTCCTTCTGCACATTTTCTGGGAGTTATGCCGCATTGCATATAGTCAGGGATTTATATACCCCTCTACGAACGAAGTCCATGTATCTTTGAAAGAATTTCCGCATGTAATGCAATTGTTTTAGATTTTAGATTTTTATCAAACTATTTCGTTGTTTCCGAACGCACGACTTATATTAAGCCGAGCATATACATAATAAGCAGGGGTATCCGCTAAAGAGCTTTGCACACATTGAATAGAGAAGGAAACCCCGGTCGTCACCCCCTTTTTAACCTTAAGCCTGCTACGGGCGGATGAGTGAATACCTATGCAAACAGTTTGGCTCCAGATGAGACGCCGAGTAACTCGGCGTCTCATCAGAATCCAAACTGTTTGACACTCTGATTGCATTTTGGTAGACACATTGATTATAGCTTGAGATTTGGAAATGTAGTAGGTGAACAGGTCTGTAAAAGGTCTGTGAATACCTATGCAAACAGTTTGGATCCAGATGAGACGCCGAGTAACTCGGCGTCTCATCAGAATCCAAACTGTTTGACACTCTGATTGCATTTTGGTAGACACATTGATTATAGCTTGAGATTTGGAAATGTAGTAGGTGAACAGGTCTGTAAAAGGTCTGTGAATACCTATGCAAACAGTTTGGATCCAGATGAGACGCCGAGTAACTCGGCGTCTCATCAGAATCCAAACTGTTTGACACTATGATTGCATTTTGGTAGACACATTGATTATAGCTTGAGATTTGGAAATGTAGTAGGTGATTAGGTCTGTAAAAATAATTTGCTTAGCAGGCTAAATGTTAATCTATGCTAGAGGTGTGAACTGCTGAAACATTGTACGATACCGTTATTTTGTAAAAATGCTGCGTTGCCTTGTTTTTTGTACTTGTTTATAAATAGTGGAATTGTCAAGATTTATACCCTAAAGATTTAACCTGGGGACAGTTGTTTTGTCTGTCAGTTTGTTTGCCTGTCTTTCTAAAGACATTACCCAGGTCCATTCAATGACCCCCACCCCATTGTTCTCAATAGGCGTGAAAGTAACAGTAAAAGCATGATACAAGTGTGCAAAATATGGCAAGCCGTCTCATTCTGTCTAGAGAGGCTCTGACATACAATTAGTCATGGGGAACACACTCAAAAGACCATTGTTGGTCAGAACCCAATAGAAGTTCAACCCTTAAGAAGCCTACCACTAACAAACAAAGGGCCATATGCAAACAGGTTGGATCCAGATGAGACGTCAAGTAACCCGGCATCTTATCTGGATCCAAGCTATTTGACAGACAACATTTTCACAAATCAAAACCGCTTGTTGACAATATACAGCAACTGATATAGCTTTTCGGTCTAAACTCTTGTACAGCAAAATCTAGTGCCAGACCTTTCAGTTATGCCTGACCATCTAATTCGAAACAATAATAAAAGGGATAAGAGTCAGATTATGTAGACGACACATGGTATTTTCAAGGCAATTATAAGTGAAAACAGAAAATGCGTAGTGGTTACAGGTTTAATATGAGAGCTACATGGTGTCTGCTGAAAAATGAGAGTATAAATTGTGACAAATTAACAGTATGATGATATATACATGTACATGCATACTAACGAAATTGATATGAAAGTTTTGGTATGAACTTATCTTGATCAACACGCACTGAGAACAGTATCAGTGATCTGGTTTATTACACTTTCTTGTGAAGAGAGATTTTTCTTAAAATGGGGATTTGCAGGAGAGTCTCTTATCTGTATTTGCCAGCAGCAATTAAAACCTCCATCATTTTATCTTCCTTCTGGAGAATATTATCTAAATGTTGTAGAGTTGTAAGGATTTACCAATTAGTAAGGTAAGTTGGCGACAAGTGTGATAGTATACGGCTGTCGCGACGGACATATAAGACCGTGCAATATCCCACACAAAGCAACGAATTCACAAAGAACCTCACAGTGCACGTATTCACTATCACTTGTTAACCCTTTCGCTGCCAATACCGGATCTGTGATTACCTATGCAAACAGTTTGGATCGCCGGATGCCATAGATTATATTCCATGTAAACAAAGCAGACCCGGTTTGCAAAAACAGAGAAAGTCGTGTTTTTGGAGTAAAAGGATGAATTGTTAAACCGTCGCTTCTTATTTTGAAATATTTTTGTTATCTCTTTCCTTTCCGAATTGTTTCCTGTCTGCCAAACTTTGGTATCTGGTACAATTTTTATTTATGTTTCAACGACAGTCACACTAACATTGTCGTGTCTAATCTGGATCCAAATTGTTTGCATTGATCATCACATATATGACATTGATCATCACAGATATGACACTGATCATCACACATGTGACACTGATCATCACACATGTAACATTGATCATCACACATGTGACCCTGATCATAACAGATATGACATTGATCATCACAGATGTAACATTGATCATCACACATGTAACATTGATCATCACACATGTGACATTGATCATCACACATGTAACATTGATCATCACACATGTAACATTGATCATCACACATGTAACATTGATCATCACACATGTAACATTGATCATAACACATGTGACACTGGCAACGGAATAGACAATGGTAGCAATTGGCACA
The DNA here is from genome assembly GCA_963576725.1 of Azorinus chamasolen. NCBI lineage: Eukaryota > Metazoa > Mollusca > Bivalvia > Cardiida > Solecurtidae > Azorinus > Azorinus chamasolen. Next base: position 14,344,272 of record OY755253.1, read on the forward strand.
TACAGTTGAACTTCGATATCTCGAACTTCAAGGGATCATACTAATAAGTTCGAGGTAACAGAGGTTCGAGTTATCTGATTTCTAATCTGAAAATTTCTCAAGTTTACAGCTTAATGCAGGTCTAAAGTAATGCATTACTTTCGATCTGCACTAAACTGTCACATGTGTTTCTAGATATGCGTAGTGATATATTTTAGAACAATTCTGTATTGTAAATTGTGAAGGACTGAACTTTTAGTTCGACTTATCCCGACGTTCGAGTTATCCTTGTTCGAGATATCGCGGTTCTACTGCATGTATTGTTTAACGTCGGTTGTCGAATGTTCCTTCCAAAATCTTACACTACTGAATTGCTCTAAAATGTATTACTTCGCATATCTAGAAAAAAACATTTCACAGCTTAATGCAGTTCTACAGTAATGCTGAAAGCTCCTGCAGGAGCTTTAAGCATTCATATAGACCTGCATTTAGCTATGAACTTGAGAAATTGTCCAGTTTACAAATCGGATAACTCGAACTTCTGTTATCTCGAACTAATTTATATAGTCCATTGAAGTTCGAGATATCGGAGTTCAACTGTATATTATTTCATAAAGCAGACATAGTTGACCCTGATCAGACAGTTCCTTAAGATGCCATCTGATCCGGGTGTCTTCTCTGTTTAAAAATGCATACAAAGGCAGTACTAAAGAGTAAGGGGTTTACCAGAGAGATACGAGTCTGTGGCAATTCATGCATGTATTGGTTCGTGCATGCCTTTGACACACTACTGACCCGCTTTCAGACAGCTGCGATCCTGGGGATACTCGGTATCTCTCACAGATCTACACTGTGTGCAAGTGTCAGAGGTAAGGTCAGTCTTGTTGAGCGAAGCAAGACAAGGTTTAATCAGATGTTGTATTCTGTAAAATAAATGTATCCAATATACCAGATTTGTAACACGAACCATGACTTTGTTTTTATTTGTCCTAGTGAACAACTGGTGAATACATTTGTATATATTTTGGAACCAGATAATATGTGGAGTAATACTCTGTATCATCAGGATCCAAACTACTGGATACTTTTATCACGTTTCGGTAACGAAAGTGAAACAATAATGCCTTTAGATATAAAAATAAGCAATGCAGTCATACATGTATTTATCTCATTTGGATCAGAATCAGAATTTTTCAGCATCTCAAGATTATCTTGCATTCTATCAAATTCGGAATTATCGGGAACTACTTCGGGATACATCCGGGTCAGAACTGTGGATATCTATACCCTTCGCTTGCTAATCGCGTCAATATACTTACCTGTAAATAGTGAAGACCCAGATGAGACAGCTTCTGCAGGAGCTGTCTCATTAGGGTCTGCACTATTTACAAGTTCATTGTGCAACCAATGCACCACACAGCAGTGATTGCACAGCGAAATACTTAAACACAGTGAATATATGTGTAATTATACAACAGGGCATGGGTAAAGAAGGAGAAATGTATTTTAAAATTCAGCAAGCGAAGGGTTAAGATCCGTATCCGGTGATGGCTTGGTGCGGAACTACAGTAACTGTAGTTCAGACCCGGATGTATCCCGAGGTGGTTCCCATGGCCCGGATGGACCAGGATAGGATGCTGAGCAATTCTGATCCTGATGGATACAGATAGAGTGCAGGGTAGATATGGTCCTGATGGATCGAGATGAGATGTTGAGTAATTCTGACCCCTATACAATAAACATTGACTTAAGCATTCATTTATTGAACACATGTGCATTAAACAAGAGGAAGGTGCTTACAGTGCAAACTATTACAGAAATCTCATATAGAAGCTTATTGCGTTACTTTGACCAGCATTAATCCACCATCTGACATACAGTTCCATAATTAGACCTCTAGCTGGCTGCTTAATACAGGTTTAACTGTATATCTTAATGAGAAGAGGAGTTCTGGTCATGATGGACCCTGATGGGATAAATAATTTGGATCCTTATCGATCCTGGGTAGATGAATATTCCTGGTCCTTATGGATCCCGATTAAATGGTGAATAATTCTAATTGTCGCCTGCAATCTAAGTTTGTTAAATCATTTGGTAAAATAAAGAAAGGAGATAGATAAATGCAACTTTCAAAGGAATAAAGCACATACCTAGAAATAGAGTTTGATACAAAAAGTGAAATGCCTTGAAAGGGCGGCGTTTGGGCTTGGGCTGTAATATTTGTCGTGGTGTATTTGTGCGACATTGGTGGTGACATGGATAAATTAGCATGACGTTAGAAAGTACGAATGTGCAGTGGTGGGATAACACGAATAAGAACATAATAATGTTATTCTAGTATTCAATTCTGAAATTCAGCAAGTAAGCACTGTTCACAGTGATGGAATGTTAACAGTTCTCTAATACATTAGATTGTAAACCCACACTAAACCGATAACAACCTGCTTGTATTGTGCAACCGCCTGTAGACCTAGATCGAAACATTTCCTAGATTGGCCCTTTCATCAGGATGTGTGTTGCATGTCTTCCAAGCTCCTCTATTAGATTTTAATATGAATGGGTTTTCATTAACTTTCTCTGTGTGGGAAACCAGTCACTAATTCCCTTTGCAAACAGTGTAAACCCTGATGAGAGGGTTCCTAGAGGAACCCTCTCATCAGGGTCTGCACTGTTTGTCATGTTACAGTTTTCCTTAGAAAACATCCTATATATTCCCAGTACGCTTTACGTAGATAAATTTTGGAATGGTCCATTTGAAAGTTCAGCATTGTAAGGGTTTAACATTGATGACATATAGGATCCTTCTGATCTGGGTCTACTTTATTTGCTTATGGATAATATAGATCTAAGTCTAACGATTTTGTCATCATAAACTCTCCATGTTCGTAGTGTGCAGTTATAATTATTAACTTATTCATACGATATCCATAGAGTAAAGAACTAACCAATAAATATATTGTCAATTCGCCAAAGAAGCTATCAAATGTATTCAGCCTGTCCTAACGAAATGCCAAGCATATAATATTTCGTCCAGTAGATTAACGTCTTGACCCTCCCCATCCTCCACATATAAACGTTTTCACGGCTCTGTAGAGTAAACCAAGACCAGAAATTGCTGATCATGGCCTGGTTTATTTGCTTATGGTGTTATATAGTTTTTGTCTTGGGCACAATATCCTTTGTTAATCTACCAATAAAATGGCCGCTTAATGCAGGATGAAAGTCATAAAGAAATCTTCTAGAGGAGCTTTCTGTATGTCTTTCACCTTGTATTAACCATTCGCTTGCTATTCATGTCAATATACCTACCTGTAAATAGTGAAGACCCAGATGAGACAGCTCCTGCAGGAGCTGTCTCATCAGGGTCTGCACTATTTACACGTTGATTGTGCAACCAGTGCACTCCACGGCAGTGATTTCACAGCGAAATACTTGTACACAGTGAAGATATATGTAATTATACAACAGGGCATGGGTAAAGAAGGAGGATTGTATTTTAAAATTCAGCAAGAGAATGGTTAAGCTGTCACTTGACTCACAGAGCGGCATCAGTACTAATGTGAACTTTCGGTCCAGTGGGGTTTTACTGTATTTGCAAATATGAGTCAGTTTGGAATTAGTATGAGAAGGATTACTATTGATTATTCATGTAAGGAATAATGACGTCATGCATATTTATGAATATCTATAATGAATAATATATGATTATATAAACTGTACAGTCAGACCTATTATGACTTCATAAACAAAAAAAATACCAAATCCTGCATTTTCTTGTTTGAACAGGATGGGAAGGGTTAATCCAACTATTGCGTGAATTGTGTTAAGACAGGCTGTGCCTGTTCAAAGACTTAAACCTGATAATGTTAACATGTATTTGACAATTTATCTCATGCTATCTCGTGATATCTTGCCCCCCCCCCTTATCCACTATTTGACTCGCATTTGTAAACACTTTGGATCCAGATGAGACCTCGGTTTTATCGACGTCTAATTAGGATTCAAGATGTTTGAAATTCGGTCAGGAGTTTCTCGAAAGCTAAATCGAATCGGAAGTAGTTAAAATTGTAAAGATCCAACTTTGAGCAGACATATTTTTTATGGCTCGGTATGAGTTCAACATATTCTATGAAACAATATGAGATTTCATACATTCGGTCTGGCCGTAGGCTCATCCAAAAACCTAGTTACATGTGTAGCATACCATCTCTCACCAAGTTAGAAACATTTCGTGAGTTTATCACTTTGATGCTATGTCGAGGTCTGGATGCAGTACTGCGGTAACTATTATCTATAGGGCGAACTCTTTGCAAAAGAGTGTGTATCCTCTCGGCGGCTCATCAGTACCAAACTTGTTCGACCTTGCCATCATCATTGTATGTAGAAATGAAATATTATAAGGGAACAATATTGCAACTTTTTTATTGTCATACATGAATAAAACTATTTTCTCTATATTTTCTTCTTTCTTTCCGTCTGTCTGTCTCTCTATTTATCTTTTTCTCAGCAAGATAAAAAAAATATGTTATTGGCTAACCTAAGGCTTTATGCTCTGACAGCGATAAAATGTATTTTGTTATGATGACCTTATTTGGGCGATAATCAGAAACAGGATAATAAAGGATGCTGTTGCACGACTGTTTTAGGAATTCCTCAAGCTGTCTATGTCATAAGTGTATAATGTATTGTACATGTTTTTGAGGACTGATAATTGCCAATAGTTATCACGCCCCTAAAGCGGTTCATTCCATTTTTTCGCGCGTTTAGAATGGTCTCTATCTGTTTATATCACTGTTATAAGTTTTATTCAAATGGCATACATGTCCTCGGTTCAACGTTATTTTAATGGATCGTAACAATTACTTATCAGTGTGTATTCTATAGTATTTTTACCAGGATGCGGCCTATCAAATAGTTGATTGTCCTGAACAGTTGATTGTTCTGGACAGTTGATTTTTCTAGTAAAGAACGTATCAACAATTATCCCCTTCTAAGTTAGTATAAATATATCCACTCGTAATATTTACAAGGTGAACAATTCTGATAAAGTTCAATCCTTATTCAATACTAAATAGTCTCCCTCTAAATATTTAAACCAACCGAACCAGACCAAACTTGATTATTGCGACAGAATAATCCAGTTAATGTATTCACCTGTGTAACTATTCATAGAGTAAAGGGTTAACCAATAATGCTATTGTAAATTCCCAAAAGAAGCTATCAAATGTCCATATCATATGCAGCCTGCCCTAACGAAGTGACAAATATAAGTATGTCAATGCCATCCAGTGATTTAATGTCTTAACCCTTCGCTTGCTATTCACGTCAATATGCCTATCGTAAATAGTGAAGACCCAGATGAGACAGCTCCTGCAGGAGCTGTCTCATCAGGGTCTGCACTATTTACAAGTTGATTGTGCAACTAGGGCACTCTACGGCAGTGATTGCACAGCGAAATACTTAGGGTTAACTCCCCACCATTCATGTGGACGGTTTTCACGGTTTTGCAGAGTAACCCCAGACCAGATATTGCTGGTCAGGGTCAGCTAGTTTTGCTTAGTGTGTTATATAGTTTCTGTCTAGGACACAATGCCCTTTGTTAATATGCCATTAGAAAAAAAATCTAATTATTTTTTCATGAATATGCAACAGTGGAATGATTAAAGTATTCAAACGTAGGAAACAAGTGTACTGACATTTGCGAACAGTGAAGACCCAGATCAGAGGAAAGCTAGAGGAGTCTGCTATTTGCAATGCAAAATCCTCTCGTAAATTGTATATTTTCATTCTACATGAAATTTACACTGACGTGTCATTCTAATATTAAAATGTAAACTGTAGAAGGTTATACATGTATACATTTCCAAACGAAATCGATCTACACTGACTGATCATTCCACTATGAAAAGTCAGCATCCGCAGAGTTACATATCTGCTTTAGATAACAAGCAGTGCAGACAAGGACGATAATGCTACCCCAGGGACCCTCTTGTCTGGGTCTACACTGCAAAGGACATTAGTGACTCCTTTCTCGCACTGAAATGTTTATCCTAATTTTAATTCCTTCCTAACTTTGAGAAACTATTGACCGATTGTCCAACAGTTAAGACGCTAATGAGACGGAGAGTAACTCTAAACTACGCTAATGAGACGGGGAATAGCTCCAAACTACGCTACTTAAACGGATAGTAACCCCAAAGTACGCCTATGAGACGGATAGTAACTCCAAACTACGCTAATGAGACGGATAATAACTCCAAACTACGCTAAAAAGGCGGATAGTAACTCCAAACTACGCTAAATAGACGGATAGTAACTCCAAACTACGCTAAAAAGAAAGAGAGTAACTCCAAAAATACGCTAATGAGACGGAGAGTAATATCTCTAAACAACGCTAATGAAACGGATAGTAACTCCAAACTATGCTAATGAGACGGACAGTAACTCCAAACTACGCTAATGAGACGGACAGTAACTCCAAACTACGCTAATGAGGCGGATAGTAACTCCAAACTATGCTAATGAGAGGATAGTAACTTCAAACTACGCTAATGAGACGAATAGTAACTCCAAACTCTGCTAATGAGGTGAGTGGTAACTCCAAACTACGCTAATGAGGCTGATATAGTAACTAAACACTATGCTAATGAGCGGATAGTAATTTCAACTACGCTAATGAAACGGATAGTAACTCCAAACTACGCCAATGAGACGGATACCTATCCCAAAATACGCTAATGAGACGGATAGTAACTCCAAACTACGCTATTGAGGTGGATATCAACTCCAAACTACACTAATGAGAAGGACAGTAACTTCAAACTACGCCAATGAGACGGATAGCAACTCCAAACTGCTGCTAATCCCCTATAAACCGGACATTTAGTCTTCTTCTTCCTCTTCACCATTATCATCATCATCGTCATTATCATATCTTTCTCTCACTGTCTCTTTCTCTGTCTATCTCTATATCTCTATCTCTCTGTCAGCAATAACATTGTTATGTTATAAAGTTCAATTGCAGGATCTCTCCCTCAGCAACAATATATATATGTTTCTTTGTCTAACCATTGACTATATACCATACAATATCACTTTTATAAGTTTTATTCAGATGACATGACATATGCTTCGCACAACGTTACTTTTTAATGGAAAGTAACACTTTCTAAAAATGTAAATTCTGTAGTATACATGTAGTACGTAACAATATATATTCCCTATATTGTCACCAGTCATAATATGTTTAAGGTGAACAACTCCGATAAGTTTAGTCTTTGATTCAATACGAAATAGTCTCCCTTGTAATGTCGATTCACATCAAACTGGATGAGTGTGACTGAATAATCCACACTAACTCTTTCGCTGTCATTTTCGCATCTGTGATTACCTATGCAAACAGTTTGAATCCAGATCAGATGCCGTGCAACTCGGCGTTTCATCAGGATCCAAATCCTTTGTACATGTAACTGTGGCTATATTTTTTGAAACAAATAATAAAGAAATCTAAAACATGAAGATTGCAGCAGACGACAAAGATTGCAGACGACAAGAGTTAAAATAAAAGTGCATATACTAAAATTTTCTAAAATAATCTCAGTTTGTTACAAAACCAAACATATTAACATGACTGTATACACCATATCTCTTCAGTTTCGAACTCTCCCAGAACGTCTGTCCTATGATATATTCTGAATTTGCATTGGCCTGTTCATCCGAATCAGCAATCTAAAGTTACATTTCTAAATAAATAACCGTACACGCGAAGATGTGAATATTACACATTATGATGCAGGTTCTACTCACGAAAGGGCTGGCACTACACGAAGAGTGGAAATCTGCTCACAAAGATGCAGTTACTACTCATGACGAAGCAGATATTACGCACGAAGCGGCGGATATTATCACGAAGAGACAATCACTACTTTTGAAGTGGTGGGAACTTCTCACAAAGCTGCAGGTGTATCTCACAAAGAAGCAGTAAGTACTCACAAATAGGCGGGCGATTAACATGAAGCCAGTATTACATGCGAAAATTCCCACGAAACTTTTCTTTTATTGCAGTAATGATATCATACTATATATAATGGAATATGTTTAAGTATGTTATTGGTCCAAACTGTAGAGTCCGGTCTATTATAATATGTCATAAGCAAATTTCTACCGGGGCAATCTGATCTGTGTCTACATTATTTGCAAAGGCGTAACAAGAGAATACAGTAAAACCCCTCTTATGCGACCACCAAAAATGGACATAATTATGGGCGGCAGAGGCAGGTGGTAGCTTAATGCAGAACGAAAGTTATGCGAAAGCTCCTATAGTGCTTTCTTCAAAACATTCGTCCTGCATTAAGCAACCACCTGCTTTAAACGACGCCAGTGGCTGTTTATTAAGTGGTTGCATTAGCGGGGTTTAACTATATAGTATTTCGTAAGCAAACAGAGCAAACCCTGATCAGACGGCTCTTACAGACATAAAACCGTGTTTGTATGAGGGAAAGGGTTACCTGTTTACCATAGCCATATAAGGATACTTCGTTCCTGTCCGTCATAATTGTTCTTATGGAGTTCACTGTCTTGAGAGTGTGGTAAAAGATCATGCATGCAACATCGTAAGAAGACTAAGCTGTAATATGATCGACGGATTTAGGCACGACGATATTTGAAAATTTAAATCATGAAAAGAACGGAGCTACAGATGAAGATCCGTCCAAAATACTAAATCCTTCATTTCTCCACCAAACCCTACACTGTAACCACTCTTTAGAATCGCCTAGAAGAGACGATTCTAAAGAGTGGTCACAGCATGGGACTGGTGGAGAAATAAAGGAGTTATTCCTGAAAAATGTTTGAATTTACACATCTTATAGAATAGAGCATTTGCTCCTATAGGAGCAAATGCTCTACTTATCACAATGGTTTCACAAAGTGACTTTTACAGAGTCGTCAAAAGTCGCCAATATGAGGGAAAGGGTTAAACCCACTCCAAGTCGTTTACGAATGACAATGGTTTAATCATCTTTTGTGCAGCACCACTTGACAATTACCTGTGCCCCTAACGGCCATGGTATGAGGCAAATGTTATAACTCGGGAAATTTAGCAGAGGGTAAAGTATATAGGCGACTAATAGTAGTCTGGGTTTCCATCCACATACCAGATAAATTAACAAGTCTGGTTGAAATTGACCACAATACAGCAATTTAGTGACAGAATGTCCATGGAATGTCAAGGCTGTGCATAAATATCTGCTTAACCCACTCCCTCGTGCCTTTTGAAGCCTCTGTAAATGTCACTTTTTGAAACCACTGTGACAGATAGAGCACTTGCTCCCTAGAGGCAAATGCTTTATGTTTCACAATAGTTTAAATACAACACAATTCTATTTTTTTCTGTTCCCTAGTAAATGCCCCTTTTCGGTAGATTAATTCAAAGAGGTCGGGTCTAAAATTAGCCTATGAAGAAATGGGTTAAATGTCAATATACAGACGCTCAACTAGTACTGACAACCTTCTTGAAACCGATCACTTATTATCCATGTACTTTATACATTACATTTGAAATAAACTTTAAAGTAAAACCTTTTTAACCTCACATGCACCCGTTACCTCATATATACTGTTTATATCATAGATACCATTCAACTCAACAAGTCCCTTCATACACACCCTTTTATCTCACACAAACCATTCACCTCAACAAGTCCCTTCATACACACCCTTTTATCTCACACAAACCCATCACTTAAATTGATTCCTGTCATACGTACCCTTTATCTCACACAAACCCTTCACCTCAATGATTCCCATCATACACACCCTTGTATTTCACCTATACCCTTCACCTCAATGATTCCAGTCATAATACCATTTCATCTCCTATACTTTAATTCATACAAAGTCATTAACTCATTATTTTAAACTTTAATTCATATACACCCTTTACCTCATTATTTCATACTTTATTTCATACATGTCTACCTCAAACTTTAACTAATACATACCCATGAACCCATTCACAGACTTTAACCTCATACATATATTATAGTACATGATGCCATCAGATAAAACATTCAAAAGGTTTAGATAGAAACATAAGGGCACAAGGTTGTTAAACATCTGAGTCCGAGTCCGAGGTCATTTCAAGTATCTGATTGGTCACAATCTGACCAATCAGGTGCTTGAGAATGATATCAGACTCGGGCAAAAAAATTATACCTCGGGACATGATCTGTAAAGTGTTGCTGTTGAATTTGTGATGAACTTTGTAATTAACTTGTCTCCACATGAGAAATCGACAAACTCAGAGTCTGATCAGTATCTAAACCGTTTGGCGGTCTGGTCCTATGATTGCATAGCTACTAAAATATTGTAACGTATGTGACGTTTGTAGGTAGACGAAAAACTAGATATTATTCATAAGTCATTTTTTCCGGAATATCTCTTGATTTCCCCATCGAACACTATACAGTAAAACTCCTCTAAACCGAAATTCTAGTAGAGTAGATAGTTTAGTCAGGTGACTGTTTCTGACAGGAGCCTTTTGCTTGACTTTCACCCTGTATTAAGCTGCCATCTGTCTCCAAGACCGACATTTATACTAAATTTAACGTCCGGTTTAGAGTGGTTTTACTGTATAGGGTTTGGATAGTTATCATAGCACCATAATGGCATTGTTTTGCATAAATATTCAAGAGAGAAGAAAATATTTTAAAAAAATGGAATTAATATAATACATTCAAGTATTTATTTATTCATGAGAGGACGAGTTAATCATGTAAGTAAATATTCATGATAGTGAGGTTATAGTGACCAATATTGTGCGAATGTTTGCGTTTCCCAATATCTGTGACCGGGGTCTGATTTTAAGGTAAAACCTGTCCCTACCCTTTCATTGATGGAAACGAGTTACGACTGTCCTTTACAAACAATGCAGACCAAGATGAGAGAGTACATTAAAAAACACTCTCATCAGGATGTGCATTTTTGTCTTGTCAAAAGTTTCATTTAAATATCCTTGAATATTCCCGGCAAGTTTGGCCTATTTGAGTTTTTGGAATAGTGTATTGGAAAATTTAGCGTTGGAAGGATTAAACAATTACTGGAACAAAGCTTACATTTAGAGTGATTTATGTCTTTAAATAGATACTAACTTTATATATGACTCAAGTATCATATAATGCACTATTTACTCTACTTTTTTTCTTAGAGCCCTCTCATCAGGATGTGCATTTTTGTCCTGTCACACGTTTCATTTAAATATCCTTGAATATTCCCGGCAAGTTTGGCCTATTTGAGTTTTTGGAATAGTGTATTTGAAAATTTAGCGTTGGACGGATGAAACTTTACTGGAGCAAAGCTTACATTTAGAGTGATTTATGTCTAACATTATGTATGACTCAAATATCATAGAATGCACTATTTACTGTAATTTGTTTTCTTAGACTATGTACCTTTTCAAGGTGTTTTACTTTTCTTAATCTGATTGTCAACTTTATTTTTAAACTCATATTAATAGTTTCTTCCTTTGAACCTTTTTACAACATAATGCTATATATGCACACGTCATACTCTCACTTTTTCTGCTTTATAGGTGTACTCTCTTTTTAGGCTTTTGTCTGTGTGTCAAACAATAGCTTGTAAGTAAAGTTTTATGCTTTGGTTATAGCTGGCTAATATATTATATGTTTTATCTTACATAACTTTCCATTTTACAGGTATCCTTCTCTTTGTTTTTACTTTTGATATGTTAATGCTTTCGTTTAAATGTCGACAAATAGCTATATGCTATAAATGTTATTTTATTGTTACAACCGACATTAAATAAAGCTTCTTGTATCTCTAAGATAAACCTTTCCCAATACAATGCAGAAAGTAACAACCTGACTATATAGACCTTTATTCTGATTTAGTAAGAGGTCCAGTAAAACAGGGTTGAACCCTTATAACGCTGGATTTTCCAATCGACTATTCCCCTATTCAAACAGTTCAAGCTTATGGTGACTAATGAGGGATGTTTTAACACTTACAACGCTGACTTTTCCAATGATCTATTCCAAAATTAAAACAGGCCAATGTTATGGTGTATATTTAGGGATGGTTTCTAAAGCAAGGTGTAGCATGACAAACAATGCATATCCTAGAGGAACATTCTCATTTGGGTCTACACTGTTTGCAAAGGGTATTAGTGACTCGTGTCCCGCACAATAAGGATTAGTGTACTCTTGTATACGGGAATGCGAACAATAATAAGCTTCCAAGGACATGCATTATCCCAGTTTAGACAACCCTGGTCTCATCTTCATACTACAAAATGCCAAACCAATTTCCTTTGTATTAATTGTTTTTTATTTATCAGATATTTTGATGGGTGTTTGACATTCCCACACAAAGTAGATTCTAGCCAGCTGCCATATTGCACGTAGGCGTTATGTTAACGCTCGTCTTATTTGGTGCTTGTCCACTGCACACACTTCCTAAAGAGATTTACCAACCTATGCTGTTTCACGTTGATACCTCTTCTACATCTTTATTAATCAGCTACATTAAGGTTTTTGCACGTCAACGACGAAGCATACAACTACGACAACGCCTACAACTACAACAACGCCTACGACCCATTGATCACAATAGCTCGACGTTTCTTCGAGACAGACGAGCTTAAAAAGGAAATTCAGTCCAACAAGGAACGCCATACATAACAAGTCATGGGTCAAAAACATGCTATTTGTAGCATTATTCATTCCCTCGTCTACACGGTTGTCGGAAAGCGTCCCATAGGGGCAATCTGAACATCTCGGAGAGTATCATCTGGGAAAACAATAAGACGCTCTTCTTAACCCATTACCTCATAGGCTATTTTTAGATACAACCACTTTGAATTAATCTACCGAAAAGGAGCATTAACAAGAGAAAAGGAAAATTTTAGAATTTTGTTGTTTGAAACCATTGTGATAAATAGAGCATTTGCTCCTATAGGAGCAAATGCTCTATTTATCACAATGGTTTCACAAAGTGACATTTACAGAGACGTCAAAAGTCGTCAATATGAGGGAAAGGGTTAAACATGGTAAAAACGTCGGTAAATATTATCAGAAACAAGTGTAGTGACACATTGTGAAACATATAAAATGTAGAATGATTTGAGGTGTTAGAAATTGTCTTAGCTATGTTATCGTTGTTTTCTTCTGGTATTATGATATATCTAGACTCCACATTTACACAATACAGTTAACCATCTCGTAACCCGACATTACAGACAATATCAAAACTGTGTTTTCAGATAGGCGGTAACTTAATACAGGATGAATGTCATGCAGAAAGCTCCTATAGGAGCTTTCTGTATGGCGTTCACCCTACATTAAGTATCCATCTGGCTTAAAATGATCTAAATTGTTCTTTGATAAATTTTCGGTTTAGACGGGTTCTACTGTATATAACGGGATCTACAGTCTCAGTGCTACCATATTCATGCCATAGCTAATATTTACGAGTTTTTATTTTGAGCTGGCCGACTAGTTACGATCGTTATACAGGTATGTATAATGGAACAAGATGTAATTGTCATAAAGAATTTTGTTATCGTACATTTACATTACATTACCCAGTAAGTACTTAAGTTATTACTAAAGTGTCATCCACTGAACAGAAGACAAAAATATATAATGTACCGCAGAAATGTGCAGATATTGATAATTTAACAATAATGTTTCAACACTTACCATAGCAATGACAGTAAATTAACATATCTCAAAAGTTACCGTAATAAACATATGCCTGTCAATTTTATAGAAATGTCAAAACAATCCCCAAGGGTGTTCCAGTTTCGTAAAATGTCTGCACAATGCAAGTTCCAAAGACATAATTATCTCATTATAAAATGTGTCATCTCCAAGACGAATAATTAGTGTTTATACATCTAAACCAATAAGATTAACCACCCACCTCATCAATATCCGTGTAAGAAAACCCGACTACATGAATATTAATAGACGGCATTATCAACAAGAGGCTTTTTGTCCACTGCAGAAACAGCAAAATCAGATCGTCCTAAGAAACCCGAACAGACCCTGATATGACAAAGTGGAGCTTGACTGTCGCAAAACTGCAAGGTCACATCTACAGTATCCCATAAGCAAACGGAGCAATCTTTGGTCAGCAAACTCGTATAGGAGTCTTGCCATTCGCACAAATCAGATATACATTAATTTATATGCAAATAGAGCAGATATTGACCCTGATCAGACTAGGTCTACTGTATCTTTTCTACTACAGGTGCGTGAAAAGGCTTCTGTATGAGGTACAGTGCTATGAGCGTGTGTTATTACGTTTATTGTAAACCTTTTATTAACAGCATTGTCGTATCATACACACATTTGCGTCTGACTGAACTCTTTCACTGTTCTTAGTTTCTTTCGAGTTCCAATACCTTGTAGTGTATGTCCTGTTTGCACACGAACTAATGTAGATATTAGTACATTTCAAAAAAAAATGAGTAAACTTTTCTATTGGTCATAATGGCATCATAAAAATTTACCTTATTAATATAAATTATATCTATATGTCTTACTGAATATCCATGAGGTACAACTAATTCCCTCCTAGACTATATTTAGACCCAAACTCTTTGAATTAACCTACCGAAAAGGAACATTTACTAGAGAAAAGGAAAACTTTAGAATTGTGTAGTTTTTAAACCAATGTGATAAATAGAGAATATGCTCCTATGGAAAAAATGCTCTATTTATAACAATGGTTTCTAAATATGACTTTTATAGAAACGCCACATTGCGTCACTTGGAGGAAATGTGTTAAATAATTTGAAACGAGTTGAGGCTCTGCGTCATTCGGTGTCTCACTGGGATGAAGCAAAACTTCTAATCAGTTCATTTTTTTATTTTCAGTACCAAGATAAAGCTACAACCAATCTCAGGGAAGAGTGAAATGACTGAGTGTCTTTGCGTCTCCGCTTAACCCTTTCCATGATTAATATTCATATAGGAAATAATGACATCATGAATATTAAAACATGTAATATTATATTTTATAATCGCATATGAACACATGGCAATTTGGCTTAGGCAGAAGCTGTATAATCAGATCTATATTACACCATAAGCAAACAGAGCCAATCCTGATCAGAAGGCTCCTATGGGAGCCTCTGATCTGGATCTACTCTGTTGGCAGGTGCGTCAAAATAAGGGTAAGGGTTAACCATTTATATCATGAATATTCATAGAAGAAATACTGATATTATAAATATTAATTAAATCAACTAACCCTTCGCTTGCAGAATTTTAAAATACATTTCTCCTTCTTTACCCATGCCCTGTTGTATAATTACATATATATTCACTGTGTACAAGTATTTCGCTGTGCAATCACTGCTGTGGACTGCACTGGTTGCACAATCAACTTGTAAATAGTGCAGACCCTGATGAGACAGCTCCTGCAGGAGCTGTCTCATATGGGTCTTCACTATTTACAGGTAGGTATATTGACGTGAATAGCAAGCGAAGGGTTAATACATTAAAACATGTACAGATGAATATGGCAGACACTGTAGAAACGTATCTACATGTATATTATTTCATTAGCAAACACAGGAGACCCTGATAGTACGTTCCCTAGAGGAGAAACAGTCTGATCTGAGTGTACTCTGTTTGCAAAGGCGTATATAGGTATGGTGGTAATGGTAAATTGTAACACGCAGTAACCATAGACCTACTGCTGATATAACTGTTTATCTACTTATCTATCTGTTATCTGTCTGGAGCTCTCTTATTATCTCGTACAAGGCCAGCTACCAATTATTCATGACATTTGCAGGTCTAAATTCAACTCGCATTCTGAAACATGACATCTTAATTGACGTATTTACTGTTACGCTTGCAGTGCAGTATACGAGTCTCTAATGACATTTGTAACTAGTGTAGACCCGGATGATAGGGCTCCTAGAAGAACCCTTTTACCAGGAAATGCACTTTTAATTAGATAACACTTTTCTGTAAAACGTCATCTGAACATTCACTGTAAGTAAGCCTGACCTGTTTGAATTTCGGAATAGTCCTTCTCTAACTTGAAATGGTTACATTATCTGATTGCTTCAGTGCCAGGAAGACGGGTCTTTGCTATTATATGCAAACAGTTTGGATCCAAATGAGACGCGGACTAACTCGGCGTCTCATCAGGATCCAAACAATTTGAAATTCCATTTGTCTTTACGAAAATGAAAAAGCACAAACTATGAAAATGGTAGCAGTGGTAATCGTACCCAGCAGACAAGGGGTATTAAATTACATACATAACTTGATTATAACAGCGGTGGTTGTATGTGCTCTTTAGATTGGTTATATAAAGTCGTTTTTCTCCAACTCTGGTTTATTCAACTTTAGGTTGTTTGACATATACCGATGCAATGATGGGCAAGCCGACTGCAGCATTGATTATAGCGGCAAGTTATTTTGTCCATGGGTTGGCAGTAGGACTTGGAGACTTTGTAAGTTTTTTTGTCTATATTTATAATCAGAGAAAAACGACACAAAATATAAAATATTAGTAAACATGTCTCCTTTATGTTTCCACCTAACACACTCTGTAGAATCGTGTTTTTAATGTTGCAGAATGGTTACAATGTAGGGTGTGATGGAGAATTGATGATTTTAACCCTTTCGCTGCCAAACTCTGTCGTCTGCTAACTTTGCCATCTGCTATAAATTTTCATTTTTTGTTTTCTTCATTTTTGTTTCAAAAACATAGTAACAGTAACAAACAGTTTGGATCCTGATGAGACGCCGAGTTACTCGGCGTCTCATCTGGATCCAAACTGTTTGCATAGGTAATCATAGATCAGGCATTGGCAGCAAAAGGGTCCGCAGCGTTATTCATAGCTCTGATGATGTTATTTATTCTTTGTCTTTATATACTTACTGTTTGGTTCTAGTTTTGCTGAGTATGTAGGAATATCATTTTTGGCACATGTAAACACCGATGTAGTTGTTTGTTTCTACAGGACAATAACTGGTTCTATTGATACAACCTACGCGAGCCGGTCAAGGGGATATACCACTTTTTAATTTAATTTATTTTGAGCTCATTCTCAAGCTTCTGGTTGGTCAAATTTTGAGCTCGCTCATCATTTGTCCAATCCTATACTTTAGAATGAACTCAGACCTCGTTCACTCAGAAGTATTGTAACCTTGAGACCAGTGCCTATCCAGAGAGAGAGGCCAAGTGACTTGGGTCCAAGGTTATAAAACACCTGAGTATGAGATCATTATCATGTATCTGATTGGTCAAATTCTGAGCAAGCTCAGAATCTAACCAATCAGATGCTTGAGAATGATCTCAGACTCAATAAAAAATAACACCCGGATCTGGTGTCGCGATCATTAGGCTTACATGACCATTAAAGGTGAAAGGCTTAATGGTATATTCTATTTGATATGAAACGACAGATTTTCCTGAAATTGGTTTGAAAGGCAAACAACCATATTCATCTAATCTAGCTATACCCTGTTTGCAAATACACACCAGATTCCATTATAGAACAAACCATCGTCAAAAATTTATTATAAGCATTGCTCATGCACCTGTTTATATTATGAATTTCAGAGAATGTTACCAGATGATTTCCTAATGGAAAGTCTGCACGATCTTGCTCGGAGACACCCTGTCTCAAGTCACGTGTCTGGTCTTCCCCAGCTCTTGCAGAGGTTACAGAAGAAATACTCGTTCGATAGTCCTATTGAGAGTGGCCCAACTACAATCACTTCTTCTGGGGTCTCTAACACAGGGGAGGTTACTCTGGATGTGTCTTTTCCACAGGGCGTCGATGTATTTTGGTGTGTGTCATACAATGGCACATCGACACTTACAAAGGGCATAGAAGGTATACAGGATGTGGGGAAAACTACATCCTTGACAGTGAAGATAGACGAACAAAATCCTGTGCGTGTTGTTTTGATACTGATTACAGATTCATCCTCTGCTTGCCTGAAGCTAAACTTGAATGATGATACTCCAGAGGGCACCCAGATGATACGATTTCCTGATCCTAATATTGGATTTCCAGACAAAGCAGAGGTCAGTGCAACGGATACAATTACATTTGACGTGACTGTACCAACGTCTCCATCGTATATTAATGACTCTGTACCAGTCTGGTACATATATACAAACAGCAGTTCTGAGGAGGTAGAGGCGAAGAGACTTAATTACACGTCACAAGAAACAACTACAGCTAGCACAACGCAAATCACGATTATCAATGTTCCAGACGCGATCGAAGGGTATCTCCAAGTCATAGTTAATAATGTCATCGGGTTTAGCACAGACGGGCCTTCGTTCTTTAATAGAACGTGTTTATCTTTGTATGTAGATATCACAACCGATAAGGCTTACACCAAGGACATGGTAAGTTGGGTAGGAACAAGTGTATCCAATACCATGGAAAAGAATGACGTCATCCGTTACGGAAGTGTTCTATGCATGGCCAAGGGTCATCCAAAACCAAAGGTAACACTTTCAGTTGGTAACCAGAATCCTGGACAAATCGATGTTAAGCTTAACAAGTTTGAGACAGCTGTTTACGTTCCTCTAGATGGTATGAGCGCTACTGAATCTGCAGGTACGTATCTTTGTGTGGCAGAGAGTGGGTCAGAGAAGATCTCGAAAAATATTACAGTTGTCTAGAAAACAAAACAACCTGGAGCAAGTATTTAAACATTTGGTACACGACTAACATTTCAAGCTTCAGCTTTGCTAGTAATTCCCCGTCACTGCAGTCTATTTAGCGTTGTGCTCTGTTGTCATTACAATATACACTCTTATAAGTGAATGTGTCATGTATGATGTCGTGGGCGGTATTGGTCTACACTGTTCACCAAACTACATAGCTAACTATATGTTATTTCTCATGGAGCCGCATAATTGCAGTGACACTAGGTTTTAGTCATCAACGAAAGCTAGGCAACGTGAATGACGCCTTTATGACAGGTTGTAGCATAATCCTTTACTCTTGTTCACGCCTTAGCAAATAGAGTAGACCCAGATTAAACGGCTCCTGTAGGAGCCGTCTGATCAGGGTCTACTCTGTTTACTTTTTAAATCAAATATATCTGATTCTAGTTTTTACCAGAGCTAAACCTTTTCTTGTTCATATGTCATTATATATATTAAGTATTCGTGGTCAATGTCAGTGCATACATGGAATAAAGGGTTACTGCAATTCATGTGTCGCCATGACTAATTTTGAACTTTTAAGTGTTGAACTTGATATTGAACGCTTTTTGTAGTAAAATGGGCATTTTAAGTCAATGACGCCGACTTGACGCCATGCGTCTACAGACACTGGAAACACACCACGAGTGCGTATTCTATTTTAACCATTTCCCTTCAGTGAAATGTACTTTAGTCATTTTTATTTCAATTTGCAAATTTATTTCAAAACTGGTTGATATCGTATTTCGCACATGTAACCCATAACCTCATAGGCTATTTTAGATACAACCTCTTTGAATAAATCTACATAAAAGGAGCATTAACTAGAGAAAATGATTTTTTTTAGAATTTTGTAGTTTGAAACCATTCGCTCCTACAGGTTCAAGAAAACAGGGGGAAGAAAATTAGTTGCATGGTCTTAGATAAGTTTGTCGGCGTTTTATACATTCCTTTATACTGACATCTTTTGACGCCACTTTAAATGTCGCTCTTTGAAACCAATGTGATAAATAGAGCATTTTCTCCATTGGAGCAAATGCCCTATTTATCATCATGGTTTCAAAACTGCACATTTCTAAAAATCTATAAATACAGCTTTTCGGTAGATTACCTCAAAGAGGCAGGGTCTAAAATTAGCCTATGAGGCAATTGGTTAAAGGTTGTGCCATACTTGCATTTAGAACAGTTGTTTTAACACTCAACGAGATGACACAATACCAGCACCATGTTGCCTTCAAATGAAATAGCATGATTCTATGTTTCAATGACAACAATCTATATACAGCCGAGGCAAATATGATCTAACCCACAACACAAATGGGTTATGAATGCGCCTACCAGCGTCCAAAGCTGCCAAATCATGTTGTGAAATTATTAATACTGAATTCGAAGTAGCTACCAATTTTGAGTTTTAAAAAATATTGAAAATGTTGTATTTATAACAGTTTGTGCTAAATCCCTTGTTGTCTTTGACATTATGTTTTCTAAATACTTCCTCGAATGTTTGTGTGCTTGTTTGAGATTTATGTGTTACTTTTTCATGGCACTGCTTTTTGTTTTTGTTTGCTTTGATGTTAGCCCTTTTCCGGCTAAGCACGAACCCGTCGACTGCAAACAGTGGATCCAGACGAGACGCCGAACTACTCAGCGTCTAATAAAAATCCAAGCTGTTTTCAAATCCGCAAATATTTTTCATAAATCTGAAATAAATGGAGGTATGGCATAATTGGCATAATTTGAACTGATCGCAATTTGATCTATTCTCTCATTTTGGCGCCTTTTGACATATTCCCTCGTGTTGACGCCTTTTGACAAATTCGTTCATATTGACGCCTTTTGGTGTCTCTGTAATAGTCGCTGTTTGAAACAGTTACAGTGCTCCCTCTCTACAACGACACCCTTTGGGATACGAAGATTGTATGTGTTGTTCAGAGGGAGTTGTTATAGGGAGGGAAAATCAAACATAATTAGCCTGTTTGCAGATCTCCAGATAAGGTGTCTTTCGAGAACTAAAACCGTTATGCCTCCATCAAACCCTATGTTGTGACCACTCTTTAGAATCGTCACACAGTGACGATTCCAAAGAGTGGTCACAACATAGGGTTTGATGGAGGCATAAAGACAACACGATGGAAAAAGTTGTTCTGGAGCCTTGTTGTTTCGGAAACAGTGACATGCGTTGTTGTAAGGAGGGAATCGTTATTGAGAGGGCCGTTGTAGGGAGGGAGCACTGTATCCTAAATAGAGCATTTACTCCATAAGATACACAATTGTAACATGTTCTTTTTCTCTAGAAATGATATTTTTGGGTAGATTTATTCACAGAGGTTTGGGCCAAAAATACCCTATGAGACAATGGGTCTGAAAAAAAAACCATATGAGGGAATTGGTTAAGTATTTCACTGCCATTGACGCATCTGTGAAAACCATGGCAGACACTTTGGATCCAGATGAAACGCCAATTAGCTTGGCGTTTCATCAGGATTCAAATTAGTTGTTATTGTGATTCGTTTTGAAAAGAAAATGAAGAAAAAGAAAAACAAAGATAATTGTAGCAGACGACTAAGTTTGCAGACGATGCAATTTGGCAGCGAAAACGTTTAGCAGACCTCAGTTTTAGAACCGGATTAGTGTTAACGTGTACTCATATTAGTCTGTTATATTTGTTTGAATCTTTGTCAGTGAAGCATGATGCTTACTTACTTTTAGTTTACATTAAAGCTGCAAAATAAATTAGTGTTGTTTTATTTGGTGTCTCTACCAAAAGTTGAACAAAGCTGTGTAAACAGTATACAGTCACTCCTCATTATACCGGCATTCGTTACAATGGCACCCTGGTAATACCGGGCAGAATGCAATGAGACAAAAATACTGTTAAATCTGTTGAAACACCCACTGAATAAATAGACATAATGCCATTTAAACAGGCGATTGCTTAATGCAGAGCACAGGAAGTGCAAAAAACTGATAATGTCTGGAAACAAACCCCTCCGTTGTAATGATGATTCACTGTACAACCATACGAGACGCCGAGTCATAATATGTCTCTTCAGGAGCGAAACATTTTGTTACTTTGACCCTGGAAGAGAGTGGGAGACAATTAACCCTTTACTCAATGAATATTCAAATAAGAAATATATTTATATATGTACATGTATTGGCAAATGAACACAGGGAAGTAAGAGGTATATTTATATTGACACAGGGACGTTTGGCAATGGTAGAAACTGTAGAATCATATCTATATCATATCATAAGTAAACAAACAGATCCTGAACAGGGACACCTTCAGGAGCCATCTTATCTGGGTCGATTCAATCTGCAAAAGCGTAGAAAGGGGAATTTATGGAGTAAACTGGTTAGCATCACTTAAAGCAGACGGTAACTTGGCATTGGCAGCAAAAGAGCCAACGTTTATCAGATTATGCGCCTCCTCACTCTCACTGGTATTTGCAAAGATTTTGGATCAAGATGATACCCGTGTGTTTGGCCTATCTTACAGACATCAGTTTGACACTTCGGTGGTTGTTGAAATCGACTGAGGTCGGTTTTACCGGTCACTAGTTCCTAAGCAACTTAAACGGAATTCAAGTGGCTACATACTGATCCAGTTGAAGCAAACATTATTTCATAGTACAGTAAACCCAATCGTAGGTGACAACGTAAGAAAAAACATATTCGATGCCTTTAAAAGCAGGTAGTTACTTAACGCAATGCAAAAGAAATGAAGGAGCTTTCTGTATATAACTTTCATCCTGCACTAACTATTTCCCTCATATAAACGTGTTTTCACGCATTTGCAAACAGAGTAGAACCAGATCAGACAGCTCCAAGAGGAGCCGTCTGACCAGGGTCTGCTCTATTTGCCACTAAACGTTTATAGATCTGTCTCTTTGCTTTCTAAAATATCTACACTATTCCACCGTCCACATTTCTTTATAACTATTTTACTAATGAATATTCTGTAGGTATTGAAAATTTATTGAAAATTAACCTACATACAGAACAGGGAAAGGGTTAACCTACTTCTGATGTTAACACTTTCCATCATATAAACACCTTTTCAGACATTTCAAACAGAGTATACCAATATCATAGGCTAATGAAGTAGCCATCTAATTAGGGTCTGCTCTGTTAGTTTATGGAAATATAATAAAACACTCACATGTACATATGCTAATATATAAAATCAGCTAATTGATATTGACGACGCCATTATATCTTAGACGAACGGTCTGAAGGGATATGGTTAATTAGACCTGCATTTGAAGGTCGCATTAGAATAGTTTTACTATATGTTAAGGACAAATGCAAACGATTCGCATGACTTGTTCCACCCAGTAACAAAGTCTAGCAACACGTTTCCTCTGGACCACTCAATCGGGACCCATTGACGATGGTGGCTGACCCTTCTGATATAGTTTGCATCTGTGTATGACCTGGACGGGGATCGACCCGATATATCCTGCTGTGAAAGCGAATGCTTTACGGACTAAGATAATCTGACGAATATGCTGATCATGACAAACTGGTACATGTGAACTGATCTTTTAGACGAAGCAGACAATTTGTTTGTATCTGGCGTTTATGTCGCTTTAACTAGTTCGCTGCCGCATTTTGTCGTCTGCAAACAGTGTCGTTTGCCGCAATTGTCTTTTATCTTATTGTTTTTCTGCATTTTGTTAAAAAGATCCACACAAAGTAATAAACAGTTTAGTTCCAGATGAAACTGTTTGGTAACCACAGATGCGACATTGGCAGTGGGCGAGTTGACAGTATTTCAGTCATATCCCGACGTTTGGCCAATTATAGGTGGGGGAATAACCCGGGTGCTTTTCCGTGCACAGAACAAATTGCATTGCATCATGCACAGAAGACCGCCAACTTATCGCATGCCAACTGGAAGGTTTCCTTCCACAACAGGGCCTCCATGGCCGAGGGGTTATGGTCTTCGACTGACAATCGCTTAGCACCTTACCGCTTTGGGTTCGAATCCCGGTCTGGGCATTTGGATTTTCCACGTGAGAAATCATTCCAGCTGGCTTGCCGTAGGTCGGTGATTCTACCTAGATGCTCTCTGTGCACGACAAAATGTATTATTTCGTGTACAGAAGAATCTCTATGATCTTCTTTCACCTGCTAGTAGCTGGACGTCGTGATATGACTGAAATACTGTTAACCCTTCGCTTGCTATTCGCGTCAATATACCTACCTGTAAATAGTGAAGACCCAGACGAGACAGCTCCTGCAGGAGCTGTCTCATCAGGGTCTGCACTATTTACAAGTTGAGTGTGCAACCAGTGCACTCCACAGTAGTGATTGCACAGCGAAATACTTGTACACAGTGGAGATATATGAAATTATACAACAGGGCATGGGTAAAGAAGGAGAAGTGTATTTTAAAAATTCAGCAAGAGAAGGGTTAAAACAACGTAAAACCAGATACATGTAAACATACAAACCGAACCGAAGGGATTCGAACCACAGGGACGTAATTGTCAGTCAAAGCGACCATACTCATTCGGCCACGATCATCTCTGCTGAATCTAAATGTAATGTACGCAACATATTTGTACGGGTACCGGGTCATTATGGAGTTTTGAAACCACCGTGACAAATAGAGCATTAATTTTGTTCCTATGGAGCAAATGCTCTGTTTATCACAATTGTTTCAAAACCTGACTTTTACAGAGGTGTCAAAAGACGTCAATATGATGGAAAGGGTTAGAACTTACATGACAAAACAGAACGTTTATATAAATCTACCCTCTTAGCCTTCGATTGTTGTTGCTGTTTAGTCATAATAATGTGCTCACCATTCAGATTGATGCAACGCACGAGTGTAAGTGCATATCGCTAGCTACGCCCCTGACGTACACGAAGATGATCAGTCATTACGTTTCCTAATGTGGGTATGTATAACACAGGCGATGTCCGCTGGCCTATTGCCCCGTATCAACTTGTAGAAAGTATGTCTGTTTGATCACCGATCTAACACCATCATGCAATCGGTAAAGTTAATAACTGGTCATACCAGGTTTTCATGAAATCATACCAAAAACTTAATAATTTATTTTTCTAGATAATAAGTATTATCAGTGCATTATAAAAAATCTCAAAGTGTGAGAACCTTCGAAGGCAAAAGTAGTAATATGAAAAGAGAAATTTGCAGACTCGGTTTTATTAAGTCTGTTCGTGCACAGTTATTTAAAGAGCATTACTACTCACCCCCTCTGCCATCATTTCAAATTTTATGACTAAAAGGATTGAAATATAACAACACTGAGAATGAAGTACGGGACTACGTTTTACGGTCGCCACACGGGAACTTAACACATGCTGTTGTACCCAGGGAGCCAATGGGTCTACCGTGCACCCCCTCCCCTAGACTTTTGTTCATGGGTATCAAAATTTTTAGAAAGTCTACTGAATCAGAATCGCGAATGCACTAAAGTTTAAATTATTTTGAGCTATGTGTATTTAAACCATTTCCATGGCAACCCCCAGTTTTCGTAATGATGACACACACACCTGTACATTCGCTCATATCATAGCCAGTTTTTGTACTAAACCTATAAAACTGGTACCAAATTGAAGATAAGACATTTATACCCAGCTTCCTGTTATAAATTACCTTATTTTCATACTCATGAATATTAATGAGAACATTAAAAATAGTTAAAAATATTTAGAAATAACGTAAACCTTTCATGTTTTATTCTACAAATGAAGAAAACGACTTCAGTTGCAATTTAAAAGGATGACACGATCCCCAGACAACAAAATATCTAATTTGAGGACCAAGACTAACTTTAAGTAACTTTTTAACCGTTTCCATGGCACCCTCCCCCAGTTTCGTAATGATGGCCAATATCTGCAAAATAGTCCATATCACAGCCAGTGTTTGTCCTTAACCTATAAAACTGGTACCTAATTGGAGATAGGACATTGTGCACTTGAATATTAATGAGAACTTAAAATAGTACAAACAATATAGAGTAAACTATTCACTTTTTATCCTAAAAATATCAGAAAAAACTTCAAGAGCAGTTTAACAGGATGACAAAATCGTCAGAAAAGAAATATCTTATTTGAGTGAAAGTTTACGCTATGTCTATACTTTTTTACTATATTTAATGTTCTCATTAATATTCATGAGTATGCAAATATGGTAATTAAAAAAGTAGAAAATTAAAGCATGCTGTCTTATCGTTAATTTGATACCAGTTTTATAGGTTTAAGACAAACACTGGCAGTGATATGGGAGAATTTGCTGGTATGCGTCATCATTACGAAAACTGTGTGTGTGTGTGTGTGGGTGTGTGGGTGTGTGTGTGTGTGGGGGGTGGGGGCATGGAATGGGTTCAAATACACATATCCTCAACGAATTTAAACTTGAGTACAACACGAATCACTCACCTAGCACCAGCTTAAGTGGTATTTCATAACTAAGATCATTGAAACTGTTGATTATAAAATATAATAACTCCGAAAATAAAGTAGCCTGTAGCTACGCTTCCTTCTTTGCTTGCGCGATGACAGGCCGAGGGTAGTACTCTATGATGGTATACTCTTAAACTTGGATACAGGAGGAGCTTACCAGACTCATGTATTACTTTTTCCCTGTCGTGCCCTTAACGGCTCACCTGCAGGTGCTCTGACTTCAGCAAAGTCATTGAGTACATATTTGACGGATTGTCACAGTTATTATGCTATGTTTTACATGTTTTCCTGTGTTCACCGTCGTCTATGTTGTGGGTCAGTCCAGCGGGGATACCTTTATTTACACTATTTGTAAAGCTAGGGTGACTTTGAGAGAAGTGTGAGGTTAGGACGTCCGTAAACCGGTTTAAACCCCCAGCGGTGTTTTTGCTACTGACCGTGCCAAGGCGGTACTCTCTTTGTCACCCTTCCTTTTATTTGTCTTGCGTATTTGTGCTTGTGATTTTGTTCATTTGTGGAACGTTTGTCTCTGGTTCTTGTGTGTCTTTTGGTGTTTTCTGTGTTCATTTCGTGTGTGAGTTTGCGTTTGGGTGTGTGGTTGTGTGTATGTGTGTGTGTCATGCTGTCTATCGGTGTTTTGGTGGTGGTTGCGTCTTGTATGTGGCTTTGCCTGCTTGACTTTACTACTTTTCCATTTACCTGTTCAACATAAATTATGTTGATATCCATCACAGGAGGTTTTGGTAATGGTAGAAACTGTAGAGTCAGCTCTCTCAAAATTTCATAAGCAAACAGAACAGACCCTAATCAGAAGGCTCCTATGGGAGCCTCTTATCTGCGTCTACTCAGTGTGTAAATGCATGAACAAACGTTTATATTAGGTAAGGGTGAAGGAAATGCGCTATGTTTACCCTGTTAAACGCTAGTGTCTACATATACAGTGGTAAATACGCTATTCCTACCCACTTAACGCGTTTCTTACGCGTTACCTACCCGTTTCTTAGCCGTTTCGTTAAACGGGTTTATAACCGTTTATTTACGCGTTTCTTAACGCGTTTCCTAAACGTTTAAGTGCCCGGATGAAAGGGGAGTAATCATGGACGAAGGGGGGGGGGGGTAATCTTTGATAGGGATTTTCTTTGAAATTTACCTGTTGGGCACTCCTGATATGTAAAATTAAGATCAACAGTATTTAAACTTTTAATTCTCGTTTCATTTCCATAAGATCTAGCTAGACCTAGATATATATTAAAATACAGATCTACAGTCTCGTTGCGTTCATCTATGTGCTGTAAAATGTCTTTTTGCTACTGTACGTACAGTACCGTAGCAGATATAGTAGAAGTAGTTTAGAATAGATCTAGATCATATCAATCTAACCATCCTTAAAACTAGAATTTA
This sequence comes from Azorinus chamasolen, assembly GCA_963576725.1. Classification (NCBI taxonomy): domain Eukaryota; kingdom Metazoa; phylum Mollusca; class Bivalvia; order Cardiida; family Solecurtidae; genus Azorinus; species Azorinus chamasolen. Next base: position 14,371,812 of record OY755253.1, read on the forward strand.
TATTAATCATTAATCTTCGTATCCCAAAGGGTGTCGTTGTAGAGAGGGAGTACTGTACTCATTATGTGAAAAATAACAGATACGATCTGTACGGACATATTTGAATATCTCATTATTCATGACATTTTAATCTCATTTCACCACGGTGTTTCTGATACCAAATGTGAATTGACGCAGTTTTGCCATTTAAATGTATTTCCATAAATTATGTCAGCGGCGATTTTCTTTGCACTTTAAAATTGATATATAAAGTCGTTTTCATTGACTGACCTTTTTTCAGCATCAGGTCATACACACCGACGGAATGATGAGCAAACTGACTGCAATCTTACTTGTGACACCGAGTTACATTTTATCCAGTCATCAGGCTTCTCTAGTGACATGATAAAGGGGATGCAGATAAACTTAGGTTTATTAGGTTACTTCCGGTAGTAGAAGGTTTGTTAGGTTAGTAGATAGGCGTAATGATTCTATAACCATGGAACTATTTTAATTGTCTGTAAATATGCATAAAATTATATTGACGGAATAGATCTAACAGAAAATTCACCACAATAATTATTATTCAAGCAAGAAAAAATAAAACTAAATGGCTATAGCTGGATTCGAACCCGCGCCTGATCCTACAAAAGCCAATTCGAATCACTCCATATAGACGTCGTGCTTACCGATTACGCCACTGAGGCCGCATTGCTTATCAGTTTTATTAATTTAATCCACTGCTGGCTTATTGTTTTTTATATCTCGAAATGAAAGGGACTATACAAGTTAGTTTCTTGAGTTCACAGCTTAACCCTTCTCTTACTAAATTATAAAATACATTTTTCCTTCTTTACCCATATCCTGTTGTATAATTACATAGATGTATATCTTCACTGTCTACAAGTATTTCGCTGTGCAATCACTGCCGTGGAGTGCACTGGTTGCACAATCAACTTGTAAATAGTGCAGACCCTGATGAAACAGCTCCTATTTACAGGTAGGTATATTGACGCGAATAGCAAGCGAAGGGTTAACATAGATCTCCGGTAATGCTTTCAGATTTTCGTTTGACCTGTATTAATCTTAAACATGTGTTTCTAGATATCTGTAGCGAAATGTATCTGTATCGTTAGAACAATTCGGTACTGAAAGTTTTGGAAGACCTGAAACAGCTACAGATCTATCAACAGGATTGCTTGTGTATAGGATCATGAATCTTCAAATACGATGCAACATCGATATCTCGAATTTTAAGGGGTCATACAAAGTACCTCGAGATAATTGGAGTTTGATTCATCTTAACCACTTTCTCGATGTGACAGATAAATGTAGGTCGAAAGTAGTGCCAAGTGCTCCGAAAGGAGCTTTCAGCATTACGTGAGACCTGCATCAAGTTCGTATGTTTTTATAAATATGCACAGTGATGAATTTAAGGATTTGGACGGGACTGAACCCTTAACGCGAGTTATATCGAAATGTGAGGTATCCGTGTACGGGATATTGAGGTTTCATTGTAAAATATTCCTTCTCGGCTACCTTGTACCACTTGTAGTATCGGATACCTTGTACCACTTGTAGTATCGGCTACCTTGTACCACGTGTAGTATCGGTTACCTTGTACCACTTGTAGTATCGGCTACCTCGTACCACTTGTAGTATCGGATACCTTGTACCACTTGTAGTATCGGATACCCCTTGTACCACTTGTAGTATCGGATACATTGTACCACTTGTAGTATCGGCTACCTTGTACCACTTGTAGTATCGGATACATTGTACCACTTGTAGTATCGGCTACCATGTACCACTTGTAGTATCGGCTACCTTGTACCACTTGTAGTATCGGATACCTTGTACAACTTGTAGTATCGGGTAAAGGTCGAGCCAGTTTGTATAATAAACCGATGTCTATAGTTACTATCATTTATACGCATGTTTTTCTCAGAAAAGACACAGACGGTAAAACTTTCATCAAGGGGGTGTTATCAATGATATATGTAGATCTTCCGACCACAGGTCACACTTACACAAATGACTCTATTAGCATGATGGGAAGAACACAAACATACAATTACATGGCAATCAAAGACACCATCCGCTACGGAAGTGTTGCATGTTCGGCCAATGGGCATCCAAGACCAACAATAGCAATTTCGAAACTTGAATTCGGCGAATATCAGAGACTCCAACAGAAATATATCAGTTCCAGAATGTTTACCGCAGGTGCATTTGTTCGTCTAGATGGTATGACCAGAGATGCAGCTACAGGCACGTATGTCTGTGATGCAGAGAGCGGGACAGAGAGAAAGTCGAACAATATTACAGTTGTCTAAAAGACAGAAGAACTTGGAACACTCGTTGGAAAATTTGTACACAACCATGATGTAACAATTTCACTTTTACTGGTAATTTATTGTTACTGTCATCATACGTTTTATGTTCTTTTACTATCATGCAGTACAGTAAAAGCCCACTAATGCGACCAGAAAAAGGGGCATATTGCACAGTGGCAGAGACAGACGGTGACTTAATGCAGGATTAAAGTTCTATAGGAGCTTTCAGTATAACTTTCGTCCTACATTAATTAAGCAACAACCTGCTTATAAAGACAGTTATGTTTATTTATTAAGCGGTCCCATTGCCAACTTTAACCCATTACCTCATAGGCTATTATAGATACAACCTCTTCGAATTAATCTACCGAAAAGAAGCATTAATTAGAGAAAAGGAAAATTTTAGAATTTTGTAGTTTGAAACCATTGTGATAAATAGAGAATTGCTCCTATAGGAGCAACTGCTCTATTGATCACAATGGTTTCACAAAGTGACTTTTATAGAGCCGTCATTAGTCGTCCATATGATGAAATGGGTTACCCCATTACGAAATGTATACGCGTTTCTACGCCGTTGTAAACAGAATATCCAGATCAGACGGCTCCTATAAGAACCGTCTGATCGGGGTATGCTCTGTTTGCTTATGGAATAATTAAAACCTGATTTGACAATAAGACAATACCTGCAACGGCAATATATTCATGTGTTTATCTGTAATTTTGAAAAATAATATAATTAATTTCCATAATGTTATCATTTCTTTCACGCATTGAGTAAAGGGTTAACAGGTTTAACCCTTCACTTGCTATTCACGTCGATATACCTACCTGTAAATAGTGAAGACCCAGATGAGACAGCTCCTGCAGGAGCTGTCTCATCAGGGTCTGCACTATTTACAAGTTGATTGTGCAACCAGTGCATTCCACAGCAGTGATTGCACAGAGCAATACATGTACACAGTGAAGATATATGTAATTATACAACAGGGCATTGGTAAAGAATTAGAAATCTGTTTTAAAATTCAGCAAGCGAAGTGTTAACAGTAAAACCTCTCTATAAAGGTCACTAAATTACATCAAGTATTTGTATTAAAGGCGGGTGACTGCTTAAAGCAAGGTGAAAGTAAAATAAAACGGAACGTTTTATTTTCACTTTACATTAAGCAGCCACCTGCCCAAAGTACCAACTAATTAACACAAAATAGTGACCGTTATGGAGAGGTTTTACTGTATTATACTATAGCCAACAAAAAGTATACAAACACAGTATTTTGACACTTGTAGTGTCGTTAATTCCTTCTATGTTGACTATTCATGGGAGGAATATATAGTGGCATCATGAATATTAATAAGATTAGATTAATTAATTAGATAAGTTTTAAAACGGCATATTAACACATGACTGTTTATAAGGCAAAGGCGAGGTTTATAGTCTGGAACTATATACATGTATATATTCTCCCGACTTCACAATTTACCCCCTGGTCACTGGGTTATAAGTCGGCCATTAACATTCGGCGCCCAAGGCAGCCATGACACATTGGCTTATTTCCCTCACAGGTACCCATTTATACACCTGGGTCGAGAGGAGCAACGTGGGATGCATTTTTTGCTTAGAAAACTTCTGATAGTCCGATGGCAGGATTCGATCTGGGGACCCTCCGATCCCAAGTTTAACGTTCTGCCACTAGATAACCTTGCGAAGTATGGAATGTATAATCAGATGTATTTTATTCTACAGGAGCCATCTGATGTGGGCCTTATCTGTTTGCAAAAACCTAGAAAGGCGTATATATGGAGGAAACAGAACATATGCTGGTCAGTCGGCTCCTATAGGAGCCGTCTGATATGGGTCTACTCTGTTTGCATTTATGATATAATTATGATGGAAAGTGTTAAGTGGTTGTAGTCAATAACTCTAATGCAATGAAGACCGTAATCCTTACAATGCCAAGTTTCACGAATTTAACAGTTTGGATTCAGCCAGAATGCGAGGTAACGTGTCTGATCCAGGTATTATTTAGTTAACCTTTACAACACTAATTTTTCAAATGCACTATTCTAGCATTCACAGACATAAAGCTTATGGTGAACATTTAGGGATTTTATCTATTTTAAAAATAAATGTAACATGACACTCAGTGCTTATCAGATGACTCTTCTAGTAGCCCTTTCATTTGGGTCTACACTGTTTGCAAAGGGCGTTCGTGACTTGTTTCCCGCACTATAAGTATTGGCAATCTATCGACAGTTTGTCTATTGCTTTGGAGGAAATGTAAGTAACAAAACACTGCAAAAGGTCGGAAATGCAAGATTAATCAACTGTGAAAATTGAACTCGGTGGCATTTTGTCCTATAAAACCCGTGTATGCGATTTTTTGCAAACACTCCTGACCGATATAAGATGCACCTCGGTGTTCGTCGAAATGAGAGTACGACAAACAGCAATAAAACATAATATGGTTTTTGATACATCTGACGGAGAAGATAGCTTTAACGAGACCGCCAAAAAGGAAACATAATATCTGTCAGAATTCTACATCCTGCATCCAAGCCGGTCGTGGGTTAACCCATTACCTCATTCGCTATTTTTAGATACAACCATTAAGCAGTTAAATTGCTCATTATTCGTTTTCTATTCCTATTTCATTAAACTCCTTTGATTCCTTTAACTTAATAGATACAGTTTCAGCCACAAATATATATATATACTAGCGCGCAACGAACATCCTTGTTTCAAGTATCGTGGCTGATGTATGAGATTTGACCTCCGGTCATATCATGAATCTATGTGGCGATATTGTCGTGAAACGTTTTTAACCAGTTAATGAAGGAAATTCTAAATCCAATTCTTTCAACATAAATGAGTGTTCGACTGTATCAAAAGCCTTTTTAAAATAAAGAAACAATATTGCACCACTTATATCTAGTAAATCGGCATAGTTTATGAGATATTGAATTTGACGTGTGTTATAACCGATGTATCAACCCTTTATTTAGCCCTGTTGGTCAAGACTTGTTATACAGTGCTCCCTCCCTACAACGACCCTCTCAATAACGATTCCCTCCTTACAACAACGCATGTCACTGTTTCCGAAACAACAAGGCTCCAGAAACAACTTGTTTCTATCGTAGTTTCTTTATGCCTCCATCAAACCCTATGTTGTGACCACTCTTTAGAATCGTCACTTTGTGACGATTCTAAAGAGTGGTCACAACATAGGGTTTGATTGAGGCATAACGGTTTTAGTTCTCGAAATACACCTTATCTGGGGATCTGCAAACAAGCTATTTTTTTGTATTTCTTCGTATCCCAAAGGGTGTCGTTGTAGAGAGGGAGCACTGTATCTGGTAAAACCATCTGGAATCTCTTAGCGACACATTTAGTAGCTATTTGGTAGTCTATGTTTAGAAGTGAAATAGGACGCCAGTTTTCGAGGTTTTCCGGATCATCTTTTTCTGTAAAAAGATAAAACCAATGTGCTTTTGGGAAGGAGGAATGCTTTTATGTCATACCCACAAGTGTAAAATAACACTCATAAACAGATAGGTAATCATCACATACACGTGAGGACTCATTCAAAACAGGGATTTCAATATTTTCAAAATATTGGTCAACGTCATCTACTATAGCGTTCCTAGATGTGTATAACTGTCGATAGAATTCGGCTTTGGTTTTTAAAAATTCATATTTATTTGTTAAAAGTTGACCATTTTTAACGACTGTATCGAATTCCAAGACTGTCTTGATTTCTCCAATCCAAAGAAATACTTTGTTTTTACTCCCTCGTCAATTAATTGTACCCTAGATTTTATCACCGAACCTCTAGTTTTAGAGAACATATAAATTAAGAGGGCCAATAAAAATTACGTAGACAATTCGTTTTATTTAGTTATTTGAATTAGTTATTTAACGTGATATATTCGTGCCTACATATGGTGTAGCCCAACCTTAACCCTTCGCTTGCTGAATTTTAAAACACAGTTCTCCTTCTTTACCCATGCCCTGTTGTATAATTACATATATCGTCACTGTGTACAAGTATTTCGCTGTACAATCACTGCTGTGGAGTGCACTGGTTGCACAATCAATTTGTAAATAGTGCAGACCCTGATGAGACAGCTCCTGCAGGAGATGTCTCATCTGGGTCTTCACTATTTACAGGTAGGTATATTGACGTGATTAGCAAGCGAAGGGTTAATACAGCTAAGGTCTGAAAGATTTGGCGAACGGTTCGCTGGTTTTCAAGATACAACATGTTATGCTACATAACCATAGTTACAACGGCTCACAGTACACCTAACGTCATTGGCGTTGTTTTTCAAAACCCACGTCATATCTTTTCGAAACACTCGCCGCTTCACTCTATACGTCAGTGCCTGTGGATCCGTTCCTGGAAAATGTTTTTGTACACCTCCTTGTCGAAGCCAGCTATTATGGATCTAGCTGCAAACTTCGCCTCCTCTGTAATATTGAACTTCCGGCCACGTAGCTGGGACTTAACAATCGGAAATAGTTTAAAATCCATAGGCGCTAGATCATGGCTGACAAGCCTAATGAATTCTGTCCAGGCCCAGGATTAATAGAATCAAGCATGGGTTTTGTTAAAGACGGGGGTTTCTATACCCGAGGTTGGTCTGTTCCAGTCGGAAACGAGCTTTAGCGAGTTTCCGATAGGAACAGACCAACCGAGGGTATAGAACCCCCCGTCTTTAACAAACCCCATGCTTGATTATTTTTCTCGCTGAAATACGCCCTAACACCAAGAAAATTAACGAATTTTGTGAAGTACTACTTTACATTGCGTAATACGACTTCCATATCTAATAGCAACAGACCGCAGCATAACTTTAGGCATGACACCAAATTCTTGCATAAAACGTGCTGTTGTAGTCCCGCTAGACCATGTATTAACAAGGCGATTATCATGCTCACGCGCTGTTGCTGACCGGTTTTAATTATACCTATTACGGGCCTAAGGTAAACAATGGACGCGAATGCTACAGCGTTTTGGCCTAAGCTAGGTGTTTGCCGGGGTGTGAGTATTTCCAGGAGCACCGACAATGAACTGTTTTTAGTGATAGACATATTGAATGAAATTCCGTGTAAACGGTATTTGATACAATCATGAATTGACGTCGAAAAGAAAACAGTGGCCCGGAAACAGCATAAATCGACGAAGTGTCAAAGAAGTGTACAGTTTTGCTGCCGTTGTTTTGCTTGTATTTTGAAGAATTAAATTGATGCAGGAGAGCAGAAAATTGGTTTTATGCAAGAATAGCGTTAATACACGTTTGTTTTCGGGCAACAGTCCCTCGGGACACTGCAGATGTTATTGCCCGAAAAAAATGTGTATTAACCCTCTAATGACGTCATTTGTTATGACAACCACAAACGTTACGTTTTGGCGTAAATATAAATGACTGAGTGACTACAAAACAACGTCCTCGGTTAATTAAATAGGCCTTTAAAGTGTTTAAATGATAAATATAATTTCATATTCGTGCTAATTACTTATATTAATTTCAATTCATAAGGTTGTTGCCTATAGAAATGTTGGTATAATTCTGTAAGAAGTCCTTCCCTTGTATTGCTTTTACCCAATCGCGCGTATGAATACACTAGTCACGGGGTGTTCCAGATAAGGATTTCTAGTACGGCTATTTTTAGTAACTCAGCTTATCTAGCACGACTGAGAAGCGAGAAATGCAACTCCATAATCGTGTCTCGGCACGATGGACAGGGGCGTTGTCCTGATGTAGCAGAAAGCTCTCAACAGGTACTCCAGGTCGCTTCTTTCGCAATGCGTTAAGTAAATCACGTCTAATCACCTGAAAATAGAAAACGAATATACGATGTTAAGATCATGCCATGAATAAAACGTGTATTTACTTTTCTAAAAAATATATTCTTGCACATATTTGTATTTTCGTATCTTTATGTTCGTATTTTTAGGTATTTAATTCCTTTTCTATTTTGCCTAATAAGTAAGTATTTCTAGCCTTATCATTCTCAATTTTACATATCTCCAAAATTGTCTGAGGTTCTGTATATATTGACTGCCTATTTATTTTACATGTGTCTATAAAATTACTCATTTTATTAATAAATAACTCATCGTCTAGCATGGAGTTGTTAAATTTCATGGCCCTGGACCTCTATTTGTTTTAAAACATATCCTGAGCGATAAACCCGTATGGTCTGTATGTTCTAACAATGCAGGTATTATATCATAGGAAAGAATTTATGGTATGATATCTTCATTTATAAGCCAATAATAAATTCTATTGCGTTCGACGCTATTTCCAAGTGAGCTGTTTAGTAGCTTTTTTTATTCGCCCAATGTCTTTTAGATTAAAATCTGATGTGAGTTTTAACAATGATTAGGAAGATTTACATATATTTGGCTGAGGAAATATATCAACTATATTTAAAGCTTCATTAAAATCGTTAAGAAAGACAATCTCTAAAATTTACTATCGAAATCTCTCAATTATTGGCAAGTACAAAATGTAATCTTAAGGCGCTCCTGCGACACAGTATTTCACATCCTGAGTGTTATGGTGATGCGATACGTAAAATTATTAGACATATCTATGTCCTCACTCTGTTCATCAAATATGTATCACTGTATTTGCCTTCGCGGTTGTTGAAGATTAGTCGGAGAGGGGGTATGTTTATTTACATTGTTTGTCTTTTAGGGTGGTGATGGAATAAGTGTGTGGATGGGCGCCCCTAAACCAGTTTAACCCCCAGTGACAACTTTTACTGACCGTTCCTAGGGCGGGCGGTGCTTTCCATATCGTTTGTTTGGTTTGATTTGTGCATATTTTATATTTTGGTAGATATGTACATTTGTTGTTTTCTTGTTTTGGTGTTGTTCGGGCGACTGCTTCTTTTGTATGTGGTGTTTCCTGTATGACTCGTAATTGTACTGTTACACGAGTATTCATGGAGGAAAGGGTTAAAAGAACTCTCGTTATATTCATAACCATTGATCCTATAAACATTATCACTTTATCCGCATTTGGTTTTAGTCCAGATATATTTATTACCGCCGAGTAGCCCAGATTCTCATCTAGACCGAAACATTTTTAAAATTGGTTAGTAGTTTATCCAAAGCTTGTCAATGATCGAATCTGACGGAAACAGTTTGGATCTAGATTATATTGGGAGCAACGTCAATACCCTCGTTGTTTCTGAAGATCTGGCCGAATCGGAAGTAGTCCAAATTTCTCCAGGTTCATATTTGGGCAGGTATTTTGTTATTACGACGGCATTGTCACACTAGATAATGGTCAGTATTCATTTAAATAGTGTGCTTATACACTTTCCTTGTAAGGCGACCTACATACACCTGTAAGAAACGGTAATCACGGAACATCGTTTATAGATTCTATATATGAACTTTACATTATATTTGTGCTATGGGATCTGAGAATTATAAATAAAAATACGATTGAACTTATGTTCAAATAATCTGAAAATGGGTGATCCTTCGAAAGCAAAAGCAAAAATGAAAAATGAGAAAATTGCAGACTCGGTTTTATTGAGTCTGTTCATGAGTAGTAATTAAAACTGCAACACTACTCACGCCCTCTAGCACCGGCTTAAGCAGTATTCAATTTTCAAAACAAATAACATCAAAACGAATAATCCCGAAGGACCAGAAAATATAACAACACTGCGAATGAAGTACGGAGCGACTTTTTACAGCCGCCACACAATCACTTAACACCTGCTGTTGTGAAGTACATATAATCTGAAAATGGGTGATCCTTCGAAAGCAAAAGCAAAAATGAAAAAAATGAGAAAATTGCAGACTCGGTTTTATTGTGTCCATGAGTAGTAATTAAAACTGCAACACTACTCACGCCCTCTAGCACCGGCTTAAGCAGTATTCAATTTTTAAAACAAATAACATCAAAACTAATGATCCGATTTCAAATCTAAAACAATTGTTCAAGTTCAACAATTCATTGCAGGTCAGACGTATTGTACATAGCTCCTGTCGCATGTGTTTCTAGATAGGCACAAGGATACATTTAGAACAATTCCGTAGTGTAGGTTTTGTAAGGTCTGAACGTTTATTTCGAGTTAACTCACAGTCGAATTATCGGAGTTATAGATAAGATATCGAAATTCCACTGTAAATGCATTTTGAGATTTTGGGCGTTACTAATGTTTGAACTATTTATACAGTACAGCCTATATTAATTGGCCATTCATTAATTTAACCCTTTCCATCATAAATATGCCTTTGCAAACATGGCCGACATAGACCAGACAGCTCTTTTAGGAACTGCCCTATCCAGGTCTTTTCTGATAGCTTATGATTTAATATAATTATATTTGATTGTAGAGTTTCTGCCATGGCCAAACATTCCAATTGTAACACCTGATGGAATGTTATTATTTCTGATATGAATATTCATTGAGCAATGAAAAGTTAATGTAGATCAAAAGTAATATCGAATGTTCCCATACGAGCTTTTTATATTATTTTGTAATATATTACGATAGCACCGCTTTAACCAATTCCCTCATAGGCTATTTTTAGATACAATCTCTTTGAATTAATCTACCGAAAAGGAGCATTAATCAGAGAAAAGGATTTTTTTAGAATTTTGTAGTTTGAAATCATTGTGATAAATAGAGCATTTGCTCCAATAGGAGCAAATGCTCTATTTTTCACAATGGTTTCACAAAATGACTTTTACAGACTCGTCAAAAGTCGTCAATATGAGGGAAAGGGTTAAGTGACCACAAGTGTGCTTTTTCAAATTGTTGTTTATCCCTTTCCCTAATATAAACGTTTTTCATGTATTTGCAAATACAGAAGACCTAGACCAGACGACCCCCGAAATAGCTGTACAAACAGGTTCTGATCTGTTTGCTTATGGGATATTGGAAGATCGGAGTGTACAGTTTCTACAAATTTCATATGAACATATTTATGTCATTATAAAAATTAACCAAACAAATATTCACAGTGGAATTATTTCTTAAATGATTATTTAACAGGGAATATGTGTTACTGTTTATACACATCTGGCTCCAAGGTTATAAAACTCCTGAGCCTGAAATCATTCTCAAGTATCTGATTGGTCAGATTCTGAGCAAGCTTAGAATCTGACCAATCGGATGCTTGAGAATGATTGGTTAATATATATATAGCACATCATATGAAGTCCATTCATTGGTTAGCGCGGCGAAGACGAACTAGGTATGACTTTCATCCCGTAACCTGTCACTACATGAGTATGTAACGAATGTATCCCACCGATGACCATTATATATTCTTTAGTGCTCTAGATAAGGGTACTTGAAATGATTGTCTTCTTTAAGTTAATAGTTTCCAATCTACTGCCCAATATAAGCAATTGAGCGGTAAATATGACATCGTTGGCGGTAAAATTTACGTCACACATTGATGTTCAGATAACGATTACGTCATGTTATCATCTTCAATGACAGCGGTCGCCTTAAATCTATTTAGTTAATAATAAAAGGTATTCGGTAGGATAAAAAAAAAGTTACACGCTGATCGGGTTACCTAATATGGAAATATATGTATTTAAATGACAAAATATTGTGCCGTCATTACGCCAAGCTTGGACTCTACGCTGGCAGGGGAAGTTACCTAGTTACTGATCGTGTATCAAATTTCTGCTAACTGTATATTGATTTTCTAGTGACCGTGTATAAGTTGTACCCTTCGATCAGGTGACAGAATGCAACCAATCATAAACACGGATTTCGCCAAATAACTACCAGAGGTGGGGTAATCACCATCTACCCATAACAGGATAAAAGTTAATGTTGCGCTTGACTCGGATGGACATGTACATTTACTGTGCCTTCTTGTCACGGTGTTGGTCGGGCGGTTGTATGTTGTGTATGTGCTTTGTCCAGCATGACCTATGCATGGATTTTTGGCCAAAGTCAAATAATAAAAATGTATTGCTTCAGAGGTCAATTCATTGGTTGCTTGTTATGAAAGTATATCAGGAAGATATCAGAAGAACTTTTGCAGAAATCTCGAGCAGCTTTCTGTATGCATTTCATACTACGTTATCTGTCACCTTCCTCCAAGACCGACATTTATACAGAACCTAACACTCGGTTTAGAGGAACTTTATTGTAATGAAGAGTTAAACTGCAATTTGTAAATTGCATGTTGTTCACTGCATGACAAATCATGAACCTATATTACGCAAATAACAATCCCTACTATTTCAGTTCCAAATTGTCAAAGTACAAAAATGAGTCATGCAGGAAATACCACATACAGAACAAACACTCGCCCGAACAGCAACACAAGGAAACAGCAAATATACATGGGTAGAAAAAACAACAAGAGACGCACAAAGACAAAACAAACATACAATAGGAGGAAGATGGAAGTACCGCCTTGGAACGGTCAGTGACAAAAGTCACCGGGGGTTTAAACCGGTTTATGGGCGCCCAACCTCACCCTTATTCCATCCCCATCCTAAAAGACAAACAGTGTAAATAAACGTATCCCCTCTCCGACTAATCTACAACAACCGCGACAGCAAATACAGTGGTAAAGTGCATGTATAACAAAAAAACATTTAATTGAACATACTGTATCCACCTATCGCTAGTGTACTCAATGATTGAGCTGCAAACAGAGTAACTGTAGAAAAGTAATAAAGGGTACGACAAAAATGAAATAGTACAGATATCCGACGTTCTCCTTCCATTTCTGGATTTAAGAGGTCGCCTTCATAGAGTACTAAACCTTTCTTGTCGGCGTACATGCAAAGAGGCCAGCGTGATTGCCAACTGTAAAAGGGTTCACAACCAAACATGCAGTATGTTGTAATAATACAGGATCATATCCCTTTTTAATGAATTGTTTTATATATTTGATGAACAAAGTGAGAAAATGGGTATGTCCAATAATTCTACGAAGTTTGTAAATCACATCACCATAAAATTCAGGATGTGAAATACCGTGTCGCAAAAGTACCTTGAGATTACATTTGTACTTGCCAATAAGCGAGAGATTTCGATAGTAAAATTTAGAGAAAGTTTTTCTTAGTTTATGGTATCTATATCCTTGTTTAAGCAGTTTTTCAGTTAAAATGAGATTTCGACTGTTAAAATCGTCAATAGATGAACAAGCTCTAGCAAAACGAATAAGTTGAGATATATAAACCCCGTAAGATGGAGCACGGGGAACATCCCCGTCAAGATGAGGAAAATTTACAATATTAAAATCAAAATCATCTCTTTTGTCATATATTTTAGAAGAAATCATTCCATTATTAATTTTAAGGTCTAGGTCAAGAAACGCTGCATAATTGTCGGACGGGTTAGCTTTATTCAATTTGAGTTCTTTAGGATAAATAGTAGGAATCAGAGCATTAAAGAAAGGGTTATCTAAGTTAAAAATATCATCCAAATATCGACAAGTATCATTGAAGGCTTTTATAACATCTTCTTGTGATTGAGGATTCAAACTCAACATGAAATCTCTCTCATAGCAGTAGTCATATTTGATTATATCACGATACCTTGTGAGTGGTCAATTATCCATGGTATTCATGGTATTTTGACCTCAAATCATCTCGGTATTTCCGGTAAAAACAATGCAAATTGATGCAATCAACAACTATAGTGTATTGTCATTTAGATATTTCCAAAATATATTGCTCGTGTATTACAGGGGTAATTTACTTTGCTCTTTAGAATTGCTATATAAAGCCGACGTTCTCTGACAGGGCTTTACTCAACATCAGGTCATACACACCGGAGTAAATATGATCAAACTGACTGCAATATTACTTGTAACATCGAGTTACTTCGTTTATGGCTGGGCCGTGGGACTTGCTGATTCGGTAAGTTGTTTTTCCATCTTATAGTTGTATTTTAGTTTGTTCGGATTTCAGATTTCTATATTTCGAATTTCTATTTCTTGGTCGTAAGTTGCATACAGGAGTGTAGCCGTCTGATGTGTAATATTCAATACGTAGCATGGTGCAGGCATATAACAAAAAAATTGAAATCTAAATGAGAAGCCGAGTACCGCAATGATCTGGCAGGGTCCTACGTGTTTGACAATGGTGTGTTATTGTGTGTGTATGTGTGTGTGTTGGGGGGGGGGGGGGAAACGTAGTTCATATTCATAAATTGTTTGCACACTCGTCACGCGAGTCCAATTATATTTAAATGTGAAATAATTTCAGCGTCCAGATAGCTTTCATGTAGCTACATATGAGGTTGTGTAAAACAAATAACATTATTTTGGTCAAAGTAGAAACACGAAAATATCGCTTAACAAGCGGACATATATAAATATTCTGAAAATGGGTGATCCGTCGAAAGCAAAAGTAGAAATGCAAAAAGGGAAAATTGCAGATGCGGTTTTATTGAGTCTGTTCATGATTAGTAATTAAAAGTGCAAGACTACTCACGTCCCTAGCACCGGCTTAAACACCATTCAAATTTCAAAACTAATAACATGAAAACTAATGATCCCGAAGGACCAGAAAATATAACAACACGGAGAATGAAGTTTATTGCGTATGATGTCAGTGCATCATAAGGCAATGGGCTGTAATTCATGTAGAATTATATCGCTTTTTAAAACTATATCGATAGAATAGACTAGCAATGAAATATACATACATTCCACACATGACTACACTTCAAATGAAAGAAAACTGGAGTTGAAAAATGCCTACAACGGTTTAATTTCCGCACGTCATCTAGTTTAAGCGGACGATGTGTCTCTATTGAGACCACTTAATCTAAACGTATTTTCGATGCTTTTGAATGCGGACTCTGCCGTTAGCTGAACGTTTCTATGGCTTGTGGGCATTTTCGCCATCAGGTTTAAGCTCAGTTGCATGTAGTGGACAACCTGGTCAGCTAAATACTACTATATTCAGACAGCTCTGTTTTCTACAAACCAAAATAGTTTTCGAGCATCGCCACTTGTTTCCTAGCGTATTAAAACAATCTTTGGAATACAAATTAATCTTTTTTTCATTTTCCTGACAAGGAACTGTTAAGCTAAAATATAATTTGACCTTAATATGTGTGTGAATACTATAATTTCAGTATGCTAACTTCATGAACAGACTCAATAAAACCGAGTCTGCAATTTTCTCTTTTTGTGTTGCAATTTTTGCTTTCGGGGGATCACCTCCGTTTAGAATTTATAATCTTCACAACAGCAGGTGTTAAGTGCTTGTGTGGCGGCCGCAAAAATTCACCCCGTACTTCATTCTCAGTGTTGTTATACCTTCTGATCCTTCGAGATCATGAATTTCAGTACTTCTTGTTCTGAAAATTGAATACCGCTTAAGCCGGTGCTAGGGGGCGTGAGCAGTGTTGCACTTTCAATTACTGTTCATGAACAGACTCGATTAAACAGAGTCTGCAATTTTCTCTTTTTGTGTTGCAATTTTCGCTTTGCGGGGGACCACCTCCCTTCAGAATTTATAATCTTCACAACAGCAGGTGTTAAGTGCTTGTGTGGCGGCCGTAAAACGTCGCCCCGTAATTCATTCTCAGTGTTGTTATACCTTCTGATCCTTCGAGATCATGCATTTCAGTACTTTTGTTCTGAAAATTGAATACCGCTTAAACCGGTGCTATGGGGGGGGGGGGGGGGATGGATAGTTTTGCACTTTTAATTACTACTCATGAACAGACTCAATAAAACCGAGTCTGCAATTTTCTATTTTTGCATTTCTACTTTTGCTCTCGAGGGATCTCCCATTTTCAGAATTTATGAATTCGAAAAGAATGAACGTTGAACATTAAAGTGATGCACTTTCAATTACTGCTCATGAACAGACTCAATAAAACCGAGTCTGAAATTTTCTCTTTTTGTGTTGTAATGTTTGCTTTCCGGGGGATCACTTCCCTTCAGAATTTATTATATGATACAAAATTAGCATCTCTATTAGAAAAGGTAATATCAGTATAAGAAATATCCCTCAACTTATTTTTGGAACAACCAGGGCCAATATTGGCTCAGCATCTCATAAACATCTTTTTGACAGTCGTTTAATAGATCCTCAAAAATCTAAACGAATCAGATATAAGTAATAACCGATCGAACAGCAGTATCGATTTAAAGCAGGTAACATGCTCATTTTAAATAGCAGATCGATAGCTAAGCGTCGGATAGCAATAAGTGGTCGAGCCATTTTGCATGACGTTCTGAACATTGATTAGATTCATTTTGCTAAAGCATATTTAGACATGGCAGCTTTGCCAAAGCAGTAACTATAGAATCAGACCTGTATAATTTTTGTAATTCCCGAAGCAAAGAGAATAGACCCTGAGCAGAGCCTCCTATAGGAGTTGTCTGATCTGGGACTGCCCTGCGTATTCTGGAGTAAATGGCTAATATGATACATTCATTACTTCTTATGTTTGCTAAATACAAGACGACAGTGATGTAGAAAGCTCATATTGGAGTTTTTTTCTGCTGAACCCTCTTGCATATATCTACCATCTGAGTGTAATATTCAGAACTACAATTGTTTTACTGTATTTGTAATTAGCATGAGTTATGCATATGTCTATATTATTACTTTCAGAGTATTTACCCAGATGATGACCTAATGGAAACTCTGAAAATCCTTGCAAGGAGACACCCTATTTCTAGTCACGTGTCTGGTTTTCCTGAGTTTTTACGGATGCTACAGAAGAAATCCTTGTTCGATGATCCTGTTGTGCCTATTCAAGTACATTATTATGTGGGATCTGAAATCGGAGAGGTCACTCTGGAGGTGTCTTGTCCAATGGGAGTCGATGTGCATTGGTTTTTCAGATACAACCACTCGACAATAATAACAAGGGGCGATGAGGAAGACACTGATGTTATGGTAAAATCTACGTTGGTTGTGATGAACGTGGACACCAACAGAGTTGGTTTGATGCTTTTTGCAGATTCATCTTCTGCTGTCGTTTATTTCAACGTTAGCAGTACTACTCAACAAGGCGTCCAGAGAATACTGTTTCCTAACCCTAATATTGAGTTTCCTGATACTGCTCAGGTGAGTGAAACTGGTGAGATAACTTTAGATGTGACACTACCACCTGCTTCGTCCAATATGACCAGACCTGTATCAATCTTTTACACGTATATGAACCCCATATCTGAGGAGATAGATGGGAGGGAACTGGACAACTACACGTTTAGTAATACTGAAAAACAAATTACCGTGAGCAATGTTCCCGAAGCGATTGAAGGATTCCTCACAATATTTGTCAGAAATGGCACTGACCTTAACAAAAACGAGAACACTTTCATCAGGAGGATATGCGCAATGCATAATGTTGATATTACGACTACAGGTGTCACTTACAGCAATGCAACGGTAAAAATCATGAGGGGAGAGATCAATTATATGGCAA
Source organism: Azorinus chamasolen (assembly GCA_963576725.1). NCBI lineage: Eukaryota > Metazoa > Mollusca > Bivalvia > Cardiida > Solecurtidae > Azorinus > Azorinus chamasolen. Next base: position 14,389,536 of record OY755253.1, read on the forward strand.
TCAATGGCACCATTCGCTACGGAGACGTTTCATGCATCGCCATGGGACACCCCAAACCAAAGTTATCCATTTCAAAACTATCATTCGACGCTGATCATAAGCTTCCACATAACAACGTTGCATTTAGAACGTTCATGTCAGGCGCTTACGTTTCGCTAGATGGCATGAGTATCACTGAGACTGCAGGTACGTATGTCTGTAAGGCACAGAGCGGGACAGAAAAGGTGTCAAAAAATATTACAATGATATAGAAGACAGACCTTTTGAACAATCACTTGGGTATTCTCTACACGGTCACTGTTTCAAAGTTTCACTTTTTGCTTGCAAGTTTCTCGTTACTGTCATATAATGCGTACTCTTTTATCGTCATTGTTTCCTAACATCGTGTCATATGCGATTATGTTGTTCAAAGAGGATTGACTAGGTCTAAACTGTTTACAAAAGTACACAACCAATCATGTTTTGTTTCTCAAAGCATCACTCAATTAAAGGAAATCGTGTTAAGCGATCTCTCAAAATTAGTACATATATGTGCCTTTATAATAGGCGATAGCGTAACAGAAATCTATGGAGAAAGCGGTCAACTATTTCGCCCTTTTAGAGGTTTTAGCCTACTCTGTACATAATTGCTTGAACATGTTTTACAATTGAACTGGGATATCTTGAACACAGATAACTCGAACTTCAAGTTAAATCGAAGTAAAACGTTAATAGTTTCAATATTTACAAAACCGAATTGCATTGTGTCATTACACATATCTACAAACATATGTAACAGTTTAGTGCAGGTTGAAAGAAATACTGAAATCTCATATAGGAGCTTTCAACATTATATTCGGCATGCATTAAGCTGTGAAGTTGAGAAAATGTTCAGGTTGGAAATCGGATGACTCGAAGCTCTGTTATCTCAAAGCAAATTGTATGGTCCAATGAAATTCGAGATATCGAAGTTCAAATGTATTCTATTACCTTGACAATCTTGTTCAAAGTACAAAAATGAGTCATGCAGGAAACACCACATACAGAACAAACACTCGCCCGAACAGCAACACAAGGAAACAGCAAATGTACATAAGTAGAAAAAACAACAAGAGACGCACAAAGACAAAACAAACATACAATAGGAGGAAAATGGAAGTACCGCCTTGGAACGGTCAGTGACAAAAGTCAGGTAAATTTTCGGAACTCAGCCATGTTTCATGTAAAGTGATCTTGTAAACGAAATATATATTTCTACACTGCTTCGTATGGCGAACAGCGGAAACCATGATCACTGGACTCCTAAGTGAGTGCTTTCATATTGGTTTGACTAACCTTTTCTGTCCTATGCATGTGATCGCATCACATGTTGTTTTCGAGTTAATATGACATTTCTGACACGTCTGACCCCCATTCAATTACAATATGATAAGCACATATTGCATTTGGCTGAGTTCTGGTCTCAAGATATTTCAGTCTTATAATACATGTATCGGCGTAAAAACGTCAGTATATATCTGCACCATGAACGCCACTGAGGTAGCCAACATAAGTTATGCAGACGTGGCTAAGCCGACCTTGTCGTTATAGTCCTCATACAAACGCTTATTTTAGATTCAGACCAAACGAGTCGTATGGGAGCTGTCCTATTAGGGTCTCTTCAGGATTTATATAGACCTGGGGCCCGTATTCACGAAGTACTGAGTCTGAAATTCAGACTCAAGACTCAGAATGGAAACTACACAGCTTGAATAATATTGTTTTGATCGACTTAAAAATGATTATGCCAACATATACTGTAAATGAATTATTTATGGCAATTTTCATTCAATTTTGCCAAGGCATTATTGATATTTTGGCATATTCAGTTTGAGTTTTGAGTCTCACATTTAGACTCAGCGCTTTGTGAATACGGGCCCTGATCCTACACTTTGCGTTTAAGTCAAAATACACATTGCAAGTTTCACATGAATATAAAAACAACAAGAACTAATGAACACCAATAAATGACTCATTCACGCATACGAGGTCATAAGGGAATTCAATTAGGAGCTAAACTGGTTGACACTCAGACCATATACGCCTTGGATACTCTGTAATAAAGCAGAACTGATCAATAGTTAAATATACTAACACATTTAAGAATGATCATATTGTAAGATGTGTAATAGTTTTGAGTTAAACTCTCAATTGTATGTTCTAATATAAGTTGATCGCATGTGTGCGTTCGATTATTGTCTATTTGTTTTTATTTTATCCTGCTTTCTGTCATTCTTTGCTTTTAAATTGCATTTACTCATAATGCTCTATATAGTGTAGTGAAAGCATGGTCGAAATGTATGTATATCTATTTTATCTTACAATAAAGCTGATTCATGAAATTGCTCGTTAATTTATAATGTTTCTAACAACAACGAACGTTAACATTTTCCCCTGTCAACGGCGAATGCGTATTCACCTTTGGAGACAATATTGATCTGAGTAATATCGAAGTTCACCTGTACTTCTCACCTTTGATAGCATTTGTCCAAAATACTTAGATATTAGTTAATGTACAAAAGCGTGTCATTCAGGAAACACCACATACAGAACAAACAGTCGCCCGAATAGCAACACAAGGAAACAGCAAATGTACATAACTATAAAAACATCAAGAGACGCACAAAGATAAAACAAACATATATTAGGGGGAAGATGGAAATACCGCCTTGGAACGATCAGTGACAAAAGTCACTGGGAGTTTAAACCTCACACTTATTCCATCCCCATCCTAAAGACACACAGTGTAAATAAATGTATCCCCTCTCCGACTAATCTACAACAACCGCGACGCCAATACTGTGGTAAAGTGCATGTATAACGAAAATATTAAGTGAACAAACTGTACCCACCTATTGCTAGTGTGCTCAATGATTGAGCTGCAAACAGAGTAACTGTAGAAAAGTAATAAAGGGTAAGACAAAAACGAAATAGTACAGATATCCGACGTTCTCCTTCCAATTCTGGATTTAAAGAGGAGGTCCCTACAATGATCGCTTATTTTCAATAATATCATAAAACTTGGTATTTGTTATGCTCTATCATTATTATGAAGGTTCCCAATTTGAACTTATATCGAAAAATGCCCATGTGATACAAATAAACCGATTTCATCAATAACTGATAATGTTTGGTCTACAACACAATATTATCGGCCTTTTCCGTAAATTCTTCCGCGTTTTGCCGATGATCACCCGATCCCTCAAGTGTTTACGTAATAGCTTTCTCGGAAGTGGTCGGAGAATCGCGAATGGGGCGAACAGTTACGAAACTAAAACTCAACCCGAATAAAACTGAAACATCGGGGAGTAAAACCGGGATCGGTGATATCAAACACATGGATGTTTTTTCATTATAAACGGTAATTTGATGGGACTTTTTGTGATATACTACTTTTCAGCATATAAACAAATGAGTTTTGTATATTTTAAGTGTTTATGAAACGCGTCAAATGTAGGGACATCCCCTTTAAGAGGTCGCCTTCATAGAGTACTAAACCTTTCTTGTCGGCGTACATGCAAAGAGGCAAGCGTGATTGCAAGCAGTATGTTGTATTACTGCAGGATCATATCCCTATTTAATGAATTTTTCAATATATTTGTTGAACAAAGTGAGAAAATGGGTATGTCCAATAATGTTACGAACTTTGTAAATCACATCACAATAAAATTCAGGATGTGAAACACCGTGTCGAAGAAGCGGCTTGAGATTACCTTGGCACTTGCCAATAAGCGGGAGATTTCGATAGTAAAATTTAGAGAAAGTTTTTCTTAGTTTATGGTATTTATATCCTTGCTTAAAGCAGTTTTTCAGTTAAAATGAGATTTCGACTGTTAAAATCGTCAATAGATGAACAAGCTCTAGCAAAACGAATAAGTTGAGATATATAAACCCCGTAAGATTGAGCACGGAGAACATCCCCGTCAAGGCGAGGAAAATTTACAATACTAAATGGAAAAGTAGTAAAGTCAAGCAGGCAAAGCCACATGCAAGACGCAACCACCACCAAAACACCGATAGACAGCATGACACACACACACACCCAAACGCACACGCACACACACACACACACACACACACACGAAATGAACACAGAAAACACCAAAAGACACACAAGAACCAGGGACAAACGTTCCACAACATGAACAAACCACAAGCACAAAGACGCAATGCAAACAAAGGGAAGAGTGACAAAGAGAGTACCGCCTTGGCACGGTCAGCAGCAAAAACACCACTGGGGGTTTAAACCGGTTTACGGACGTCCTAACCTCACACTTCTCTCAAAGTCACCCTAGCTTTACAAATATTGTAAATAAAGGTATCCCCGCTGGACTTACCCACAACATAGACGACGGTGAACACAGGACAACATGTAAAACATAGCATAATAACTGTGACAATCCGTCAAATATGTACTCAATGACTTTGCTGAAGTCAGAGCACCTGTAGGTAAGCCGTTAAGGGCACGACAGGGAAAAAATAATACATGAGTCTGGTAAGCTCCTCCTGTATCCAAGTTTAAGAGTATACCATCATAGAGTACTACCCTCGGCCTGTCATCGCGCAAGCAAAGAGGGAAGCGTAGCTACCGACTGTAAAAGGGTCGATAACCAAACATGCAGTGTGTTGCAATATAATAGGATCATAACCTTTCTTTTTAAATTTTTTAATGCGTTTTATAAACAAATCATGAAAATGGATATGACCCCGAATTTTCCTAAGTTTGTAGATAACATCCCCATAAAATTCTGGTTGAGAAATGCCTTGTCGCAGTAACGTCCGTAGATTGCAATTATATTTACTAATGAGAGGTAAATTTCGATAATAAAATTTAGAAAAGGTTTTCCGAAGTTTGTGATATCTGTAACCTTGCTTAAGAAGTTTATCAGTTATAACTAAATTACGTCTGTTAAAATCTTCAAGCAAAGAACAGGCTCGGGCAAACCTAATAAGTTGAGAAATATAAACACCATAAGATGTAGAACGTGGCACATCCCCATCTAGAAAAGGATAATTAACAATTTTAAAATTAAAATCTTCTCTTTTATCGTATACTTTGGACGAAACTTTATCATTTGTAATTGAAAGATTCAAATCTAGAAATGAAGCATTAATGTCAGATTGATTAGCTTTGTTTAAAGACAGTTCTTTTGGGTAGATTGAAGAAACCATAGTATCAAAATAAGGATTATCTAAATTCAAAATATCGTCTAAATACCTTGAGGTTTTATTAAAAGCATTAACAATATCGGTCTGTGTATCAGGTTTTAAGCTAAGCATAAAATCCCTCTCGTAGCAATACAAAAACAAATCTGCAACAAGAGGGGCACAATTTGTACCCATGGGTATACCAACAACTTGACGATATATGGTATCTCCATAACGCACAAATATATTATCTAAAAGAAAGGTAAGAGATCTACAAACATCAAGGCAAGTCCACATTGTGTAATGTTCAACTTCTGAATTCGAAAAGAATGAACGTTGAACATTACAAGCAATGAACATTTTGTTTTCTCTGGCAAAGGTTTTTTCTATTAATTTAATAAGTCTATCCTTTATAAGATGGTGAGGTAGAGTAGTATAGAGTGTAGAGAAATCATAAGAGCTCAGTAAAGAAATGTTATACTGTTCATTTTCAAGTTTTGTTAAAACATCATTTGAATTATTTATGGACCAAAAAACATTAATACCAGAATTTTCATATATTTTATCACAGTAGCGTTTAACATGTTCTTTAATCGTAGTAAGACAGGACGTCAAAAGTATAGATAATTTAGTAGTGGTACAACAGCAATCAAAATCATCTCTTTTGTCATATATTTTAGAATAAGTCATTCCATTATCAATTTTAAGGTCTAGATCAAGAAACGCTGCATAATTGAGTGAGTTGGGTTTTACGTCCGACCAACAGTATTTCAGTTATTTGCAGACGGCACCCGCATGAGACAATTTATAGTGCTGCCTCACTGGAATACCCCTGCCGCAGGTACATGGCAAGGGCACCCCACCCAGTCACATTATCCTGACACCGGGCCGACCAGTCCTAGAACTACACCTTTAATGTCGAGCGTAGACAAGCTAGCTACTAGTACCTTTTAACTTTTAACGACTTTTGGTCTGTCGCGGCCGGGGATCGAACCCACGACCTTCCGTACCTGCATAATTGTCGGACGAGTTAGCTTTATTCAATTTGAGTTCTTTAGGATAAATTGTAGGAATCAGAGCATCAAAGAAGGGGTTATCTAAGTTAAAAATATCATCCAAATGTTGACAAGTTTCACTGAAGGCTTTTATAACATCTTCTTGTGATTGATGATTCAAAGGCAACATGAAATCTCTCTCATAGCAGTAGAAAAACAAATCTGCGACAAGTGGTGCACAATTCGTACCCATAGGAATACCAATTACCTGACGGTATATAGCATTCCCATAACGTACACATATGTTATCCAAAAGAAAGGTTAGTGATTCGCAAACCTCTGAGCAAGTCCAATTGGTGTAATATTTCATTTGCTCGTAAGTAAAGAAAGCCTTTTCAGCATTACATGCCAAGAATGATGTTTTTTCCCGGGCAAATACTTTCTGGATTAAGTTAGTAAGCTTATCCTTAATTAAACTATGAGGAAGAGTTGTGTACAGAGTAGAAACATCGTACTTGCTTACAATGGGTGCAATATACCTTTTGTTCTTTAGTTTGTTTAAGACTTCTGAAGAGTTCTGAACCCTTCGCTTGCTATTCACGTCAATATACCTACATTTAAATAGTGAAGACCCATATGAGCTCCTGCAGGAGCTGTCTCATCAGGGTCTGCACTATTTAGAAGTTGATTGTGCAACCAGTGCACTCCACAGCAGTGATTGCACAGCGAAATACTTGTAACAGTGAATATGTATGTAATTATACAACAGGGCATGGGTAAATAAGGAGAAATGTATTTTAAAATTCAGCAAGCGAAGGGTTAATAGACCAGAAGAGATTTATTCCAGAATTGTCATAAGTCTTATCACAGTAGAATTTTACATGTTCCTTTATCTTCCTTAAACAAGAAGTCAAACGTATAGACAATTTAGTAGTTGTACATGAACTAGAAATTGCAATGAAACGCGCCTTATATGGGTTTTTATGTAGTTTTGGTAACCGATACTTTGTAGGAAATTGATGTTGTGTAATTTTAATATCGGTTTCAAGTTGTTCACACTTTTTGACATGGTCTGAAACGATGGTCTTTTCGTCAGTAGTAACTGAAATGTATGACTTGTTATTAATAATTGACATCGATATAATGTAATCGTCAAATAATAATCACATTATTCGATGCCTTATCAGCAGGAACATGAACAGTTTGTTGAAACAGAAGAAAATTGCAACAGACAACAGAATGATAATTAGTAAGCCCATTTCAGATTTTATGAAACAAGAATGTTTGAGAAAATCTTTGTTGGATTGATAATTGTGCATAAATTACCGTCAGAAGATTATATGTATTTGATAGTAAAATATATTGGCTTTTAATAGCCGAAGGAATTACGAATTTATCACTGAAATTGCAAGAGGTACATTCATATGTGTACTTGTCATGCTACACTTTTCTTTACACAAACCCCTAAATAATCTAGGAGCCATTTCATCTTTGTCTACACTGTTTGTAAAAACCATTAGCGACTAATTCCCTGCAATGAAAATGTTAACGGAGTCAGTTCTAGATTTGTAAACCGATGTGGGATAGCAAAATTCTGGATGGAAATTATCCAGAAAGCTGCCTTAGTAATTATTTACAACAGTTTCGTTCAGGCTGCATATTTATTCTCTAAAGCATCACTATAGAGTCATGTTGTTGTATTTATCTAATTCTGTTTACTCATTGAACCCTTTCGGCGCCAAATTTCTAAATGTCGTCTGCAAAACAATTTTGTTAAATCCTTCGACAAACTAAGTAAATGAGATAAATAAATGCAAATTTCATAGGAACAAAGGATATATATAGAAACAGAATATGAGATAAAAAGTGAAGTCGAATATGAGATAAAAAGTGAAGTCCCTGATCAGACTCTGATCTTTTATTTCCTTTTTTCATGGGGGTATGGAAAATACAGTCATTTACATATCATAAAATGTAATGAAATCAAACATTATTAAATTATTTACATATTTTGCAAACTTAAAATATAGTGTTTTTCACCATCTGTGTAAACCAATCCCATCTTTTCCTCAACGGTCACTTACTCTGCCAGCCCCCAGAATGTGCATACAATTACAACGAACGCCAGTCGAGTCAGTCTGGGCCAAGTAGGTAAGGTCCTTCTGACGAGGCTCACCATCAACACCAAAATTCAGCCCTTCAACGACCATTGTAATAATCACTACATCATTCACATCCATAGCCTGTCAACGTTAGAACGTAACATAAGATTACAAACACATATATTGAATATAAACGTCGACGATACCATAAAACCGGTTAATATCAGGAAAATGTCGCCGTTTTATTCCATTTTTCTAATTTCAAATACAAATGTCCAATCGAACTAGAAAAATATCCAATGTCGTCGATAAGTCATAGATATATGTAATGCGGTATAACGCACCAAAAGGTGTTTCATTTTAGACGGGTGTTAGATTAATGCAGGATGGAAGTTATTCAGAAAGCTCCAATATGATACTTCAGCATTACTTTCTTCCTGAATCAAGACACCTAGTTTTAGTCAATAGGTAGTCGCTTTCGATTGGTTTTATTTGGTTCTATTTTAAGATCCAACCACTTTGAATAAACCTACTGAAAAGGAGCATTAACTAGAGAAAAGGAAAATTTAGAATTTTGTAGTTTGAAACCATTGTGATAAATAGAGAATTTGTTCCTACAGGAGCAAATACTCTATTTATCACAATGGTTTCACAAAGTGACTTTTATGAGGAAATGGGTTAGACAGCTGATAGATAATGCGCGAGCCTCTCAAAAATTAATGCAGAAGAAAGAAGAGAAACATGCGTAAATACAACAGAACCCACCAGAATCGACCACTAAAATAGCACGCACATGCGGTTGAATAACACAACATTGTTAAATGGGCGTTATAGAGGGTTCTACTGTATATTAAGAAGCGTCAACTGTGTTTAGTGGTCGCAAAAAGGGAGCGTTACTGTGTATTAAGTTCGGTAGGGGTTACAGAGTGACTCAACTGTACATTAAGCAATGTACAGTGGTCAGTGGTAGCTACAGAGGCGCTGCTGCTGTATATTAAGAAATGTCCGCAATGTTCTTTGATCGCTATAAAGGTGTGGGGTGCTGGCATATATTAAGTAGTGTCAACAGTTTTCAGTGACTGCTGATATAACTTAGGAAATGTCCGCAGTGTTCACTGATCGCTATAGAGAGGAGAGCTGCTGATATATATTTAGTAGTGCCGGTGTAATGAGGAAAATAGACCCCCGTAGTAAATCGACCGGGGTCGATTTATTATATAGTATTCTGACCCCGGTCATTTTACTATAAAGTAAAGTGACTCCCTTGCCATAGCATAATGACCCCCTTGATAGTATTGTGACTCACTCTTTTTATCGTAGTAAGTCGACCGAGAGGTCTATATATTTTATAGTACAATGACCCACGGTCATTTTACTATACAATAAAGCGACTCCTTTGCAAAACTACATCCACTACGGGATCGTTAAATCTAATAGTACTATGACCCCAGATAATTTTACTATAAAATATAGTTACCCTCTTGCCAAAATACACCCACCATGGGGGTCGATATATTATATAGTACTATGACCCCCTGTCATTCTATTATAAAATATCGAGGCTTCCTTGCCAAAACAAATCCACGATTGGGTCGATATATTGTATAGTACTATGACCTCTATGCCATTTTAATATATAATACAGTGACTCCCTTGCAAAAAGCAAAAACATACACCCACCCCTGTGGTCGATATATCATACAGTACTATGATCCCGTTCATTTTACTATAAAATATAGTGACTCCATTGCCAATATACATCCACCAGCGGGTTCGATATATTATAAAGTACTTTGACCCCATGTCATTTCACTATAAATATAGTAACTCCCTCGCCAAAATATATGCACGATGGGGGTCGATATATTGTACAGTTCTATGACCCCATGCCATTTTGCTAGAAAATACACCGACTCAATTGCGTAAATACATCCACGATGGGGTCGATTTATTATATAGTACTATGACCCCCTGCCACTTAACTATAAAACAAAGTGACTTCCTTGCCAAAATACATCCACGATGGGGTCAATATATTAAATATAGACGTATGACCTCCAGGCCATTTTACTATATTTACATTCGCCCTGCAACGTCCTTATATAACCTTATTCTAAAAAGAAAGTTGCATTTTCCCATGAACGTTCATTTCAATACCAGTTTGAGTCGGTTCTCCTTTTCCCAGAATTCCGCTCAAGCGGCCCTGAAAATGTGAAATGTGGCATTCATTCTCAGTGTTGTTATACCTTCTGGTCCTTCGAGATCATGAATTTCAGTACTTCTTGTTTTGAAAATTGAATACCGCTTAAGCCGGTGCTAGGGGGCGTGAGCAGTGTTGCACTTTCAATTACTGTTCATGAACAGACTCAATAAAACCGAGTCTGCAATTTTCTCATTTTGTGTTGCAATTTTTGCTCTCGGGGGATCACCTCCCTTCAGAATTTATAATCTTCTTACTGAGAATTATCGCTTGAATTTTACATAATATTGCCAACTTTAACAGCCGTGGCGTATCAAAATATATTATCAAGTAATGAGTGAAGCATAAATAAGTCAATGTCCTTACCGTTAACAAAGAAAAATCCGAGAATAAAATCCAACGTTGTGACGTGCTTTCGATCAAGCATGGCGGGTGAGTAAATTGGCTTCGACACCGCGACCTACATTTAAGAAGATGCTTTAATACCAACATTTCGTAAATATATATGATTTGAAATATATCGATAATCTTTTCTTTAAACATAGCTGGACAATTTACTGATTAAAATCTTGTATTCATTCTATATTTATAATATGTGTTTGGGACTATTTTTCATACCATATATAGAGATCCTACTACGTTAGAAACGAACCTGGCAACGACCTAGATAGCGGCTATTACGTGACCGGTATATAATATTTAAAAAAAATCCGTTGAAATATAAGAAATACAATGGAATATAAATATAAGAAATAAATGACGTGCTCCCGGTGTTCATGAAGTTATGCAACGCATAGCTTTACGAGCAAAGATTCACGTGAAGCCCTTCGGGCTTCACTAACTTTGCTCGTAAAGCTATGCGTTGCATAACCTCATGAACACCGGAAGCACGTCATTCATTTCTTAAATAAAATCTAGTAACTCCCCTGCCAAAATATATCCACGATGGGGTCGATATATTATATAGTACTATGATCCCAATGTCAATTTTGCTACAAAATATAGTGACTCCCTTGCTAAAATACATCCACGATGTGTGGTCGATATATTATATAGTATTATGACTCCATGTCATTTTACCAGAAAATATACCGACTCCCGTGCTAAAATACATCCACGATGTGCGGGTCGATATACATGGGGGTCATAGTTCTATATAACATATCGACCCCCATCGTGGATGTATTTTGGCAAGGGAGTCACTATATTTTATGATAAAATGGCCTGGGGTCATAGTACTATATGATTTATCGACCCCAAAGTGGATGTATTTTTGCAAGTCACTATAGTTTATAGTAAAATGAGATGGGGGTCATAATACTATATAATATATCAGAACCCTCATCGTAGATGTATTTTGGCAAGGGAGTCGGTATATTTTCACGTTGAGATATATAACACATTTTGAGCCAGTTTAACAAACATATAACTTGTCAGGGGCAATAACATTTTAGAAAATCAAAGGAAACAAGTCACAAAACACAAATGATCATTATGTTACCTTGACATGGTGCGAAACAATCATTTAAAAATAGATGACTCCCGCTTGAGCTGTGAAGAAGATACATAATGATATATATTTGCTACGATTTTAAGTCCTAAGAGAACCAAGGTAAGTAACTCTAATAATGTTTAATGTCATAAATTATCTATCAACCTCTAAATATATTCCTTGACGTTTTCAAAGGAAGTTTTCATCCATGTAGTAACTGACACAAACAAAATATTGACACAATTGAACAAGGTACAAATCATCAGATTTTAAAAAGTTTTAAAGACATTCCCTTGGCCGGCTTGGGTCTTTACAGCTAACCGGTGAAAAAGCATGCGGCACATGGTAAGAGCTATAGCAGTCTGCTTGTCAAGAACCACTGGAGCGTTCCATGTGAGGCCCGTACTATGACCCCAGATAATTTTACTATAAAATATAGTTACCCTCTTGCCAAAATACACCCACCATGGGGGTCGATATATTATATAGTACTATGACCCCCTGTCATTCTATTATAAAATATCGAGGCTTCCTTGCCAAAACAAATCCACGATTGGGTCGATATATTGTATAGTACTATGACCTCTATGCCATTTTAATATATAATACAGTGACTCCCTTGCAAAAAGCAAAAACATACACCCACCCCTGTGGTCGATATATCATACAGTACTATGATCCCGTTCATTTTACTATAAAATATAGTGACTCCATTGCCAATATACATCCACCAGCGGGTTCGATATATTATAAAGTACTTTGACCCCATGTCATTTCACTATAAATATAGTAACTCCCTCGCCAAAATATATGCACGATGGGGGTCGATATATTGTACAGTTCTATGACCCCATGCCATTTTGCTAGAAAATACACCGACTCAATTGCGTAAATACATCCACGATGGGGTCGATTTATTATATAGTACTATGACCCCCTGCCACTTAACTATAAAACAAAGTGACTTCCTTGCCAAAATACATCCACGATGGGGTCAATATATTAAATATAGACGTATGACCTCCAGGCCATTTTACTATATTTACATTCGCCCTGCAACGTCCTTATATAACCTTATTCTAAAAAGAAAGTTGCATTTTCCCATGAACGTTCATTTCAATACCAGTTTGAGTCGGTTCTCCTTTTCCCAGAATTCCGCTCAAGCGGCCCTGAAAATGTGAAATGTGGCATTCATTCTCAGTGTTGTTATACCTTCTGGTCCTTCGAGATCATGAATTTCAGTACTTCTTGTTTTGAAAATTGAATACCGCTTAAGCCGGTGCTAGGGGGCGTGAGCAGTGTTGCACTTTCAATTACTGTTCATGAACAGACTCAATAAAACCGAGTCTGCAATTTTCTCATTTTGTGTTGCAATTTTTGCTCTCGGGGGATCACCTCCCTTCAGAATTTATAATCTTCTTACTGAGAATTATCGCTTGAATACATAATATTGCCAACTTTAACAGCCGTGGCGTATCAAAATATATTATCAAGTAATGAGTGAAGCATAAATAAGTCAATGTCCTTACCGTTAACAAAGAAAAATCCGAGAATAAAATCCAACGTTGTGACGTGCTTTCGATCAAGCATGGCGGGTGAGTAAATTGGCTTCGACACCGCGACCTACATTTAAGAAGATGCTTTAATACCAACATTTCGTAAATATATATGATTTGAAATATATCGATAATCTTTTCTTTAAACATAGCTGGACAATTTACTGATTAAAATCTTGTATTCATTCTATATTTATAATATGTGTTTGGGACTATTTTTCATACCATATATAGAGATCCTACTACGTTAGAAACGAACCTGGCAACGACCTAGATAGCGGCTATTACGTGACCGGTATATAATATTTAAAAAAAATCCGTTGAAATATAAGAAATACAATGGAATATAAATATAAGAAATAAATGACGTGCTCCCGGTGTTCATGAAGTTATGCAACGCATAGCTTTACGAGCAAAGATTCACGTGAAGCCCTTCGGGCTTCACTAACTTTGCTCGTAAAGCTATGCGTTGCATAACCTCATGAACACCGGAAGCACGTCATTCATTTCTTAAATAAAATCTAGTAACTCCCCTGCCAAAATATATCCACGATGGGGTCGATATATTATATAGTACTATGATCCCAATGTCAATTTTGCTACAAAATATAGTGACTCCCTTGCTAAAATACATCCACGATGTGTGGTCGATATATTATATAGTATTATGACTCCATGTCATTTTACCAGAAAATATACCGACTCCCGTGCTAAAATACATCCACGATGTGCGGGTCGATATACATGGGGGTCATAGTTCTATATAACATATCGACCCCCATCGTGGATGTATTTTGGCAAGGGAGTCACTATATTTTATGATAAAATGGCCTGGGGTCATAGTACTATATGATTTATCGACCCCAAAGTGGATGTATTTTTGCAAGTCACTATAGTTTATAGTAAAATGAGATGGGGGTCATAATACTATATAATATATCAGAACCCTTATCGTAGATGTATTTTGGCAAGGGAGTCGGTATATTTTCACGTTGAGATATATAACACATTTTGAGCCAGTTTAACAAACATATAACTTGTCAGGGGCAATAACATTTTAGAAAATCAAAGGAAACAAGTCACAAAACACAAATGATCATTATGTTACCTTGACATGGTGCGAAACAATCATTTAAAAATAGATGACTCCCGCTTGAGCTGTGAAGAAGATACATAATGATATATATTTGCTACGATTTTAAGTCCTAAGAGAACCAAGGTAAGTAACTCTAATAATGTTTAATGTCATAAATTATCTATCAACCTCTAAATATATTCCTTGACGTTTTCAAAGGAAGTTTTCATCCATGTAGTAACTGACACAAACAAAATATTGACACAATTGAACAAGGTACAAATCATCAGATTTTAAAAAGTTTTAAAGACATTCCCTTGGCCGGCTTGGGTCTTTACAGCTAACCGGTGAAAAAGCATGCGGCACATGGTAAGAGCTATAGCAGTCTGCTTGTCAAGAACCACTGGAGCGTTCCATGTGAGGCCCGTCTCTTACATTTGATGATTTGGAAATGATTAGATTGTCACTAATGCAGTATATGTTTTTATTTTTTATTATGCTCCCTGAAACTATAAGAAGGAGCATATAGGCCCCGCTTTGTCCGTTCGGTCTGTGAATGTCTTCTAAAGTGCTCAACCTACATTCATGACACTCCACATACAAATATATCTCATTGAGATCAAGTGCAGGGTGCAGGGGTTAAATTATAACTTTCTGAGCAGTATTTACATGTTCTGATAGACCTTGTTGGGAGAAAAGGCAGCTTTGTCCAAGGATAATAACTCTGTGGGACATCTCTTTTGAAAGTATTGCCCTATGTAATCTGTCTTTTTTTCACTGAAAGTACTTGACCCACACTAACGAAAAATCATATTTCAGCAATTCTTTACCGAGAGATGCTGTGATTACTCTATTTGCAGTGTTTCTTGAGTTATTACAAAAAAGACACCTACGTAGGGCGAAACAATATGGAAAACAGGGGTCTGGTCCACTCCATGGACACAATCGTTGGTCATAATAATTCCAAAGAAAGGAGACCTTCACACACATTCACACAGACACACACACACAGTGGAGAAAACGTTATTCTTTCCCATTAAACGCGTTTATGCTAAAACAATTATTTCCATTGCAAACAGTTAGGAGCCAGATCAGACGTCGGGTAACCCGGCGTCTGATCAGGCTCCAAACGGTTTGCCACTCAGAAAATAAATATCTTGAGATATTTCAACAAGGTGTATTTTTCTACATTTTACTTCAATGCATTTGCGTATAGATACGTTTAAACGGGAAATGATAACGTTTTCTCCACTGTACAAACAAACATGGTATGTATATATGAACGCCAGCTCTACAAGACAAAATTGAATTCTCAGCTTTAATTAGGGCGCCTTTGAACATATTATAGCTCTCCTCCACTGCAGGTTAAATGGATTCTACTGCAGGCCAAATGTCCAGAGTTTTATCTCTGATATACATAAGCGCTCAGGTTTTTTTAATGTATTTAATCCTTATAAAATATTCATCTACTAAATTGCTTGTCTGCTTCAAATGTGAAAGTGCTTCATAGTTTGTAAAGATTTGTGAAAATGTTGTCTGTCAAATAGCTTGGATCCAGGTAAGATGCCGGGTTACTTGACGTCTCATCTGGATCCAACCTGTTTGCATATGGCCCTTTGTTTGTTAGTGGTAGGCTTCTTAAGGGTTGAACTTCTATTGGGTTCTGACCAACAATGGTCTTTTGAGTGTGTTCCCCTTGACTAATTGTATGTCAGGGCCTCTCTAGACAGAATGAGACGGCTTGCCATATTTTGCACACTTGTATCATGCTTTTACTGTTACTTTCACGCCTATTGAGAACAATGGGGGTGAATCATTGAATGGACCTGGGTAATGTCTTTAACGCACATTTTAACTAATCAAGGGCAATACTTTCAAAATACCAAGACAGAGGGAACTGAAATCACAAAGGTTCACAGCAATTCATGCTGGGCAACATTTCTGTGAAGTTTCAAGACTAGCCCTTTAGATTTAGAGTTATGTGTGGCTCAAAGTTCTTTATAAACTAAAACACATTCCAACTTGACCGGGGGTCATAGTACTTTATAGTAAATCGATCCCCGGTCAATCTACTACGGAGGTCACTTTGTTATATGGGTCAGAATTTTATATGTAAGGGGGGGGGGGGGGGCTTCATAGTACTACGACCCCCGGTTATAGTACTATAACCGGGGGTCATAGTACTATATAGTATACGGAACTGCTCGTGTATATTAAGAAGTTTCAACAGTGTTTAGTAGTCGCTACAGAAGGGAACTGCCATTGTATATTAAGAAGTGTCAGCAGTGTTAATTGGTCGCTATAGAGGGAGGAAACTGCTGTTGTTTATTAACAGGTGTCAACAGTGTTCAGTGATTGATATAGAGGGGCTACTACTGTATGTTACGAAGTGTCAGATGTGTTGAGATTTGGCTATAGAGGAGCTGCTGCTGTATGTAAAGAAGTGTCAACAGAGTTTCGTATTAGCTAAAGAGGACTGCTGTTGTGGGTTACGAAGTGTCAACAGTGTTTAGTTTTGGCTATAGAGGGGATGCTGCTGTATGTTTAGAAGTGTCAGCAATGTTCAGTGTTGGCTATAGAGGGGTTTCTGCTGTATGTTTAGAAGTCCCAGCAGTGTTCAGATTGGTTATAGAGGGCCTCTGCTGTATGTTTAGAAGTGTAAGCCGTGTTCAGTATTGGCTATAGAGGGGCTGCTGCTGTATGTTTAGAAGTGTCAGCAGTGTTCAGTTTTAACTATAGAGGGGTTTCTGCTGTATTTTTAAAAGTGCCAGCAATGTTCAGGTTGGCTATAGAGGGCCAATGTTCGTATGTTTAGAAGTACCAGCAGTGTTCAGTGTTGGCTACAGAGGGATGCTGCTGTATGTTAAGATGTGTCAGCAGTGTTCAGTGTTGGCTATAGAGGGACTGCTGCTGATATGAAGTGTCAGCAGTGTTCAGTTTTGGCTATAGAGGACTGCTGCTGTATGTTATGAAGTGTCAGCAGTGTTCAGTTTTGGCTATAGAGGGACTGCTGGTGTATGTTATGAAGTGCCAGCAGTGTTCAGTTTAGGCTATGGAGGGACTGCTGCTGTATGTTATGAAGTGTCAGCAGTGTTCAGTGGTGGCTATAGAGGAGCCCTACTGTATATTACGTTGTGCCAGAAGTGTTCAGTGATCGCTATATCTATCTGTACAATACACATTTTCAACTCGCTTTTTCGAAATGTCAGTACAGTGCTCCCTCTCTACAACGACACCCTTTGGGATACGAAGATTGTATGTGTTGTTCAGAGGGAGTTGTTATAGGGAGGGAAAATCAAACATAATTAGCTTGTTTGCAGATCCCCAGATAAGGTGTATTTCGAGAACTAAAACCGTTATATCTCCATCAAACCCTATGTTGTGACCACTCTTTAGAATCGTCACAAAGTGACGATTCTAAAGAGTGGTCACAACATAGGGTTTGATGGAGGCATAAGGAAAATACGATGGAAAAAAAGTTGTTTTTGGAGCCTTGTTGTTTCAGAAACAGTGACATGCGTTGTTGTAAGGAGGGAATCGTTATTGAGAGGGCCGTTGTAGGGAGGGAGCACTGTATCGGTCTTTACGACAGAACACAACTTAATGTAGGGTGAAAGTCATGCAAAAAGATGGCATAGTAACATACAATTTGGAACATGGTTAGAGCGCCGAGCTACACGACTCCTCATATGGTTCCAGGCTCCTGCAGAACTACTCGATGTCTCATATGGTTCCAAACTGCTGCAGAGCTACTCGACGTCTCATATGGTTCCAAGCTGCTACCGAGCTACTCGACGTCTGATATGGTTCCAGGCTGCTGCCGAGCTACTCGACGTCTCATATGGTTTTAGGCTGCTGCCGAGCTACTCGACGTCTCATATGGTTCCAGGCTGCTGACGAACTACTCGACGTCTCATATGGTTCCAAGCTGCTGCCGAGCTATTTGACGTCTGGTATGGTTCCAAGCTGCTGCCGAATTACTCGACGTCTCATTTGGTTCCAAGCTGGTGCCGGGCTACTCGACGTCTCATATGGTTCAAGACTGTTGCCGAGCTACTGGACGTCTCATATTGTTTCAGGCTGTTTTTAGCAAATGCCAGTCAAGAAGCGTTTGGCATGAAATAAACCGTTAACCATTACAGTGCGGAACACCAGTCACTAATGTACATTGCAAACAGTGTAGGCCCAGATGAGCGGGGTCCTAGACTAGCCCTCTAGTCATCGTCTGTACTGTCTGTCATGTTACACTTTCCTTTAGAAAAGGCCTTATATAATCATAATAAGCTTAACCTGTTTGAACTTTGTAATAGTCCATTTGAACATTCAGCGTTGTGGTGGTTAATATATGCAAAAAGAAGCAATAGAGACTTTGATCAGACACTGCGTTTATACGTGGCAACTGATTTGGTCTGAACTGTTTGTAAATGAATGAAAACGTCCTTTTCCTTAAGCCGCAGGCCGTAATTTTATTACTCTATTTAATACTTCTGATGGCAATTTTGAAATTGGCTAAGGCGTTTAAAACCAAATAGGTTTTCCTTATCATTTATCCTGCTACGTATTAGTGCAGCTGTACTGACATGTGTGCACAGTTTTGATCCAGATAAGATATCGAGTAGTTCAGCGTCTTTATCGAATTCAAAGTGACTCAAACATGTGTATAGTTTATCCATAACTTACACGCAGCGAGAGTAAGACATATTAATTACAGCAGGTAAGGTTGAGCTCATTTTTGTCAATTATCCGGAATGACAATTTAACGGAAATATCACCATATAGTCGCGAACACGTTAAAACACACCTTGATGTATGGGCATACATTTACATGTATTATTTACAGTAAAACCTCACTAACCCGATTGTTTTGTACCATACAATTTAGAACACTTTATAATAAAGGCAGGTGACTGCTAAATGCAGGGAAACTTTCGGCATCCATTCCCTTGCATTATGCTGTCACGCGTGTTAATGACCAATGCAAACACACACTTCAGTGTTCGAATTAGTGAGAGTTTACTGTATATTGTACAGCTAGATAACCTTTAGACACATGAAGTTCTCATAGATATTTCCTTAGTACAGTAAGAATACTGCAACGCCGACTGTCCAACAGTGCCGACCACAGGCATCGTCTAAACCATCCATATACAGTAAAACCCCGTTAATGCGACCACTTAATAAACAGTCATTGGGGTCGTTTAAAGCAGGTGGTTGCTTAATGCAGGACGTAAGTTATGCAGAAAGCTCCTGTAGGAGCTTTCTGCATAACTTTCGTCCTGCATTAAGCTACCACCTGCCTCTGCCACCCAGAATTATGCCCCTTTTTGGTGGTCGCATTAGCGGGGTTTTGCTGTACTGAGTGAGTATGCTTCCAAACCGCATTCGCCAGCATCCTAACACCGTTTCCACCACAGCAGCATCCACTCTATAGTGACAACTGAACACTTCTGACATTTTTTTTTATATACAGTACACCGTTTCCACCACAGCAGCATCCACTCTATAGCGACTACTGAACACTGCTGGCAGTTCTTAGTAAACAACAGAGCCCCCTCTATAGTCACCACTGAACACTGACGATACTTCTTAATATACAACAGCTGTCCCCATCTATAGCGACCACTGAACACTGACGATGCTTCTTAATATACAGAAAGACCCCCTCTATATAGTGAACACTGAACACTATTGACAGTTTTTATTTACAGCAACCCCTCTATGGAGACCACTGAACTCTGCTGGTCCTTCTTAGTAAACAACAGAGCCCCCTCTATAGCGACCACTGAACACTGACGTTACTTCTTAAAATACAGCAGCACCCCCTCTATATAGCGAACACTGAACACTATTGACAATTTATATTATATAGCAACATCTCAATAGAGACCACTGAACACTGATGAACCTTCTTAATAAACAACATAGCTCCCCTCTATAGCGACTACTGAACACTGACGATACTTCTTAATATACAGCAGCATCCCATCTATATAGCGAACACTGAACACTGCTGACAGTTCTTAATATACATTACCCCACCTCTGATAAAGTTTTGGTGAAATCCGTGTGTGATTGGTTGAATTATGTCACGTGATCGAAGAGTAACACTTATACACGGTCACTAGAAATTTAATACACAGTCAATAGAAATTCAATACACGGTCAGTAACTAGGTTACTTCCCCTGTCAGCGTATAGCCAAAACATGAGGTAATGACTGCACTGTGATTTTGTCAGCAAATGGTTACTGAGTAAATCAGATTTTATATTAAAATTAAATACATAACGGATTCTTGAATATGTTTTCCCTTATAATTTTGGTTAGCTCGATTAAGACAACCGAATTGATGTTGGGACAGCTTGGCACGGTATAGTTACAGTGAGATTTGTTTACAAATATTGCGAAACGCTAAATGCTTCCTTAGGCGCAGACGAGATTGAAAAAAAAGAAGCAACTGAGCACTTATAGAATATAGACTTGTCATCAATGGATTTCGCCTCGCCGGGTATAACATTTACTAACCAGGTATTACATGTATCCCATACCCGATCACTACACTACTATGTATCTAATAAAACACCATTCTATAGCGACCACTGAACACTGCAGACAGTTCCTAGTATGCAGTACAATCCCCTATATAGTGACCACTGAATACTATTGATACTTCTTAATATACAACAGTAGTCCCTCTATGGCAGCCATTAAACACTGTTGACAATTCTTAATATAGCGTCGATCTCTTTTATAGCACCCACACACAAGACATCCAATTTTTGTTGTCTACAAAGCAGATGGTAGCCTAATACGTACAGACCAAGGTACACATATATCTTCTATAATTAGTTCTGTATAAAGCAACAGTGTGCTTAATGCTAAATTTTAGTGCATTTATTTACATTCTTCAACAGCTCTCGTCTGATATTGGACGACTAAGGGCCTTTTTTATACGCCAACCTAATAAAGGTGGTCGTATATTGGCGTGGCCCTGTCCGTCCGTCCATTCGTCCGTTCGTTCGTTCGTTCGTCCGTCAACAATTTGTTTGTCCGCTATTTTCTCGGAAAACTATTTGACAGATATTAATGAAACTTCACACAAATGTTTAATGCACCGAGATCTGAAGCTTAGTTGATTCTGAGGTTCATTTGATTTTTCGTTTCGAGTTATGGCCCTTGTCCTTAAAAATAATTCAAATACATGCAAATAGTTTGTCCGCTGTTTTCTGGGAAAACTATATGAGAAATATTTATGAAACTTCACACAAATGTTTAATGCATCAAGATCTGAGGCTGAGTTGATTCTGATGTTCATTTGATTTGTCGTTTCAGAGTTATAGCCCTTGTATTTAAAAATAATGCAAATTCATGCAAATAGTTTGTCCGCTGTTTTCTGGGAAAACTATTTGAGAGATATTAATGAAACTTCACACAAATGTTTAATGCATCAAGTTCTGAAGCTGAGTTGATTCTGAGGATCATTTGATTTTTCTTTTCAGAGTTATGACCCTTGCACTTAAAAAATAATGCAAATCTATGCAAATATGAGGATGGCCATAACTTTTTCATTTGAAATGATATTTACTTCAATTGTTTTATATGGTTAAACCTTAATATGAATTTTCACATATATTGCGGGGCTTTTGATATGTGATTTTATTCTAAAGTTATGGTCCTTGAACTTTGTGTGTTCGTTGATTTATCAGTGGTTTGCACTGGCAATGTAAAACAACCAAGGAAAATCAGACGATAATAAGGATGTTAAGAGCAGGGCATCGCATCTGTTTGTCTCCGTACTGTAACCACTTCCCTCTTCACGAGGCGTCCTATTAGCCCATAGTTAGAAGATACGGGTTTTAATGAACACAAACCAAACCTGGGTCTAAGATTATAAAACTCTGAGTCTTAGGTTATTCTCAAGTATCTGGTTGGTCAGATGCTTGAGAATGATCTTAGACTCAATAATTTTTTTTATAACCTCTGGGCCAGATATTCACAGAGTACAGGGTTTACCTTATACCCCATGAATGTTGATGTAAGGATTAATGACAAGTTGATATTATTTTTTTTTTTTATTGTTATTATTATTATTATTATTATTATTATAATTATTATTTTACCATATTTATATAGCACTCTTTTCATATCTAAATACGTTCAAAAGTGCTTTACAATTAAAACATTTATACATACTAAAGCAGATATTAAAGAAAATATAAAATATGAAATAGAAATTAATACATAATAAATAAAACAAAAAAATATTTACAGTGTATTTCTAAGGTTTAAAAAGAACATCGCATAACCTCAAAATTTAAAATACACATGCCTAGTAAGGTATATTACAATTATGATAAGAGAATAAAGCAAAGTCGATGTCATACTATTTCTAAAGTTAAAACACGCAACCGCTGTTTGGGCTTAAAATATATATCAGCCACCATAATTCTTTAAAAAGGAATGATTTTTACGAGATCGTTTAAAAGATTCAATCGTAGCTGTGTTATAACATGCAACAGCTATTTGGGCTTAAACTATACATCAGCCACCATTGTAAATGTCCTTGTGGCACTGTTGATCTTGCGCGAAACCGCAAGCGGACTTTTGATAAAGCGGTTTACTTAGTCCCAGCCGGATATAGATTGGACATGCGCAGTTGGTACTTTCACTATCGCACAACGAGGAAAACGATAACGATGCTGAGAAATTGCCAAATTCTAACGATCAACGAACTTAAGCAGCAGCTCGGTAGAGGAATAGAGGTAATAATATTACTGTGAACACGTAGAAATGCTGTCAGTGTGTGGTAGTTGATATAGACTTGAATAGAACTGTTTTTGTACCAACATCGCATGGCGCCAACTTTCGGGCATGGAAGTTGTCACCGATATTATTGTTTCTGAAGAAATGTTGGGTATTTTGATGTTTAGTTATAACATTTACTTAGAGAATAATGTATGTGATACATTTGCAAGATGTCACTCTATAGTTTAATGCCCTAAGGCAGATTTTTGGTGTTTCTTTTAAAGAGTTGTCGTTCATAACCGACAACGTGGTTCGAACAGAGTTGTCGTTCGTGATAAGCAATGCGGGGCTCATTTCGCGCCTCTTCTAGAGTTGTCTAACGTGATTCATAGATTCTTGCAAGAGTATTTTCCCTTTGTCTATTATAATTGTTGGTGTATAAACATGCACATTTAACGAATCTAGTCATTGTCAATCTAGTCAAATATCAATAGATGTATGAGTTTAATTGCAAGTATACCGTAACGAAGTTGTGCTTGATCTACATAGTTTACTGCATGATATCATCTGCCCTCTGTTGAACTAACATTGGGTTTATGTGTATGCAGTATTATTTTACTTGTTTGTAGTAGAACGTTTCTCTGTCATATTGTATTGCGGTCTAATTTAACGCCAACAGCCTTGTAGATCTAGACATGCCTTCATTACAAGTGTTTCTTGTTGAGCTTTATTATTTACATTGCATATATTGATGCAGTCATGTCGGTCCTGTATAGTCATACACCGTCATGTATAGTCATGCACAGTCATGTATAGTCATGTCAGTGATGCAAAGTCATGTCGGTCCTGTATAGTCATACACCGTCATGTATAGTCATGCACAGTCATGTATAGTCATGTCAGTCATGCAAAGTCATGTCAGTCATGCTTAGTCATGTCGGTCATGCATAGTCATTTCATGTCAGTATTATAGATCTAGTCATGATAGTCAAATGTCATTTACTATCTACATGTATACTTATGGATCGCTGTAAATGCTGTGCATATCCTGTTCAAAGCACTTGCAGTTCTCCTTAAGCTTTATTGCATCAAATCATATAGGAGCAAATTGAGAAGTCGAGATTTGTTAGTAAAATTGTGTTTTAATTGTATTTTCAGTTTTACGGTTTTGATGGTTCAAACGTCAACGAAATAAACGAATCAAACTATTCAGAATCAGTCATTCTCCCCTACAACCGAGCGGCCCGCTTACAGTAAAACTCTACTCTGGAGTGGAGAGATGTCAGAAGAAACTGCGAACGAACAAGAACAATAAAATCATTTCTACTTCAAGACAAAGTGATGAACACTGAACGAGAAAGATAAATAAATTTCAACTTTAAGACAGTGAAGATCTGAGAGTGTGTACAAAACCTGAGCCAGTTTCCATGATATCAACGTCATGTCTACTTCCAGTAAAGGTGACTCTGATAATGTGACTGTGTCAGAAAATGATACAGTAGAAAGTGTAAATGGTGCGGCTGGCGGTATAAGACAATCAGATCGTGTTCCCAAATTAACAGAAATAATGATCGAATACCAGGAGCAGATAATTGTGGAGGCTAAAAGAAAATGGACACGCAAATACGAATCCTGGAAGAAAGGGACTAGAACACTTCGTGACTTGTTAAAGACAGAGTGTGACTTAGAGAAACTGAAGGAGCTGAAAGAGGAGGTTGAGCGTAATGAAAAACAGCTTCTAGAACAATTTGATGAACTAAGAAAAAAGACACATATGGACAAGGAAAGTGTAAGAAAAATGGACGCGTGTGTAGCGGTCACCAGTGAAATTGTGAAAATTGCAAATGAGAGACTTAGTGAAATAGACGCCTTTGATGAAAGGACAGAAACTAAAAAACTTGAGAACTTGAAACACACATATATTACTCAATCTGTATTTTCAGAACCTTTTAGTCACTATTCTAGCATGTCTAACCATTCTCATATTTCAGAGAAAGCCGCTGATGCTGCCGCTGAATTGGCAGTAAAGGAGACAGAGCTCCGTATGTTGGGGAAGCTGGAAGAAGAGACAGCTAGGAGAGCTAAGCTCGAGGAAGCTGAACAAGAATATAAAAGATTCATTGCTGACCAACAAAAGGAGCTGAAGAAGTTGACATTGGAAAGGGAAGTAGAGATAGCCAGTGCCAGGTTTAAGGCGTATAAATCCGTGCTGAAGACTGAAGAAGACTTCAAGCCAGCCGAGATAGCCACCAGAGACACAGACAAACTGGCAAAAGCATTTGCCGACTCGGTTAATTTAAACAGATTGCCTGTTCCAGAACCCAGTGTGTTCATTGGAGATCCTCTCACATATCTGGAATGGAAAACATCATTCCAAATGTTAATAGAGAAGCGAGGAATTCCGCCCAACGAAAAGATTTTCTACTTAAAGAAATATGTCGGAGGTCAAGCTAAACGAGCGCTCGAAGGCTTCTTCTTTAGTTCTACTCAATCTGCCTTTGAGAAGTCACAAAGGGTTTTAGACGAAAGATATGGTCACCCTTTCGAGCTACAAAGAGCCTTCAGAGAAAAACTGGAAAACTGGCCAAAGGTCGGACCAAAGGATCCAATGGCACTTAGAGACTTCGCAGACTTCCTGCAAGGATGCCAGGATGCTATCCCACAAGTACCAAGTCTGGCCATCTTGAATGACTGCATTGAGAACCAAAAGTTACTCAAGAAGCTTCCAGACTGGATAGCAACCCGCTGGAATCGCGAAGTGACTGATGCGCTTGGCACAAACGATAGTTATCCGAAATTCGAAAAGTTTGTCAAGTTCCTCAAAAAGGAAGCCAGAGTGGCTTGTAATCCAATATCGTCTCTGTCAGCTCTGCAGTGCGGTATGAGCTCAAGGCCAGCAAGAGAGAAGAGCAGACCAAAGGTTGAAGTCTTAGCTACATCCACGTTGGAATCCAAACCAGAGTGTGGATACTGTAAGGGAGCACATCACATCACTAAATGCCAACGTTTTCTGGCAATGTCTCTGGAAGACAAACGGGCTTTCATCCGCAAGAGCAACACTTGCTATGGCTGCTTGGGGAGGGGCCATCGAAACAAAGACTGCCGGAAGAAGCACACATGTGGGACATGTAAAGGGAGACATCCTACGTGTCTCCATGAAGAACGGCAAAGGGAAACATCTTCATTAAATGCTGATGCTCCAGTGTTCAAAGCTAATTCCAATGCTACTGCAACGAGCAGCTGTGGATTCAGTCGAATAAAGGGACGGGGTACTTCTATGATTGTCCCGGTATGGGTATCACACAGCAGCGACCGGTCCAATGAGGTGCTCACTTATGCCCTCTTGGACACTCAGAGCGACACTACATTCATACTAGAAGAACTGGCTACAAATCTACAAGTACCTCAACAACCAATTAAATTAAACCTGTCAACGATGACGTCCCAGAACACAGTTATAGAGAGTTTCCGCATTAGTGACCTAGAAGTTAGGGGATTCCACTCTGCAGAACGGGTTGCCATCAACCAAACATACACGAGAAATTTCATCCCGGTAGACAGAACGCATATTCCTCAAAGGAAGACGGCACAAAGCTGGCCCCACCTCAAAGAAATAGTAGAGGCAATCCCATCACTCCAGTCGTGTGAAGTTGGTCTTCTCATAGGGTACAATTGCCCTCAAGCATTGGCACCAAGACAGATATTGATGGGTGAGCAGAGCAATGATCCATACGCTGTGAAGACACTACTCGGTTGGAGTGTTGTCGGCTGTTCCAACCTATCCATGGAAGGGTTTGACAAAGGAATAAGTCACCGCATAGTGACCAAAGAAGCACCTCCATGCACACCAAGAGAACTTATCAAGGTCTTCGAGAGAGACTTCCAACAAGAAGCAACTCACGACACAAAATGTTCACAAGAAGATCTCACGTTTCTTAATATCCTTGAAAATGGTATAGCGACCAACGACAGCGGACACCTTGAAATGCCCTTGCCATTCAAGGAAAGGCCAACATTGCCAAATAATAAGGCAGCGACCATGCAGCGTATGAATCAACTGAAACGAAAAATGACCAATGGAAGATACCATGACCATTATACTAAATTCATGACAGGCATAATTCAAAGAGGAGAAGCTGAACTTGTGACAAACGACGGTTGTGAGGGCAACGTTTGGTACATACCTCACCATGGGGTGTATCATGCTCAGAAACAAGATAAGATACGTGTGGTATTCGACTGCTCAGCAAGGTATGGAAATACATCACTGAACCAGCACCTGCTCACTGGGCCAGACTTAACAAATGGTCTGGTGGGAGTCCTGTGTCGATTTAGAGAATATCCAGTAGCAATCATATGTGACATCGAAGGAATGTTTCATCAGTTCTATGTTCAAGAAAGCGATAGAGACTTCCTGCGTTTCCTATGGTGGGAGAACGGGGATATCAACAGAAGGCTATTGGAGTATAGGATGAAAGTACAACTGTTTGGTGCAGCCTCTTCCCCTGGTTGTGCAAACTACGGCTTCAAATACCTAGCAAGGTCTATGGAAACGAGGTTTCCTGTCGCCTCCAGCTTCATACGGAGGAACTTCTACGTAGACGATGGTCTCACGAGTGTCGAGACAGTAGAAGATGCCATGGCCTTGGTCAACGAATCGCGCAAGCTATGTGAGGAAGGTGGACTGCACTTACATAAGTTTATGTCAAACAACACAGAAGTCCTGAACTCAATCCCAGAAACAGAGAGAGCCGCAGAGGTCAAAGATGTAAATCTGTCATTAGAAAGGTTACCAATAGAAAGAGCACTTGGAGTAAAGTGGTGTGCAGAGAGTGATATGTTCAAGTTCGAGGTTGCAGTCAAAGATCAACCAGCCACGAGGCGAAACATGTTGTCGACTGTTGCGTCAATATTTGATCCAATAGGGTTCCTGTCTCCGTTCACTCTGAAAGGGAAGATAATTCTTCAAGAAATGTGCCAGAAAGGGATTGACTGGGATGAACCCATCTCGGAAGGTCTAAAACCAGAGTGGGAAAAATGGGTTCATGATCTTCACAATCTACAGCTTATACAAATTCCAAGAGCATTGAAACCACAGGACTTCGGCAAACCAGATTGCATAGAATTACACCACTTCTCGGATGCAAGCAGCAGTGGGTATGGGCAGTGCTCGTATGTCCGATACATCGGTGAAAGCGGAGCCCACTGTACGTTGGTGATGGCCAAATCTCGTGTGGCCCCAAAGAACATAGTTACTATACCAAGATTGGAACTAACAGCCGCTGTGCTGTCAGTAAAAATGAGCCTATTCTTACGTGAGGAGCTTGACCTGCCAATCGACCATGAGTACTTCTGGACCGACTCGCGTGTTGTACTAGGATACATTAACAACGATGCACGACGGTTCCATGTGTTTGTGGCAAATCGTGTGCAAACAATCAGAAATGCCACTGATCCCAGTCAATGGTTTTATGTGAGCTCGGAAGAAAATCCAGCAGACCTTGCTTCCAGAGGTCTAACAGCGGGCGGCATCATGAACTCAAAGTGGCTTAGTGGGCCCCAGTTTCTGTGGGAGAAAGAGCTTGAACTGCAGACAACGGTTGAACCTAGTCTACAGCTGGGTGATCCTGAAGTAAGAGCTGCAACTACCCTGTGTACAAAAGGAGGAGAAATGAATACCAAAGCGAGCCTACTGAAAATCCTGACTGAGCGATTCTCATCTTGGTGCATGGTAGTTTCGGTTGTTGCCAGAATACAGAGGTTGGCAGAAGGAGTCAAGGGAACTCAACCTCCATCCGTCGAAGAAAGAAAACGAGCTGGAAACAGCATTCTCAAACTTGTTCAAGCGGAAACATTTGACGACACTCTCGCCGCCCTCAAGGCTTCAAGGATGCTACCGAAGTCGAATAACCTCTATTCGCTGAACCCAACAGTCAAGGATAATCTCCTCTGTGTTGGAGGAAGATTGAGAAAAGCGGACCTGTCGGCCCCCTTTAAACATCCAGTTATCCTGCCCAAGAATGGTCACGTCACAACCCTTATACTGCGACATGTGCATGACAAGGCGAAACACCAAGGTCGTGGCATGACACTGAATTTCCTACGATTAAATGGATTCTGGATAATTGGAGGAAACAAAGCTGTCGCTCAATACATACGGAATTGTGTTGTGTGCAGAAAGCTAAGAAGACCAACGGAAACCCAGAAGATGGCAGATCTGCCAGAAGACAGAGTTCAATCATTTCCACCGTTCTTGTACTGCGGAATGGACTGCTTCGGACCCTTCCTAACGAAACAAGGCCGCAAGGAAATGAAGCGGTATGGTCTACTCTTCACGTGCATGTGTACGCGTGCAATCCACATCGAGATGATTGAAGACATGTCAACGGATGCCTTCATCAATGGCCTACGATGCTTTATTGCAATACGAGGTGCAGTGAGGCAAATGCGCTCTGATCAAGGAACTAACTTCGTCGGCGCCAGAAACGAATTCAAAAGGGCCATCGACGTCGACAAAATGGCATCGTTTCTTAGTACTAAACAATGTGACTTTGTGTTCAACGCACCAAGTTCGAGTCACACAGGAGGAGTCTGGGAAAGACAAATACGGACTGTTCGGTCAGTGCTAGACTCAGTACTTCTGCTATGTCCTGGGCGACTGGACGATTCATCCTTGAGAACCTTGTTTTACGAGGTTATGTCGATCGTAAACTGTCGTCCTCTCACAGTCAGTGAATTTGATAACCATGTAGAGCCACTAACACCCAATCACATCCTGACAGCCAAGTCAGAAATTCCCTTACCTCCTCCGGGAGAGTTCACGAAGGAGGATTTGTGTCTCAGAAAACGCTGGAGACGTGTGCAATTTTTGCTGGAACAGTTTTGGGCAAGATGGAAGAAGGAATACCTTGCCCAGATCTGTCTACGGCAAAAGTGGCACAAACCACAACGAAATGTTAAGGTTGATGATATTGTTCTTGTGAAAGATATTGATGTACCAAGAAATCAGTGGCCTTTGGCAAGAGTCACCGAAGTTACTGCGGATGACGATGGTCTTGTCCGTAGAGCCAAGGTGACACTAGCCAAGGGAGATACAAAACAATTTTCAGTTCTTGAACGCAGTGTGCACAAACTTGTTTTGTTGCTGGAACAGTAGTAGCAACATTCTGCACTATACTTTTGATTCTTCAAGGGAGTCGCATACACTTAAGATTTAAAATACTTTGTTAGAGGATGCGATACCTTTGAAAAATCATAGGTTTACATAGATCTTTTACAAGACTTGAACAATTGTGTGAGAACAGTTATATGTTAAGTCTTACTTGAAACATTTGCTTATATCAAATTGTGTTTTAGTGCTTTAGTGCTTATAGTTTACGTACATAGTGTATAAGCTTTAAGATAGTTATGATTTGAGAATTTCTGAATGTCAACTTAGATTCTAAAGATGCCAAAGGACTTGTGAATTAGTTGAAAATCATTTAGGATTTTGGTGGGAGTGTAAATGTCCTTGTGGCACTGTTGATCTTGCGCGAAACCGCAAGCGGACTTTTGATAAAGCGGTTTACTTAGTCCCAGCCGGATATAGATTGGACATGCGCAGTTGGTACTTTCACTATCGCACAACGAGGAAAACGATAACGATGCTGAGAAATTGCCAAATTCTAACGATCAACGAACTTAAGCAGCAGCTCGGTAGAGGAATAGAGGTAATAATATTACTGTGAACACGTAGAAATGCTGTCAGTGTGTGGTAGTTGATATAGACTTGAATAGAACTGTTTTTGTACCAACATCGCATGGCGCCAACTTTCGGGCATGGAAGTTGTCACCGATATTATTGTTTCTGAAGAAATGTTGGGTATTTTGATGTTTAGTTATAACATTTACTTAGAGAATAATGTATGTGATACATTTGCAAGATGTCACTCTATAGTTTAATGCCCTAAGGCAGATTTTTGGTGTTTCTTTTAAAGAGTTGTCGTTCATAACCGACAACGTGGTTCGAACAGAGTTGTCGTTCGTGATAAGCAATGCGGGGCTCATTTCGCGCCTCTTCTAGAGTTGTCTAACGTGATTCATAGATTCTTGCAAGAGTATTTTCCCTTTGTCTATTATAATTGTTGGTGTATAAACATGCACATTTAACGAATCTAGTCATTGTCAATCTAGTCAAATATCAATAGATGTATGAGTTTAATTGCAAGTATACCGTAACGAAGTTGTGCTTGATCTACATAGTTTACTGCATGATATCATCTGCCCTCTGTTGAACTAACATTGGGTTTATGTGTATGCAGTATTATTTTACTTGTTTGTAGTAGAACGTTTCTCTGTCATATTGTATTGCGGTCTAATTTAACGCCAACAGCCTTGTAGATCTAGACATGCCTTCATTACAAGTGTTTCTTGTTGAGCTTTATTATTTACATTGCATATATTGATGCAGTCATGTCGGTCCTGTATAGTCATACACCGTCATGTATAGTCATGCACAGTCATGTATAGTCATGTCAGTGATGCAAAGTCATGTCGGTCCTGTATAGTCATACACCGTCATGTATAGTCATGCACAGTCATGTATAGTCATGTCAGTCATGCAAAGTCATGTCAGTCATGCTTAGTCATGTCGGTCATGCATAGTCATTTCATGTCAGTATTATAGATCTAGTCATGATAGTCAAATGTCATTTACTATCTACATGTATACTTATGGATCGCTGTAAATGCTGTGCATATCCTGTTCAAAGCACTTGCAGTTCTCCTTAAGCTTTATT
The DNA here is from genome assembly GCA_963576725.1 of Azorinus chamasolen. Lineage (NCBI taxonomy): Eukaryota > Metazoa > Mollusca > Bivalvia > Cardiida > Solecurtidae > Azorinus > Azorinus chamasolen. The sequence goes on from OY755253.1 coordinate 14,421,641, forward strand.
GCATCAAATCATATAGGAGCAAATTGAGAAGTCGAGATTTGTTAGTAAAATTGTGTTTTAATTGTATTTTCAGTTTTACGGTTTTGATAGTTCAAACGTCAACGAAATAAACGAATCAAACTATTCAGAATCAGTCATTCTCCCCTACAACCGAGCGGCCCGCTTACAACCATATATCTTTAAAAAGGGGATATTCAATAGTGGCAGCATGAAAAACGGTCAGTTTTACTTTTGCAAAAACTATAGAATCAAATCTATATTATTTGATGCAAATAGAGTAGACCTATGGTCACGTGGGTTTTACTGGACACGTGGTTGATGCTCACCCTGCTGCAAAGGCGTAAGGAATAAGTCTCCATCAGATAATGATTTAAGTAGTCTCACTATTCCAGGAAACGACCAGATCACTGTCTTGACAATTACACCTTTGAGAGAACTCAAGGTGAGTCATGCAGAGAAAATGGCTGGACTTGAATGCAAAATGGTAAGTCATCGTCTTATTTGTTTAACTGGTCTATATCACCGTCAAAACGGATATGAGCCCATAGCCCATTGAGAAAATATTTACTTAAATTAATATACTACAAGTTCTACTTATTCTGGATGAAGTTCAACGTTTGAAAAAAAAAACTGTCGACCTAGGGTCAAACAGCTTGGGTCTTGATGGGAAGTGTTACTTGGCATTTTATCTGGATCGAATCAGTTTGCAAATGCCAGCCAGGTCACACTTAGCAGGCAAGGGTTAACAGACATTCGGCACGCACAGCTAAAGCAGCCCAATCTTATGCGGACTTGAACTTTTACCATGATTTACTGCGGTCCTGTATTTCTATAAAAGCCAATCCTTTTAATAACCGTGGTTTATTGTGAGACTAGGTTTAATTGATATGTTTTATTTTATTTGTTTTGATTAATATATTTTTCCCAGCGGGTTCACATAAATTTGTCGGGGTTATTTCTTTCTTTTCTGCCAAGACCCAATCTAGTGAATGCCAATGAATTAGGTATTATAATCAAATTCTCAACTTTTTGCAGCTAAAGAATTAAACTCACATAAGTTTTATCAGTTATTTTGCTACGTATTAGTGCATCCCGTACTTGCATCTTTGCGCAGTTTTGATCCAGCTAAGATATTGAGTAGGTCCGCGTCAGTATAGAATTCAAACTGATTTGATACGTGCGTATAGTTTATTCATAACTGTGTAATACATATCACTTACGACAGGTAAGAAAAATATCGTTTTTGTCATATCCAAAATGACAATTTTACGGAAATATCACTATATTTAGTCAAAAACACGTTTAAATACACCGTGAGGTATGAACTAACATTATTATTTTAATACATTTACAGTAAAACCTCACGTATCCGTTTGTTTTGTACCATACATATATATATCCTTTTTATAATAAAGGCAGGTGATTGCCTAATGCAAGGGAACTTTCTGCATCCATTAAGCTGTCCCTTGTGTTAATAACCGATACTAACACATACATGAGTGTTCGAATTGGTGAGATATCACTGCATATATATTCCTTAAGTACAGTCAGAGTACAGCAACACAGATTGACCAACAGTCCCGAACACCGACATAGTACAAACACTCGATATTCTGAGTATGTTTCTAGTCCGCATTTACCTGTGTCCCGTCATCGTTGGTTCTTCATATAGCAACAACCCATCTATAGTGCCCACTGAACACGGATGATACTTCTTAATATATAGTACATTCCTTTATAGTGACCACTATACATTGCTGACAATTAATGTTATGCTGTACAGCTCGCTATGTAGCGACCACTGAACACTGTTTACATTTCTTAATTCACGGTTGATCTCGTTATATCGACGGCTGAACACTGTTGACAATTAATGATAAGCGTTATAGCCCCATATATAGCGACCACTGAACACTGCTGATATTTCTTATAATACATCACGAGCGCATCTATAGCCAACAGTGAACACTATTGACACTTATTAATACATCGTTGATCATTTATTTCTATACCGCCCAGGCAAACGACGTCAAACTCGTAGTCTACAAAGCAGGCTTAATACAGACCGTGATATACAAAAATCGACTATAATTTGGTCGACATGAAGCAACAGTGTGTTTAAAAACATTCTTGGATTTAATGCTAAATTTTAACGATAGATTTAGGCGATCTTTACCCTATGTCCAACTTTTTATTCTGGCATAGGTTTATTTCAATGTGCGCACATACAATCTACTGTCTGTTAAATGTAAATAGAAACTCATTGACCTAGACCTCTCAATGAATAAACATAGGTATCTCTAAAATCAGATGGCTGCTTCATTAAGAAAACGCAAAACACAAACCTAGGAACTTTCTGCATAAATATCGTCCTGCATTAAGCTACAATCTGTGTATACGATTTAGAATTAGACACTTTTTGGTAGTCCCTATGGATGGGTTATACTGTATTACATGTATGTATCTGTATTTTATTGACGCCTTTTGGTTATAATTCTAGTGTGATTGGATTGGATATTTGTATAAATCGATAAGGCATTTTTGCCAATGGTGATATATGTTTTAATCGTATGTTGCGTTTTAGAAGATGGATGTGAAGGAGGTAGCGATTCTGATACTGGCCGTTGTAGGGCTGACCTTTGGTATCACGGTCAAGCTTCGTGAAAGGGATATTACCTACCTGGCTCCAGAGTATGACTCGAATGGCGTAGGGAGCAATTTTATGTACGAACTGGGACTGGCAGAACAAGTGGCCGTGGATGAAAAGAGGCGATTGGTTTACACAGTTGGTGAGACGAACTGATTTTGAAAACTATATAAAAAAAATAAATAAAGTTTAATAAATGAAACAATACTTTTTCATAATTAGCACTTGTTGAATAAATGTGGAGAAAAGGGCTTAGCAGAAGGCTAAGTAACGATCTACATAATTTTCTAAAATACCGCGAATTGATTTCAGTGCCTTCCGTTTTGAAAACTGAATACCGCTTAAGCCGTTGTTGTGGCACGTGGACAGCGGAGTTTTGCGCCCAGTGGATTCTTCCATGTTTATATATTGGATTAGTCCATCTTTTGTTTAAGGGGTGCCTGGCCTAAAATGCCGATTTCGTTCTGTTTTATATTGAAATTCCTATCAGCAAACAGTGTAGACTCTGGTCAGACGCCGCACTATGCTTACACTGTTTGCCTACGCCCTATATATGGGATCTTGGGGGCAAATGGGTTAAATTAATGTTCATGAACAGAGTAAATAAAACCCAATCTGCAGTTTTCTCTTTTTGCATTGCTGTTTGTGCTTTTGAAATGTCTCATCTGATCAGGGTTTATTAGTCCCCCTCGGTTGGGGGACTATAGGTTTGCTCGATTCCGTCCGTCCGTCTGTCCGTCCGTCCGTCTATCACGCTTCTTGTCCGGGCCATATCTCCTACAAAGTTAGGCCAAATTCATTATAACTTCACACATTGAAGAAACATGATAAGGGCTAGTGTCATGCACAAGGGCCATAACTCTAGCATCAATATTTTTGGAGTTATTCCCCTTTTTTATATTTTTTGTCCGGACAATAACTCTTTATATTCTGGTTCAATTGATTTGAATCTTCACACATGGAACAATCATGATGAGGGGTAGTGTCATGCACAAGGGCCATAACTCTAGCATCTATAAGTTTGGAGTTATTCCCCTTTTTCATATTTTCTTGTCAGTCCGTCTGTCACGTACGCTTCATGTCCGGGCCATATCTCCTACAAAGTTAGGCCAAATTCATTATAACTTCACATATTGAAGAAGCATGATGAGAAGTAGTGTCATGCACAAGGGCCATAACTCTAAGATCAATATTTTTGGAGTTATTCCCCTTTTTCATATATTTTGTCCAGTTAATAACTCTTTATGCACTGGTTCAATTGATTTGAAACTACTCATATGGAAGAAGCATGATGAGGTGTAGTGTCATGCACAAGAGCAATAACTCTAGCATTACTATTTTTGGAGTTACTCCCCTTTTTAATATTTTCTTGTCAGGACAATAACTTTTTATTTACTGATTCAATGTATGAAAGTAGGTACTAATACCATTCAAGTGGTCATGTATATACCATGGTCAACCACACAATGGGTGGGTGGGTAGGGGATAGTGGAGGTTTTTTTCAGTCCGGTGGGGGACTCATGTCTTGCATAGCAATACAACATGCCCTTGTTTTTTTAACCTCTTCTCTCATATAATTGAGTTATAATGCCCCCGCGTCTAATAAAATCGAAATCAGCACCCCCCCCCCCCACTGGTAGGAGTTAGCTGCTCAGAGTCTGCAGTGTTTACTGATTTAATTATGTAGATGTTGTGTTTTAATTTTTGATATTTTACAATACGTCCTTTAACGCTTTTTCATACGGAATAGACCGAGATAAGACGACCCCTGTAAATGAGCTGTCTAACAAGGGTCTGTTTTTGTGTTTATAGAAAAATATGATGGAAACATCCTGTGCTAATAACACATCTTAAAATTTTATATGGTTAATAATATTCACCGTCGCACGTGATCAAGTGTTTAACTCTCGCAACTAAAACACCAGGGGTTCTGATTAGCCCTAGTGTGATTCCCCGTCGGTCCCTTATCTTATAGCCCGAGTTTGATCCCCGTCGGTTCCCTATCTTATATCCCGAGTTTGATCCCCCGTCGGTCCCTTATCTTATAGCCCGAGTTTGATCCCCCGTCGGCCCATATGTTATAGCCCGAGCCTGATCCCGATCCCACGTCGGCCCCCTATCTTATAGCCCGAGTTTGATCCCCCGCCGGTCCCCTATCTTATAGCCCGATGTATCAGTGGTTTGCACTGGCAATGTAAAACAACCAATGAAACGTAGACGATAAGGATGGTAAGAGCAGGGCATCGCATCTGTTTTTCTGCCTACTGTAACCACCTTCCTCTTCACGAGGCGTCCTTTGAGATCATAGTTAGAAGATACGGGTTTTAATCAACACAAACCAAACCCGGGTCCGAGGTTATAAGACTTCTTAGTCTGAGCATTTGATCATTCTCAAGCGTCTGATTGGTCAGATGCTTGAGAATGATCTCAGACTCCAGCAAATTGTTTTATAACCTATGGGCCAGATATTCACAGGGTGAAGCGTTTACCCTATACCCTATTCATGTTGATGTAAAAAATTAGTGACATCATAAGTATTATTAACAAGTTGGTATTCAATAATGGCAGCATGCAGAATGGTAATTTTTACTTTTGCAAAAACTATAGAATCATATATATTATTTGTTGATGCAAAGAAAATATACCTACGGTCACGTAGTTTTTACTAAACACGTGTTTGATGATGGCCCTGCTGCGAAGGCGTCAGGAATAAGTCTCAATCAGATATAGATTTAAGTAATTCTACTATTCCAGGAAACGACCAGATCACTGTCTTGACAATAACACCTTTGAGAGAACTCAAGGTGATTCATGCAGAGAAAATGGCTGGACACGAATTCAAAATGGTAAGTCATCATATTATTTGTTTAACTGGCCTATATAACCATAGCCCCTTGAAACAAATATTTACTTAAATTAATATACTACAAGTTATTACTTATTTTGATGAAGTTCAATGTTTGAAACAAACTGTCGACCTAGCGTAAAACAGCTTCGGTCTTGATGAGAACTGTTACTCGGCATCTCATCTGGATCTAATCAGTTTGCAAATGCCAGCAAGGTCACGCTAAGCAGGCAAGGGTTAACAAACATTCGGTATGCACAGCTAATGCATGATTTAATGAGTTTTATCCAATGTAGATCCTGATCGTATGTTTGCTTTTTCCCAGACAACGCGACTTATCTGGCTTAGCAATTGCCCAAGAAATTATTATCGGCCATTAACTTGTCCCATCCTAGACTATATTTAGACCCTACCCCTTTGCATACATCTAGCAAAGATGAGCTTGAAATATAGAAAAGGCGAATTATGTAGTTTTTAAACCATAGTTTTGAAACCATTGTTATAAATAGAGCATGTAATCCATAGGAGCAAATGCTCTATTTATCACACTGGTTTAATAAATGAAGGATCTTACATGAGTGTTCATTACAAGTTGTTTTTATGAAACGAGTATACTGTAATAATATGATAGGAGCTTTAGCGAGTGTCATATACATTATAGTAAACGGGTTTCATAAAAACATTTTATAACGAACACGAATGTAAGAATCTTTTTATCACATAAACCTCAAACATGCAATAGAAAATGATACAGGCTATACCTGACGGCTGTTTCGGCCATTGCTTACAAACAGCGTAGTAATACAAGAGAAGAAGCACATTGATCGCTACGATTGACTAACGATTACTAATGCACTAGTGCATTTTTGCGGTTACGGCACTCCAACAAGGCAGATTATGTGATAAAATGATTTCTACAGTGGCTCCAGGAATATTAATTAGATTAAGTCTAAAAGTGCAACATTAAAACATTATTTGTTTTGTCGAAGTGGAAACCCTAGACTGAGTTCTATGTTATTTCAAAGCAAACACAACAGACCCTGATCAGACGGATGCTAAACGAGTCGTTTGATCTGGGTCTACGCCGTCTAATAAGACATATAAAGTTGTGGTTCAGCCATTCCATCAAAATATATACAATTTCAAAATGCAAAATATTAAAATATGAACTTGTTTAGATAAGCATGTGTTTGATGTTACAGACTCGTTGTTCAATGCCTCTTTATTAATGTGCAAATATATTACCAGCATGTGCATCCCTGATGAGTAACGGTAAATGCAACATTGGTTACGGAACATGTAGTGTGGATATAAAAAGCCACAGATAAACTGCTATGATTTCCTTGATTATTTAGAATCAAATTTAAATTTGGCTTACAGGATCTGTGTTATTATAGCATATAAATCATTGAAATCTTCACTGTTTATGTGATTAACTGGAACTGCACAAACATGCCATATCGTTGTTTGTTTTTTTCTTCAAGTGTTTCACCAATAGAAATAGTAATCAATGCATTGACTAGTTATAGAACATAGGTCTCGGAATTCTGCATCTTCTGTGTAAGTATGCAAAGCGTTTTGTGATATATATGCTTACATGAAAGGTGTTACAGTTGTTACGGAAATTAGCTGCTAACTATAGACAACTACTTTCTTAAACCGTCACTTACGAACATGATTCCCTTCAGAAGATGGATTACAAAAACGGTTTATGGTTTATATGAACATTCAAATCAAACAGTTGAGATTCTTTATTGAACGGCCTTTCCTTGTCATATATATACATAATACACTAAACAATTTAGAAACTGCATACAAAATGATATCAAAATGGGTCAGGGTTAACCTAACTATATAAATCCCTGGTTCTTGCGGTATATGTAGAAGTGGACTGTCATGGATTAAAGCTATTGACGTGTCGTGGACGTGCCCCTGTAGCAATTGAAGCGTGATTCTAGACACACACTGCCTTTGAACGCTTCTTTATAGGGTTTTCTTCTCTTTCTGTGGTCACATCTCTGTAAGCTTTCGAACGGTCCTCTGCATATCTCTTTCATACTATTTTCCTTTATTTACATGCTTTCAAAGGACAGTTTCATCATCATGAGGTCCATATTATCCACATCTGTAATTTGTACTTGTAGTATAGATTGATATTGGTCTGGTTAATAAGATCTTGTTGAAGTGCTTTTGTCTGGTTTATTTTCTGATAATGCTATCAAAAGTCATTTCTGCATTTTCCTCGACTTTCTGCATACGTTGCCTTCCTCAGCTGATATGCTGGTATGCATTATGATAATGGTCATTTTTCTCATTCGTTCGTTCTTGAAATACTACTTTCACGTTGCTTCGGTCTCCAGTGCCGTTGTCTTTCTGCGTTTGAAAATGGCAAATTTCTCCACAAAATCAAATCAAATAGCAGTATTTATTAATGGCAAAACTTGCTTATTACTAATGAAAAATTATGTAAATTTATGTTAACAAATAAAACTAATAACGCATAGAACTCAGATTATCTAATTTCCGCAACACAATATCTATAGGCGTCTTAGTTTTATCAGGGAAAATATGTTTCTAATAATGATATATCATTATTATCTAACGAATATCTAACGGAAATGTGTATATTTTAGATATAAATATACATGTATATCTTTCAATATATGAACCAAAATATCATGCCTTCGCAACGATTGTCCTAACATGTTCTTACCTTAATTCAAGTTAGCAGACGATTTAATAAAGGAGCAATACAGTAAGATACAGTATATCACCATATCATTTAATCACCGAGTGCAGTCCACAAGCTAGCAACATTTGATTATGATTAGTGGTTTTGTAGTTTTGTTTCGTAAACACAATCACGGTAACGAATCGTGACTGTTATCTACCTTAAGCATAGCTTGTGTTTGAAATATTTGTATTACGGCGTATATGTTTTGATCTATATCTTGATAATCTATGAAATATTTTGTTAGCAAAGGTGAACAGCAAGCTGTCAGATTTATAATGTTGTGTATCAATAGTCATATTCATATTTAATTGGGTATGTGACTTACCTGTGTATGAAATATAATATGCTCTGGTATCCTAGTTAAAAATCGTTACGGCTACATAGGCGTATTTGACGATACATGTATCGGCGATGATTGTGACATTCAACCCGGAATAACCTCAAACCATGTGTTTTAAACGTAACTCAGACCCCAGGTTTACAGCAAATGTACATAATTATACAGATAGCATCATGTGTTACATGTATTTAGCATGCCCGCATCTACAGCTTGGGTCCAGATGCTTTTAGCATGAGAAGAGTTTGATATAAGTAATTATGATTACTTTACTGTGTGCATGTGAATGTGTGAAATAATGTTCGTCCTGCGATAAACAAAGATGATCATGACTACGCTTATCTCTTAACTGTGCTTGTGTGAGCGAAGATATCTGATTAGGCCGATCCTTGCACTAAAGTGTCTGTTGCAGTAAGGGCATGGAATGTCCGGAGGTGAACCAGGTTTGCAGGAAGTGATTGTCCAGTCCTTTCGTTGCTGCCGGTGTTGGGCAGTGACACGTCCAGTTTTGAAAGCAGCAACACCAGACTTGATTTAGGAGCGCCACCCAGACCGATTTTGTGCAAGTTTTCCCAGGAAAAGTTGTCACTTTTACAAGGCTTTTATGGTGGTTTTAAGGTGTCTTTGAACCTCTTATTCTGCCCCCATGGGAACGTTAACCATGTAGCACTCACCATATAGGAGCATTTTGGGAATGCGCTTGTCATTCATACGACATACATGACCAGCCCATAGCAATTGGCTGCGGACAAGGGTTGCATGAATGCTTTTCATCTTAGCTGTGTGCAGGGTTTCTGTATCTGGAACTTTGTCCTGCCATTTGACATGTAGTAGGGACCTGAGACATCACAGATGGAAAGGGTTCAGTTGTTTGGCATGCCGGTTGTATACTGTCCACGTCGTCTCGCAGGAATAGAACAGGGAAGGTAGAATCATTGCATAATAGACTTCCAGTTTGGTTTGTTGGCTAATTCCCTTTCACTTCCATAACTTATCCTGTAGGCGACCGAACAATGTACTCGCTTTTGCAATCCTACGGGAGACCTCTTCATCAATGCTGACAAAACCCGACAAAATGCTACCTAAGTAGAAAACTTTGTCAGTTACAGCAAGATTCTGGCCCTTTACTGATATAGATGGTTCTGTATAGGTGGTTGCAGGGGCGGGCTGGAGATCTTTGTGCTGATCGCCTGGCCGAAATCATCGCATGCTGAAGAAAACAGGTTCATGATGTCCTGCATGTCAGACTCTGTGGATGCATTCAAGGCACAATCGTCAGTAAAGAGGAAGTCTCGGGCAGTGTTTTCTTTCACTGTTTTTGGCTTGCAGTCTGCGCAAGTTGAACATCCTCCCGTCAGTCCGGTATTTCAAGCCAACTCCAATGTATCCATCGCGAAATGCACCAGTGAGCACGGACGAAACTGGCAGAAACTGTAGAATCAGGTGTATATTATCATAACCAGCAGAGTAGACTAAGACCAGACTCCTCCTGTGCGTTTGCTCTTTTTGCTTATGATATAACAGGGAAATGATTCTACAGTGTCTGCATGAGCCAAATTGTCCTATGTCAATTAATCATTTTAACAATTACATAATTAATATTCATGATATTAATAATTCTTACATGAGTACTGACGGATAATCTTTTTTGTTGTTTTTCAGTTTATCCACAAATCTATCAACCATAAGCGTCCAATAATCACCTTTAACCCTTTACCTCATACCTACACATTTAACCCATTTGCTCCCACGGTCCAATATATGGGATATAGGCAAACGGTATAAACTCTGATCAGCAGCCGCATAATGCTGCGTCTGATAAGAGTCTATACTTTTTGCTGATATGAATTTTAATATAAAACAAAACGAAATTGAAAATTGAGGCCAGGCACCCCTTAGATTAAAATGGACTAATCAAATATATAAATATGGAAGAATCCACTGGTAGCAAATGTGTTAACACGATTATAAACGATGTGGACATATATAAGACGGCTCGTGTAGATGCTGTCTGATCAGGGTCTGCCAATGTAGATCACACCCTACATTTTTTCACGTCTAATAGTGTTTGGAAACAATTAGTCGTATTGCATGACTTCTTTGATAAATACTCATATACAGTACAGGTTAACTGTTTGCCTTTATGCTTATACAAGATTATCAATTATGTGTGTTATTCACCCTCGACTATATGCTGACTTCGGACACACAGACTCAATTCGACTGAGTGAAGCCGTGGTCTTTGTCGACGACAGACGAACATATATATTCTGACAATGATAGCTGTGTATTTTGTAACATAACCTGGCTAATACACAGGCTAATGAATGCTGCAGTTGCACCATTAATTTTGTTGGAAATATTACACAAGCTGTCGATGTAAGTGTATAAAGCTTTGTACATGTATTTGACGGCTGAGAATTGGCAATAACTTATCACACTTCTATAGTGGTTCATTACATAATTACACGCATGCATAAGTATATCTACTTACATATGAAATACATTGTTTCATAGTGCGTCTGTCTTTGTTTTGTGTACACTAGGTACAGATCTGTAAAGGATACGTAACAGTGACTGCAAGAAACCTTCTTAACCCTGAGGACGGTCGTATATTTGTGTTCCGTGGTTATACCAAGCGCTCCGGAAGCTTGCAGCTGATCCACTCTATTCCCGTCGGACCCGAACCTATCCATCACGTTCATGATCGTAAATGCCGCAGAATCATTGTAGCCGTGGAAGGAATGGGTATGAATCATTCAGATATTTGAACGATGTACATGTATATAGCAATCTTGAACTTGCTTGAAAATATAGAATCAGATCGAGCTAATGAAAAAGTAGTAAGACCAAGCAGGCAAAGTCACATACACTACGCAACCACCACCAACACATCGATAGATAGCATGTCACAAAAACAACTACACACCAAAACACAAGCACATACAATGTGCACACAGAAAACCTTAACAAACACACAATCTACTAGAGACAAACATTCAAAACATAAATAATAGCACAAGTACAAAATTAATACACAATACAAACAAAAGTAAGGGTGACAAAGAGATTACCACCTTGGAACGGTCAGTGGACAAATTACCATTTGGGGCTTAAACTGGTTTACGGACGTTCTTATCTCTCACTTATTTCCAAGTCTTCCTAGCTTAACACAAAACGTTAATAAAGGTATCCCCGCATGACTTTCCCATAACATAGAATACGGTAAACATATGACAATATGTAAAACATGGCATAACAACTGTGAACAATCCGTTACATATGTACTCAATTACTTTGCAGAAGTCATAGCAACTGTATGGAAGCCGTTAAGGGCACAACAAAGCTAATACACGAGATCAGTAAGCTCATCCCGTTTCTGGGTAAGAGTATACCATCATAGAGTACTAGCCTCGGCCTGTCATCGTGCAAGCAAACAGGGAAGCGAAGCTACCGACTATAAAGGGATCAATAAGCAAACATGCAATGCGTTGCAATATAATGGGGCTATAACCTTTCATTTTAAGGGTTTTAATGCGCTTTATAAACAAAACATGACAAAATATGACAAATGACATGATCCCAACATTTCCGATGTTGTGGATCACCGTAAATTCTGGGTAAGAAATGCCTTGTTGCAGTAATGATGATCAATATTATAAAATTATAAGAATATTTACTCTTTGATAAGCTAGGGTGACTTTGGGATGAGTGTGAGTTTATGACGTCCGTAAACCGGTTTAAACCCCCAGTGGTGGTTGTGCTACCGGCCTTTCCAAGGCGGTACTCTGATTGTCACCGTTACTGTTGTTTGTCTTGAATGTTTAGTACGTGTATGTTTGTCAATGCCTTCTTTGTCCATCTCCAGTATGTGCGTGTGTTTGGGTGTGTAGTTGTGTGAATTCGAAGTTTTAGTAATGACAAAATCATACTTTTAAGCAGGCGGCTGCTTAATACAGGGTGAAAATAAAGCAGACAGCTTCTGAAGGAGCTTTCCGTGTAACGTTTTTCTTAGTTTAAGCTGCCACCTGTCTTAAAGGCTGATAATGATAGTATCGAGGGTTGTTAGCGTGTTCGTACTATCTGGGGTTTACGAACTGTTGGATTTGACTTATATAGACTAAGTGCTCATTTCCTGACATTCCTACTCTTGAATATTTTACCAAGACAGATATTGTATGTAAATACTATCCCTTTTTAATAATCAAACTGAAAATGGTTATAGTAGAAACCATGTATCTATCTGCAACTGATGTAACAATTCTGCAGAAACCATGGGCTGAGCAACCATTTTATGCCGATGACTCACACTTATACCTAACCTTTAAGCCCAAGGACATTAACTGTTAACAGGAAGCTTTATTACGAGTTGAGAATATTCTAAAAAAATAGTCTATTGCATGCACCAGAACATGCTGAATACTGACAACCGGAGGTCATCTTGTTTCATACAAAAAACATAGGAGTACCTGAACAGATTCATGTGCAAGTAGGACCCTCCTACACCAAGCAATTTATGTGTAAAACGAATTGCGGTGCATGGTTCGATTCACAAATAGATATGACATCACACATCAATTCCGTGTGTAGGTCTAGTTATGCACAGCTCCGACGAATAGGTCACATGTTGCTACGTACCTCGACTTTGGTGAACTCTCTGGTTACATAAAAATAGACTACTGCAACTCATTGCTACATGGAATTTCAAACAAAACACTGCGGAAATTCCAAAAGAGTGCAAAACACAGCAGCCCGCATCATAACCAGGATTTCCCGATATAATCATTACACTTTGTTTTGAAGGAACTTGACTTGCTTCCGGTTCAACATCGGATTGAATTCAAAATTCTTACACTTACGTATAAAGCCATGCACAATGAATCCACCAAGTACATTGTCGACATGCTTGACGTGTACAGGTCCCGCAGATACTTAAGATCAGCAAGTACTTCATTGGCGTTGGTTGTACCAAAACGTCGTACGGTAAATTACGGTGAGAGAGGTTTCATGAGCTTGTACCAAAATGTCGCAAGGTAAAATACGGTGAGAGAAGTTTCATGCATACAGCTCCGAAACTCTGGAATGCTCTATCATCAGGCATTTGAGATGCAAGCTCACTGATATGTTTCAAAATATCTCTGTAAACGAAATTCTTCAACATATATTGAAAATTTAGAAAACGTAGCTAATAATCGATTATCATAACTGCTGCATTAGCCAAATCGTGCTGATCCTGCTACTCTCATATGACTGTGGAACATTTTAAACCCCCTTTTTAAACATAATGCTCCACAAATGTAGAATAAATAAAATGAAATAAAAACTAAAGAAATAAACGAACAACAAAAACGACATTCATATCTTTATGGCTTTCTAAGTAATCCCCTTGCTCTTGTACGTGTGGGTCTTGTGTCAGAGGGATTCTGCTGTCCAGGTATTAGATTCCGAGGGAGTACTGTTGTCAAACGGGGCTACCCTATATGTCTGGTAGCTCTGGTGACCCCAGTTCCAATGCCGGAGGGAGCACCGTTGTTAAACAGGGCATCCATGTATCTGGTAATTGTGTGTCTGTTGATGTTTTCTGTGTTCATCTCGTGTGTGAGTGTGCGTTTAGGTGTGTTGTTGTGTATGTGTGTGTGTCATGCTGTCTATCGGTGTTTTGGTGGTGGTTGCGTCTTGTATGTGGCTTTGCCTGCTTGACTTTACTACTTTTCCATTTTACCCTGCCCTCATCCAGTGCCAGGGATTCCTATAAAGCCAACCAAGGTTCTTTATTTTGGCTAACCAGTGAACTGGGTCATGTAATATATGGGCAGTAGGCAGGTTAAGCCTGTACGGCCTGATGCAGGATCGCGTGACTCAATCAGTCTCGATTTGCCCGATACGATTCCTTTGTCATTGCAGCCGGTGGATATGTTGTAGGATCAGTATACGTGGTACCCTCTTTAGCTCTACTTTGGCTGGGCTTTTCGGGTTTCCATAATAGGACATTTTACTCAGGAATTAATATTTGGATAAACTCTATTACAACTTCGTTCATATACGGGTTATCCTATGTGTACTCCCTCATTGCCATAGCGGACCGAATAGTGTTTAACTGGAGGGGTTGCATATTGCGCGTATATAACAGTTGTTTATTATACCCCATCACCTGTGGTGGGGGCTATATAGGAATCACCTTGTCAGTCCGTCCGTCCGTCCGTCATTCGTTACTCGCATTTTTCCGGGAGATTTGCTTTTTCTTGAAAACTATTTATGATACCACCTTCAAACTTAATACATATTATAAGTGTTATGTAGGGAAACTCTTCGCCAGGTTTGATAACCCTTGCACATGTTTTTGGGACATGCCATTTTCTTGAAACCTGTTTATTATATTGTCTTCAAAACTTGGTACAAATTATAAGGGTGGTGAGAGCATGTGCAGTAAACAAGGGTTTTAACTCTAAATTCATTTTTGAGGGAGTTATTCCCCTTATGAACTTTTCAGAAGCGATATTTTTGTCCCGAGCATAACTTCTCAAGTATTGTAGGCACAACTGTGAAACTTTATATATGGATAGAAGGTGACACGAGGATGTGCAGTCAACAAGGGTTGTAACTCTAAATTCGTTTTTGAGGGAGTTATTCCTCTTAGTTACCTTTCAGAAACATTGTGTCCAGAGCATAACTTCTCAAGTATTGTAGGCACAATTGTGAAATTTTAGATATGGATAGAAGGTGATGTGCAGTCAACAAAGGTTGGAAATCTAAATTCATTTTAAGGATGTTATTCACCTGTGTTACTTTTCAGAAGCAATTTTTGTCTGGAGCATAACTCCTCACTGTGTATATGGATAGAGGGTGACGAGAGGATGTGCAGTCAACAAGGACTGTAACTCTAAATTCATTTCAGAGGGATTTATTACCCTTTGTTACTTTTCATAGGTATTGTTTTGTCCAGAGCATAACTTCTCAAGTACTACTTCTACATTTCTTCACCATTGAACCTCACATTTTGCACATGCATTTATAAAGATGTGTGTGGCATAATTTTGATGTGAGTCATTCCTTGACTGGACTTTAAGAAAATTCTTTCCACAAGTGTGGATGAAAGGATTATTGAGCTATTGCCTTTTGTATTGAAGTCATTGGATCTTTTGACAAGGTGGTGGGTGGGGGTATCAATCACCTTTAGTGATAGTTCTAGTTTGTATTGCTTAGTTTATATGCATGAACTTCAAATAGATCTGTTCTGTTACCCAATTGTCCAATATATATGTAAGGCAATATTTTATATGTTGGTTCTGAGTCAAAACTCTATGGCGTATTGACAGTGCGCATAAAATGTTACATTCATTTTTGTTGATCTGAGTGCGTTGACACAATATATTAGAGCATAATGTGAAATAGAAAAATACTCTTACGGAAAGGATGAAGTTGGTTTACCTATGCTTTAAATATTTTTATTATTATTATTCTCATCTATATATTAGTGTTAACGGTCTGATCAGGTTATACGCTGTTTGTGATATATCATATATCGAAGGCTCGATATACGATTCTATAATGTCTGTCATGATCAACAGTTCCTGTACCCATGCGTCATTATAACAACTAAATTTAAATACAATTAATAGCCTTTAGGTAATTATTTCTTACATAAATATTCAAGGAGTAAATTGTCAATAACAACTTAACTTCTGTATTTTTTTCTATCCATGCAGAGATGTCTGATGGTAGTATCGTAATCATAACATTTATGAGGAAAAGATTTCAGGATCCTCTTACTAAAACTCTGACATTTTCGTCCTTTGCCAACCGTGTGGATGCCCTTGAGGCTCAGTGGTTTCTCTTAAATCCAGCGGCAACAACCTTTGAACAGGTAAGCCTGATACGAATTTGGCCACCCGTGAAAATGTGGTCAGTCAACCGTAAAAATGTGGTCAGTCACCCGTGAAAAGTATTTGCATCATAAATTAATATTATTGTTTAAATATATGTCATTTAAAGGAATTTATAAGCAAACTATTGAGTTAATATGACTCTTAGATAATTTGTAGTCTATAAATAGGTTCTGTACTTTGCTTTGGAATGAGTTGCCCAATTGAATATGTGTGTGAGTTTGGGTGTGTAAGACAATTAAATTATAACCTTGCCATTTTGTCTTCAGAATACCGTTACACAATTCCGGATTAGACGTGTAGATTAAAACGTTTTCGAGAATTATTTCATTATTTCTCCACCAAAACCTATAGCGTGACCAATCTTCAGAGACGATTCTAAAACTATATTCGTATATTTGGTGGAAAACGTACGAGTTTATTTTTTTAAGTACGCATCTGTTGCTCTGATAATTGGTCTTTCATTTTTATCAAAGATTTATGTTGAAAATATGTGTCCTAAGCGATTGTCTCAAAATGTAGTTTTATGGAGGCCTTTAATACAGGTACATATTATTGGGCAAATATATTAGTTCCATAGGGTGTTGCTTACGAAAAATGAAATATTTACTGCCAGAACACTACAAGTGATATCAAACAGGCAGTGCATAAACCCTAAGAGAATAAGAGCTGTCTTAGTCACTTGACACATCCCCCCTAAAAGTGTACCCTGTGACCTTAATCGTTGACGCATGGACCAGGGAGTTGAACGCTTCACATCGTCAGTGCGTGGTGAACATTTGTTCCATGTTATTTGGAAATCCATTCACAGATAAGAAAGTTATAGAAGGGGCACGAAAGTTTGGATGGACGGACGGACAGATGGAAGGACAGACGGACGGAAAAACGCACAATGCGAAAAATATGTGCCCGCCGGTGGGGGCATAAACACTAAAAAGTGTTACATATTTCATGTAAGAATATACATGTTTTTCATATAAATACGATGGGTCTGGTATGTGGCTTGCCTGCTTAACTTTACTACTTTTTCAATTATGTTCTTAATGCAGTCAATAGAACCAGAATGGATATGTATGAATAAGAAGGAGACAAGAGCGTATGTTTCCCTACAAGACAATAATGGCATGGCTATACTAGATCTGACGTTTGGGCAGGAACGCATAATGGAACTCAGAGGACTGGGACTTAAAGGTAAGACTAGAACACAAAATATGTGATGTGTAACAGCTATTCCATCAAATTCCATTTCACGTGTAAATGAAATAGACGTGTTTCAACCCTGATTTCCTTCAACTCGATACACGAGTCATATTTGCGAACATCTATAATCCAGATGAGACAACACCTCGGCGTTTCATCAGGAATCAAGCCGTTTGACATTTGGTCAATATTTTGTTAAAAACGTGTGTCATACCATAGGCGTAGGAGCGTTTGCAATATTGGGGGTCGGGGAGGATGTAATGGTTTGTGTGTGTGTGTGGGGGGGATGTCACGGAGAAACGAAACGTAACTATATATGCTTTTGTAGCTTAAAATGTCCAGTGGTTGATATACATGTACAATACTTGTTTGTTCTATAAAATATAACAGAGTCAGGGACGGAATAAACAAAGATGGATAATCTGATAGGATTCGATCCCCTGAAGCGCTGGTAAACATCTGACGTTTGGTCTTCTTATGAAACGGACTGCTCGTTAGACCACTGGACCACAGATTATGACCTGCCAAGTTGAATAGTTTTTTCATATTTAACTTGTCTAATGAGCACATTTGGCTTTTCCCCGAAGATGCACATTTTCAGATTTTTAAAAAAAACATGTTCAAAGGAATAATAAATTCTGAATAGAATTGCCCCCCCCCCCCCCCCCCCGAAAGCAAATATTGCAACACAAAATTTCATCATGTAGCATCAATTTAATTTCATCATGTAGCATCCACATTCAATCAATAATATGAATATTATTCCTGTCTTAATCTTAAGTCACCTGTCAAAAAACAATGCCTTGCTATTTATTACCATTTTCCTCATATTAATGAATTCCCAGCCAGGTTCATGCAAATACCTTGAAGGAGAAGATTCTTGCATTTCATCTGTTCGTTGGTTTTAAACACATGTAGAAAGAGACAAAAATACCACTAATCGTAACTACTCGTCGTTTTCCGTCAGGGTTCTGAGTAAAGCTGTGGAAACTTAAATCCGATTGCAACACTTCAAATATTCCGAACCCTGGCTGAATAAGACGAGTAATGGTGAATGGTCCGATTGTATACAGTTGAACGGGGCTAAATTACAGATATGCGGGACCAAAAAGCCGTATAAATTAAATGCAGGTACATAAACAAACCATTTGATAACAATAGGAAGTGCAAATTTTATATCCATTTCGCTCTTCCGTTTGTGTCTTTTTCATTTTTTATGTTGTGACTTGAGAATTATTGGGGGGGGGGGGGAGTATACTATGGCCCCTTGTCTCAACATTGGGGGGGGGGGCTACTACGCAGATGCACACAACTTGATCAGTAGCTTTCAAACAGTTCACCAAATCGGAAATGCAGCAAAACTCATCTTAACTGGAATTCTAGTAGATCATCTGTCAGCAATGCCGACATTTATTCAACGATTATAGGAATTCATGTAGATCTAAAACGTTGTGTGTGGTCAGGTCTGAATTTCTTCATTGATGAACACTACCCAAATGTAATTCAGTATTTATATTTGGATCCATACGTCCTTTTAAGAAGTGTTACCATTTGACTTGAAAACAATTGACCCTGGCTTTTTCAAGAATAGTGTGTAGCAGTTAAATAAATTAATATTAATACCGAAAGCTTACATACTAGCAGGCATGTCACCATCCAACTATGTCACTTCGTGTAATGTGTAATACGTCATCGATGACTTATTATAGACATGTCAGCATTTTATTGACCTAGTTGTATCATGAAAGCGTAGGGAGTTCGGTATGAGTTATTAATACGGATGCGAGTGACGAGTTGAGTACGTAACATTGTAATTGTCTTTGCAAAATAAAATTTCAAATCACATGTTGTCGTTTGGTTACAAAGACGTATATTTACACATAAATCTGCTAGTATTACATATTAAGTTCCGTATTTATCGGATTGGGTGGTTTTGTGTATATAATTAACGAAACGGATAGGAGATTGACTAACTAAAATATTACCCTTAAAACATATTGAACAAACTATATAATATAAGGGTTGCAACAAAATTAAAAATTTAGGCCAGACATACTTTAGCTTTAAAAGTTGACCTATACAATACATAATCATGGAAAATTCCACTGGGCCCAAACTTATGGGTTAATATTAAACTTTAACATTTCGTTTTCTAACTGTGGAGTAACTCTGCATCTCAACGGGATCTAATAATTTTACATATTTTTCTAAACTTTCGCGTCACATATCCTCTTATATTGGAATTAACCATTTCCATGCTAATCACGTCGTGGCTGGATTTTACAACTCTGCGTCTCGTCAGGATTCTAGCTGTTTAACACTCAGTGAATAGTTTAAATTGATTGTCTGTGACAATTGTGGTAAATCAGAGATAATTCAGCAGTTATTATTTCAGTAGAAGAATGACTAAGACATCCTTTTAACTTCGCACTTCAAGGCCATCACAGTTTGACATTATCACCGTTTATAAATGTGTCTTTTGAAAGGCAGTAAGCTCAGCTTATTAGATACTATATGCTTATATACAGTAAAACCCTGAACTCTCGAACCCGGAAAACCCGGAAAACTACCCTTAATTCGAACTAATTATGCGGTCCCAACTCCTTCCTTCTTAAATTATATATGTTCGACCTCGGATAATTCGACCATGCGAAACTCGAACTCTCGAACACATCTCCCGGTCCGCTGATTAATAAAACAGTGCAAGGTACCTTTGATAAGTCGAACCGTTGTCTTACCTGTATGGATGTGCGTCTACCGAATATTCACACCTCTCAGGTGATTATTTCAGATCGCCGATAATTACATGATTGTTTTATCAAGGTGTTAAAATGCAAATGTGTGTGTTTGTGAAGGTTGTTTTTAGCTAACATTGACCGTCATATCGTAGGGCTATTATAACACGATCGAAATCTTCACACTTCACCATTCACAATGGCAGAAATATCAGTTGAACGAATATATTTGTTCTCCTCTGTTTTAATCCGTGAATGTTAAACAATTAAGTAAAATTATGACCCTATATGCGAATCCACATACGAAAACAAAAGGAATAGTATTCCCAAAGACTGGTCTGTTGCAACCGTTTAAATAACATAATTTTACCAATTTTGTGTGTTTTCGTTGCTATTTAAATGGGTTATAGACCGTTGTGTAAATAAACCGAGACGATGATGATAGGTCGTTGAGTCTCAGGTTTTAACCAGACCAGAATGGCGAGATATGTACATGGCATAGATACGTTCATGGTAGAATCACAAAAGTTTGAACAATGGGACGATGTTTTTATAGAATTATGGGTTGCATTAGTATTTTCATTGCATTGCAAAGGCAGCAAAAACAGTGAATTTTGTTATAGAAGTTTGTTTATTTATTTTCGACATGCAAATAATTTATTCTCAAACTCACATTCGAACAATTCCTGTACCATTTGCTACCAAACGAATACGAAACTCGGATCTTTCGAACCACCCTTAATTCGAACTAAAATTTATGGTCCCCAAGGCGTTCGAGAGATCGGGGTTTTACTGTTTGCTACAGAGTAGACCTAGATCAATATTGATCAGGTATGGGTTGTTTGACCATGTTTTGCTCTGTTTGCGTATAAAATGTTACAGTACTTTTTGCCATATCATTACACGTGTTATCGTTGTGTTAAATCAATATGCAATATACAGAGGGACAATGTGTGATTCTCATCCAATAATGCACTATACGTTGATTGTTTTCAGATTGGTTTATAAACGGAACAACGGAGGGATTCGACCCTAACTCATTTCAACAGGATGCAATGTTGGTAAAAGGAGATATATTTTCAGCATATATGCCAGGTTCCATTTCTTGCCAGACCATAAAGAAAGAAGTAAGCGATAGTGTGAAGAAATTCTCACGCATGAAGTACACTCTAAAACAGTTATATTATATTTAGCCATCTCTCAATACACACACAGCGTGCTCTATAACATCATGGTTAATTTTGAGCAGGACGAACCTGCTGCCCATTTTTCTTTTTGCATTAAATTGTTGCTTTCCTCAGAAAAACGACAACCAATCATTTAACATGTTTTTTGCGAATATTTTAGAGAGGATGTCCATGTTGGTGCGAGGAGATGTGATCTCCATACATATCTCATCGTCGCTGTGCTGACAAAAATAGTTTCTTCACGATTTCTGATTTAAATTTACAGTCCCCATATCCAGTCAAAATCTCAGCGCAATCGACCAATGAAAAGTGTCAAAACTCGTCCGTGACTGAACCTCGTATAGTTGTTGGGCTGAAGTTTTCAATACCTCGTATATATTTTACTCTTCAAGCATGCCGCGCTATGACATTAAACTTATCAAAACGCACGCAGATTAGGTCAGTGCATGTAATGTGGTACCCAGAGCACAGGCCTGTCCTTTTCTTGGTGTGTCAAGGTACAAAGCTTAGACTCAAGTGAAATGTAAATTGTCGTATATCATGATCGCCGGATATAAACTGATCGTCGGATAAAAAATAAACGACGAAATATCGTATAAGTGGTAAAAGCTCGTATATACAAAGGTGAACATTACTTGGTACAAAAGTATCGTACATTTAAAAAATCGTCATTACAAATGATAGGAAAAATAAATTTCTATCAATAATAGAATAAACAATGTTTTATCAATTAATTTGTGCCTTATTTGTCAGATAAAGACGAATTCATAAAAAAAAATTGTTTTGTTCATCTCCTGAAAGTAATATTTTCATTATACGAGGTTTCGTCAGCTCAGCGACGTTATCGTGGTTAATTATGTCCCTAATAAAAATGATTTTGCAAAAAAAGCATATTAGACCCAGATCGGACAGCTCCTGCAGGAGCTGTCAGAACCGGATCTATTCTGTTTGTTTATGGATTTATATAAAGTAATGAGTTAAGTTTACAAAATGTTTAAAGTTTCTGTCAAAGACAAACACTTTTGTGTTTATGTGAAAAATGTTGACAAATACATATTCATTATATCGTTTTATATTACATAAAACAGTTTATGATGGTATGTTAAGTGAGCATGTGGCGGTCGATAAAGTCTCCCAATATGACATCACAGTGTTGTCTATTCTGGTCTTTAGTATAAAAATATTTAGTATTTTAGTATGATAAATATAATAGCGTTTAAGCCGGTGCTAGGGGCGTGAGTAATGTTGCGGTTTACTTCTCATTACCAGATTCGATACAACACAAATTTCTCTTTTCATATTGTCACTTTGCTTTCAAAGGATCTCCCACTTTCAAAATGTTACCTGATTACGAGGTTAAACAGTGCTTTAAATGTCCTGCAGGTCTTTCGAAGGAGTTTCCACTATAATAATGAGGTTTTAAGTGTTTTTGTGTCGGCCATAAAAAGTCACCCCGTACTCAGTGTTGTTATATTTTCTGGTCCTTCGTGATCATTAACTATGATGTTATTTGTTTTGGAATTGAATACTGCCTAAGCCGGTGCAAGGGACGTGAGTAGTTTTGCACTTTTAATTACTACTAATGAAAAGACACAACCAAACAGAATCTGCAAGTTTCTCTTTGCACATTGCTACGCTTGCTTTCGAAGGATCTCCCTCTTTCAGAATATCAGTATGTTGGTCTTCGTAAAGTTTATTGACAGAGGCAAGTCGCTTAGGTTTTATCAATTGCTATCTACTTTATGGATGATGTACCTTCCTTCTATAAAGTGTTTGTCGTTTGTGATACCAGAACAATAGATAGGGGAAGAATGGTTATGTCTCCATTAAACCATATGTTGTGACTGTTCTGTACTATCGTCTCGAGGAGACGATCATTGAGCCATCAATCCCTATGTTGTGACTCCTCTTTATAATAATCTCAACTTGAATAAAAGCTAACTCTTCCGACACTATTAATATTGTCTGAATCTAGAACTTAACATGACATCGGAATTATTTCTTCCACATTATGACAACAGACTATATTGAGTTTAATATTGAAAATTCCCTCATCTTTACGGAGATACTCGTTATGCCCAAACTTACGTGATATACATATCTGAACATATTTGTTTCGCTAGAACATGTTTTCTGTCGATTATTTAAAAAGCGGAAATTTTGTTTTAACTAAAAAGCTGTCAGAGCAATGATATAGGCATAGGATATGGGTATCATAAATTATTCGCGGACTTTTATCATCACAATATCTCACTTATTGGTAAGTATAAGTGCAATCTTGAAGCGTTCCAGCGACACGGTATTTCACATGCGGAAGTTTATGGTGATGTTACAAACTTAGTAAAGTTATTTGAGATACACATGTTCTTACGTTGTCGACAAATATGTAAAAAAGCAATAGAAGGAGGTATGATCAAATAGCACTGCAGCCTACTGTATGTCTTATTGTCAGTACTTTAAATATAGCAATCACGTTGCCTTCGTTTCATATACACCAACAGGAAAGCTTAACGCTCTATGATTCTGCCCTCTAACATCTTTAAACGGTATCATCAAGTATACGTGCGATAGGAGTATCCGTTTTATTTCCCTTAAATATGTTTTCGTTCACATGAAATTATAACTGTGTTTGCCATCGCGGTTGATGTTAATTAGTCGGAGACGAGATACGTTTATTTACACACGTTGTCCTCTAGGGTGAAAATGGAATAAATGTGAGGTCGGACGCCCTTAAACCGGTTAAAAACCCAGTGACGCTTGCCACAGACTTTCATCTTTCATATATCCCTACTGTTTGTATGTTATTGCCTTGTCTGTCACTTTTTCGTTTTGACAGGCATACACATTTTCCGTGGTTTTATTATCAGTATGCTGTTCGGGCGACTATATGTTCTGTATGTGGCGTTTGCTGCATGACTCAGATATGCATTTGTATTTTAAAGAGGCATAGTCACTGGGGTTGTATCAATTATTATCTACCTATGTTATGGCCGCTCTTTAGAATCGTCTCATTCAGTTATTCGGGAAACAATTTGTCAAGTGTCAAACAGCTAGGTTTCTCGGCGTCTCATTGAAATTCATGTTGTTCACGTACAAATATCTGTACTGCAGAAATTGTTTACCAATATTTTGAGTTTTCTTCAGCTGAAAAATGTCAACTAAGACGTACAAAAATTGTCAGTGGTCATGTTTTAGAAATACAAGCTGTTATCAGTGGAAACTATATAAATGTCTAGAAACTATAGCTCCAGCCAAAACAGACCCTTACGATATTGCCTTAGATGTATCTACACTGTTAGCAATATGCCTATATACCTGCAATAAGATAACGTACTTCACAATGTTTATGAATAAGTATTTAACCAAGCACATAAGTACAGAGAAAAAATACACCAAAACAAACAAAAGCAGGGGTTACAAAAAGAGTACCGCTTTTGAAAGGTCAGTGGCAAAACCACCACTGTTTTTTTCAACCAGTTTACTGACGTCCTAACCTCACAAAACCACCCTAGCTAAAATAGTGTCAAAAGTATCCCTACAGGACTTCCCCACAACATACAAGAGGTATTCACAGTACAAACTGTAAAACATAGCATAACTACTGTGAAATTCCGTAAAATATGTATTATATGACTTTGCTGAAGACAAGACAACTGCAGGGAAGCCGTAAAGGACACGAAAGAGAAAAGGCAATGTTATTGATTTTAAAAAAAATGAATAAACGAGGCAGCAAAGCCTCAGCAAAATAATAATAACAAACTGTGTAAATGTATTACACAGATGTAAAAGAATGGAAACGCTTGTATCAATGACTTATTGTATTCTTTCAGGACTTGGTCTTTCTCGCCAATGAAGGTGATACATTTGGCGGAATAGCAGACTTTTATAAAAACCTCAACTTTGAGGGTGTCACTGTAGATCAGGATTTTGATGATCTTTTAATCCTTAATGCGTTAACATTTGCCGACAAAGATTCGAATGGATTGTTGGAAACCGCGATTGCGATTGGAGCGAGAAGTTTCGGTGTGTGGCGAGGAGGGGTTTTGGAGGTGGCCGATACAGGTAGTGACCTCGAACAACAAAATATCGCATTGATGGATTTGTTTAACGCTGATCCAGCACCCGGTCAAACTCTTGCTGAGGCATTTGATTCCGGTTCTTTATTGAATGGTCCAAGACCGCAATCGATCGTAACATTCTGTGTCTGTAAAGGTCGCTATGTTGTCATGATTGGTGGGTCTGCAAATCCCGGCATCTTGTCTGTCTATACACTGGACACCAAGAACTTACAGGCGGGATTTGAATTTCAAGACCTTGTCCATGGGTACAGAGATAACAGTAGCAGACTCAACGACGCGGAATTATTCGACAATGCCCTGCTTAGCCTTCGGGGACCAGGTGGGCTGCAAGTGATTTCAGGTATACTGGTTTAATACTTTAAATGTGGGAAACCAATGCGTTGGAATTTGCAAACAGTGTAAATACAGACTTAGATGAATCGTCCGACCACGATCTGCTAAGTCTGTTAGGCAAAATCCATTGACAAATTATACATTGTCATGCTGAATGGATTGTATTGCGAAAGACTGATTGACATTGGTTGACCAGTCCACTTAGAAAGTTCAGCATTCAAATAGTCAGCTACCCCGTTTCCGTCGGTGAAGTTTGAAATCCATGGTCCGATGTTGTAAAATTTCAAATGCTGAGTCTGATTTCATTGTAAAATATCTGTTTTGACATATTTTCTACAAGCTCGAAATCTGAAATATAAGAATATTCAGCCAGATTGAATCAAAATGATTTATAGCATCGAGCCTAGCTTTGAGTTTATAAATCTTTTGAATGCGGGTATTTGTTCATACTTAACAACAACTTAGACGCACGTAATTGTTTAACCCATCGCTTGCTGAAATTTAAAATACATTTCTCCTTCTTTACCCATGCCCTGTTGTATAATTGCATATATTTTCACTGTGTACAAGTATTTCGCTGTGCAATCACTGCTGAGGAGTGCACTTGTTGCACAATCAACTTGTAAGTAGTGCAGACACTGATGCATCTGGGCCTTCACTATTTACAGGTAGGTATATTGACGTGAATAACACGCTAAGGGTTAATATGCGGGCAAGATTTGGTACGAAGAACTTGCATGTACAGTAATACCGCCATATACAAATACCGTAGAGCCGCCATATGATTAACAAACTCGGGTGTCTTTAACAGAGCGTCGTTGTTTAATACTGAGTAGGAGCAATGGAGAAATATTTCATCCGTGTTTTTGTATATTGTTTTTGTTAAGCATTAAGCTATTACGTATCTTATATATACATTTGTATTGTATAAACTATTACTCTATTATAGTTCATGCATTTCAAAACAGCTGACATAATGTGAAGTGTGTTATAACCAATCGTGTCTCAAACGGCTCGCAAACTGTTGTTTTCAAATCATTTACATGTATTAGGACGGATTCGATAGGATTAACTGTAGTCATTGGAACTAACCATTTGCATGTTGAGTATTCCAATTGGAGTGGCACACCAGTGTTTACATACAGAGGTCATTTATTATGAAAGGTTTATATTTGAAACAAACAAAAGCAAAAACATAAAAAAAACACATACGCTATCCAGGGGTGGTGGGTTGGTAAGCCCTCTGACATGTACTTTTAAAATGTTTGTAAATGTAGTTCACCATTTAAGGATTTAAAGGCAATGTAGTATTTGAATGGAACTAATGGATTAAACAAGGGGGGTGCTCTAGTCTCCTTAGGAAAATATTTGTATGCTAAGAAATTGCTGTGGCTAATAAGCTCAGCAGCGTTTCTAATTGATCATGTGATAATTTGACCAAAATATGAAACCAGACGGTTTAATAAAAATGCAATAAGCCTAAAATGAAAGATAATTCATTGCAAAAGAGTAACCATCGAAAGGCGGCCAACCTGTATGCATAGTTTAAGAAAAACATATTAATTAGTTTTAAAAAAAAATAAGATTAATGGATGACCAATTAGCAAATTTATTCAGCAATAGTTATCGTTCTGCTAAAAGTCAACCACTCGATTTTCAGAATATCAAATAAATGGATGCTGAGTTAGGCATCCAATCGCGGTCTTTGAATACCTAAGGACTCCTGTACGTATGCTCGAGTTACGATCTGGTGGCGGTCGTACGATAATAAAACGTACGCGTTTCGGCAGTACCACGCGAGTTTTATCTCCATGAAACTACAACACCTTGCGAAGAAACAAGGCACATATACGACATGGTGCGGTTATGTTGACAGAAACAACAAGCGATTGCGATAAGCCGTGCATGACCAAGAGGGAGCATCGGCTTGTAGTCGCACCGATGTCGCAAATATCATATTCACAGGGTACTTCATTAAACATATATGTATGAGCCGTGCAAAAACACCACATGTCAAGCCATTTCAACTGGCATGCTGTTAATGTGTGGATGTCATGATTATCATACGCACAATATTCGGAAGACGTCGTTAGCTATCCTCGCAAAAAGCACGTTGTTGTTTCCAAGTGCATCGTGCCACTTTTATAAATTCATAAACTCAACAAAACAAGAACACAATACTTTGCTCATGGGTCGTACAATATATTCATTAACATTTCGTCACATGAATATTAGTTCAAGAGTTTAATAATACATGAAAATGCATTGATTGGTATCGAATATTACACATTTGTATTTAGTCTGTGCTAATGTATTAAATGTTGTCTATATGAGCGTAGAACTTAATCTAGTAATTACACTATACGACATTCACAGGTACTTGCGATAAAGTAACACCACGGTATACGACACCACGTCTCACTACTCCACGTCACATTACCCCGCACCACATCAAATTATACTTAACATGCGTTATAATGCTATAGTTCATTTAGTTATCCTTTACTGATTGTAAACTGGTTCACTACGTAACGATTCGTTAATATAAGTTGGTTGTTATGCTGTACTATATTACGTATACCTATGCTATATTTCATTCAGTAAACATATACCATTTGTGACATTAACTTGATGACGATAGAATCAAATTGCGACACGTAAGGCACGTCTGATAATTATGACTATGGAGAAACATGATGATAATAGTGATAATGATGATGGTATTGATGATGAAACTAATTATTATAATGATGATGTTGATGATGATAATGATGATCCATGATGATGATGGTGATGATGACGTTGATAATGATGACAAACAAATTCAATAATTGCAGGTAAACATTGTAAATAATTGATTATGTTTATAAATTGTATTCATATAATTAGCCTATATATGATGCTATTGTATGCTTTCTCTACAGGCGGGAAATTCGGCAGTCGTCCTATGCTTATCGCTGCGGCCACTATCACAAGCACACTCGATCTCTACGATATTGTTATAAATTGCCACTAACTTCTAATTACTAACCTCCCTAGCCTGAAAACCGTCTTATCGCAAGACCGGTGTACGCTGTATTGTTACACTCAAGAGTCAGCATCTGAGACTCCTAAACAATAAACAGTATGTTCCTGGTCTTTTTTCTTTCCATTTTATTATTAATTCCATTCAACTCTACAACCATTCCGTACAACTCAAGCTAAATTTGATAATTGCATCTAAACGAATAATTATTGTTAGAAAATGTATGTCAACAACAACAACAACACCAGCAACAACAACAGCAGCAACAATAAAAATACAACAACAACATTAGCAACAACAAACAAGTGTTGTTGTTGTTGTATTTGTTGTTGCTGTTGTTGTTGTAGTTGTTGTTACAGTTGCTGTTGTTCCTTGCCGTCAACTATGTCATTGTGTTTAGGTTTCCGGGGTCGTTTCAAGCTATCCAACCAATTGTACGACTTGTTGAAAATATTTCAAAGATGACATATGATATTTCGCCATTTGAAGAATTTTTTTTCTAAATTTCATTCAAATTATGTTCATGCTCCTGCTGACAAGGCATCAAATAATGTAATCATTATTTGAAGATTGTATTATGTTGATGTTTTAAAGAAGGAGCTGACGGATTCACAAACTTATACAACAGAAAAGGATATAGTCTCGGAACATGTAAAAATGTGCAATACTTTTGCAATACTCTGGTCCTAACATAAAACAATGTAAACTTTCTACTTTGTACTGGATTCTGAAACTACATAAAACCCTTATAAGGCGTGTTTTATTGCCAACTCTAGTTGTTGTACTACTACTAAAATATCTAAACTGTTGACGTCCTGTCTTACTACGATCAAAGTACATGTAAAACGTTAATGTGATAAAATGTATGAAAATTCTGGTATAAATGTTTTTTGTCCATAAAAAATTCAAATGATGTTTTAACTAAACTTGAAAATGTACATTATAACATTTCTTCATTGAGCTCTAATGTTTTCTCTACACTCTATACTACTCTACCTCACCATCTTATAAAGGATAAACTGATTAAATTAATAGAAAAAACCTTTGCCAGAGAAAATAAAATTATCCTTGCTTGTAATGTGCAACGTTCATTCTTTTTGAATTCAGAAGTTGAACATTACACAATGTGGACTTGACTTGATGTTTGTAGATCTCTGACCTTTCTTTAAGATAATATATTTGAGCGTTATGGGGATACCATATATCGTCAAGTTGTTGGTATACGGTCTATGGGTACAAATAGTGCCCCTCTTGTTGCAGATGCTTTGAGAGGGATTTAATGCTTAGCTTGAAACCTGATACACAGGCCGATATTGTTAATGATTTTATTTAGACGATATTTTGAATTTGGATAATCCTTTTTTTGAAACTATGATTTCTTCAATTCACCCAAAAGAACTGTCCTTAAACAAAGCGAATCAATCTGACATTATATTTTCATTTTAAGATTTGAATCTTTCAATTACAAATGATAAAGTTTCGTCCAAAATATACGATAAAAGGGAAGATTTTAATTTTAAAATTGTTTATTATCCTTTTCTATATAGAGATGTGAAGTGGATCAGTCGTAATTTAGTTATAACTGATGAACTTCTTAAGCAAGGTTACAGATATCACACACTTCTGAAAACGTTTTCTAAATTTTATTATCGAAATTTACCACTCATTAGTAAATATAATTGCAATCTAAGGACATTACTGCAACAAGGTATTTCTCAACCAGAAGTTTAGGGGGATGTTATCTACACACGTAGGAACATTCGGGGTCATATCCATTGTCATGATTTGTTTATAAATGCACTAAAACCTTAAAGAAGAAAGGTTAAGATCCCATTATATTGCAACGCACTGCATGTTTGGTTATCGACCCTTTTACAGTCGGTAGCTACGCTTCCCTCTTTGCTTGCGCAATGACAGACCGAGGGTAGTACTCTATGATGGTGTACCCTTAAACTCAGATACGAGATGAGCTTACCAGATTCATATATTACTTTTTCTCTGTCGTGCCCTTAGCGGCTTCCCTGCAGGTGCTCTGACTTCAGCAAAGTCATTGAGTACATATTTGACGGATTTTCAAGTTAGTATGCTATGTTTTACATATTTTCATGTGTTAACCGTCTTCTATGTTGTGGGTAAGTCCGGCGGGGATACCTTTTACACTATCTGTAAAGCTAGGGTGACTTTGAGATAAGTATGAGGTTAGGACGTCCGTAAACCGGTTTAAACCCCCAGTATAGATATAAAATTATAAATATATGCCAATATCTTATATAGTTATATTTCTTGGATATTCTTTTTTTAATACTTAAACATTTTTGTTTCGTAGAGATACCCGATACTTGAGATAACAGTGAACATAATCATATATAAGAAAATGAAGTAATTCTAATGAAAGAAATTTACTGGCCTCTACTGGAATTCGAACCCCGGACCTCTGGGCTAGAAGTCCGACTTTCTATCCACGTTGCTACAGGGTTAACCCAACAGCAAGGCTGTTGGAGATGCCTAATATAGGCCGATCACTACGGAAATTAAATGTTCCATCTTGTTCCATGCATTTTATTCATACCAGGACCAAGCAACATTAATAAATATTTATTAATAACAATAATCAGAAAATATACAAGTTCTTTATAGATAGGCGATAAAAATACAATGTAAAAAACAATCTAATATGGTGATACTGTAAAACCTCTCTATAACGACCACTAAATAACATCAATTATTTTGTGTTAAAGGCAGGTGGCTGATTTAAGCAAGGTGGAAGTAAAACAGAACGCTCCTATAGGAGCGTTCTGTTTTACTTTCACCTTGCTTTAAGCAGCCACCTGCTCTAAATACCAAATAATTAACACAATTTAGTGGTCGTTATAGAGAGGTTTTACTGTATCTTTGCAAACGGTTTATGATCCAGACGACAATCCTAGTAACTCGGCGTCACAATTTTAAGTGGGTCACATTTTTTATCAGGGTCTTCAGGTTGCTGCATTAAGTAGAATCTAAAATTTAAAATAGACAAAAGATAATGTGACATGATTATGACTGGGATAATTACGTGTTATGTGCGAGAACAGGCTGAAATGATCCAGCCGAGTTGATCCAGATTTTATAGACAATTTTACGCTGCATAATCTACCATTCTAAACCAGCTTCAGCTACACTTTTCTTTTTCTGAACCTTCAATTTTCACTTTTGTTTTCAGTTTAAAATGTATACATAGCTTACCTGTGTACTGAGCGACCGGGATATCCCACTCAGTTCCTCCCGCCTACTCAGATTTATGCCACACACAGGGCAAAACTTAAAATCGGCTTTTACACCTTTCCCGATCTTACATATGCACCTGTTCGCAGTTCCACAACTACAACAGAACGTGTCTGTTTATATTAATTAAATAACAACACTTTCGGCAATGTTGTTTCATCTTTATTACAGGTTAAAAGCAAATACATGTAGTTCTATGTTGCTATCACGCGACAAATCACGCGCTGATTAACCGCGTTTTTTGACGGTGTTTTGAAATAATCACACGCTTCTGCCCGCGGTGTAGATGCAAAAAGACATTTTCGTAAGTGGAAACAAGTAAGTGGCAAGTGACAAGTAGCATGTCGTGACCGGCATTCTATAGCCTAAAAGAAACGGGGTTTGAAACTTTTTTTAATCCAATTTAAGTCAGCCATGAACCTAGATTTAGACTTAAAATATTAGTTGTATCCTTATCATATGAAAGATGAAATCCTTCAATGCATGTTACATCGACCCTCGCCAGTGGTCCACTTTAGCCACTAATCGTGATGTATGAAGATGCTACTACATCCTTTGAGACAGCTCGAAGAAACCAGATCGAG
The DNA here is from genome assembly GCA_963576725.1 of Azorinus chamasolen. Lineage (NCBI taxonomy): Eukaryota > Metazoa > Mollusca > Bivalvia > Cardiida > Solecurtidae > Azorinus > Azorinus chamasolen. The sequence goes on from OY755253.1 coordinate 14,454,494, forward strand.
GACAAGAGAAGTCGAAGAAAGAACACTATTGCTTCTCCAACCAGATCTGGTTAGACATACAGGTGCAGCCGCTGCAGTGCAGCCGTTGCAGTAGGGAATGCCTCTCCTGTATCAATTGGCCTTGTCAGTCACCACCGTGCATGCAAAGGACGCGGGAGACAATCTTCTTAGATCTTTTTTTCGTGACGGAAGTCCAGCCATGATGATGACATATTGTTTGTTTAACTTATTCCCTAATTTTGACGCTTTTTTGACGCCTCTGTAAATGTTTTATATCATATCGAGCAAATGCTCTATTTATCACGATGGTCGTTTTTTTCTAGTAAATGCTCCTTTTCAGTAGATTTATTGGAAGAGGTTGGATCTTGCAAATTGAGTAGTCCCAGATCAGACGGATCTTATAGAAACTGTTCAATCAGGATATGTTGTGTTTGCCTATGAAACAGTACGAGCAGGGTCAATGCTTATAAAACATTTAGGCGATTCTGAGTTCGTTCTAAAGTTTTTGATTGGTCAGATATGAGCCAAAGGCTCAACGGCTCAAATCTGACCACTCAAAAGCTTGATAACTCAAATTTAACCAATCAAAATCTTGTATATACACGTGTCTACAGCTTATGCCGTGGTCGAAACTGCATTCATTCATATGCCATTACAAAACTGCATCTAGTAACTAATATACCATTCTGTTTTACATAAATATTCAATGGTTCTTGTTTCATTTTTCAGCCATACCATGGTTTAGTTTTTTAGTGTCTAGGTATGGTACAAACAGACGGGTCAAACATCCAATAAGATTGCCAGTCTCTTGGTACACCTTCTCCGCGGAAACGACCGGGATATTTTTTAATTGTTTGTTCTATCCATTTGTGTATTTCTTGGGTAGACAATCGGATCACCAGCAGTCAACTGTAAACACAGACAAGCCAGACACATTTCTCTACAATCAATGATTTGCTTGTAAAGGCTGTATTGATAATCAATGGCCCTTTTAAATGTCTTTAACAAACTGTTTACATCCAGTCAAGGCTTCTCGAAACTCAGATTGGTCAGACCTGGTATGGTAGTGTTTTACACCTGAGCGTTTCATACGCCTTCAATAAAATAGAAACGTTCTTGCTCAAACATAGGCAGACGACGATATTGAATAGGCATTACAGTGGTGACATGCGCAAATAACCATTCATTTATGGATTTCGTAATGAAAATACATTGAATGTGCTTATAGAAAGCGATCACTCAAAAGTTGTTTAGTTGTCTGTCTGTTAGATTGAGACAACTTAATGTGGGACGCAAAAAGGTAGAAATTTACTTGCAAACATAATTGCTGTTGGATTATAAATGAACCCAGTGTTGCAGTCATTCAAATCGCCTGTGAAACGAGAAAGATCTGAACTTAATAGAGATAACTCTGGATTCCAATATCGCACCTGTGATAGCGTATGTGAATATATTTAATTATGATGAGACGCCTAGTAAATCGGTGTTTCATCAGGCTACTAAATTCTGTAATTCTGATCATATTTTAGAAGAAACACGAAATACATTAACATTAAAATTGTAGCAGACGACAAAGAATGCACACTAAATATTTGACAGAGAAAGAACCAACTGTCTGACCGAATTGATCAGTCAAACAAACGCGGCTATGAGGAAGTGCAATGTTACATTTTCTTAATATGACATTACAAATCAGTCAAACAAATGGGGCTACAAGGAAGTGTATTGCTGCAATCTCCTAGGATGTCACTATAGAGTCAGCCAACAAACTTGACTATGGGTGACTACTGTTAAAAGGACAGGTAGCCGCTCACTTGGACATTTGTAACACTGGCGGGACGAACCTGACACAAACGTCAAGCATTCTTAAGCATTTAAATGTAAACATACGATTCTGTGTCATAGGATAAATATTAAATGTCAATTCAGAGACAACTAATGATCTGGGTGAGAAATTGACCTTTTTGGTGTTGTTTATTCTCTAGGAGGTTACCATTTTACAACCAAAGACGAAATATAAATGAATACTAGCATCATTCATTAAGCGAGGTTTCGATTAGGTGATGGATATTACTATCCCCACTAAAGTCAGAGTATACGGACAGAAAAACGAATCCAAATGTTGTGAGCAGAAAGTGATAACGACCTTGTATTATAATGTTTATAAGAACTACCGATAAAACATGTGTTTTTTTAATTGACACAGAATTACATGGCTTCTTTGAATTATTCATTGCATGACTATTGCATTAAAAATTCAGAATTATTTCGCGTTAAATTGGTGACAAATATTAAACAAATAGGGTGTAGCCCTATTATAAAACTTTGGAATACTGAAGCATTACGCGAGGAAAGAAATATCTTAATATTTATATATGAATAGAACGGATAGATAGTGGAAGAAAATCTATATGTACCTGAACGGTGAATTTACGCGTATATTGAAAACAAAACGAGAACGTTACACCACTTACCCATACCGTTAAATCAAAGATGGGCACCATTGTGCGATATTTATGTTTGTTATATATACTTCAATTTGATTTAAATTAAAATACATTGCATTTCATGGTGAAACAATGCTGTATATTCCTTATGTTGTTTTAGCAGTTGTTTTGGTAGGCCTATCAATATTGTCATTCTTGCATTACCGATACGACAGACGTAAGAAGCGGAAAAAGGAGGTAGTATTACTTCGCCATGAAAACACTGTTCGGTTAGTTCACCAGTCGTTCCGTAACGCAGCAACCTGTCAAGGGACTATTTTGCGCGTGTACAAAGGCGAAGAGGTTGATGACGTCATACGAGAATGTAATGAACTCGAACGTGGTTCTGGGCAGCACGATGGAAATAGTAGCATGGCTAAAAATAAAGGCAAGAGGCGCTGGAGCACTCTGAAAGTCTTGCGACTGTTTGGTTTTAAAAACGACATACAACCTGACGCACAAGTTATGAGTATAGATGTTAAGGAAGCCACTTGCAATGACGAAAACGTTAATTGTGATACAGACAATGAAATATTTGGCATTAATGGGAGGATTTCGCTACACCGTGATGCATCTGGAGAAGATGTCATCTCAATCACCACCGAACAACCGAGCAACCATTAAGTAAATACGCATACATGTAAATATTTGTTTTAACAATATCTCCTTAATGTTATTATCAGAAATAATATCATGAATAATTATTAGCAAAAGTTTTATAATTACAATAATAAACACATGTTTTTTGTATTGATAGAAACTAAACAGCTAGCTCTATTATAAATTTATAAGCAAAAAGGGCAGACCCTGAACAGACACCCCTTACAAGAGCCGTCTGATCTGGATATTCTCTGTTGCAAAATGTACTAAACAACATTTATATGAGAAGATGGATGACGGCTTAATGTAATTTTAGAACTTTCTGTATAATGCCATCAAGCCCTTCTTCTAAATAGATGTTACAAAGAGGTTTACAATATGTTGAAGGAACAGCCCTAACCCTATTGCGAACATTAATGTGCGTCAAAGAGTTGGTCTTGTTCAAGTTATACTTCAACTTCTTGCAGACGTTGATAAAGAGGCACATTGATAATGATAGGCCTCATTTCTACATAAAACGTGTACAACTGTGAGTTAGTTCGAAACCAGCGGGATAAGGTCCGGAGGTTAATATGGAAAAAAGTCAAATAGGAAGAGTCAAATGCGAAAGGACACCGCACCAAACACCATCAAACAAGACACGACACAGCAACAAGAAAAACCCAACAGGACGCATATGAAGACGTGACACATTAGACATTAAGCATATTATCTCCTAGGCTATTTTTAGACCCAACCTCTTTGAATGTATCTACCGAAAAGGAGCATTAATTAGAGGAAAGGAAAACATTAGAATTTTGTAGTTTGAAACCTTTGTGATAAATAGAGCATTTGCTCCTATAGGAGCAAATGCTCTATTTATCACAATGGTTTCATAAAGTGATTTTTTATGGATGCGCAAAAATGCGTCACTAGGGGATAAGGTGTTAAGCATATTAAATAACAATGTTGACCATAGTGTGAAAGCATGAGTACCGTCTTTCAACTGCTAGTAGCAAAACATGGCTACTAGGGGCTTAAACCTGGTGAAAAACCTTTTGCTCCAGCATTTGGAAAACAACCGCATATCAATTTCAACGATTAACACCGCATTACAATAGTTTGATGAATATCTTATTTTCTGACTTAATTCAACACCACATTGTAAAATCAATATTCAGGTGAAATACTAAAGGATACAGCCTTCAACTTCCCCTGGACCCATCTTGTGAAAGATTGGTTGACTGATATTATCATAAATTCTTATAAACGTAATTATCGGTTTCGATTATTATATATGTTAGAACGTCCGAAAATATATGCTAGTAAGATGTGCGAAACAATCAATTAAGTGAGCAGCATCGTCTGTTGTATGTTTAGTCTTGCGGACTTTCGTAAACGAAGCTCTAACTGTACCTGAATAATAACGGCATTATAGTATTATTCATGGTGTTTCAGGCAATCAGTAATTAAGGCAGGACATGAGTTATGCAGAAACCTCCCTATACTCAACGCAAACAGATTTGCTCAGATTAGACGCCGGGCGCTGGTTGCTTAAACATGCATATATCTGTTTCTAGTTTCACTCAGCCATTACCAAACTTTCCTTTGTGCATTACCTATTATACAAAGTACAAAACTGATATTGATGGTGAAGTAGATGGTTAATAACAGTTACGTTTATAGACAATGTGAATGTTTTATAAGTTTTATATTGTATTTGGTGAGAGTATTTGTAAAACATGTCCTTTTACACATTACAATATGTAAACCACCTTTTGCGCACAGTGTATTTAACCTTTTACTTGATGAATATTCATGAAGTATATGACGCCACGAAAAAGTTATTGTTTATAAAACCAATGGCATTGAAAATATACGAGGTAAAGAATTAACGAACACGCTGTCTGTGGTTACAACAAATCTAATGTACATAAATAATAACGTAAGGTGTGGCCTTTTCACTATATCACAGTTTGGTTAACAATAAGACATGCTCCAAAAGAAATATTAATTTGTACATATTCTAGAGGGACACTTCTTTATTGTACGAGTGTGTGATCAATGTGTACATTGATTAATTTCACCTCCATAATAAAAGCAAATGAAAAATGAGTTTTAGTTTGAATATTGTCTTTGTTCGGTATTCAATGAATCTGAAATTAAACTCTTGTTCACCTCGTTTACATATTGGAAATTATCGATAAATAAAGATACCAAACGAATAACGCATTTTTGTATGTTTTTAAGTGCACGCTTTGATCTGCGTAGAGTTGGACTCTCCGGCCTTATTAACAATACTCTGGTTCAATGTACCAGTGTGTCAAACTGTTTCTTTGCCAACTGTTTACAATCTTTAACATAATGTAACTTCAATTAACATATGTGTTCCATTTTATATAGCAATACAGTAGTTCCTTACCCAAACTTTTATTGATTGGACACATGCGTTTTAAAAAGCAGGTGGTTGCTTATTACAAGGCAAACTTATTGTATTTCATTTGAACTTCGTTAAGCTACCATCTGCCTTACATACCAATAGTAAGACCTCTTTAAGACAGGTACCATGTAATGCTTCGTGGTCATTTGTTTCAGTATATAAACCCATTCCCTCATATCGACGTCTTTTGACGACTCTGTAAAAGTCACTTTGTAAAACCATTGCTATAAATAGTACAATTGCTCCTGTAGGAGCAAATACTCTTTTTATCGCAATGGTTTCAAATTACAAACTTCCAAACACTTCCCTTTCCATTGTTTAATGGTCCTTTTCGGTAGATTTATTCAATGAGGTTGAGTCTAAATATAGTCTATGAGGTTATGGGTAAAATGTAGTATTGTACTTACAAACTCATAACTACATGTGAACTTTGTAAATGGCTGAGACCTATGTAAATAATTAGAATACCTATGTTCTGATGTTGTTTGATTGTCATATTATTGTAAACGACCAAAGGCATTATACCAATATGAAATTCAAACGTTTTTGATTCTCTCGAGATCATTTTTGTGATCGTTTTTAATTTGTTTTATGTTTTCCTCTTTGGTGAACTATTTCAATAAAAAGAACACATCTGCAGATAATAAGTTTGCTATATTTCTAAAAACTTAATGGACCTTCCTGTCCTTCAATTAAGTATAGACGGTGTGTCAAATTTGGAACCTGAATCATATCTGGATCCAACTGTCTATACAGGTTATTACATACTCACTACTAGCATACAAGGGCTTGATATCATCGTTTACAAACATAAACCTTTATGCGTGGGAACCGATACCATAAGACATTTACAACAGTGTCAAATAGCTCCTGAGCAGATCAAATGCTGTTTGATCAGGTATGCACTGTTGTTTCTATACACAATTTCATTCAGTGATACATTATGATATAAGCATTTCTTTATGTAATATTCAGATATCAAATAGCCACGTTTAATTTGTTCAACATATTAAGGGTCAATATTGTATGAGATGAATAAACAATTGAATATCCATGTACTTCACGAGCCGCTTTCTGAGAAAAAACTCGTTTTGCAATTCAACAGTGTAGACCCAGTTTTACTCGGTATGGAATTATTGATAATATGTAACAAATAAGTCTGACATGTGACAAAAAGTGCAGTCCCTGTTCGGACGACGTGCCATGGACACGGTCACTAATCTGGGTATCCACACTTTGCATTTTCACAGGACAGCGGCTCATATAAAACACCAAATTGCTGTGGTTATGTGACAATGAATGAAGGTCCATATAAGATGCGTAAATTAGAATATTTTCAAGAAAAAAGTGGTTACTACATAGGATTTGGTAAAGAAATGGCGGTTTCAGTATTTGCGTACGCACATTTATCTGTTGCTCAGAATTGGTCTTTCAACATATAAACACTTTCTCCGATAGGATCTCCCAAATGGCAGACTGAAGCGCTACATAAATCACATGCTAATGACTTGCTCTGTTTACTTGTTGAAAAATACAGTTTCTGCCTTTGCCAAAAATTCCTTATGTCCATAAACAGATATAGTCCAAAAAGATTCACCTGACGTTGACCTTTATGCAAGAATAAATTAAAGTGAGATGGCGCAGTATATATCACCAGTACATTGTACATAATAAAATGCACGGGAGACACGATATATAATCCATCTGAGGCAAATTATTGGCGATACATTCGTCAATGGTGAATGGTACTTTAAACCTCTCTATAACGGACACTAAATCACATCACGTATTTTGTGTTAAAGACAAGTGGCTGCTTAAAGCAAGGTGAAAGTAAAACAGAACGCTCCTATAGGAGCGTTCTGTTGTACTTTCACCTTGCGTTAAGTAACCACAAACCCTAAATACCAACTAATTAACAATTTATTTACCATTATAGAGGGAATATACTGATTTCAATCTGGTATACCTGGACATACCAAGTGTACTTATGTATAAACAATTTACGGATACTAGCGAATACAGTAAACCTCTCTATAACGACCACTAAATTATGTTAATTAGTTGGTATTTAGGGTAGGTGGCTGCTTAAAGCAAGGTGGAAGTAAAACAGAGCGCTCCTATAGGACCGTTCTGTTTTACTTTCACCTTGCTTTAAACATCCACCTGCCTTTAACACAAAATACTTGATATAATTTAGTGGTCGTCACAGAGAGGTTTTACTGTATATATATAGAAACCCAGCTTAGTGTGAAAGTATGATTATAGAAGTCCTCAACGTCAGCTGAATCCTATTGGATTATTTAATGACCAGTTGATACATATAAATAATTTCATAACGTTACACGGATTTTCACCAGGTAAAAGGTTAAGAATAGACTCAGATCCATCAGCACGTTGAAACGTAGCATATGGTCAGGATATCCACTGCTTCTCACGAGTGAGAACCAACATTATGAAGGGTAAAACGTTTATTGATTCGTTGTATTCGTAGATGTACACATAACATAATGTTCTAACTTGTATGCACACTGTATTACAATACATTGTGAAAGTTTGAGATCCTTCGAACGCAAAATGGTTTTGCGTTATACTTACATTTGCAACACAGAATTATGGATGAAATCGACCGTCAGTGTTAAATTAAGCAGTTCACTCAGTATAAAAGGATTTAACCTGCTTATATAAAGGATTTTGAATAATAAACAGTACAAAAGCTGACCAAATAACTCCTCTTGATCTGGGTCTACACAAGGTATGGGTGTCCTTCATTGAGCGAGTTAATCCTTGTCCCTGTTCTGCTTTATTCAAAATATCAATACCTACCGAAATACGGTAATAGTTACAACAAAATAAAGAAGGCGGAACATGGTATCCATTTTAGAAAGTAAAGAAACAGATCCTTCAACTTTCATTAGCAAACAGAGCAGACCATGATCGGACGGCTCCTTTAGGAGCTAAAGCAAAACATTTTCAGATGATACGCCATGTAACTCGTTGTCGTTTAATCAGGATCAAAGCGGATTGATCCTAAATTGTATTGTTGTCAAAGGATTTGAACTAGTCGGGGAAAGAAGCATTTGCAGCGGAACAAACTTTACTATTTCGCTGAGATATTTTGTAGTCTGCAAACTGTTTTCGTTTGCTGCACTTTTCATCATTTTGTTGTTGACTTTTCTTCATCTTTGCTTAAACACAGTCACAGTTATAAACAGTTTGGATCCTGATGAGACGCTAATAAGCGTCTAATCTGGGGATCCAAACTGTTTGCATAGGTAAGCACAAATGCGAAATTGTCAGCGAAAAAGTGAAGCTGACACCGACGTTTACAGCATGATGTTGTTCACGTGCATTTAACCATTTACTTCATAAATACGTCATATATTACGTCATAACTTTGCTTCATAAATACGCTTTTGCAAACAAAGTAGATAAGAGTATAATTCTATTGCTTGTCAATTAGTATAGATATGATTTTGCTGCCTATATTTATTGATGTCTATGTGTCACCATTGTTCATGTGTCAAAATATCAAACGGATTCCATCAATAGGTTCAGAGGTACATGTATTGGACACACGTGATTGAATTTGAATGCACGAAAAAAAATCATTTTGAAAACAGCATAGTCATGACTATAAGTAAACGATTTCGTAACATAAAATGGTATGATTAAAGTGATAATCCCTACAATAAAGGTATATTTCAAAACATCATAAAACTCGGAATTTGTCAAATGAAGATAATCAAATTGAATTCCTATCGAAAAGTTCCCTGTGGTGCTAAATAAAGCTATTTTATCGATATGTATATTATTTGTGATAAAACACAATATTGTCGGCCTAGGTCGAGCCGATACGAAACTAAAACGCAACGCGAATAAATACTAATACAATGACGAATAACAAAACAAATCTTTGTCTAATTCAGCTTATATTCGTTGGGCTTTCTTGCGATATGCTTCTTTCCAACATATAAACAAATGATTTCTGTAATTCTAATCATTTGTTAAAGGCACTGTGAATAAAGACTATCATTTTAATCCCGGATGTCCGAACTTATATTCGTTCGGCTTTCTTGCGATATACTTCTTTCCAGCATATAAACAAATGATTTCTGTAATTCTAATCATTTGTTAAACGCACTGTGAGTAACAGGTAAAGACTATCAGTTGTGTCCAGGAGGTCAGAGGTTCAAATCCCGGTCCCTCCCGGAAATTTCGGAAAGGCTTTTCAGTATCTCCCACCAGCACCACCTCTCCGACCAGGGGTTAAAATGGGTACCTGTGAGGGTCACTAGCCGGCACTGCGGCTGCATAATTGCGCCATATGTTAGCAGTGCTCAATATTGTAGGCGAATGACTCAATGACCAGAGGAGTAAATGTACAGTCGGCTGCGTGGTCCTTCGGACTGAAAGTAGACTATAACTAGGTATTTTACTTTATTTTAAATACTGGTGACAATTGATACTCATCTCGGTGGGGAATTCTAATAAGGAGCAGCACGAGAGGACTTGACTAAGAAATAAAATATACAGTTGAACTTCGCTATGTCACACTTCAAGGGACATTACAAATTACTCCGAGATAACAGATGTTCAATTCTGAAAGATTTCTGAAGTTCCCAGCTTCATGCAGGACTAGAGTAATGCTGAAAGCTCGCGTAGGAACTTTCAACATTACGTTTTGCCTACATTTAACTGTCACATGTGTTCTAGATATGCATAGTGATACGTTTTACAACAATTCCGTGTTGCAAAATTTGAAAGGGTCGAACGTTTACTTCGAGTAAATCGAAGTTCTAGGTATCTCTTTATTTTGGTTCGCCCTAAGCTCTAATGCGAATAAGTATGCATACATTTTTGTTATCAATATTCTCTGATTCTCTTTTATAATTGATTATTCCGCTAATTGACTATAACGGGGTTGCACGGATAATTCATGAGTACCAGACAAATACTGGCGGATAATGCGCTTGTTCTGTGTTTATGTACGGAAACCAGCACACCGTGATATATTCATGGTTATTGTATTTCATATCGACAGGCATTTATATTTGTCTCCGTTGTATAAAGTGCCTCTCCGATCGATGCACTTAACTTGGCCGATTAACCCTTTCGCTGCCAATGCCGGATCTATGATTACCTATGCAAACAGTTTGGATCCAGATGAGACGCCGAGTAACTCGGCGTCTCATCAGGATCTAAACTGTTTGTTACTGTTCCTATGTTTTTGAAACAGATATGAAGAAAATAAAAAAAATGAAAATTTGTAGCAGACGACAAAGTTAGCAGACGACAGAGTTTGGCAGCGAAAGGGTTAGTGAATAATAATCGATATTTAACCCATTCCATTATATTGACGACTTTGGACGACTCTGTAAAAGTCATTTTGTGAAACCATTGTGATAGGAGCAAATGCTCTATTTATCACAATGGTTTCAAACTACAAAATTCTAAAATGTTCCTTTTCTGTAATTAATGCTCCTTTTCTGTAGATTTATTCAAAGAGGTAGTATCTAAAAGTAGCCCATGAGGTAATGGGTTAAAGATGCGCCGTGCTCGTAATTTCGCCAATTGTACGTAACAAAAAAATCAGAATCGGAGTCTTTGAGACTTGAAACTACTTTAATGCTAAAGCACACTGTAAGGAAATAGCTGTTGTATCGAAAGAAGAGACTTCTGTTTTAGCCTGGAAACCAGCGGAAACATGTCAACCATATACAGGGATCTGTTGTATAATGTACCGGACGTATTTGATGTGCATGCTATACTCTGAAAGCGATAACTGTTTACTTTGTAAATATGACATGGTTAAGTCGACAATCAATAACAGGACTAGCTATGTTGTTGTTGCACAATTTTGTAGGAATTCAGATTAAGCTATGTTTTTGTATACACAGTAAAACCTCTCTTACATTGCCATTCATTTATTGAACATAGGAGTCTTAAAACATGTAGTTGCTTAATGAATGGTCAAATGAATGCAGAAAGAACAGAATTTCTCCCGTGCAACACTATAAATAGACAACAGATAATTCATAATGTTATGAACCGCAATGGGGATGTGATAGAAAACGAACACAGTAGCACAATCATGTATTAAACGGCCATCAAAAATAAGTCTGGTTGTGGTTTTGTAAATGAGTGGTAGCTTAACCCATTGGCGCCCAGTGGATTCTTCCATGTTTATATATTGGATAAGTCCTTTTTTGATCTAAGGGATGCCTGGCCTAAATTTCGTTTTGTTTTATATTGAAATTCCTATCAGCAAACAGTGTATCATGCGGCGTCTGATCAGAGTCTACATTGTTTGCATATGTCCCATATATGGAATCGTGGGCACAGATGGGTTAATTATTATTCTACCACATTTATATAGCGCTCTTTTCACACAGGATATGTGCATTCAAACGCGCTTCACATAGATACATTTTATATACAAAACAGGGTATATCCAATGTGTAATTATAGAACATTTAAAATAAAATTATTTAATACTTATATATAGATAAGAATAATAATAAAAAAGAATTTATTTAGAACATAGGTAAACCAATTTCATCCTTTCCGTAAGTTTATCTGTCGGTGTCACATTATGCTCTATTATATTGCGTCAACGCACTCACATCATGAAAAACAAAATTTGAATGTTCAGTAAAACCTCTCTATAACGGCCACTAAATTGTTTTAATTAGTTGGTATATTAGGACAGGCGGCTGCTTAAAGCAAGGTGAAAGTAAAACAGAACGTTCCTATAGGAGCGTTCTGTTTTACTTTCACCTTGCTTTAAGCAACCACCTGCCTTTAACACAAAATACTTGATGTAATTCAGTGGCCGTTATATAGAGGTTTTACTGTATCATTATATGCACAATGCCAGTACGTCACACAGTTTTGACCCAGACCCAACAGATTTGGGTACATTTTTTGGCATACAACACTACACATAAATTTTTGCTGGAAAACTAGGTAACAGAACAGATCAATTTGAAGTTCATGCATATAAACTAAGTAATACAAGTAAACAATTGTAATATACGCGCAATATGCACCCCCAGTCAAACACTATTCGACCCGCCATGGCAATGAGGGAGTACACAAGGGATATTCCGTATTTTAACGGAGTTGTAATATGGTATATCCGAATTTAATTACAGAGTAAAATGTCCTATTATGGGAACCCGAAAAACCCAGCCAAAGTAAAACATGGGTTAATGCAAAAGCATTGTAGAAATCTCCTACATTATTTATAGTTGTGACAATAATTGATACAAATAGCGTTGTTCCGATATCAAGAGATTGGCTGAATGAGTCCTCTTTAAAGGTCGACGATTTGCTAAGGAGTTTGCAGTACTCAGTAACAAATGAAATATAGCTGTATATATATTGTATATAAACTGATCGAAAATGCTTGAATGCATTACATTAATGATTTGAGAATGTGTACACCATTTGGTATACATGTATATTGAATTTTATCACATAATTTACCTGATGTGTGGGAGTATCGAAACAACATGTCATACGTCACGAGTATGCACTAGTGTTTTTATGCAAATTTAATCAGCTGTTCTACGTTGTGAACAATGGCCGAGACAGCCGTTAGATATAGTCTGTTTATGACACTTTTAAGGGATACGTGTTAAAGCTCGTGTCATATTAACATAACAACAACGTGTAGTGAACATTCATGTAAGATTCTTTATGTACCAACTCTGGGCAGAATATAATTTCACGTTTTGGTAGTTTTCTTTGGTGTTTTACGTCGCTTTAAAAGCAGAAACTTTATTAAAAAGAAATAAACTCGCTGCTGAATGCATAAAGAAAAATACCATGCAGATCACGCAGACTATAGTCAGCCATTATATATTAACCTTTACCAGTCGGGTGCCCTCTCATCAGGGACTGCACTCTTTGTAATGTTACACTTTTCTTTGGAGATTTCCCTACATATTGACTAAAAGCTTGACCTGAATGAATTTTGGAAAAGTCCATTTGACAATTAATCGTTGTAATTGTAAACTCAGTATCTCTACTTAAGACGAACCCGCATCTGGGACAACGTCTCAGTGACTGGGGACACGAAAGAACAACGTTTGAATCACTTCGTTACGAAGCACTAAATTGTCTTCTGCTGTAACCCATTCCTTGTTGTATATTCATGTACTAAGAAATATTGACGTCATGAATATTACTAAGAATATTTGTTTTAAAGGCATACGAACACAGGGCATTTTGACTCAGACAGATGCTGTAGAATCAGCAACAATTCTTATAACTGTTGAGTTACTTAAGCTGGACAATTCATATTTGGTATGCCGATAACTTGGGTGAATGCCTTTCACTTGATACAAGGATATCTAAACTCAGGTCAAGGTAACTATTTCGAAATCTTTGCCGGTTTTAACAAACTTTAACATTGCTATAACCTCTAAACTACAAATGCTAGGCAATCATCTGTACTTCACAACAGCAGGTGTTAAGTGCTTGTGTGGCGGCCGTAAAAAGACGCCCCGTACTTCATTCTCAGTGTTGTTATATTTTCTGGTCATTCGGGATCATTAGTTTTCATGTTATTAATTTTGAAAATTGAATACTGCTTAAGCCGGTGCTAGGGGGCGTGAGTAGTGTTGCACTTTTAATTACTACTCATGAACAGACTCAATAAAACCGAGTCTGCAATTTTCTCTTTTTGCATTTCTACTTTTGCTTTCGAGGGATCACCCATTTTCAGAATTTATTATACAGGTGGCTTTGGGGAAGGCATTTTATCATATTATATAAAGATATTTGAAATTAGGTCAACGTGAAGGTCACTAGTTTGGCTCAAATTGGACCAATCAACAATTTGAGAACAAACTCAGACTCAACTAAAACGCTTTATAAGCATGGACCCAGATGACACGCCGAGTAACCCAGGGTCGACAGTGTTTTTACTAGGACTTTTTTAACCAAGATTAAGAGAAAAATAAACAGACTGAAAATTTTAGCAGACGACAAAGTTTGCAGACGACAAATTTTTACTGCGAAAGAGTTAATTGTCTTTTTTTTATAATGGCATGTAGATAGTGGATTGACAGTTTAACAATTGTTCCATGAACACAATTTGTTTCTGTCTTTGTTCCTTGTATTCGTTCAATGATTTTCAATTTTGGGATGAAGCCTGATACTTGGTTCTGTTTTATCTTTTCAATCTGCAGGGTCGCATGGGATTTATGGATTCACAAACTCCCAGATCGTTAGATGGGTGTACTGACAACACACCGAACTAGAAACGGCTTCATTCTACACAATATAGGCCTCCTCATAGTAATGACCATTGTAATGTTTGGGAACAATATCAATTGATCATGTAGTCTTTTCTCTGATTAATATTCATATAAAAAATATAATATGAATATTTATTAGTTGATATTTTTTATGATTTCCTAACTATGTTTCCTGGATGATTTGGTATCGGTAAACATTATCGGAGCTATAATAATTTCACAAAGCAAATTGGCCATTGGCGAAACTGTAATACCTGCGTAAAACACTTTAGATCTAGATGAAACTAGATGGATCCAAATGAAACTAGATGTGTCTAGGGGACACTAGATGGATCTAAACGAAACTAGATGGATCTAAATGAAACTAGATGGCTCTAGATGAAACGCCGACTAATGCTGTGATTATGTTCTTGAAAGAAAATGGAATATTGATTTTTAGAAAACACGAACAGGGTGCAAATAGGGATATCACAACAGTTACCGCAGCTACCTTTGAACTTAGTTACTTCAAGTCAGACAAATCTAACTAATTCGGATTCTCTTGTTATATTGTATTACCTCCCTTACATAAAATAGTAATGAAACAATACCAGACCAAGTTTACCATTTTCTCTGTTTACTTTATTGTTTCCTCTCTATCTCTTACTCTCTGTGTGACTATATGTGTGTCTGTTTATCTCTTACTCTGTATGTGACTATATGTGTGTCTGTTTGTCTCTCCAAGTGTCTGACTCCGCCGGCGTATCCTCTTCTTTATATGTATCTGTCCGCATCTTTATCAGTCGGTATATCCATCTCTCTGTCTGTGTCCGTCCATATTCGTACAATGTACACATATGTTTGCTCCCATGTCTATCTTCGATTATGTTTTTCTCTCTTTTTCCTCTCTATGCATGACATGTCTCTCTGTGTTATTCTCTCAATGTCATTTATCGATTGATATCCATGTTCTATCTATTTGTTTCATTCTATCTGTGTCTCTTTCTGTCTCTGTATACAATATCGTCTCTATCCGATGCCATCCCTTACCTTCTGTTACCTGTACGTTCGTTCTAGTAATAATAATGCAATTCCTGTGTATACAAATTGTCAAATCCTACTATTGAGAACACCATTTAGCAGCGATATACTTCTGTCCTATAATAATGCTACTAGAACAGTCTTAATTTCCATACAACTCTGCAGTGAAGATACATGTAACAATGTAAAAAATGCCAGGCCCCGATGATATAAAACGGTTTGCTTGTGATTTGGAATCATTCTTAAGCTTCCGATTGGTCAGATTCTGAGCCTGCTCAGAATCTAAACAATCAGATACTTGAGAATGATCCCAGAAGTTATATAACCTTTGGCCTAGCTGTCGCGTCATAAACACATGGTCCCGTGGTTATATAACATCTGCTATGCAACCCCATGCATCTAATATGTCACAGTTAAAGTGTATTTCAATATGTGCCCACGAATAATTATGCTGGATAATGGACACATATTTAAACTTAGGTGCTGCTATCCATGTGGTTTTGATCACATTTTTTATCTGCTGTGTAATCCCATGCATCTAATATGTTTATATCATGATCTGCAATATTTGACAAGTTTGATAAGAAAGCTTTGCCGAGTTTGAGCATAACATTATCGGAGTGATACTGAATATCCCTAAACCAAACGATGAAATATGTAACCAGTGTCAGTCTTTTAACCCTTTCTCTGATGAATATGAAATAATGACGTCAGGAATATTGATAAAGTTTTTTATTTTCATAATGGCATATGGACACATGACATTTTAGCCCAGGCAGAAGCTGTAGAATGGGATTATATCGCACAATAAGCAAACAGAGCAGACCTAAAGGAACCGTCTGATCTTGGTCTACTCTGTTTGCAGATGCGTCAAAATGCTCTTACATAAGAAAATGGATTAACCATTCTCTTCATATAAACGTTTTCACGCCTTTGTGAAAAGGAGTAGACCTCCTGTAGGAGCCGTCTGGTCAGTAACGGCTCGTTCTGTTTATATCACATATACCTCTCCATCTTCTACCATTATCAAACATGCATGTGTAACTATACATGTGTAATTATAAAAAGTCAGAAAATAAAATATTTATTATGTTAATATTTCTTAAACGGATAGTCAACGGGGGAATGTTTAAAATACGTGACAACATACCACCGTACGTCGCGCAGGCCACATTCGAGCTGTCTGAAATATATTTACTCCGTATTAACCAGCCGCCTGCCTGACAAGATCTCATTCAATAAACGAGGTGTTTTAATGCAGAACGGGTTTTAATTGTACCCAGACTACAGAAATACCTCTTTTATGTGACCACCTAATGAATATCTCTTTAAAAGTATTCACTTGCTCAACAGAATACAGGAGCTTTTTCAGCGTATTTTACGACCAGCATTCAAATTGCTATGCAGGGCACATTTGCCGTGTCAGCCAAAGGCACACATGCACAGCGAATTGCAAACAGTGCACACCTAGATCAGAGAGTTCCTAGAGGAATCCCTTGATCAGGATCCTCTTTTGGATGTAATAGTTTAATACTGAGTGGACACTGCAGTTAAACACCAATGGGTTATAACACTCTGATAAATCAGGGTTGGAGGGGTTAAGGGCGGACCCGGCAACGTAAACCCTTTTAACTGGCACTACATGCGTTACCGTAGATTCAAAGCAATTTAGAAGCAACTGTTTTATATCCGTGTAAGACCTAAGTATTTGCGAAATAAATCTACTAGATTTATATTTAATCACACATGTCTGATAAGTACAGTAAATCCCCTACTAAAGCGTCCACAAAAGAGGTTAATTTATGGGCCTAAATTAAAACGTTAGCTTAATAAAATGCGAAAATATGTCTAAGTATCGGTCATAGAAGCAAAGGGTAGCTTAATGCAGGACGAAATTGGTGCAACAAGCTCCTATTTGAACTTGATGCATTACTCAAGGCCTGCATTAAGCATCCGCTTGTTTTAAAAGACACTTATGCTTATTAATAAACCAGTCGCAGTAGAGGGGAAGGTATGTACTTAATTAGTCAAATCCACATTAACTAATTGACACATATAGCTAAGACTATCATGTATTGTTATACAGTAAAACCTCTCTTAACCGGACATTAAAATTAGTATAAATATCGGTCTTGGAGACAGGCGACAGTTTAATGCAGGGTGAAAGCCTACTGCTTAAAATATCAAAATTCTTTTCTACTAGAATTTCGGTTAAGAGAGGTTTTACTGTACATTTTGTATATGTAAGAGTCGATAATAAGACATAGCACCCAAACGTGTAACAATAAGATAAGGTTTAACACGTTTCCAGCTAAACGCCACTTTGGATCCAGATGAGACGACGAGTAACTCTTCACTAGGAGCCAAGCTATTTGACACTTAAACATTCGTTCCTTAACTATTCCCCTATTCTATATCAATGTAAGAAATAAGGACATCATGAATATCTATTAGCTGGATGGTTATACTGTGCACGTTTCAAACAAACGCTTTGCTTTCATAATAACTGTAAAATAATATCTATACATGTATCATGTCAAAATTAAACAGTGCAGACCCTGAACAAGAGGTTCCTATATGAGAGCCATCTGATCCGGTTCTACGCTGTTTGCAAATACATGTACGTGAACATGTATTTATATGAGGGGAATAGTTAACAAAAACTTGTGATAATCGGATGTAAGTAAAACCTCGGGGGTTTAACAGACAAATAGTTTTCTTCCCGAGACGAGTTAATAAATTCCAGGCACATATCAAAGAATTCTACGTAATCGATGGTGTGCATTCGTTGACAACTGTCATGCCGGATATTAAATAAACGGGGCGACAAATGTAATTTCCTTCGCGTCAAATGCGACAATGGTAGAAATGTGTCTTCATTTAATATCACTATACGGTGCCTGTTTGTCCTGCTGGCAACTCATTTGATCCCAGAGGTGAGTACAAAGGATATAATCAAATGTTTTCCGATTGATAAGACGTCGGGACAAATAAGCCTTGGGTATTCTATGATGGCATGAATGGTTACTTATTATTGGGTTGCAAGAAAGGTCAAATGAAATTACAATGGGATATTCTCGTCTAATTCCGGTACGGCGAGGCTGACCTTGGCTGAATCCACCGGGATAACATCGTGATAAGGGGGAGGGGGGGGGGGGGTATACAGAACTATATGAATAAACACTTTGTTCTAGAGAATATGACGAAGCTAACAACAAGATTTAAGTTTTATTATATATGGTATTGAGAGAAGCACATGCTAATCCTTTACTCCATGAACATTCTTGTATGAAATGTAATATTACATGGCGAATGGTTAATTAATATATTATTTATAAATGACATAGGTATTTTAACACAGAAACAGTAAATTGTAATGGAAAAAAGGGCGTTTTGAGAGAATAAAGGTATAAGTAACCGTATCGGAGTTTCAAAGTTGGGCAATGGTTGCTGTGGAAACGGTTAATACACATATCAGGTATGTGCTATTATATCAGAGGTTTCATCAAGATGCAGCGCCAAGTAACTCGGTGTGTCACATTAAGATCGAAACCGTTCCACACTAAACACATTTTTAAAAAAGAAACGAAAAGAAACGACCACTATAAAAGTAAGGACAGACGAACACCTGTCCAGGAACTGGCACTGAAAGGGGTAATCACCGTGTTCAATGTTACACAATTTGGATAATGGCATGACATTAACCCTTCGCTTGCTATTCACGTCAATATACGTACCTGTAAATAGTGAAGACCCAGATGAGACAGCTCCTGCAGGAGCTGTCTCATCAGGGTCTGCACTATTTACAAGTTGATTGTGCAACCAGTGCACTCCACAGCAGTGATTGCACAGCGAACTATTTGTACACAGTGAAGATATATGTAATTATACAACAGGACATGGGTAAAGAATGAACAATATATTTTAAAGTTCAGCAAGCGAAGGGTTAACTGGCATAATTTCATTTGTCTATGAAATGTAAAAAGTTGTAAGTTCATTTAGGAGACTTAGTCGCACCGACATAACAAAGGGACGTAATGCTGTCAAATATTTGCGTATTTTACATCAAGTTTGTTCATCTGTGAATGTGTCAAACAATCCAATAAAAACTGTAGGCTGAGTTCTACACACAAGCTCCTTTTCCATACATATGAACAAGTATGAAACGAACTATTGGCGCAAAAAAGACCAAAAATGCCATAATGCCTTTGAAATTATTCCAGCTGTATAGATCAAACATTTTCTACTTTGCATCAATACCTTTGTGAATTCCAGACCAAATGCCGATTAAAAGTGTACAAAGACATCGATCTACATGATTTTGAGTACACGTTCAAATGGACATGGGGACAAGTGCAATATAATATGCCCGCATTGTACATAAGTGTGGAAGCTATATACGGGTATAGTCGTATACATTTGCTTATTTGACAGATGTACACTGAAAATATCCCCGTTTAAAATATATTTGTAAAATCCCCTGAATCAGCCTGTCTTGAGACAGAAGATAATACCATACAACAGAAGTGGCCCATTGACAGGATATTAACAAAAATGATGGGCTTGTTTAGTTTGTGAACACATGTACTCTTCATTTGGATGTACAGTAAACTCTCACTAATACGAAACCTAAAAAGAAGAAATATGATTCTCAATTTCTAAAAACAAGTGCTAGCTCTTGACCAAATCGATGCTGAAAATTCATGTAGGAGTGTTCAACATTACTGACGTTTACCGTCCATTTATCAACCACGTGATTTTTGCAGACTCTTTCTTACAAACTACAGTTGAACTTCGATAGCTCGACTTCAATGGACTGTACAAATAAGTTCGACATAATATAAGCTCGAATTGTCCGATTTCCAATCTGGAAAATTTCTTAAGTTTACAGATTAACACAGGTCTAAAGTAATGTTCAAAGCTACTGGATGAGATTTCAGCATTACATTAGACCTGGGTTACGCCGACACGTGTGTACTTTGCTATACGTAGTGATGCGTTTTAGAGCAAATATAATGTAAATTTTGGAAGGACATACCTTTTAGTTCGAGTTATCTCGAAGTTCGTCTTATCCGAGTTCGGGGTTATCGAGTTTCCACTGTATATTATTGGCTAAAGAATTCTAATGAAAGTCAATAATTATAAACACTTCCATATCACACTTATGTCGTGAGAAAATATCGTGGAGGGTTTACAAACTGTGTTAAGGAAGGCCAGCTGCCGTGGTGCTTGGAGGGTTTACAAACTGTGTTGAGGAAGACCAGCTGTTGTGGTGCTAACGCAGTGTCAGAGTACATGTGTATTTTGTCCCTTCGCCTTTTGTGAAACTCAAGTGAGCTAAAAGTAAAACCGGTGAATAGTAACATGTGTATGTAAATTGTATATAACTTTTGCATAAGTTATGGCGTCACATCTTGTCTGTATGTTCAATGTGTTTGAATGAGTTTTGGTTCAACTGCTAATATACCGTCGATGTTGAGCTGACAAGGAATGGTTCATGGATGCTCTTGTGTGTTGAGCTGGCAAATAATAAAGGAATAGTTCTTGGGTCGTCTTGTGTGTTGGGCTGGAAAGGAATGGTTCTGGGATGGTCTTGTGTGTATTCCATAGCGAACACGTCACTTGTGCTCAAGATGTTGATGTGTACCGGCGTTAATTTTCGGTTCTATATTTACTTCCGAATTATAGAAAACAAACATTTTGAGAAACGCTTGATCATGTATCAAATAGCATGGACCCTGATGGACCCTGATGAGCCGTTAAAACAGTGTCTCACCTAAAGCATGGCTGTTTGACAATACAGAAGAACCTGTCTAAAGCGACCATTCATTTATTGAATAAACATAGACGTTTTAACCCTTTCCCTGTCCTATGTTTATTCAAAATTCCAATACCTACTGAATATTCATTAACAAAATAGTTATAAAGAATTAGAGAAGGTGCAACATTGTAGACATTTTAGAAGGCATGTAAACTGATCTTTCAAATGCTATTAGCAAACAGAGCAGACCAGATCAGACGGAACCGTCTGATCTGGGTCTACTCTGTTTGCAAATGCTTGAAAACACGTTTACATGAGGGAAAGGGTTAAAACACACGTGGTTGCTTAATGCAGGACAGACACAATACAGAAAATTCATACATAAAGTAGTTCTCTGCATTTCCTTTGACCTGCATTAAGCTACCACTTGCCTTATAGACCCTTGCCTAGACCTCTTTTGATGACCGCTGAACACAGGCTCTACTGTAAATAAAACGACAGGTCGTAATTACCAGGCTAAGGGTTTACACTGGTTTATGACCTTGCAATTTAGTCTTTATTAGGCTGTTTCGTATTTCTAATTACCTGTGCCTACTGACTTAGTGTAGGCGAGACGCGGAACAATTAGACGTGACTACATGTATGTTGTTTACCGTTCTAGTCTCGACACGAATGACATTAACCCCTTCCCTGCTAAGTTCTGTCGTCTGCGAACTTTGTCGTCCGCTACAAATTTTCATTTTTTTTTATTTTTGTTCATTTTTGTTTCAAAAACATAGTAAGTGTAACAAACAGTTTGGATCCTGATGAGACGGCGAGTTATTCGGCGTCTCATCTGGATCCAAACTGTGTGCATAGGTAATCACAGATCCGGCATTGGCAGTGAAAGGGTTAATTCTTTCCCTGTTCAATATTCATGTAAGAAATAATTACACCATTAATATTTATTAGCTGGATATTTATAATGTAGACTACTTTTTTAGAATTAGTTTAGGTTTGGCACAAACTCTAGAATCAGGTTTATATCATATCAAAAACAAAAAGAGCAGATCGTGATAAGACGACTACTATAGGAGCCGTCTGAGCTGTGTCTTCTATTTTTGCAAATGCATGCAAAGCCGTTTTTATGAGGGAAAAGGTTAACCAACAGCCCGAATCCAAGTAACTCGGCGTCTCACCAGGATCCTTGCTGTTTGACACTTGTCCAATTGTTTATTAATTGCTTAATCGAACCATCTAGGGCGTATATTGACGTTTAAGAGAACAAAAACCTTCTAGGTGGAGCACTATTACACATCACGGTTCGTTTTACAGTAAAACCCCGCAAATGCGACCACCTAAAAGAGGTATAATTATGTGTGCTAGATGCAAGTGGTAGCTTAATTCAGGATAAAAGTAATGCAGAAAGCTCCTAGAGGAGCTTTCTGCATTACCTTTGTCCTGCATTTAGCATCCACCTGCTTATAAAGGCAGCTATGGTTATTCTTTAAGTAGTCGCAATAGAGTGGTTCTACTGTATTAACGATTGTACGATTGAAATAATCATAATTTCTAACCTACGGCGATCGCAACTAGAAGTCGTATGTTAAAACTTACGACAGTTTCTGTCGTTGGAAGCCTAGGCTGCAGTACATTAATATTTAGCTAGCCATGCGCATTTCCGCACATGTTTCTGTCGTTGGTAGCCTAGACTGGAGTACATTGGTAGTTAGCTAGCCAAACACTTTTCCGAACATGTTTCTGTCTAAGGTAGCCTAGACCGGAGTACATTGATATTTAGCGAGCCATACGCATTTCCGCACGTGAGTAACATCAGTTGGAAAGGTGAAAACATTATTCTGGCCAAATTGGAAAAAACATCGAAAAATAAGGGGGTAGACGTTGATAAACGTTCTGTCTTGGCATGCATACTTTAACCTATTGCCTCATATTGACGCCTTTTGTCGCCTCTGTAAAAGACACATTTTCAAACAAACAAACAATGTGAATAATAGAGCATTTGCTCCAATAAAAGCAAAATCTGTTTATCAACATGGTTTTAAAACTACACAATTGTAAAGTTTTCCGAAGGAGTATGTCCCTTGACCCCTATAGTCACGATGCATACATTATATTTGGATTCCGCTTCACCTATGCTCGGCGTGTATCCGAGCGAGACGTTGCGAGTATCGATACATTTGGAGACATCGTCTGTATTAAGATTGGCGTCTCGAATTTAACACATATTTCAGTCCATTATTTTGACCTTTGATCAACCAGTCACATCACTACACTCCATCCCTTCAGGCATGCTGAGTGAAGGAACTTGCCTGGAATGACAAGACATATATCATTGGCAACTGATGAAATAGAAATTCAGTGTTTTAAGCAGCCTCATTTACGATTTAAATTAACCAAGAATCAGTTAAAATCATAATATTTATTCGATAAAATGTCATTATACTTTCAAAGTATTTCGAGATATTTGAAAACATCGTGCGCAACGATTTTAAATCAGATTTTACCAGCCATTATCACTCAATACATTAGCAGTTAAATTGCACATAATGTACTTGTTTTGAATATCGTTATGCAAAATAGGTAAATTTGAGACAAAACTTGAGCCTTTTCCTAGGAAACGATTTCGTCATCATTTGTCTTAAACTAAAGCGAAGCATTGTCAAAAGATGATGTAAGCATTGCTTTTTTTTGCAAACTGCAACACATTGGGTATTAAAACACCCAGCACCATGGAATACGTGGCGCGTATAACGTCCACATGTGTTTATTATATATAAAACCTATCACATGATACTTACATGAAAATCTTTGAAAAGGGCCCTTAGTAGTCTAAGTATTAGATCAGAGCTATTCAAGTATTTATGTATTACAGTTAAACTTCGATTTCTCGAACTTCAAGGGACCATACAAATTAGTTCGAGTTAAGAGAGGTTTGAGTTATCCAAATCATTATCTGACCAATATCTCAAGCTAACAGCTTAATGCATATCTAAAGTAATGCTGAAAGCTCCTTGCAGGATATTTCAGCATTATTTTAGATTTGCATTAAGCTGTTACATGTTTTTAAGATGTGTGTAGTGATATATTTTAGAACAAATCTGTATTGTAAATTTTGAAAGGACTGAACTTTGTGGTCGAGTTTTACCGACGATCCAGTTATCCGAGTTGTATATTAATTCCTTTATTAGAATAGTTTCTACATTGTAAAACATAGCACTTAATCAATTTGTGTTTAGTGTCACACAATCAAGGTCATCAGCAAACAATGTAGAACTATATCAGTGGAATGAGTCATCTGATCATGGTATGCGCTCTGTGCTAACCTCATCGATGCCAACGACTTAAACTAGAACAATATAGAATAATCCTCTCTAAACCGTATTTCTAGTAAGAAATAACTCAGATACCTGTAGGCAAGTGGCTGCTTTTTGCAGGGTGAAAGTCATGCAGAAAGCTCCTACAGGAGCTTTCTGCACGACTTTCAACCTGTATTAAGCCGTCACCTGTCTCAAAGACCGATGTTTATACTTAATTGAACGTCCAGTTCAGAGGTTAAACTGTGTATATAAACAATTGACGAGTTAGAAAATACGTACTGGACGAGTTTCCTGTTAATTCCATGGGAATAAATGAGTTAAAAAGATTTCTCTGAACTACTAAACTTAAAGACATACTATCTTATAACGACGCCTATCTTGGCGTTATTACAAAGGATCTATCCCCCCACCACTCATCAAAACATCGCAAGTTCAAAGGTCAAACAGAACATGTGGTACTTGATCAAGTGTTCACCAGAATAGTATGTTGACTCCATACAAGCAAACATCTGACACGCCACCATAGTCATCTGTATAATAAGTTCCAACTAGGTCTCATACCTAATAATCCTTTCGTTGCCAGGAACGTTTTTTCTGCTTGATATAATGTCGATAGCTTCGAGTCACTCGTCGTCTCACCTGGATCAAAACTGGTTGTATATGATATAGCGGACCCGTCTTCATGTAAATTGAAGTGACTAAAACTGGTTGCATATAATATAGCGGACCCATATTTATGGACATTAATAGGCTAAACTGGTTGCATATGATATGGACATACCCACCTCCATGTAAGTGAAGGGACTAAAACTGGTTCGCATCTGCAAAGACACTTGAAAAGGTTAATAAGTAGAAGAAAAAGTGAAAGAGAGACAGTGAGGGGAAATAGAGAGAAAGGGAAAGTAGGGGAAAGAGGGCTAAAGCAAAAAAAGGAACAAGGAATACAGTGATAGGAATAGAAAAGGCTGGGAAGAAATACACAAACAAAGATACAAACAAACAATTAAACGATCTAACAAACGAACGAACACACGAACGAACGATCGAACAAACAATCAAATAAGCCAATGAACGAACAAACAACGAACGAATGTATCGTTATTTGCAAACAGTGTAGATCTAGATCGGAAACCTCAAGTTATGGTCGGCACTGTTTGTCACTGAAAGTTATAAAGTGAGTTTAAGCCTTTCAAATTCATACCAAGTGAACGCTTTTGCTACACTGGTGATGGGTGATTCTAATTTAACCCTTCGCTTGCTGGATTTTAAAATACATGTCTCCTTCTATACCCATGCCCTGTTGTATAATTACATATATCTTCACTGTGTACAAGTATTTCGCTGTGCAATCACTGCTGTGGAGTGCACTGGTTGCGCAATCAACTTGTAAATAGTGTAGACCCTGATGAGACAGCTCCTGCGGGAGCTGTCTCATCTGGGTCTTCACTATTTACAGGTACGTATATTGACGTGAATAGCAAGCGAAGGGTTAAAGACATACCGTTGAAAGGGTTATTTATGAACTGCATTTGGTGTGACATTTATCAATTACATGTACGAGAGAAGCATATTCCCTTCGAGATCATCATATGCCATGGAACATGATTAACTAGTCGTTGTTTAAATTATTTAGTTAATATGATGTATAAATAAAGGAAATAAATATCCTCTACTGGCTTGGCTGCTTTAAAACTAGTGTCTGTTTAACCTCCGATATCTAACACGTTTCAGTTACTTATTTGATGTCAGGGTTTTTAGCAACTGTTGACCGCGTATCAAACAGGTTGGATCCTGACTGCTTGCAAATGTCGATAAGGTCGCATTGTAGCATGCAAAGGGTGAATACTAGATGAAATCAAGTAGCTAAAAGCATAGACTGGATGGCGCCAAACATGTTAGCGCTCTTGTTAAAATGAAATATCACTCCATAACGTTATATTGGATGGTGAAGTGTATGTTTTATTTAATGGCATTGACACACAAGAGACATGATAAGAGACATGTGTATGTGGGGAAGATGAAATATATCGAGGTGTTAGAACCTGGTGGTAATACATAAGTCAAGATAAGATGCGTAAATCAATATATTTTCAAGAAAAGTTACTTTATTTCTCCACCAAACCCTGTGCTGTGACTACTTTTTAGAATCGTCTCTTTATGACGATTCTAAAGAATGGTCACAACATAGGGTTTGATGGGAAAATGGCGGTTTTAGTAATTGAGTACGCCCATTTACCTGCAGCTCTGTACAACTGTTTGTGAAGACTACGTGGTGACTATCATAGGCTATTTAAGATACAACATCTTTGTATAAATCTACCGAAAAGGAGCATTAATTAGAGTAAAGGAAAACTTTAGAATTCTGTAGTTAGAAACCATTGTGACAAATAGAGCATTTGCTCCTATAGGAGCAAATGCTCTATTTATTACAATGGTTTCACAAAGTGACTCTTACAGAGTCGTCAAACGTCGTAAATACGAGGGAAAGGGTTAATGTATATGTAGAACGAAAGAAATGCAAAATGCTAATGCAGGAGCATACATTTCGTCCTGCATAGAGTACCACCTGCAATAAGTACTCAGCATTGAGTGGGTGGGATTGTCTGTATTTGTCATCCTGCAGCATAATTTAAAACGATAATATAGCATGAAACTGTTATATTTGATTTATTGTAGAATGTTACATTTTCAACACCCACATCTGAAAATCAAGTATATGTCAGCTTATATGAATGCCATTTTATGCAGTAATAAAACTTTACACAGCTTGTGAAATATATGACAGTCTCATATCACATCGTTGTTTACTGTTATGTGTGTACTGGTATGTGTGTTCTTGATATCACGGGGTACGCGGTACTTGCTTGCGTCCGCATAAACGACACGCGCATGTGTAATGCCCTACGCAAGTTCTATCTGAAAGCGGAGGTCAAACAAAATATATCTACTGTCAGAATGTGTGGCCCGTAGCTACTGATTGGTGGACACTCGTCTGCAGAAATCCTTCTGCTTTAAACCTTTAGGCGCCAAATAAAGTGCATCTGCGAGTTGTATCGCCTGTTTGAGTTCCAAAGTGGCGTTCATTCAATTTCTGTGCAAGAATTACTCATTGCCATACAGGTGGGATACTGAGGGGTTACCCAGCCTATTTTCTGGACACAAACTGTTTGCAAAAGTTATCAAGGATTCATTTTTGCGAGCGAAAGAGCTAATTTCACTGTGCAGTTAACTGCCGTCTTTGTTAAAAATGCAATTTCTCACATAATTACCATTGTTTTGAATATGAAACCACTGTAACGAATAAATTTACCGGTCTCACGCATGTAAAGATATACTTTAATGACGTCACACCTTTATGGCAATTTACATGATACATTAAATTGATTGCTATTGAACTAAATTCCGCCAGTGAACATTTAGAATTTTTTTGTTTTGTCTAACGAGAAAAAAATGGAATTACTTTGCGGGCGACTTAATACGCATGCTATAGTTAGAAAAGTGTGCTTCGGCCACTGGAATTCCGAGCAAATATTTTGTATATGAGTGTTACTTTAATCACATCTCTGTTTATTTGAGAAAAACCGAATGCGTCACCCATTGTTCGTTGATCCAAACTGGTCTGGAACTGGTCTAGAAAAGAAATACCGAGGCTTGCTTGATTCAAGATTAGCTTATCTCAACTCGTGATGGATCCTTTATAGAGTGATAATTAAACATCGCTGTAACCATTGTTATCTTGAAAGTCTGATCTTAGGCATTATGTCTTATTTTCGAATGGTTCAAACTTTGAGAAAATACCAGCCAAGATTCAAACATTTTTATCCAATATTACCTTGATAATGGTTATTCATTTACCTGTTGTATATTCATGTAAGGAATAATGGAATCATTAATACCACTGTAAAATCTCTCTACAGCGGCTACTAAATTACATCAAGTATTTTGTGCTAAAAGCAGGTGGCTGCTTAAAGCAAGGTGAAAGTAAAACAGAACGCTCCTATAGGAGCGTTCTGTTTTACTTTCATCTTGGTTTAAGCAACCACCTGCCCTAAATACCAACTAAACGATACAATTTAGTGGCCGTTTTAGAGAGGTTTTACTGCATTTAGATAATTTCTTGGAATGACGTAGGAGCACGGGAAGTTTTGACTATGACAGAATCTGTATTATTCCACGAATAAACAGAGCGGACTCTGAACAGGTTGTTTTCAATGGAGCCGCTTGTCAAAAGGTGTCTGAACCAGGTATACGGTTTTCTTCACAATCCGGCTTATCTCGGTATGATACCTACAGCAGTTTGGAGGATATTGCCTCATTTTCAATTTTGAAGACCACATTGAAAGGTCCTTAAGGAACCCCTGGAGTTGTGATGTCGATAGTTGCCACAGTAAAACGGCACCTAGTAATGTAACATAATCAGTCTCAAGAGAGCTTGGCGTATAAAAAAGCATGTTTTGCTGCGGATTGCCTTGTTAGCAGATGATATGCAAAACTGAACAGCTAGCTTCTTCAGACATTAGGGAGAGCGGTAAATGACAGAAAATCAGAACTACAGCCAAATACAAAAATCGTCATTTATCCACTAAACCGTATACAATGACCACTCTTTAGAATGGTCTCTTCGATAACTTTCTAAAGAGTGGTCACAGTACAAGTTTTGTTGAAGAAATAAAGGAGCTATTCCTGCAAATGTGGAGATTTACGTCTTATTTGGACCTCTGAATCAAGTACCCGTGTCATATCTTCCCACGCACTCCCAACTGTAGTCACTGTAGGTTAGTGATATATGTTGTGAATACGCATGCTCTTAAGTTGTATTATTGGACAAATACTGACTACATTTGGGAATGTAAATAATTATTTCCAGAGTTTTCGCTATTATTTGTGTTTACCTAAATGTGCATGATTTCACCCAAATGAAACGGACAGATAAATGTGTAGACCCAGATCATTGTCGCAACGAAAACATTCTTGCCGAAAAATCCCTTTAATGAATCTTGGCACATAATACATATATGGCTGTGTGCACTTAAAAGTTAATGTATGTCCGAAAATATGACCAGAGTGCCAACCAAGTTTGAGTCCAGAACAGATGCACTTTGTGTTTTCGTTACGATCCAACTTCGATGCAAACAATAACACGAATGCTGCAATATCATTTAAGTGGAAAAGTAGTAAAGTCAAGCAGGAAAAGCCACATACAAGACGCAACTACCACCAAAACACCGATAGACAGCATGGCACACATACACACACACACACACACAACCACACACCCAAGCGCACACTCACACACGAGATGAACACAGAAAACACCAAACGACACACAACAACCAGAGACAAACATTCCACACATGAACAAAATCCCAAGCACAAATACGCAAGGCAAACCCTTCTCTTGCTATTCACGTCAATATACCTACCTGTAAATAGTGTAGACCCAGATGAGATCAGGGTCTGCATTATTTAAAAATTGATTGTGCAACCAGTGCAATCCACAGCAGTGATTGCATAGCGAAGTACTTGTACACAGTGAAGATATATGTAATTATACAACAGGGCATGGGTGAAGAAGGAGAAATGTTGTTTTAAAAGTCGGCAAGAGAAGGGTTAACTGCACACTTAACATGCCACGGAAGGATAGCCTATATATTATTTAAAAATACAATACAGAATTGCTTAAAAACATATCACTACGAATATCTAGAAACACATGTGGCACCTTAATGCAGGTCTAAAGTAATGCTGAAAACTCCTACAGGAAGAAAACAATATTGATAACGTAAGAATCTCCGGGCATTTTTGCAGAAAGTTCATAATGTAGAAAACAACATTTAATACTTATAATGTATGAAAATTAATAAAGGTAAGTAAAGAAGAAAAGAGAGGTGTCTAATGGACTGGACGAACGGAACCGTCATATCTTGGTCTATTTTGTTTTCAAATGATTAGACGTGCGTATATATGGAGTTAATCGTTAAACACATGTATTTTTACTCCTTGTTTTGTCGCTTTAGATTAATTCTACTGTGCTGGGATTGTGTTACCGAAACCATTAACTGACGTTAGACGACAGGCTTATGGCAAACATATTGGATCGAACAACACGTTAGGCTTCGTTATATCATTTACATGCAGGATGACAGTTGTCGGGAGATTAGGCTAAATTCGAAGTGTCTAATGAATTGCTGCAGCACTAGCTATATACTGATTGAATAAAAGGTTCCAGCATTGTATCGACCCCAACACATGCATTGTATTATGACGCACTGCACCCCTTTGTCTATCAATACGACCGTCCGTCCGTCCGAATGTCCACCGATACAGTCTGGTTCCAAATCAAATATCACAAACCCGTTAAGAATGGGCACCTCCAACATGTAAAACAACGATTAAAGAGAAAAAGATTTTATATATATTCAATAATGTCACATACTTGAAACTATAAGTACTTGGTAGTACAACTAATTGCTGCCAGTACTGATCTTATTCATTTCAGTAAAAGTGCACAGAGAGGTCTTATGTATACAGTTAAACCTCTCTATAACGGCCACTAAATTGTGTTAATAAGTTGGTATTTAGAGCAGGTGGTTGCTTAAAGCAACGAGGAAGTAAAACAGAACGCTCCTATAGGAGCGTTTTGTTTTACTTTCACCTTGTTTTAAGCAGCCACCTGCATTTAACACAGAGTACTTCATGTAATTTAGTGGCGGTTATAGAGTTTTCCTGTAGTTAGCCTATCTAAGCCGGAGTTCAATTTAGTATACATGTAACTATCGGTCTTAGAGACAGGTTGCCGCTCATTGCAGGGTGGAATTTATACAGAATGACTACGGCAAAAATAAAGAAAGCTACGGATAAATACAAGTACTACTTCGTATGACTACGGCTAAAATACAGAAAGTTACGGACCAATACAGATTGCCACGAGTGATGCCGGATCGTATCCGTAGCTAATCCGGCGTCAAATCCGCAAAAGTGTGACCTAGGCGTTATACATACCCAAAATATTACACTTAGAAAAGGTACCCGTTTTCCTTGTTACATGTAACAGCAAATCACCTGGATTTCTTGATTAGTTATCCACATATATACACTTTTATAAGCAGCTATCACAACTTGGGTCTCATCAGAAAAAAAACAACTTTAGACAAATCCTGCGCATGCGATCTGCAAAATGTCCTTCTCATATACGTAATGAAATAGTCGTCCTTTTCTGTACTAATCTTTTATGATTTCCATGGAAATGGACTCTTTGAAACGTCCTTTGATAACTTCTGAGGTGCATGTTTATTGAATTCAGATGTAACATCATTCAAATATGTCATGCTGTTAGTTTTAGTGCGTTTGGTAAGAGTTTATCAGTTCTAAAACCAGTATACTTTTTTTCTTACGTTTCCCCAATCCACTTTTTTAAACGCTAACATTGTGGGTCTATTACATTTTAACAGTTCTGCTAGCTGTCCACTTGAATATTCCGTTTACCTATGATAAATTTAGCAGACGCATTTATAAATATAAACAAGAAAAGTGTCTCCCTTTTATATCTCTGCAAGGTGTATGCATAAAAATCATCACTTTTGAGAACTTTAATTTGGCGCAAAAATGTATCTTATCAGTTTTGTTTCTGCCCCATAACTCTACCATGTTTGGTCCATTTTTGAAAGTAGTTTCTAATAACATATTATACCCAAAACATTGTAGTCATCCATGCTTCTGATACATGTCTTCAAAGTCAATGCCCATCAGAATTCTATATCACTGTTAATGCAATTTCGTTTTCACTCCAAAACTCTGTCATACCTAGATTTTCAAATAACTTCATACAATCATTAGCCACACTCTGATGCTTAAGTACTCAAATTTATTCAGGTTTCAGTCACAGTGTTTACAGTGTGTGTGTTGGTGGGGATGGAGGTGTGGGTATGTAGATTATCTGTTGCGAGTTGTCTTTTAAGATCACGTGTTCCTAAACGAGCCTTAGAAAATGTCATTAAGTGAGCCTTGGCATAACGAAAAAAGGTTATTTTCGCCATTTAAATGACATGTAAACATCGGTTTCCATGTTTTGACGTCATATATGACGTATGACGTCATGTATGTTCTAAAGTGTTCTTACACGTGTTACAGATCGGGGAATCTTAACCAGTTGCCTTAACTCTGAGATAAGCGAAGGTATGTGAGAAATACTATAATAGTATTGTGTGTTTCTGCGATAGGAGCCTGCTATCTTTTTATACATGTTTTGATAATATGTGACACACACTGCATAACCTATAAGACCTTGGGTTATATCTTCCAGGTTAAGTACAAGTGGATGTGTAAAGCTGTGTGCATTTTGTCCTGTTTTGTGGAGCTCTTTTACCCATTCCCCTATATTGACGCATTTGTACGCCTTTGTCACTTTTTGCAATCATTGTGATAAATAGAGCATTTGCTCCTATGGAGTGCACGTATGGAATACAAGTAGTATTTAGAAAACTCATAGAGGAACATTCTTTATTAATTTTGCTTTGCATTTCAACTATTTCCTTCATTTAAAATGCCTTATCATGCAATTAAAAACAGAGTAGACACTGATCAGACCACTTATTCAGGAGTGGGCCGATCAGGGTCTGCTCTGTTTGCTTGTGAAATAATTTAGATATGATTCTGCAGTTTCAGTCCGAGCAGATCTATCATGTGTTTATACGCTATTATAAACCAATCTAGTTAATAGTCTTTATGTTATTATTTCTTACATTAACACTGAGAACAGGAAAAGAGTTAAAATCCCTTCTCTCAATAAACTATCTGACCACGTTAGATATACCCTATTGTTTCATCGAGTCAAAATGAAACCGACCGAGAAAGGCCCGGATATTACCGTGTCGTTAATGTTTTGTATGGGGTTTTCATCATGACAAGGTTAATTACTTCTTTCGGACATCCTCATGTTTGTCAAGCCTTCCAAACAATTGGTTTCAAGTACATTGACATTGGGTCTAAGTAGCAACTATGTGCGCGCACTCTTTTCGAAAGGCCAGTATTTGGTATGTCTAGACTAGCTGACGTATGAAATAATATAAGTGTTAACCCTTTCAACGCTGAATTTTCAAATGCACTACATGCATTTCAAACTTTAACCTATTCCTTGATGAATATTCATGTAGGAAATAGTGACGTCACAACTTTTGTTATAATGGCATATGAACACAGGACATTTTGTCTCAGGCCGAAGCTGTACAATCATTTCTATATTACACCATAACAAGTGCAGACCCTTGTAAAAAGACTCCTGTAGGAGACCTATCCTCTGGGTATACACTGTGTTAGTTACTGAAATGATTAGTATCTCATAAGTCTTTAATGATATCGGGTAAGCTGCCTGTTGCGCGAGTCACACATGAAATGCTTCCTAATTAAACTTTTGTAATAAACTGAGTTTATAGAGAATAATATGTTAGTGCCGTAGATGGGACGCCTTTATCCGATGAGGGGAGAAAACGTTAAGGCGATGCTTACCGAGCATCAGCTGTTTTCTCTCTTATTCGATTTATCCAGCCAATTTAGTTTTATCTATTTTCAAAGACTCATAAAACGTAACAATCTTGAAATAATTTGCATTGAAAATGCGTATTTTTTTCATTTCCATTTAGACGTAAATAATGAGCTACCGCAGAGGAAAATAGTTCCGATACTTACATTACAAGGGTTGAAGTTGAAAAATAAGATAATTTGAATCGAGAGTCGATATGTTAATTCAAACATAAATCATGGAACTGAACAGGCTATATCTAGGTATATGACAGTCACCGCCCCTGTAAGAGTGTATCATCAAATTTTCATGAGAATGAAAGGAAAACATTAAAATCTACTATTTATCTGTCAACATTTGCTTCCGGGCTTGTTTCGTATTAAAACGCGTTTCGATGTCGGTGGATTAAATTAATAAAACTGATACGTTAATGCCACTTTGCATGTGGCCTCAGTGACGTAATCGGTAAACACGATGTCTCTAGGATCAGGCGCGGATTCGAATGCAGCTAAAGCAATTTTTTCTTATATAAATTTGAATAATTCTTTTGGTGAATTTTCTGTTAGATCTATTCCGTCAACATAATTTGTATGCATATTTACAGAAAATTTAAATAGTTCCATGGTTCTAGAATCAGTCAATTTATCAAGGACACTCCGATCACAGTTTGGTTAGAAAAAACTCTAGTGCACGAATTATTCAATAACAAATAATTCCAATCCTGTGACGTTTACACAAAATCGCCGAATCTGATTAGTTGGAATTTGACATTCATTTCTCAATGAATGTAAAGAGCTGGTTCTCTGCCGTTGCTCCGTGATTTACACGAAGTCGGTAACCAGTAGCCGATACAATATGGAACTACTTTTTTTTTACTATGCATGAAGTTCGATTTATAGACAAATTCCTTGAAACCATGTTGACGTAGACTTATGGGGAGAAAAATGTTGTTTTGAAGTTTTGTGTAGCGCGTATTTTGAAATTTAAGTGTAAATAGTGCAATTTATGGTAAAAGCAAGTGATT
The DNA here is from genome assembly GCA_963576725.1 of Azorinus chamasolen. Lineage (NCBI taxonomy): Eukaryota > Metazoa > Mollusca > Bivalvia > Cardiida > Solecurtidae > Azorinus > Azorinus chamasolen. The sequence goes on from OY755253.1 coordinate 14,489,904, forward strand.
GTATATCAAGATCAAGCGGAACCAGGCGGCTGGCATGGTGTAGAGAGAAAAGGACGAGGTGAACTTCTAGAAGGTGGGATAAAGTGATTTTTTTCGGATGGAAGTAAAGTGGTAATCGGCAGTGATAACCGTGTGTTAATTTTTCAGTTTAATTTGTAGGAGAATTACTCTTAAGTAGGCCAAACCTTAAAACGCAAATATACGTTAGTTCTTGACACTAGCTTTAAATCGGCATTAAACGAAAAACATTGGAATGTGTATTTACAGAAATATTTCCACAAACACTTGCAATTCCCTTGCAGAGTTCTCGTTCGTTACTCTCACATACATGTACACGTATATGTAATGTAACCGGGTGTAAGGGAGTAAAACACTTGTGGCAAGAATATTGTACCGGAAATTTGAAAGGTTTATTTAGTATCAATAACGTATTCATGTCTTAATGCAATAATACAAAAAAATGCTTAGCTTATTCTCATTACATATGCCTCATATGTTATTCATACTCTTAATCGATCAGTATATGCAATCTGTATTGCCCAATCAAGTAAACTTTAATTTCCCCAACGTTATATAATTATATGTTGATGCCCCTAAATGAACTATACTAGTTTAATTTGCCAATCGATGTTTAATCCACATTATATGCTCTAAGGTAACTTGTTCTTAGCAAAATATGTCTTGGTTGTGTTAAGGTAAATTATGCAACTTTAATGCTTTTATTATCATAATCATTATTAGTAGTAGTATTACATATTCATGCATTTGTATTGGTATGCAATTGTTTGTCATTGTGATTGTATATGTGCCTCGTTTACTTTCTATACTTTCGTGTATCTTTGTGTAGTATGTTTAATGTGTTTTCGTGCGTGTTTCTTTGTGAATAATCTCCAATATAAGAAATAAAGATATATATTATTTTTAGTCTCCATGTAGAGGAATTATTTCCAACTTTCACAAGAAAAACAAACTCGATGTGAAGATAATTGTATAGAAGGGAATATTTGCCCCACTTTTACAGGAGCTACAGTACTTGTTACTTTTTTCACAATACCACCTTGTGGGTCAAACTCCTCATATAACACCTGGATAATTTGCTTAAAACTTTCAGATATAGAACCTTGATGTGAAGATGTGTATAAAGATGAAAACTTTTGCAGTGACCTTTGGCAAATTTACAGAACTTTGTATTTTTTGCACTAAAAACATGCTTTAGATGCACCAGAAGGGTGGCTGGGCATTCATGGACAATGTCTATACTTGCTGCTACCTCACTCTTTTATTGCAGTAGATAGAGACACAAGTACCAAACAATGACAGCCAGCTGGTGTCATACCCTGTGGTTGATTCTGGTGTGGAGATTGAGGTAGAGGCTTCCTGTGGGTCGAAGGACCTGACCATTTCAGTAACAGATCTGGCCATTGCTTTAGTCATTAGAGAAGAAGACGTAGAAACAAAGTGCGCAAACATGCTGCCAATTTCTGTATCTGCACAAGTGAAAGGAAAATAGTTTATGCAGATTACAGCTGCCACTAATATGTAGACAGTTTCTTTTATTAAGTTATGAAACATTTTCATCATTAGTACTCATCATTATTATTTATCCGTTTAATTTTATAATGATTAATACACACAGACGATTTCTGCTTTGGCCAAAATTGTAAATTTATATCTACATTATTCCATACGTAAACAGTGCAGACTGATCAGACAGCTCCTACAGGAGAAATTTGATTTGTGTCTTCTCTGTTTGTAAAGGCATGAACAGATGTTTATATATGAGGGACAGGTTTAATTCACTTATGGATTTATAGTAAATGCTTCATGCTGGTAACCCATTACCTCATAGGCTATATTAAGACCCAACGGCTTTTAGTAGTTTTAAAACCATTGTGATAAATAGAGCATTTGCTTTAAATGGAGTGAGTGAGTTGGGTTTACGTCCGACCAACAGACTTTAAATGGAACAAACTGGAAATAAGCAAATTATGAATATTAAATTTCCCAAAGTTTGTCAAGTCATATCTTTATTAATTATAATATCATTAGCAGATATAGCAGACCCTAATGAGACGGCTCCTACAGGGGTAATCTGATGTGGGTCTTTTCTGTTTGCAAAGGCACAGAAAGGCATAATTTGCCCAGACCATTTTAGCCATTATGGAATTGTCTTCACTATATAACATTATATTAGAAAATAGTATGTTTCTAACACCCCATATACCAATTGGAGGTTTGTCTTCAAATTTTCTTTCACTCATGAACAGCGGTCTACCTTGATGACCCTTCGTTACTTTCAAATAATGAAGTGATTGCTCTTTACTACATTAAATAGTCAATGTTAGCTCCATTGGCACAAAGTGGCAAGTTGAGCTATTGGAATCGCCCTGTGTGTGACATATGTCATAAAACATTTCTTTAAATGACATCTAAACTACTGACATGATTTTCAGAAAAAATCACAGCAAACAATCAATATACAGTGCTCCCTCTCTACAACGACACCCTTTGGGATACGAATATTGTATGTGTTGTTCAGAGGGAGTTGTTATAGGGAGGGAAAATCAACCATAATTAGCTTGTTTGCAGATCTCCAGATAAGGTGTATTTCGAGAACTAAAACCATTATGCCTCAACCAAACCCTATGTTTTGACCACATCTTAAGAATCGTCACAAAGTGAGGATTCTAAAGAGTGGTCACAACATAGGGTTTGATTGAGGCATAAAGAAAATACGATGGACAAAGGTTGTTTCTGGAGCCTTGTTGTTTCGGAAACAGTGACATGCGTTGTTGTAAGGAGGGAATCGTTATTGAGAGGGCCGTTGTAGGGAGGGAGCACTGTAATATATATTTAGTCCGAAACCTTCAGTACGGTCAATACTTTGATTTCACAGTGTTCGGGCGACTGTATATGTTGCCAGTGGTATTTCCTGCATGGCTCATACATGTACATGTACTAAAATTACGGAAATTACTTACTGCAGGATGAATGCTAAACGTTAATATTTATTTGAAATCAGTTGCATTATTAAATTATGATAATTTACCCTATTTAAAACGTAGTAATAGTTTCCTTCATATAAACGCCTTTTCAAGCATTTGTAAACAACGAAGACCTAGATCAGACGGTTCCCATATTACATATGCCATTTAACCCATTACCCCATAGGCTATTTTTAGATACAACCTCTTTGAATAAATCTACCGGAAAGGAGCATTAACTAGAGAAAAGGAATTTTTTAGGATTTTGTAGTTTGAAACCATTGTGATAAATAGAGCATTTGCTCCTTTCGGTGTCATATTCTAATTATCGTCTGCAATCCGAATTTGTTAAATCATTCGGTAAAAGTAAGGATATAAGATAAATAAATGCAAAATTCAAATGACTAAAGCACATATATATAAAATATAGTTTGAGATAAATAGTGTAGTATCTGTTCAGACGTCGCCTTGTCGTGGTGCATTTATGCGACACCGGCGGTGAAAGGGTTAAAATGTGATCATATACTGTCTTCATTTAAACACATTTTCAAGTATTTGTAAACAGAAAAAAACAAGATCACAGCCGTCTGATCAAGGTCTGCTGTTTTTGGATATGAAATTGTAATAGATCTGCCTTTGCAATTTCTGGCAATACCACATCCTCATGCGTAAATATTCCATCATAAAGAATCAGATAATTAATATTCATGGTGTCATTATTCCTTACGTACATATTGAATAGGGAAACTGTTATCTAATGGGAAAAGTATTGATCGCCAACTTGCTGAATTAAAAAATATATTGTCAGTGCTAAAACTGATTGGTGTTTTATGCAAACAAAAAGTAAATTATTTGATATAGAAAAACAAACTTTCAAAATGTGAGAATCTTCCGTTTACAATACATTCAAACCTTGTCCGTATAATATCAAGTCCCATTAAAATGTTGCAGAAGGTCTTCAGTTTGTATGCAGCTGGTCAATATTGAAAACAAGTTCATTGTCCTTAAATGAACTAGTGTTTTTATCTCTTTATCCGATGAAAAATTAAAACTGACTTCTTGCTCTTTAATTATTGATTAAACAAAACATTGTACCAAAATTTATCACTGGCATAAGTGTTGTTTGTTTGACAAATATTGCATATCTAGATCAAATGTCTCAATCAAGCACCCTGCTGTGATCTGGGACTACAATGTTTTTCAAAGATCTTTTACACTCGGTTCCCGTACAACAATATTAATTAACGGAAAGTATTTAGGTTGCTTTAACCTCCATCAAGAAGTACTTAGCTCTAACATTTCAGTCACATTGGCAATTGCACTATCTGTCATGATCTTTGAAAACGTATTATTTTCTTAAACGGAGAATCGTTGTATGGTGACGTTAATGTATCTGACTTTAATTGATACATTAAAGGAACTCTCAAGAGAGACACTCCTAGAACATTTCATTTCTGTGATCTCACTAACAAGCCTTATCACTTTAGATTGAAGAAATAACATTTTACACTGTCACTGCGAGGCCACACACAGTTTTGCATTATGCTTCAATTATAATTATTTTGTATTTTTTCGTCATGCTTCTTTCAACAAAACGCATAGCTTAGATTCTTATAAGAAGTTGAGCTACATGGTGACTAATCTGGACACAAACTGTTTGCGGAGGTGATCACAGACTCGCTATTGCTTGCGAACGAATTAAAATCATCAAGGATGGTTCAAATTCTTCATAGATATAACAGACAAACTTGTTTTTTTATAATAACAATACGACATTCGCTGATCGTAACTCAACCGTGTCTCGATTATCGCTATCCGACTAAAATTGGCAATCAACGAGGATACAGATGAGATGCCGAGTAACTCAGCGTCTAAACCGTATGCAAATTGTGTGGCATTAAGTTTATTATTAGATCCAACATCAAGCAGACATTTGTTATCATAATCTGATAAGAGTTAAGAAGTTTCATAAGCAGGGTATCTTTGGATGATTTAGCCGATCAGACTACTTTCAAGTTCGGATACATTAGTACCTATCCTAAGCGACAAAGGAGTCTTCATATACTTATTTCATGAAAATGAACCCTTGTATTCTGAGCTCCCAACATCTCAGATGATGGCTTTACGCTCTCCCTAGGCACTAGGCACGTGGTATTTTGATCGAATTCTAATGACGCTCCGGTCATCGTTTTACACTGACAATTAGAAGAAACGATTAGAATAAAACTAAATTATTAACTCTTTACTCCATGAATACATCTACGTATTTGCAAACAGAGTAGACTCAGATATAACACCTCCTATAAAATTATTACATAGCGCTCTTTTCACACAGGATATGTGGGTTCAAAAGCGCTGCACATGCATGAAATCACTAACCGGAACGAACCGCATTATTATCTATCCAGGTACTGAAAGCTATACAATAGATATACAATATAAATGGAATCACTAGCCGGAGGGAACCACGTGATTGAACTAACCCAAATACCGCTCGGGTCATTATATACACAAAACAAAGAAAGTGTAATTACAGAATCTGGTGCATACAGTAACCCAAGTGAATGAACACCCTACAGCGACCATAAGAGTTCAGTTCAAACAATGGCAATATCTGAAAACGATACAGCCTCCCGAAATCACAATCCAAAATTGGTCGGAAAGACCACTTACAACAAGAGACTTGGGATCAGGGTCCCACTCTAACATGAAAACATGTTGCTCTCAATAGTCGAGAATAGGGGATGAAATTCTGCCTAACTAACATCGGACATGTTACTCTCACGAATTGAAAGCCCCAACCCTGGATCGGATTGAAATACAGAGTGCCGCGACTTGTGCTGAAGACGTGGCTTTGATGTTAAGTAGATATGAAATCACTAACCGGGAGGAACCGCGCATGATTGTCTATCTGGTCCACGAAATATATGCAACATACCGTTTCTTAAACTGTCCCAGTAATAAATCCTGAAAACTGCGTTTTCAGACACCTTTTGAAACATGCCAGTGACCCTGCCTCTCTAATGCCTGACGGTAGAGCTTTCCAAAGTTTTGGAGCTGCATTCATTAAACTTCTCTCACCGTATTTTACCATACGAATGTTTTGCACAACCAACGACAATGGTCTACTTGCTGACCTTAACTATATGCATGGCCTGTACACGTCGAGCATATCGACAATGTACTTGGGAGATTCATTGTGCATGGCGTTATACGTAAGAGTCAGAATTTTGAATTCAATCCGATGTTGAACCGGAAGCCAGTGAAGTTCCTTCAAAACTGCCGTGATATGATTATATCGAGGAGTTCTGGTTATGATGCGAGCTGCTGTGTTTTGTACTCTTTGATATTTCCGCAGATAGTTGTTTGAAATTCCATGCAGCTGTGAATTGCATTAGTCTATATTTGATGTAACATGGGAGATTACCAAAGTATTGGTAGCATCAGGTGAGAAGTACTTTCTTATATGGCCAATTATTCGGAGCTGTGTATAACTAGACCTATAAACGGAATTGGCATGTGATGTGATGTCGAGCCATGTATCGAGATGCTTTATACACAAAGATGGTCTGATTTTAGAGGGTCCTACTTGCTCATTAATATCTGCAGGTACTTTTGAGTTTTTTTTATGAAACAGAATGATTCCAGTTTGTCAGTATGGAGCTTCTGCATGGTCTGGTGCATCCAAGAGACTATTTCTTTGAAATAGTCAACTCAGGATAAAGCTTGTTGTTGACAGGAATTGCACTTGGGCTTACATGACAGGTATACTTGTGAGTCGTCTGCACAGAAATGGTGATTGAGCCCATGGTTGCTGCATATTGAGCCGACAGGTTTTGTGTACATGATGTAGTGCTGTGGTCCTAGGACGGAACCCTGTGGTATACATTCCATTTTAACTGTGGTGGGCAGTTCTCCATTTACTGCGACTATTTGATAGCGGTCATTCAGACAGGAAGTTATCCAGTCAAGGGGTTTTCCAATATTTTCCAGTAATTTCCAGGCTTTTTAGCAAAGTTTCCTTATCGATAGTGTCAAATGCAGCCGATAAATCAAGCATGACCAGAATTGCAATTTCATTTCTATCTAGGGATTGAAGGATGTCGTTTTGAACTTTCGGGAGAGGAGTCTCTGTTGAATGATGCTTTCGGTATGCCGACTGATGGTGCTCATGCAGTTCGTTCGAGGTCAACTGGGACTCAATGCGTTTGTCTTCCACTCTTTCTAACACTTGGGAGACAAATGGCAAATTCGATACAGGCCTATAATTCTTAAGTTCATTTGAATCGAGATTCGGTTTCTTCAAAAGATGTCTGACATGTGACATCTCGAAACTTTTTAGGCAGTGTCTAAAGAGGAGTTTTGTTGTCAGAATCAGTAGAATGGAAAAGTAGTAAAGTCAAGCAGGCAAAGCCACATGCAAGACGCAACCACCACCAAAACACCGATAGACAGCATGACACACACACACACAACCACACACCCAAACGCACGCACACACACACACACACGAAATGAACACAGAAAACACCAAAAGAGACACAAGAACCAGGGACAAACGTTCCACAACATGAACAAACCACAAGCACAAAGACGCAAGGCAAACAAAAGGAAGGGTGACAAAGAGAGTACCGCCTTGGCACGGTCAGCAGCAAAAACACGATTTTAACAGCCATGTAGGTATTGGATCCAGTTTACAGGACTTGCAAGGGGTGCCTTAGTGATGTTATCTACTTCTTCTTCTGTAGCTGTAACAAAACTATCTAAAGCGTTCGTTGCACGGTGGATTTAAGTGCCCACTTTGTCGACAAAAATGTCACTGATGTCTTGAGCATGTTGTATTGAGGACGAAGTCTTAGGCAATGTGATGTCACTAGTTGTCACTAATTGGTCCTATCAGGTGCTTAGTGACTTTGAAAATAGTCTTTGAGTCTGTCTGCCTGGTCAGATTCTATTTTCTCTGAGTAGAAATCAAGCTTCTTTACGTTGGCACACTGTTCTCTGTCTAGCTGATAGTCTATTGTGAGTCTGGACTTTTTTTAATTTCTTTCCAACTTGCGCTGCACATGTTGAGCATCGTGCAGTTCCTGGGGATACCACGGTCATGGTGGTCTGCGCGTTATGGTTTAATTACAAAATGGTGCATGTTTATCGGCAAGTGCCGCCAGCGCTTGTGTATATGTGTTAACCAGCTCATCAACATCTGTCATTTGCAAACTTGCTTTGATGGATTCAGAGTTGAGATCTCTTTTAAATGAGTCAACATTCATTGCCCTTAGTTTTCGTAATGAAACCGTTTTCCTCACTGTTGGATGTTTAGCCGCTTTTGCTTTGAAAGTTACAGAAAAAGGATCGCGTGAAACTTTACCAGTACTGTCAGATAGTCCTGGACCGGTGACTTCAATATTTGACACACAGTCATCACCGTTTCTCGTGACAACAACAATCGAATCCGTCTGATAAGGGTATATTCGGTTTACTCATAATACAATATAGAAATGATTATACAGTTGCTAACAAGGTTGAACATTATTGTGTTCATGCACTAATATAATAACAATTAATCAAAATATTGTTATTGATGTGATTATTTCTTACATAAATACTCATGGGATAAAGTTTTAACCCTTCGCTTGCTGAATTTTAAAATACATTTCTCCTTCTTTACCCATGTCCTGTTGTATAATTACATATATCCTCACTGTGTACAAGTATTTCGCTGTGCAATCACTGCTGTGGAGTGCACTGGTTGCACAATCAACCTGTAAATAGTGCAGACCCTGATGAGACAGCTCCTGCAGGAGCTGTCTCATCTGGGTCTTCACTATTTACAGGTAGGTATATTGACGTGAATAGCAAGCCAAGGGTTAAGAGAAACACATCCAAACAGGAACATTTTTGTACCTGATTATTCCAACACTAACCCCGCTCTAAAATGCTGGGAACCAGAACCGTATAGAAACCATCTGATCTGGGTCTACTCTATTTTGCAAAGGCATTGAAAGGCATATATATTGAGTAAAGGGTCAACCAATTTCCCGCTGGAAAGAAAATAATTTCAGCTGGACCTTGTACCATATCGACTATAACTAAATCCACCAAGATTTTAAAAAACTTTTTACCGAGTGTCGAACCTTTTGGATCTTGATTGGTCGGACGCTTTATCTGGATCCAAGCTTTTTGCATATGCTATTCATGTCGTGGATAGTGTGAAAACGATTAAAAATTATGTGGATAAATTAATCATAATCAAGAGAGTATATCGTAGAAGTACACGTGCGAGTCATGCGGGAAACACCACATACGGCCACAGTTTGAACGAGGATTAAGTACGAAAAATACACACTCCAAATGTGAGCAGACCTAACTTTGTCACAGCCGGATATGGTTTATGTTTCACCCATGACTTTGTGGTTATCTTGGAGCCAATGCCTCTGCTACTCTCCCACTTCCGACGCACAGTAGTCATTAATGTATACAGTACAACCTGTCTTAAGCGGTCATGGATTTATTGTACCAAGGTACGCTATAAAGCAGGTGGTTTCATAATGCATGACAAAAAGTAATACAGAAAACTCCTATATGAGCTTTCTGCATTGCCTTTAACATGCATAAGATACCTCCTGCATTTACAGACCCATAACTTATATCTTTTGTATGGCTGCTTAAGACAGCTAATGCTGCATTATAACACATATCACTGACGTTGGTGTTACCGACGGGCATTTGCAAACAAATTTGGATCCACATTAGACGCCCAGGTAGTCACCTTCTCGTAAATCCAGTTGTTTTGATATGTTTTGAACAGCTTGAACCAAGCGAAGGAAAATAAACAGAGGTTATCCAGACACCATGTTTGCATTAGAAAAAGGGTTCAAATGTCTGAGCTTCCTCGTAAATAGTTTCCCTAGCAACGGTTTACTGCCCAGACTGTTGTTATATTGTTATGATATATATACAAGTGTTTGACATTGGTATTTGAACTTTCATCAGTACCTTTGAGATTCACGTTTACATTAGGTCATTTGAAACGGTTCTTTAGGTACAATACATTTCGTTAATGGTAAAAGCGTGGGTGATGATAAAACAAACTTTGGATTCGAGCAATAATTTGAGATACTTTTTGACCTTAACTGACAAACAGCCATTATTCCTTAGCTAACAACTATGGTACGATGTTCGTTATTGGTTTAATAAATGAATGGATAAATGAATAATGAATGAATACCCCCGAATGCTTCCCAAATGGTTTCAGATTGTGCGGAAACGTTGCAGAACATGCCGAAGGGGTATCGAATTGTTGCAGAAAGAAGGCAGCCAATATCTGTCTTCTTGTAATGTTTGGTTACTTCCAGACTAAGAGTAATGGTATACGCATGATGAATAATTATATGATTTGCGTCTCTCCAATGACAAAACAATTCTCTGTATAATATTTTTTTAAACTGACTTAACTTCTGTTACGCAATAACTTATGAGTATATGCTTGAATGACCTGAAAATAACTGTCCATAACAATTCTACTTGAGAGGTGTACTACTATACATCGCCCATGTTAATGAGGGTTTGTAAATGGAAATGGCATTAATAGTGCCAGCTCAGACATTTCTTAAACATTAACAGCCCTACTTCAGTGGACAGAAGTCCAACATAGGATAATTAATCCTCAGCCTGCTACAAAAATGATGTCTGCAAAGTATTCTATCTGCTGTAATGTTGACTTGCTTCCGATGCAATCATGAATTTAGGGGACGCAATGAATGAGTGTCAAACAACTTGGGCTATAATGAGACGCCGAGTGTCATGGCTTGTCCTCTGGATCTATACCGTTTGCAGGTACCAGATAGGTCGCGTTTAGACGGCAAAGACTAAATGTCTGCAATAAGATTGAACGACTGTCACTTATGTAAGATGAAATGGAGAAAACATGATTCAGGTTTAGCGTGCAGACTCTGAAAGCACAAGTGGACATCGTTTTTCAAATGCTGCAATACATTTATGTAAAAGGTTATTCCATCTAAAGTCTTTCTTACGGTCTACTCACCAAACGTAATATACACAGTATATTTAGATGGACAACTGAATGAATATACATTTGTGTCGTTAATAGCAGGTCGAGTGTTGAACCCGTCTTATTGACTATGAGCAAATGCTCCATTTATCACAATGGTTTCAAAACTCAACAATTCTAAAACATTCCTTTTCTCCAGTAAATGTTCCTTCTCTGTAGATTTATTCAAAGAAGTTGGGTTTAATAATTGACGAAAGTAATGCATACCTTTCGTCCTATATTAAGCTAGCAATTGGTTTTAAAACACAGGACGTGTGCCTCCTTCGGGTAGTTGCTGTAGAGAGGTGTTAGAGTACTTGTATTTGGAAACAATAGAAGCTGTTTTAAGCAACTATCAACATTAGGTCTAGTTATTGGTTCATAAGGCAGCTGGTAGCTTAACGCAGGTCAAATGTAATACAGAAAGCTCCTTTATTAGCTTTCTGTTTTACGCTTGCCCTATATTAAGTCTGCTTGTAAGACTCCTATTTTGAATAAATAAATGGTCGCTTATGACAGGTGTAAAAAAAAGAACAGAACTCAAGACTGTCATAAATGTTTTCCTTCAGGTCAACATATAAAGCTACGTGTTCAAATTGTCTAAAAGTTATTTCTCTACCAAGCCCAATATTGTGACCACTCTTTTACCCTTTCCCAGTTGAACAGTCATAAAACATGATGACATCATGAATATTTGTTAGCTGATTTGTTATAATGGCATATGTTTATACAGTAAAACCCCTCGCATGCGACTACCTAAAATATGTATAATGCTGGATGGTAGAGGCAGGTGATAGCCTAATGCAGAACAAACGTAATGCAGAAAGCTCCTCTATGAGCTTTCTGCATTACGTTTGTACTGCATTAAGCAACCATCTGCTTATAGAGACACTCATTTTTATTCATTAAGTGGTCGCATTAGAGGGGTTCTACTGTATGCAGTTTTGATATTGGTAGAACCTGAGTCAAATATATTATAATCCATAAACAAACAATGCAGATCCTAATCAGACGTCTCCAGGAGTCGTCTGATCTTGGCCTACCATTTGTACATGCGTATAAAGCCATTGTATGGGGGACAGGATTAGTATCGTTCCGTCGAGGCGATTCGAAAGTGTCGATCAACATCGGATTTGGTGTAAATATAAAAGTGCTATTCTTGAAAATGTTTAAATTATGCATCTTATATGGGTCTAAGCTCCCTATGTCTTAATCCTATACTCCATAAATACACATTTCTAGGCCTGTGCTAAAACATTTGCTAAAATATAAAAGAAAATATAAGAAAATAAATTATCATTATTTCTTTCAGGAATATTCATGGAGTAATTTTACATGTATTAGTGGTTTGGTGATACTAGCGGACGTTTCAACAACATATCAGCAGTTTGTTACCACTCCATTAAGGATTTTTATGACACTATTGACACAATGAATAAACCAGTTTTACTCTTTCCACAATGAACATCAATGCATGGAGTGATCACTTCATTAATATTCATTAACTTGATATTTTAAGGGAATATTTGACCTAGATTAATACTGTAGGATCTGATCTACATAAATTCATTAACACACAGAGAAGAACCTGCTCTGTTTACAAACGTTTAAAAGGGCGTTTGTGTACATTAAAGGACTTGGGTGTCATATTAATATTTGCAGAGTTTTTAATTGGTCAAACATTGCTGAAATATATAAAAGGTAAAATAGCTGTCGCTGCATTCTTGAAGAATACTGCGCCGCTCTATGAGACATTGGAGTGTGTTGCATTACAAACAGTGTAGGCCCTGGTGACAAAACTTGGTCCTTGATTAGGTACCTGACGCTTCCAATTTTACCCTGTATCCAAATATATAGAACCATTTACAACACATTAAGACAAATGTCAAACAGTACCTGCCAAGACGCCACGTCGGAGAGCGACGGCTGTTCTTGGCCTACACAGTTTACTATTTGATACGGATATGTACAATGTATGTATGTATGTATGTATGTATGTATGTATGTATGTATGTATGTATGTATGTATGTATGTATGTATGTATGTATGTATGTATGTATGTATGTATGTATGTATGTATGTATGTATATATGTATGTATGTATGTAATGTGTGTGTATGTATGTATGTATGTAATATGTATGTATGTATGTATGTATGTATGTATGTATGTATGTATGTATGTATGTATGTATGTATGTATGTATGTATGTATGTATGTATGTATGTATGTATGTATGTATGTATGTATGTATGTATGTATGTATGTATGTATGTATGTATGTATGTACATGCATGCATACGGATATGTACAATGTATGTATGTATGTATGTATGTATGTATGTATGTATGTATGTATGTATGTATGTATGTATGTATGTATGTATGTATGTATGTATGTATGTATGTATTTATGTATGTATGTATGTATGTATGTATGTATGTATGTATGTATGTATGTATGTATGTATGTATACATACATATGTATGTATGTATGTATGTATGTATGTATGTATGTATGTATGTATGTATGTATGTATGTATATGTGTATGTATGTATGTATGTATGCATGTATGTATGTATGTATGTATGTATGTATGTATGTATGTATGTATGTATGTATGCATTTGTCTGTCTGTATGTGAATGTGTGTGCCTGACTGTGTAAGTATGCCGTTGCATTAGTGTATGGTTCTCTTGCTTCTTTCTCTGTGTGTCTATGAATGCATGTGCCTGTATCTTTGTTTATTTTGTGTTCTGCATCTGTGTGTTAAATATGGCTGTGTGTGTGTGCATGTATGTGTACGTGCGTTCGTGTGTGCGAGTTTCATAAAATATTTGTTTAAGATTGATGAACTGGTATTTACGTAGTGGAAATATTAAATTAAGTACCATTAATAAGCAATGTGTGATACTGGCTAGTCTCACATACTATAAAACAGCGCATGTCTGTAAAAACACTGATATACAACTATGTTTACTTACGCCCGGTTTGTACAAACATTTAGAGCATACAGCACGAGTGGCAAACAGCTTAGGCTTAGTACATGAAGGGAAGCCCAGTTACTCTGCTTATAATCTGGAACCACGACGCCATAAATATTATTTATATTAATAGCACATTGACAACTGTAGAGTCATATCAATAGTGTGTCATAAGCCAACCGAACACACCCTGATAAGACGCCCCTACTTTTTTTCAAATGCGTAGAAGGCGTATGTTTGGAGTAGAGCCCCAGTATGTTTGTAAAGCATTATCGCATTGAATAAAGGATCCACCGTTGGTCTAGTTTTATAATATGGAACCGCGCTGTTTGTTATTGCCAGTCAGTTATCTGGATATATGCTAGGATATCTACATAAGATTATATCCATTTGGCCAAGTACGTATGACATTATTGCATTGAAATAAGCACTTACTTACTTCATGAATATTGTTTTATAATATAGAAATGACAACGTAAACATGCAGCTAGATTTTTATTCAACCAGACTTCCAGACATTCCCTGCTACTGAATGATAATACATTAGCGAATGAGAGGCTTACATCGAAGCAGTAATGAGAAAACGGAAAGGTCTACGCTGACAGATAGGAAGGATTAAGAAATAAAGACAGTTTCATGTTTCCTTTTGCGGTATATGTAATGGGATATTTAGCCATTTGAGACTTTATGTGTTGAAAGGAAATCCTTTAGAAGAAAAGCTTTGTTTTTTATATAACGGTACACATCTTTTCTCGGATTTGTTCGCTTTAAAACAATATTCATGATTCACCATTTTCTACCTAAGCGCAAAGTGTCATTTGCGAACAGTTAGGTTCCAGATGCCACGCCGAAAAAAATTCGGCGTCTCATCAGGATGCAAGCTGTTTTGCAATCGCTCAGTATGTTCTTCAAAAGCTTCAACGAATCGGACTTGCACAGGAATTATGACAGATCATGGTTTAAGTAGACATCGCCATTTTATAGAAGGTTCAGGGACAGACATGGGGTGTACATGGGTTAAGTAGTATCCTTAACGAGTCTAGAACAGACACATATATGACATATTGAGTCATTAAGTCACAAGAGAATCGCAAATGAGACATTTTAATCAGAACAGAATCACGTTATCGTGACGATAAAATTCATCTATTGGTTTCTTTGTCGCATTCTAATCAATACCTGATTAAGTTTTGTATCTTTTATCTATCGCGACAGATTAAATAACCGTTCGCATGCTAATCGCTACCTGGGTCCATGCTTATAAAGCTTTTAGTTGAGTCTGAGCTTCGTTCTCAAGCTTTTGATTGGTAAGATTTGAGTTCTCAAGCTTTTGATTGGTCAGATGTGAGCCTTTGGCTCAAATCTGACCAATCAAAAACTTGAGAACGAATTCAGACTCAACTAAACGTTTTATAAGCATGGACCCAGGTCGTCATTTGCAAAAAGGTTGAACACAGATGAAACGCCGAGTGACTCGGCCTCCCATCAGATTTATGATGGATGACATTCGGTCATTAGTCTCTCTTATGCTTTATCGACTTGAAATAAGTTAAACCCGTAACATATCAAGCAGGTTACTGGTAGTATGGCGTGAATCATATTTTAGATACGTCAGTCAACATGTTAATCATATTGATTAGAATCTCCGTATTTCCATCTATATCTAAACCATCCATGATATCTAAATAAAAAAGTAGTAGGCAAAACTTTCACAACAGACAGTTTACGCTTAACCTCACATTAATGCATTTGCACGCCTTTTTACACAAAGTAAATACCGATAAGTCAATTTCTACAGGAGCTGACGGATCAAGAACACCGAAATGATGAATTCATATATTAAGGTTTATCAAGGAAAGGGTGGAAGTAAATTGTAAATATCTTGCCCTTACCATGTGTCAAAGTTATACATAGGCCTACATATAGGCAATGCATTCTCAGTAGCATTATCTCGTTTTTATTGCTAGTGTTTTTTTCCAATTTGAAAACCATCCACCATCATCCGTCTTATAATGAAAATAGAATACATTTCTATAATCGCATTATTTTAGACACGCAAAACACGCATTCGTATAGATTTGGTAAACGAGTCGGAAGACGATATTTCAACCATCATCTCGTTATCCACTGTCTGACTCGTATTTCTCGACAACCCAAACTGTTTGACATTCGGTCAAAAATTTATCAAAAGTTTGATCGAATCGGAGGAAGTCAGATTTGCACCAAATCCAACTATGAGCAGACATTATAGTTTCACGGCAAGATGAGATAATGAAAGACTACAACATAATATACACATTAATCAGTGTTCAAGCAATGTAAATCCCGGTTTCGCCCCGAATAACCCCGTGTATGAGCTGGTTCCTGTATGTTTACACTATTTATATCCTTGAAACTTGATTCAAATCTTTATATATATTTTTAACCATTTAAAACAGCTACCGTAGTGAATATAGAAATATATCATCGATGGACACGTTGAAGCATTTTAATTAAATCTAAATGTTTAAAATTCCACAAAGCGTAAAGCTAAGGTCACAACAAGTCATCCATGCCATGCGAACGTCGTTTGAATATGTTTCTAGTGTGACAGTCAGTACCCAGATCATTGGGCACAGCAGGAGTTAAGATAGAAAGTGTTTTGTAAAAAGACGTAAACATTCGAGATTCAAACACTAAAACACATAAATACTAGACATGAAATAACTACAAACACGTTAAAACTAGAATGGTAAAAATATGCAAACACAAAACTACTTGACATATAAGAATGTGTAAACACCACAATTGTAATAACTACAAACATATAAACACAATAAATGTAAGAACAACATGTACGTAAATACTAGATCTGTAATAACTAAAAATAAAATCTAGTCATGTAAGAACAACAAATGAGACCACAAAAAGGGGCATAATTCACAGTGGCAAAGGCATGTGGCAGTTTGATGATGCAGGACGAAAGTTATGCAGAAAGCTCCTATAGGAGTTCTGCATTAAGCAACCACCTGCTTATGATGACAGTCATGTTTGTTCATTAAGTAGCCGCATTATCCTTTTCACCACCGCAGTCGCATAAATGCACCACGACAAATAGTGCAGTCCCAGATCAGACGCCGCCTTTTCAAGGCGGCGTCTGATCAAGGACTTCACTCTTTGTCTCAAACTCTATTTCTATTATGTGCTTTATTCCTTTGAAATGTGCATGTATTCCTCCTATTGTATGTTTGTTTTGTCTTTGTGCGTCTCTTGTTGTTTTTTCTACTTATGTACATTTGCTGTTTCCTTGTGTTGCTGTTCGGGCGAGTGTTTGTTCTGTATGTGGTGTTTCCTGCATGACTCATTTTTGTACTTTTATCTTATTTCCTTATTTTACTGAATGATTTAACAAAGTTGGATTGCAGACGACAATGAAAAAATTGGGGCCGAAATGGTTAAATGGGTTTTACTGTACAGATAAACTCTAGACATGTTTCAAAAATATTTGGTTTTGAAAACCAAGGTATACTAGAAAATATTCACAATGAGTTCATAAGAAAAAAACAACAAATGCACGAAAGTGCACTTCACTTTATATACTTTATGGTGAACTCGGTCGGCACCAAGTAATCGTTGTTATTCAAACTCGAATTATTTCATTTGGGTACCGCCTAGTAAACAGCAAGCAGGAAAACAAATGTTACATATTTTAGTTTTCTCTTTTTGAATTTCTACTTTTGCTTTCGAAGAATCACCCATTTTCAGAATATATGAACTTCACATCAGTTTGGAGGCCGTAAAAAGTCGCCCCGTACTTTATTCTGAGTGTTGTTATATTCTATGGTCCTTCTGGGTTATTAAATTTGATGTTATTAGTTTTGAAAATTGAATACTGTTAAGCCGGTGCTAGGGGCAGTGAGTAGTGTTGCACTTTTAATTACTACTCATGAACAGATCCAATAAAACCGAGTCCGCAATCTTCTCTTTTTGGAATGTCTACTTTAGCTTCCGACGGATCACCCATTTGCAGAATATATATTGCTATTTACCTGCAATTATGTAAATAAATCCATTAAAATTCGCAACATTATTAACAGGTTAATCCGTTTGACGGAAATTAGTAATCCCAAAAAGCACTCGTTGAATTTTGACCGTATTTTAGGTCAATTTGATAGACAACTGTCACTTACACACCCTTTAACGAGCTTCGCCAATGAAATCGTTTTACATACGTGCACTGAAGGCCGTTACGTGGCCATTTACATGACAAGCGTCGCATTCGCAACAAGGGCAACATAGCTAGAATAATTTTCTCATAGTCATGACAGTTCTGATATGTTACTGTATAGTCTATAGGTCAGACATCAATATTCACCACCTCCTATTTTCCACTTCAAACTGTGTGCTGACAGACATCATTATAGCAATCAATTGGCTGCCAAAAGGCAGCCCATACTTTGAGGGGTTTCCATGTAGCATACGATATACTACGGTTCTGTGGGTTTTTTTAAAAACTGAGAGACTAATTTTTATTTATTTATTTGATTTTTTTTATCTATACTGTTTTCCCAGCGTTCGCACATATCTTTATCGGGGTCATGTTTTAGCTTTTCTGCCACGATCCCTTTGCATCGCTTGCTAGTAGTGGTTTATGTATAACTGATTAAAATTCCCCACACAAGCAAAGCAGACATCGTGTTCCAATGGTTACAGCGTTGATCCTTATTTTGATACTATGGTTTCTTCAATCTACCCAAAAGAACTGTCTTTAAACAAAGCTAATCAATCTGACATTAATGCTTCATTTTTAGATTTGAATCTTTCAATTACAAATGATAAAGTTTCGTCCAAAGTATACGATAAAAGAGAAGATTTTAATTTTAAAATTGTTAATTATCCTTTTCTAGATGGGGATGTGCCACGTTCTACATCTTATGGTGTTTATATTTCTCAACTTATTAGGTTTGCCCGAGCCTGTTCTTTGCTTGAAGATTTTAACAGACGTAATTTAGTTATAACTGATAAACTTCTTAAGCAAGGTTACAGATATCACAAACTTCGGAAAACCTTTTCTAAATTTTATTATCGAAATTTACCTCTCATTAGTAAATATAATTGCAATCTACGGACGTTACTGCGACAAGGCATTTCTCAACCAGAATTTTATGGGGATGTTATCTACAAACTTAGGAAAATTCGGGGTCATATCCATTTTCATGATTTGTTTATAAAACGCATTAAAAAATTTAAAAAGAAAGGTTATGATCCTATTATATTGCAACACACTGCATGTTTGGTTATCGACCCTTTTACAGTCGGTAGCTACGCTTCCCTCTTTGCTTGCGCGATGACAGGCCGAGGGTAGTACTCTATGATGGTATACTCTTAAACTTGGATACAGGAGGAGCTTACCAGACTCATGTATTATTTTTTCCCTGTCGTGCCCTTAACGGCTTGCCTGCAGGTGCTCTGACTTCAGCAAAGTCATTGAGTACATATTTGACGGATTGTCACAGTTATTATGCTATGTTTTACATGTTGTCCTGTGTTCACCGTCGTCTATGTTGTGGGTAAGTCCAGCGGGGATACCTTTATTTACAATATTTGTAAAGCTAGGGTGAGGTTAGGACGTCCGTAAACCGGTTTAAACCCCCAGTGGTGTTTTTGCTGCTGACCGTGCCAAGGCGGTACTCTCTTTGTCACCCTTCCTTTTGTTTGCCTTGCGTCTTTGTGCTTGTGGTTTGTTCATGTTGTGGAACGTTTGTCCCTGTTTCTTGTGTGTCTTTTGGTGTTTTCTGTTTTCATTTCGTGTGTGTGCGTGTGCGTTTGGGTGTGTGGTTGTGTGTGTGTGTGTGTGTGTGTCATGCTGTCTATCGGTGTTTTGGTGGTGGTTGCGTCTTGCATGTGGCTTTGCCTGCTTGACTTTACTACTTTTCCATTTAGGACACTTGAGGTTGTGGGTTCGATCATTGGTGGAAGCCAACACCTTTTTTTCCTTAGCACCCTTCGTTTTCGTGAACTTTGTTTATAAACTCCTTTGATTACTCGCGGTTTTATTTTCAGGTGACACATTTTGCATATTTCTCCATTGTGCATGAATTTCCCCTCTGAATATACAACTTATACTAACCTGTTGTTATTTGGGGAGGGGGGGGGGCAATGTAAGTGCAAAATAGTAAAAGGCATTGAGTCGACCTATTCGAATAATGTCATAAACTAACGGTAATCTTAAAGCTGCGGTTGTTTAGTCCTGAGACAAAGGTAGTCTTAAATAATTGTTTGTTCGAAGTGTAGACCTACAATGTTGGTACATGTACGAGCATCATATATAGCCGGTACGCATGCAGAACATATGCGGCAATACCTTTTTCGGTA
This sequence comes from Azorinus chamasolen, assembly GCA_963576725.1. Classification (NCBI taxonomy): domain Eukaryota; kingdom Metazoa; phylum Mollusca; class Bivalvia; order Cardiida; family Solecurtidae; genus Azorinus; species Azorinus chamasolen. Next base: position 14,510,279 of record OY755253.1, read on the forward strand.
GAGCACATGTTTTACGTTGTATGGGTTGTGAGTTTAAATCCCAGGCCTGGCGCGTTGTTTCTTTGCTGTAAGTATAGGAGTTTATTTTACTGCCCATTTAGCAGTAGTTATGTGAAGTGTTTGATGAAATTAATGGTGAATTTCATATGGTGCATGAAGCTCTGCGAATTAGCATAAATAAGTTTACTTGTGAGCAGCACTTAATGTGATAATGGTTTCGAACGGTATCAAAACTAAATTATCGGTGATCCAAAATCAATTGATATCTTGCAATATGTGGTGAAAATATGTTTTCCCGAGTCTGGCGTCTGACATCTGAGTCGGTCATTTTCTCTCCAATCTCTACACACCGATATCCGTTTACATGTGATAAATTGATTCCAAAATGTACAGAGATTGTGATGCTAAACCATTATACCATTTGTGAACATTAATATTTGGTATGACTCCTCTACATTATTTCAGAGCTATGCGTCAAGTTATTGGTTTCAATATGTCCGTGGTTTGATGTTTTCTTGTTTGTTAACTTACTAGTCTCAGACCAAAAAACATTTTTAAATAGTCATATGATGAATACAGAGAGCTACACCATTTTGAACTTCCAATATATTTTAGCATATATTTCGATATGAAAAAAACATGATTTAAAATCACTAGTAAAATAGTCGCACGTTTCCTTTCAAAGAAATTAGAGAGATATACCTAGGGAATCCCGAGTTCGTCGTATAGACGGGTTAATGCAATGAGCTAGTGTAACGTGACAGTCACGTGACTTCTGCGGTCCGAGAAAGTAAACAAGATGGCGACCTAAAAGTCTCGAGAATAGACGAGAAGAGAAACGAAAGTAGGTCAAGGAAAGACATGTTATCCAGTTAATGAGAAAGTAGTAAAGTCAAGCAGGCAAAGCCACATGTATACAAGACGGAACCATCCTCAAACCTCGATAGATGGCTACACACCCAAGCAAACGCACACACACGAGATGAACACAGAAAACATAAACAAACACACAAGTACTAGAGATAGACATTCTATACATGAACAAAGAACAAGTACAAATACACAAGAAAAACATATACTGACCGTTCCAAGGCGGTACTTCCATATTCCCCCTATTGTATGTTTGTTTTGTCTTTGTGCGTCTCTTGTTGTTTTTATAGTTATGTACATCAAGAGACGCACAAAGACAAAACAAACATACAATAGGGGGAGAAGGAAGTACCGCCTTGGAACGGTCAGTGACAACAGTCACTGGGGGGGGGGGTGTTAAACCGGTTTATGGCCGCCCAAACTCACACTTATTCCATCCCCACCCTAAAACACAAACAATGTAAATAAACGTATCCCCTCTCCGACTAAACTACAACAACCGCGATGGCAAATACAGTAGTAAAGTGCATGTATAACGAAAACATTTAAGTGAACAGACTGTATCCACCTATCCCTAGGGTACTCATTGATCGAGCTGCAAACAGAGTAACTGTAGAAAAGTAATAAAGGGTACGACAAAAACGAAATAGTACAGATATCTGACGTCCTCCTTCCGTTTCTGGATTTCAGAGGTCGCCTTCATAGAGTACTTAACCTTTCTTGTTGGCGTACATGCAAAGAGGCCAGCGTGATTGCCAACTGTAAAAGGGTTGACAGATTGAATTACAAAACTTTCAAAGACATAAACATCTTTCTTCAATTTTAATTGATGAATATTATTTGGAAAGGTAAATCCAACTATTTAAGTAGCATGCAGCTGTGTAGTTGACTATTCTTTAAGTTTGTTAATCTTTATTTCAAGCAGTTGTCCGATTAAAATCATCCGCTATCAACTGCCACTCATATATTTTGTTTATATTGTGGTCATTCAAGTTCTTATCCCTTTATTCCATATAAACACCTTCCTACGCCTTGCATGCAACACTGACTTTAAGCTTGTGTTTCTTTTCAGGCTTCATTGTTGTTTCTCAAAACGAACCGGCACAAACAACAGATACAACGAAAAAGTGCCCATGGCATGTGTATGTACCCAGCCTACTACAGGACATACTTAAAATTTGTGAATGACAGGAGAGAACATAGTATTGTACCAACTAACCCAAGAAAGATAAAGAACAAATATCAGGCATTGACATTGCTGGAAACGAAGACTTTTAGATGTCGGCAGGAAGCGGCTCGCTTCCAAACAGGGGAAACAGAAACCGTCAAAAGACTCAAACCATCGTCATAAAAATTGGTGAAAATGATAGACAGTGAAAATATCAAAATCCAAGATTGCAGTATCAGTTATGATAGATCAGCAAAATAGATTCTCTTCTAGGTTTTATTTATCCAATAAAGCAAATTGTGTATTTACACATATATTACTACATAATAGAGTATCTATTACCAGTTATTGCAACTATTGTAAAGTTTAAGCTAATGGTGCAACATTTGGGTAAATTTGGGTCTTGTAAATCAAGTTCTGTAGACATTTATACAACGGCCATGTAATCTGGAAGTACAGACTTATTTCATTAACCCTTTCCTTCATGAATATTCATGTAAGATACACTCCATGCACATGGAGACAGGAAACAGGAATTTTAGCTATACAGAAAATATAGACTCATATCTATATCATACCATAAGTAAACAGAGCAGACCCTGATCAGACTACTCATATAAGGTTCCGTCTGGTCTGGGTCTCTATGTTTGCAGAGGCGTAGAAAAGCGTATTTATGGGAAAAGGGTTACAAATATATCATAGAAGTCATTCAGGTCATTAGTGAATTTTTGCCAGAGCATGCCATGGGGTTTCAAACTTTATATTTGGAAATAGTGAGGACAATATTGCAAAGACCTGGTATCGCATCAACCCCCCCCCCCCCCCAAAAAAAAAAAAAAGAAAAAAAAAAAGAGAAAAAACAACAACAAACAAACAACAACAACAACAAAAATAAAATAAAAAAAAACCAAAAACACAACAAAAACAGCAACAAAAACTGCTTTAACGATACATTTCGTGTGCATAAAAACTAGACAAAAGCTTGAAGATAGAAACCATATGTCACCATTCGATTTCTATTTATTTCAATACGGTATAACATGTCTTGAGCGGTCATCAAAAAGGTCTAATTATGGGTCAGTGAGGTAGGTGGTAGCTTAATGCAGGTCAAATGTAATGCAAATAGATCCTATTGTGGCTTTCTGCATCACTTTTGCCCTGCATTAGCAACCATTTGCTTTTTAACACTTATGTGTTCAATAAATGAATGACTGCTTAAGACAGGTTCTACTGTGTAAGGTTAAAGAAACAAGGGTATGTTGTATTGCTATGCAAGACATGAGTCCCCCACCGGACTGAAAAAAACCTCCACTCTCCCCACCCCACCCACCCATGGTGTGGTTGACCATGGTATATACATGACCACCTGAATGGTATTAGTACATACTTTCATACATTGAATCAGTAAATAAAAAGTTATTGTTCCGACAAGAAAATATGAAAAAGAGGAGTAACTCCAAAAATATTGATGCTAGAGTTATTGCCCTTGTGCATGACACTACATCTCATCATGCTTGATCCATATGAGAAGTTTCAAATCAATTGAACCAGTACATAAAGAGTTCTTAACTGGACAAGAAAATATGAAAAGGGGAATAACTCCAAAAATATTGATGCTAGAATTATGGCCCTTGTGCATGACACTACTCCTGATCATGCTTCTTCCATGTGTGAAGTTATAATGAATTTGGCCTAACTTTGTAGGAGATATTGCCCGGACACGAAGTGTGACAGACGGACTGACAAGAAAATATGAAAAAGGGGAAGAACTCCAAAATTTTGATGCTAGAGTGATGGCCCTTGTGTATGACACTACCCCTCATCATGATTGTTCCATATGTGAAGTTTCAAATCAATTGAACCAGTAGATAAAGAGTTATTGTCCGGACAAAACATATGTAAAAGGGGAATAACTCCAAAAATAGTGATGCTAGAGTTATGACCCTTGTGCATGAAACTAGCCCTCATCATTCTTCTTCAATGTGTGAAGTTATAATGAATTTGGCATAACTTTGTAGGAGATATGGCCCGGACACGAAGCGTGACAGACGGACGGACGGACAGACGGACAGACAGACGGAATCGAGCAAACCTATAGTCCCCCAACCGGTAACCGGTGGGGGACTAATAAAGATATAATATAGTGATCACATGTTACTCTGTGCATTAAGAATATGATAAAGCTACCACATAATACAGTCTTTAGTATGTTTAACCCTTTCCACATTGATTTGTTTGTTTGCTTCTGTTGATTAACGTCCGTTTTTGCTCACTATGGGCTAATTGGACGCCCCAGAGAGAGGGGAGAGGATATAGAGACACCCGGGAGCGATGCCCTACTCTTATTATCGACTGAGTTTCTCTGGTTGAATATTAATGTTAAAAATGGCATCATGAATATTAAGTACGTGTAGATTATTGTTTGTACTGGCATATGGATACTGGATATTTTGACTCAGACTGAAATTGAAGAATCAGATCTATAGTATCTATATGCATAAACATAGCAGACCCTGATCACAGTGACCTAACAGTTTCTATAGGAGCTGTCTGATATGGTTCTACTCTGCAAAATGTGTGAAATGCGTTCATAATTATGAAGGAAAGTGTAGTTAACAAATAGTTAACCGATTCCCTGTTTAATATTCATGTTAGAAATATTGACATTAATAGTATTTATATTAATTTTCATAATGGCATATTATACCCATATGACATTTTTGCTAAGCCAGAAACTCTAGAGTCCAATTTTTAACCCTTTCCACCATTCTACGCATCTGTAAAATAACTTCTTAATGTTAGGCCTTAATGATAACATTTTCCAAAGCGGCAACATTTCTAAAGACCCAAGTATCGATATTTTCTCTATATTTTCTATTCGAAAACGTAAAAGTAGATCACATGGCAGACGTAGAAATGGTAATATAAAGCGTAAATTACATCGTAATATGTCTATTCATGATTTACATACCATTCTAAAACAAACTGGTAAAATTCTATGTTATCTTGTTTATCGTCTTTACCCTTTTCCTGTCTCAAGTCCATAGACGAAGAGGCTGATAAAATCTATATGCGTACAGATCCGTTAATTAATACTGCCTCACTTATACAAAGTTACACACAGCATGTTCTTCGTCCACGTATTGATAAAGAATCTGAACATAAAAGACATTTTCTGAAACTTCAGTTCCTAAATAAAGGTATCGATTTTATTGATATTCAAAGTATATTCCGTGATAAGAATGTAATCGATACTATTCCCAAATATTTCATCAACTCTGAATCACCTATCATCTGTTATAAATATAATAAACCTATTAGAAATGTTATTTTTAACTACAATAAAATTGTCTCTGACTTAAATATTGATGTTAATACCCCTATTTCTTGAGATTGTAGCATTTCTAGCTTTTGCTATAAACCAGTTAGTCATGTCATTACTGGTAATTTTGATAGCATTAAGGATAAACGTCTCAGGACCCTCCTAACTAAAGGACCTAAATATAGATTACCTTTCCTTATTGATTTTGACGCTTGTCGAACTCATATTGCGGAAGCTATTCAAGAATTCTGCATCAAATGGTGTCGACGAGAACATGCTGATGTTAATGCCCTTTCGGATTGGAAGAAATGTATTTTCGATATTATTGATACGCGTATAACTTTTTACAAATCAAATTACCATCTTTTACCACCTCGACCTAGAGTTACATTTCGCTACTTGAAGAAAAACTTTTCTAATTTTCATTCAGATTATGTTTTTGTTCCTGCTGACAAGGCATCAAACAATGTAATCATTATTTGAAGATTGTATTATGTTGATGTTTTAAAGAAGGAGCTAACTGATTCAAAAACTTATATAACAGTTCAAACACCTGAAAAAGATATAGTCTCGGAACATGTAAAAATGTGCAATAATTTTAAGTCTGGTCCTAACATAAAACAACATAAACTTTCTACTTTGTACTGGATTCCGAAACTACATAAAAACCCTTATAAGGCGCGTTTTATTGCCAACTCTAGCTGTTGTACCACTACTAAATTATCTATACTTTTGACGTCCTGTCTTACTACGATCAAAGAACATGTAAAACGCTACTGTGATAAAATATATGAAAATTCTGGTATTAATGTTTTTTGGTCCATAAAAAATTCAAATGATGTTTTAACAAAACTTGAAAATGAACAGTATAACATTTCTTTACTGAGCTCTTATGATTTCTCTACACTCTATACTACTCTACCTCACCTTCTTATAACGGATAAACGTATTAAATTAATAGAAAAAACCTTTGCCAGAGAAAACAAAATGTTCATTGCTTGTAATGTTCAACGTTCATTCTTTTCGAATTCAGAAGTTGAACATTACACAATGTGGACTTGCCTTGATGTTTGTAGATCTCTTACCTTTCTTTTAGATAATACATTTGTGCGTTATGGCGATACAATATATCATCAAGTTGTTGGTATACCCATGGGTACAAATTGTGCCCCTCTTGTTGCAGATTTGTTTTTGTATTGCTACGAGAGGGATTTTATGCTTAGCTTAAAACCTGATACACAGACCGATATTGTTAATGCTTTTAATAAAACTTCAAGGTATTTAGACGATATTTTGAATTTAGATAATCCTTATTTTGATACTATGATTTCTTCAATTTACCCAAAAGAACTGTCTCTAAACAAAGCTAATCAATCTGACATTAATGCTTCATTTTTAGATTTGAATCGTTCAATTACAAATGATAAAGTTTCGTCCAAAGTATACGATAAAAGAGAATATTTTAATTATCCTTTTCTAGATGGAGATTTGCCACGTTCTACATCTTATGGGGTTTATATTTCTCAACTTATTAGGTTTGCCCGAGCCTGTTCTTTGCTTGAAGATTTTAACAGACGTAATTTAGTTATAACTGATAAACTTCTTAAGCAAGGTTACAGATATCACAAACTTCGGAAAACATTTTCTAAATTTTATTATCGAAATTTACCTCTCATTAGTAAATATAATTGCAAACTACGGACGTTACTGCGACAAGGCATTTCTCAACCAGAATTTTATGGGGATGTTATCTACAAACTTAGGAAAATTCGGGGTCATATCCATTTTCATGATTTGTTTATAAAACGCATTAAAACATTTAAAAAGAAAGGTTATGATCCTATTATATTGCAACGCATTGCATGTTTGGTTATCGACCCTTTTACAGTCGGTAGCTACGCTTCCCTCTTTGCTTGCGCGATGACAGGCCGAGGGTAGTACTCTATGATGGTATACTCTTAAACTTGGATAAAAGATGAGCTTACCAGACTCATGTATTACTTTTTCCCTGTCGTGCCCTTAACGGCTTACCTGCAGGTGCTCTGACTTCAGCAAAGTCATTGAGTACATATTTGACAGATTGTCACAGTTATTATGCTATGATTTACATGTTGTCCTGTGTTCACCGTCGTCTATGTTGTGGGTAAGTCCAGCGGGGATACCTTTATTTACAATATTTGTAAAGCTAGGGTGACTTTGAGAGAAGTGTGAGGTTAGGACGTCCGTAAACCGGTTTAAACCCCCAGTGGTGTTTTTGCTACTGACCGTGCCAAGGCGGTACTCTCTTTGTCACCCTTCCTTTTGTTTGCCTTGCGTCTTTGTGCTTGTGATTTGTTCATGTGTGGAACGTTTGTCTCTGGTTCTTGTGTGTCTTTTGGTGTTTTCTGTGTTCATTTCGTGTGTGTGTGCGTTTGGTTGTGTGTGTGTGTGTGTGTGTGTGTGTGTGTGTGTGTGTGTGTGTCATGCTGTCTATCAGTGTTTTTGTGGTGATTGCGTCTTGCATGTGGCTTTGCCTGCTTGACTTTACTACTTTTCCATTCTTAAAACCATTGTGATAAAAAGAGCATTTGCTCAACAGGAGCAAATGCTCTATTTATCACGATGGTTTCAATACTATACAATTCTAACATATTCCTTTCCTTTAGTAAATGGTCCTTTTGGGTAGATTTATTCTAAGAGGTTGGTTCTAAAATTAGTCTATGGAGTAAAGGGTAAATAAAACCACAAGTAAAAAGAGCAGACACTGATTAGACAACGCCTACAGGAGCTATCTGATCTTGATCTAGTCTGTTTCCAAATGGGTGAATTTGAAAATAAGTCCACATATAGGAAAGGGTTAATAATGCTTGAATGCTCTGTATTGCTTTCATCATGCATAAGACTCAAATAGCCTTTTTAGGTTTTAGCTGCAACAGTATTCCTCTACAAAAGAGATGAATAGAAAGAACGTACTGCACACTACTAAAAAGTACAATAAACTCTTGGAAATGAATAACTAAATAGTTGAATTATTTCTTCATTAAACATGTACACAACTCAGCACGGAAAATGCTGTTTTGCAAGTTGTAACCCTGTCTCAAATATAAATATATTCAGTATTTCATGATTTAATAAATATTCACTGATCTAGTCTATGTAATAGAAAATGAAAACTGGGAAATGTTTTGGCCATGGCAAAAACTAGACATTAATCTATAAAATGGTCTAAGCTGGGGTCGTATTCATGTGGCTCCTAATTTTAGCAATAAAGTCAACGTTTTAAAGTCAATCTGAGTGTATACATACTCAAACAAAAACTTTCTATGAACTATAAATATGACTCTATTGGAGACTAAATTAATGTTTTGCCTTCTACTTACTCTTAAGTTAATTTTCAGTTGTAAATCTTAATGAATAGTGACCCGGGTCTGTATAGTCCTTAAGCAAACTTCGTGACCCTGATCAGATAGTTCCGGCAGGAATTAATGTGATACAGGTCTATTGCAAGTAAAAAAGTATATGTACAAGGTACGGCATTACAGCAAACAAAAATGCTTGAAGTGTATGCTTTCATACTTATACAGAATAACGTTACCATGGAAACTAAGTTTAGCAAATACCTGGAATACATATTGTTTGGTATCCAAAGAATGTGGCTGTATGACAGCACTGCAGAGAGATTCTGCTTTCAGCATTTCTTTAGCAGTCATATGTACTCGAGACAAAAAATACTGCATGTAAATGAATGTCAGAGTTTATTTAAATAAATTTACACAAAATGTCTAGGGGTAAAACCCATATATTTGCCAGAAACCGAATGAAAGCAGTATCACATTTGCCATACACAGCAGTTTGGTATAACACGCCTAAATCCACCTCTCATATGGCCATGTCTCCAGATGAATAAATTGGGACAGGAGGCGAGTCGCATGGTTTAGTTGTAGTCTTCCATCATCTGGGCATGTCACCCCATCACATCTCTGAAGTATGCCTGCCCAGCCCCAGGACCTAGGCAAATTTGCTCCATTACCTAAATGATAAAGGACAGTTTACTCAAAATACAATCAAACATGAATTCCCCACTTTGCTATTTTTTCCTCCATACAGATAAAAAACATTTGCACCAAAATAACTACCCCTACTATCCCATCAAATGCAGTCTCTTTAGTTTGAGAATAGATATACATTGGAACCTCTCTCCGAACACTTAATGAATAAACATGGAGGTCTTTATAAGAAGGTAGTTGCCACCCAGAGTTATACAGTCTCTATCGGTATTAGAGGGGTTTTACTGTATTAGGCCTTTTCCAGACAGTCTTTATATGCCTTTTGCAAACAGAGTTAACTAACTGACAAGACAGAAGGAGTTCTCTTACCAGAGTCTGTTCCGTTTGCCTATGGCATATTATAGATAAGTTCCTATTATTATGGCTATGTCTAAAACAGGTCTTGTCGATGTTCAATTACGCATATTCACTAGGGTATGTGTCAAATCATTCCTATTAAGATGAGCCCGGTGTACCTGTAAAACAATTGAAGTTTTGCACAGCGCGCAACTGGTCAATATTTCATAAAGCCAAACTCATACCAATCAAAACTAGAGAATATGATTTTATATACATGTACATATTTGATTTTATATGTATAAGCGATACATTTATAATGTCTTCGGCTGACAAAATGTTCCGGCTTGCAGCCACAACACTTTTATTCAAGCTCAGTTAGCATCTGAATGCAGTTATGAAATCTGCACCATAATTAGGTTTGCTGGCTTCTGGATGGAAATAGGGACAGGGTTCAGTAATCAGTAGTCATCTATTAGGTCAAACTTAAGTCTGACTCCCTCTTGACCAGATCCAAAACTAAAAGTCGTAAATATCCAGTCTCCGTGTTTCTTATAGTCTCCTGAAACAAAACATGTCATAATGCTTTCAGGTATAATAGTTTTTAAACTAATAATATGACATCTCAATCAAAATCATTTCATTTGTGATCTACCTTGAAACAAACAAAATTATGCTAGAATTATGTTCACTAAATGACATTATGGGGCTATACTGATTGTGCATATATGTGTACACTCAATTATGTCTGGACTGCTTCATCTACAGTTCTGCTACAATTTTGTTTAAAGCGTATATTATATATAGCCTTCTTTACCCTTTACTTCGTAAATGTGCCTTTCTACGCCTTTTCAAATAGAGCAGATTTGTCCAGACCAGACTGCTTTTATAGGATCCGTCTGATCAGGGTCTGCTCTGTTTGCTTATGATAAAATGTAGATATAATTTTAAAGTTTCTACCATGTTAAAAACTTCCTGTGTCTGTTTGCCATAATAACATCTTATATGATTAATAGTCATGACATCATTATTTCTTTCAGGAATATTGCGCATAGAAAATATTAAAATTGGTTTAGATATACTTCCGATTGACGAAAATACTCACAGAGTGTCACACGGTTTATATAACGAGTTACCCGGCGTTCCTACTGGATATCTAAGTCGTTAACAAATGTCGGCCAGGTCGCACTTAAAGGTTAATGTAGAAGCCATGGATAAAGAGCATTCCGAGTTAAACCACAGACAGCGGTAATTTGATGAAACAGGAATCCCCAATATCATATGTAACTTTATCTTCACATTTTAGCGAACAAGATATTGATACCAGAGGTTGAAAATGGGAAATGAAAATACATATACTGGCGTTTTGTAAAGGCTTCATACTGCTTGCACATGAGCTGCATGGAAGAGGATCACTTGGTCATATAAACAATTTTGGTCTGAACAAGGCAATTGCAGATTCTTGTCTAATTTTGACAAGTTTGATCAAATTAAGAATCTGATGGGCGGGTATACGAGATATCTTAATATTTTGCTCACCGAAATAAGATTAACTGTTACTAAACCTACTGGACAAAATTGTGAATTAAGAGTAACAGGGTCTTAAGATGTTCCAAATGTCTATAACGATTGTGGCAAATATGGTTTCACACATATCTTGACATCGTATGGCAGCATCTTGTTCGTAATCAATTGTGCCGCTGTATTTTAATTATTTCGCCGCTATATGTACTAATGTGAGAACATTTGCAGACCATTGGGACCCAGAGGAGACGCCAAAAAACCCTAGACGTATAATCAAGTACCAAACTGTTTGATTTTACTACTGTAAAATATTCAAAGATAACGCCACTTTGAAACCTGGATCAGACAGTAGTCTTAGCAGTTGTAATTTAGTTGGCTCTGAAAGGGTTAATGGCGGAATACTGTGTATAACTAAATGCAGTATTGCCTTTGTCGATATCCCGGAGTTATTCCGATTTATCTTTTTCGGCGCCAATGCCGCCTGTTGGCACCATTAAAAACCGTAGTTCCAGATCAGATGCCCCCTTTTCAATGAAAAAGTAGTAAAGGCAGCATCTGACCTGGGACTTCACTGTTTTTGTATGTTTTTGCTTTGCCCAAGCATACAGGTTTTTTAATTTACTAATGTACCTTTATTATTTAGTTTAGAATTATATTTAATATTAAATTATTATTGCAGACGACACTTTTGATTTGGCGCCAAAAACACAGTACGTTCATATATAATACAAATGTACACATATTGTGCTGAACGTGGAGCGTATTATTTGATATACCATTTTATTCTGTCGTATCAGAGTCTCTACACTGATTAGGCACACAGGTGTGAGCTATAGTATTAACGAGTCTCGAACGAACAATGAAATAACCTTTTTAGTTCATAAGTCGCAAGAAAATATCACTATGAGGGAAACTTTTATGACAGGAAGGTCGTACTGTAACTGCTGTCACGTGTGTGCTTCGTACAGTAAGGTTTCACTACTACGACCACATAACGGCATGTATTTAAATGGAAGTCTGTAAAAGCAGATTATTTCGCAGTACAGAGCAAATGCAATGCAGAAGGATTCACCTATCTTAACACTTGAAACGTCTGTTGAAGAGACGTGTGTGTACTTACATGTACAGTAAAATCCCTCAAAATCGAACTCTATTCAAAAATAATTTAGATACTTTTTGACAGGTTACTGTTTCAAAATTCAAGGTGAAAGTCATGCAGAAAGTGCATTGAGTGGCTTTCGGAATGACTTTCATCCTGTATTAATTAACCTTTAGCCTGCTATGGGCGGATGAGTGAATACCTATGCAAACCATTAGGATCCAGATGTGGCGCCGAGTACATGTAACTTGTCGTCTCACCAGGATCAAAACTGTTTGATATCTTGATTGCATTTTCATAGACACTTTGATTATGATTTGAAATTCGAAAATGTAGTAGTTGACGAATTCTGTAAACATAATTTGACAACAAGCTAAATGTAAAGCTACCACTTATAGCAAAAACTAATAATTATGCAAACTTAAAGCCCGCTTTAATGGAGTTTTACTGAACATACACGAAATTCTTTCTGCTGGGTTTGCATACTATTTATCATCCAGAGTACACATGTTGCATGGAATTTAAACTGTTTAGCTTGTATATTAGCTGATGATCAACACTAGTACACGCCATAGGAGCCGTCTGATTGACTATATAATACTTTAAAGATTATATCTATATAACGACCACTAAATTGTGCAAATTAGTTTATATTTAGGGCAGGTGGCTGCTTAAAGCAAGGTAAAGGTAAAACAGAATGCTCCTATATCGCTATCCACATAAGAAGAATGTATGTGCTTTGGGCGTAAGTAGTGGTTCACTTTTAATAAATTATCAGGATCAAACTCAATAAAACCGAGGCAGCAATTTTTTCTTTTCACGTTGCTATTTCTGCTTTTGAAGGATCTCCTACTTATTCCAGATATTAAATATTAAACGCCCTTATATATAATCTTCAACAACAATATTGACACATTTTCTATTCATTAGTCGTATGTAGACTGCACACGTCCTTATTAGACCACTTATCATACACACCAATGTAGGATCTTTTATAGATTGGACCATCAACAGATGTGTATTTAATCAAAATGCTAATGCATGTATGTATTAACCCTGTTTCATTCAATGCCTGTCACATCTTAAAATAGTGGTATGTTGATGTTGCATTAGGTGCAATTAAACCTTTGTCGGGCCGGTGAATTCCCTGTTTCCAATCTTATACAGTGCTCCCTCCCTACAACGGCCCTCTCAATAACGATTCCCTCCTTACAAAAACGCCTGTCACTGTTTCCGAAACAACAAGGCTCCAGATACAACTTTGTCCATCGTATTTTCTTTATGCCTCCATCAAACCGTATGTTGTGACCACTCTTTAGAATCGTCACTTTGTGACGATTCTAAAGACTGGTCACAACATAGGGTTTGATGAAGGCATAACGGTTTTAGTTCTCGAAATACACCTTATCTGGGGATCTGAAAACAAGCTAATTATGTTTGATTATCCCTCCCTATAACAACTCCCTCTGAACAACACATACAATCTTCGTATCCCACAGGGTGTCGTTGTAGAGAGGGAGTACTGTACAGGAAACATAATTAGTTAATTTTACATATCATGTGGGAAGTATATTTTACAATATAATCATATGTGATGTACCTGTTTACCGGTTTCCGACGTTGACTTTTACCGAGTGTAGCACTGAGACAAGACCAACATTCAGCCGATTCTAATGACTGGCAATATTACAGCCAATATCAAACGCTACATTTTCAAAGAAGCGATTGCTCTTGGTATAACCCTTTCATATTACCCGTACATGGCTTTCTTTGAAACTGTTTGAAAATATTGGCATTACCTGAAATAATGGACCGCTTACTTCAATAAAGACTCGTTACATATTAAGTACCTGTAAGCTACACAAATCCAGAGTGTGAGTTCTAATGACGTCACCACAATTGCTATGGTCTCAGAATGGTCACCGGGTACATGTCTACGGTGTCATGTATATTCGTTTCCACGAAGTTTTGACGGATTTAGAAGATCTTCAATACAGCCCTGGCCCGATGTTTGGTTAACGGAAATGCAAACAGGATGTCATTTCGACTCTACGGCAGTACGTTCTTTACGTGTCTTAGACAAATACCTTGTACCCCACCAGGAATTTGGTAGACCGAATGTAGGTACTACTAAAAACCGTTTTGCTCCATGAATTTCTTTACTATAATGAATATGGCACTCGCTTTTAATAAACAATCATGTAAGATTCTCTATATATGGCATAACTCTCGAGCGTTCGCCTGAATGGGATGAAGGCATGTGTCCATAATTGTTCTACTTGAGAGGTGTACTACTATACATCACCCATGTTAATGAGGGTTCGTAAATGGAAATCGCAGTAATAATGCCAGCTCAGACATTTCTTAAACATTAACAGTCCTACTTCAGTAGACGAGTATCCAACATCGGTTATTGAAACTTCAGCATGCTACCAAAAATTATCTTTGCCAAGTATTCGGTCTGCTGCATTGTTGAATTGCGAGCGAACGAGCGTAAAAACAAATTGGATCATGATGTGACGGCGAGTCACTCGACCTTTCCTCTGTATTAAAGCTCTTTGCAAATGCCAGCTAGGTCGCGATTTGCAAGCAAGGGATTAATGCCCGTAATAAGATTGAACGACTGTCACTTATGTAAAATGAACGGGAGAAAATGTAATTCGAGTTTAGCATGCAAACTCTGAAGACACCATAAGACATATTTTTTTTTCAAAATACTGCAACGCATCTGTGTAAATTATCATTGCGTCTAAAGCTAATTTTTCGTTCCTTAGCTGAACTCACCAAACGTAATCATGTACAACAGAACACATTCTAAGCGACTCCTTGGTGAATACACATTAATATTGTTAATAGCTGCTACAGATGGTTCATTAATGCAGAATGAATGTAATGCAGAAAGCTCGCGCAGGGTTTGTCCTTCATATCTTGAGTCCTACAATAAGCTAGCAATTGATTTTAAGACACAGGCGTGTGCCCCTTTTAGATCGTTGCAGTAGAGAAGTTTTAGTGTATTTAGAAACATTTTATACATGTTAAAAGAAAAGAAATTAAGACCGTTTGTATGATATATACGTATACCTGTTATTGTATCGGTCCGAACAATATATATAACGATGCGTGTGTAATTTGCATAATAGTTATTTCTTCACAAAAACCCACGTTGTCAACACGCTTTTAATCTTTAATGGCATACGTTCATAGCCATTTGTTGGTATTGGTAGAAACTGAATAGTCAAATCTATGATAATGGCATTAACAAAAACAGCAGCCATGATCAAACGGTTCCTACAGCTCTGTGTATGTGTGTCTATGGGTGTACATGCATGTCTCTGTATATGCTGATGGGTATATGTGTGAGCATATGACTATGTGTCTGTGTGTACCTATATATGCTTCTGTACTTGTGTGTTTGCCCACTAGTACATCTGCGAAAATGTCTGTGTATGTCTCTATGTGTGCGTGTGTGATTACGTGTGTGTGTCTTTGTATGCATATATTAGTGATCGTGGGTGTGTGCTTACGTGTATGTGTGTCTATGTATGTGTATGTGTCTGTGTCTGTCTCTGTCTTTGTGTGTACAGGCGAGCTTGAGTGCGGTCGTTCGATAATTTTTGTTAGCCTGTTTGGTTCCCTGAGTTAGTTTTTACGGAATTTAAGCACTTAATATTTCAAATAATGTCAATTTCAATAATGTGTAATGTGTGATGTCGGCTAGTCTTACATACTACAAAACAGCACATGTCTTGACAAACTCTGCTCTAGAGCACCATTCACTGATGTCGGTTAGTATACTATGCTATACGGGTGTCAAACAGCTTAGGCTTAGTTCCTGAAAAAGGAGCCAAGCTAATCTGAAATCACGTTGTTTGTAAATGCCTATCAGACCGCTATTAGCTGGATAAAGGTTATCAATAACAGTTTAACCATTTACTTTTTTAACTTATCAGTTCATGAATATTAATATATTAATTGGCACAGGGATGTGTGGCTATGTCAGAATCTGTATCTATACTATATAATAAGCTAACAGAGCACACCCTGATAAGATAACTCTTACATGAGCCGTCTAATCTGGTACTACTTTGTATGCAAAGGTGTAGAAAGACGACATTATGGAGTAAAACGTTAAATCCATTTAGGCAAAAGGTAAGTAAGGCACTATCACATTGAATTAATGACAAACTTATAGCATTATTCTTATTTTATAATATAGAAGTGACAACGTATAAATAGGCAGGTGAATGCTTATTCAAACAAGACTCCCAGACATTCCCTGCTAGTAAATGATCATACATTAGCGACTTTTAGGCTTACATCGAAACAGTAATGAGAAAACGGGAAGATCGATACAGGTACTTAGGAAGGATTAAGACACAGAAAATAGTTTCATATATGGAAATGGAAACTTTGGCCATTTGAGACTGGATGTGTTGAAGGAAAATCTTTTCAAAAATAATGTTTTACTTTGCTGTAATGATACACGTCTTCGCTCGGATTTTTTTCACGATTCATAATGTTTGCCTAAGCCGCCTGACGAGACTCCGAGTAATTCGGCGTCTCATTAGGGTCCAATCCGCTTTGCAATCAGTCGGTATTTTCTCAAAAGCTAGAACAAATCAGACGTGAGCAGATATCATAACTGAGCATGGTTTAAGTAGACATCGCCATTTTACAGAAGGTTCAGGGACATACATGGAGTGTACATAGGTTAAGTAGTATCCTTAACGAGTCTAGAACAGACAAATATATGACATATTGAGTCGTTAAGTCACGAGAGAATCGCAAATGATGTATTTTAATTACGACAGAGAGTCATGCAATCGAAACCATAAATTTATGTCATTCGCGTCTCTGTGTTTTCTTAATTAGTACTTGATTAAGTTTTATATTTCTGTATCTATCGCGTCAGGTTTATTAACAATTCGCCTGTTAATCGCTACCTGATCGTCATTTGCAAAGTTACTGTAGGAGCTGGTTGATCAGTATCTACTCTGTTTGAATATGGAAGTTTGTAGATCTGATCCTACAGTATTTGTCTAAGCCAAATACGCTTTAATATTTATATTAACCCTTTGCTTGCTGAATTTTAAAACACATTTCTCCTTCTTTACCCATGCCCTGTTGTATAATTACATATTTCTCACATACCTTCCCTTATCTCCGAGTTAGAACAACGGGTTAAGATTTCCTTATCTGTAACACGTGTAAGATCACTTTAGAACATATTTGACGTCATACGAACGCTTTGACCTATCTGTATTCATACGCGTGTTTACAAACATGGCTGACCTCGATTTTCCTGTCAACTCAAGTGTCAAAATCGACGGTCGCGGTAAAGGCATAATACTCGGCCACAAATCATCCACTAATGGTGATATTTACACTGTTCTCATCG
This sequence comes from Azorinus chamasolen, assembly GCA_963576725.1. Lineage (NCBI taxonomy): Eukaryota > Metazoa > Mollusca > Bivalvia > Cardiida > Solecurtidae > Azorinus > Azorinus chamasolen. Next base: position 14,527,982 of record OY755253.1, read on the forward strand.
ACGGTATTGACTTTGAAGTAGATCTGCCAGCGCACAGACTCTCTTTAAGATGTGAAACGGAAAGCAATGTTAGTGGGACGAAGCAGACGACGTATGACAGTAGGTTCATAGAAATGACCGAAAGTGACTTTGTACGTGAGCAAAAAAACAAAGCAACAACCAGCAAAACACACTATAACCTGAAACTCTTATCCCAGTTTCTCGAAAGTGTCAATGAAAGCAGAGAAATTCATAAAATCCCACCAACCGAACTCTGTCAGATTCTGTGCAAATTTTTTGTAAGCGTCCGAAAAAGCGACGGGTCAAATTATGAGCCAGTGACCCTACGTGGGTTTTCGTCCAGCTTTGATCGACATATGCGTCAGCATGGATACGGCTATTCTCTTATCTATGGCATTGAATTCGCAAAACTGAAGGATGTGTTGCAGGCCAAACAAAAACAATTGAAATCAGAGGGCCTAGGCAACCAGCACAACAGGGCTGAACCCCTCACAGACGAGGAAATCCAGCAGCTATGGTCAACTGGACAGCTCGGACCGGTGTCGCCTGAGGGCATCAACAACACGCTTTGTTTTTTTAATACTGTAAATTTTGGCTTGCGTGGTAGCGACGAGCATCGAGATATGTGCTGGGGGGACATTACGCTATGTTCTGATGACAGCGGCCATGAATATCTTCAGTTCATGGAGCGGCAAACTAAAACTAGACAGGGTACAAACCCTCGCGATGTGCGCCACGTTAAACCGAAAATGTGGGCAAATGTACAAGAACCAGAAAAATGTCCCGTTAATATTTACAAAATGTATGCAAGCCATCGCCCAACTGATTATTGTGAGCTTAGTGACCCATTTTACATTGCAACACACACAAACCAGGGACACATGAAGTCCGAACAGCAGTGGTTCAAGAGGCAACCAATCGGAAAAAATAAACTTACCTCCATCATGAAAAGAATGGCAAGCGCCGCCGGATTATCCAACACTAAACGTCTCACAAATCACAGTGCTCGAAAGCATCTTGTTCAGAAACTTTCCGAAAATAACATCCCAGCTAATCAAATCATGCAAATAACAGGCCACACAAATATTCAATCTGTCAATAACTACAGTCACATTAGTGAACAGCAGCATAAAAACATTTCCGGAATCCTGACATCGGGTGGAAATTCTATGCAAATGTCTCTGAATCAGTTAAACACAAACACTTTGAATTCTGCCAGACAATCGACAGCTTGCACGTTTCATGGCGGCTTAAACAACATGTTTGCCGGAAATATCTTCGGTGGAACATTCAACATAAACATTGTATCCGAAACACAGTCTCCTGATCTCGGCAGAAAGAGAAAACGTGTGATCATTGAAAGTGACTCTGACTGATCTTTACACCGCATATGTATATATGTATGCAAAGCTGTCACGTCATATAGTTTCAACATAACATTTTTCATTTTTTTTAATTATATCTGTAGAAAGTTCGGAAGTTCAAATATCAAATGAATCATTTATTCAATTGATTCCTAAGAAACATATTACCCATAATAAATATGTAAGAGTTATAAAAAACACTTGTTTGGAACTATTGTTCCCGATGCTCTACATGGCTAAATATAACCAAGGTGTAATTCGGCCAAACTTGGGAAACTGATGTTTCTAAGATGTTATTAAAACGGCGAAAACACACTGGTTTGGTTATGTGAGAAAACGAATCTGATGCTCGTTGTCTTTTAAGATCACATGTTCCTAAACTCGCCATGAAAATGTTATTAAGCTCGCCAAAGGCTCGCTTAATAACATTTTCTTAGGCTCGTTTAGGAACATGTGATCTTAAAAGACAACTCGCGACAGATCCTCTATATCTCCACTGTGTACAAGTATTTCGCGGTGCAATCACTGCTGTGGAGTGCACTGGTTGCACAATCAACATGTAAATAGTGCAGACCCTGATGAGACAGCTCCTGCAGGAGCTGTCTCATCTGGGTCTTCATTATTTACGGGTAGGTATATTGACATGAATAGCAAGCGAAGGGTTATTATAGATAAACAAGGTTATAAATGTTAAGTTAATGAATACTCAGGAAGTGATCAATTCATTCATTACTTTTCATCACAGAAAGGGTTTAATGATAGTTGGAATGCCTTGTAGGCGGTGCATTTTGAGTAGTATTGTCTCTTTTTATCTCTACCTGTGTTTCCGATTTGGAACTACCCACCATCGTCCGACCTTATAATGAAAATATAATACTTTTCAAAACTCGCCTTACTTCACACAATCAAATCACTCATTCGTATAGATTTTACGATGTCGTGTTGTTAAATGAGACAGTTAAAAAGGGAGTTTTAACCAGTATCTCGCTATCCACACACTGATTCACATTTGCTCCAGATGAGAGGCCGAGTAACCCGGCAAACCACGCTGTTTGCCAATCGGTCAATATTTTATTAAAAACTTGATCGAATCGGAAGTAGTAAAGATTGCATCAGATGTAAATTTAACCATGTCCCTTATGTAAGCGCATTTTCGCGTACCTGCACACGGGGTAGACCCAGATCAGGCGGTGCCTATAGGAGTCATGTGATCAGGGTCTGCTCTGTTTGCGTATGGTGTAATACAGATCTGATTATACAGCTTCTGCCTAGGCCAAAATGTCCTGTGTTCATATGTTATTATAAAAAATAATCTTATTAATATTCAAGACGTCATTATTTCCTACATGAATAGTTATCAGGAAAAGAGTTAAGCATACATTATGGTTTCACAGCAGGATGATGATTGGAATAAATTGCAATGTCTTACCAGCTTGAAGAAGTTACAAATCAGCTTTCTGACAATTTACAGTTAAACCCATCTAAACCAGACGCTAGATTTAGTATAAATATCGGTCCTTGAGACAGTTGACAGCTTGATACAAGATGTAAGTCTTCTTGGAGCTTTTTGCATGATTTGGACTCTGACACTTGTCTAAGCGTATCTAACTTCTTCTCAGCTAGAATTCCGGTTTAAAGGGATATTACTGTAAATTGCAGAAAAAAACATTGTTTAAGAGCTGGTTCCCATGAGCTGGGTTCCTGTGAGCTGAATCCTATGACTTGCACCCTGTATTAAGTAGCAACCTTGTGCATGAGCTGGTTCTCTTATATATTTAATGGTTCCCTTAACATTTAAATCCCTCATACGTATTCAAATCTTCATATGCTTTAAACAAAACCTCGTCCAATAGTTACCGTAGTGTATATCAATATATCATCTTTGGGCACGTTAAATGATTTCGATTAAATCTATATTTTCTAGAGTACTACACCATTCCACCAGTAGATATCGCACCAAGACGTAGACGTGTGGAATTCAGGGCGTATGTTGCATGGTGTTAAAGATCAAGGCCACAACCAGGCATCCTCGTCAGGTAAAAGCTATTTGAATACTGTTCTAGTGTTACAGGGAGTATCAAGAATATATTGGTACAAAATGAAAATATTTTGTAAAAACACGTGTATATATATATAGATCATGTTGTTTACTTTCGGAAATTTATTTTTTGACATGTAGGCCTTACGTAAACACTAGAGATCCAAGAACTAAACCACATATAAATACTAAACGTGTAATAACTACAAACACGAATGCACTAGAATGGTGAATATACAAACACATAAACACATGACGTCTAAGAAGTACAACGAGGTAAACAGTACAATTGTAAGAATTGCAAAAGAATATACGCACTAGACATGTAAGAACTATATATACGTAAAAACTAGAATTGTAAGTACTACATACATATAAGCCCTAGGCATGAAATGATAATTCCGAATACACATAACCACTATAAACACCACAAGTATAATAACTACAAACACATACACACCACACATGTAATAACTACATACTCGAACAAACTGGAATTACAAAAAAACATAAACAGGAGACCTGTAATAACTACATTCACATAAACATTTCACATGTAATAACTACAATCATATAAACATTAGACATGAAATAACTACAAACATATAAACATTAGACATGTAATAACTACAAACATATAAACAGTATACAGGTAATAACTACAAATATAAAAACATTAGACATGTAATAACTACAACAACGTAAACAATAGACTGATGAAAAATTCAGACGCATAAACACCGGACATGTTAACGTTAGAATTGTAAAATTGCAAACACATAAACCCGATACATGTAAGAACTGCAAACCCATAAACATTAGAATGGTAAGCACCACACACGCATTAACAACATAACTGTACGAACTACAAGCACATAAACACTTGCACGTGTAATGGCCACTAACACATAAACACTGCACTTGAAAGAACAACACAAACATAAAAACTAGACATGTTAGATCTACAAACACAATAACATTATAATTATATATGTTATAACTACAAATACATAAACACTAGACATTAAAACGCTAGACATGCAGTAGCTACAATTGCATAAGCACTAGACATGTTATAACTGCACTCACATAAACATTATAATTAACAGAATAACATACACTAGACATGTCTTAACTGCAATAACATAACAATATACATACAAAAACTACAAACACATACACGTTAGACATGCAGGACCATGAACACATAACTGTTGTAATTGTAATTCAAACACACATAAAGCTAGATATGTTACAAATACGAACCCGTAAAACACTTAACATTTAAAATGTAAGAACTACAAATAAACATTAGACGTGTAATAATTACAAACACATACAGAGTAGACATGTAATAACTACAATAACATCAACACTAAACGTGTGATAACTACAAACACATAGATACTCCACATGTAAGAGTTAAAACATGCACTTTTTGCCCAGTATTCCTCGGTATAAAATCGGGTAATGTGTTTCAATATAAATTGAAATGCATACGACCTATCCTTTTCATTTGTCTCAAGGACAATATCGTATGTTAAGATAATGGACACTACTGGACCCTGTAGAAATAACATTCTTTTTCATCAGGACTACATCGCCTATGTTTTTTTCAATTACCACTGGGATAAGGTTTGCTTTGAGGAATAAACAGACACGCGGTATTAAAACTACATTATCGGTGATCCAAAATCAGTTGACGTCTTGTATTATTTTTCGAACTTGTTCACAAAATGTTTTCAGCTATCTGGCGCCTGACATCTGTGCCAGTCATTCTTCCTACTCAATAACCTCCATTTATGTGTGATCAATTGACTCGAACGCATTTAGACTGCGATCTAAAACCATTATAACGTTTATGAACCTTAATATGTTGCGTGGTTCTTCTACATTATTTCGGGGAAATAGGGTGTAGTTGTCACTGGTATGATTTTGTATGTTTGCTTACGTACTATTCTGAGACACAAGCATGTTTATAATCTTAACGTATCCAGAGAGTTATATTATTTTAAAGTATTTATATTGATTTACAGGATGGTCTAACCTTTATTAAATTTACCTTTACTAGGAAACGATTGCACTACCGTCTGACCTGCATTTACCTCTCGATGATTGTCACTAGGTTCATATACTTTAGATAAACATCTCACATTTGTCAGCTGAGTGGCCTTGTTTCAAAAAGAAGCATTCAGAAAGAACAACTTATTAGCAATATATGTAAACAAACCTCTAGCGATTTATGTTTATATCAATTAGTGTTTACACAACAAAATATGATATTGATTTTGCATAACATTTGCGCTACTTTAAGCTACCAATTATTTTTAAAACTCTATAATTATACTTCATTTGAGCGATCGCCTTAGCGATGCCTTTTATGTAATGTTTAGCAGAGGGTTCTACATTATAGTCAACAGATATTTATTTAAATTAGATTAGGCAGATCTTAAAACATTTTGAAATTCACTGGCGACAATATTGAAGCAATGAATACTATATCAGCCAATATTTTCGACTATGGTCATCGGTCATGTCATCGATAAATTAATAGCTGCTGAATTATTGAATCCCAGACCATAACATCAATTGCCTTTCTCGTTGTTAATTTGTTTTGACCGAGGGAAGGCAAATTGAAATCTCAGTAATAGCTGTATTCCAGACACATTTTGTAACTAATCGACTATTCCCTCAAGGATCGATGAACATGATTTGTAAAATAAGGGTATTAAAGAAAAGAACGACTGACACTAACGTAAGATGGGCAAATGCAGCTAACGTTTAAATGTGCCTATTCGAACACTCAGATAGTTACCTTCGTTGGCCTTTTACAAAAGGAGACAGCTTAATATTTTCATTCCTATAAACGCATTCGTATGCATTTGCAAATGGAGTAGACCTAGATCAGATGGTTCCTATGGGAGCCTTTTTTTCAGGGCCTGCTCTGTTTGCAAATGAAAATTGAAAGATCTGTTTCTTAAGGTTCTAAAATGGCTGCAATGTTCCGCCTTCCATATTTCATTGGAACTATTTTATCCGTGATTACTCAGTAGATATTGAACGTTTGAATAAACACAGAACAAGGGTTAGTGATGGGTTAGAACTATGCACCGAACTACCCTGGTAGATTTTCGGGTGACCTTCACCCTTCAATTTGCTTATATCGTCATCAATTCTTCTTTGCCAAACGTTCAGACTCGTGTTTGGTTGTAACGTGTGGCACACCTGTATTTGCTATACTGTGTAAGATACTTTATGTAAACCCTTTCGGCGCCAAATTTCTAATTGCCGTCTGCAATCCAAATTTTGTTAAATCATTTGGTACAATAAGGACATGAGATAAATAAATGCATGTTTCAAAGGAATAAAGCACAGATATAGAACTACAGAATGAGTCAAAAAGTGAATTCCCTGATCAGACGCCGCCTAAAAAAGGCAGCGTCTGATCTGGCACTGTATGTTTTGTCGATGTGCATTTATGCGACTTCGGCGGTGAAAGAGTTAAGTCTGAAACATGATGCACAAGCCAATGCCTTCAATGTAACATCTCGATATTTGTATGGTACATTTAATACGGATAATTAATGTGTTGACACGATGTTTTATTCTAAATATCAAAAGTAACTCTAATAAATCTAATTTCAATAGTTAAACATCAGATCAATCATTCAATTCAGCAACCTTCGTTCGACTTAGATCTGATAATTGACTTACATGTATCTCTTCAACAATCCATTACAAACATGATTATTGATTTTAAAAGAAACAAACAAGTACTGTGACCTTAATAGCGTTATTCCTCATTCGCATTAAACGGTGGTTAGCTTTCATAGATTATCTATTTTGCTGAGGATTGCAATATTCGTGTTACTATAAAACTAACTACTTAAAAAGTGTGTATGTTACTTCTTAAGGCGTGATATTATCGAAATCTGCCACTTATTACCTTATACATGTGCAATTAAAATGACGATGGGATTTACAAACTTCGTAAGATAGTCGGATACATGCGTTTTCAAGGTCTCGGCAATAAAAGTATAACAACCTCTTGACAAATTCCAATCATATTTCAACTCAATGTGTGATTGTTATCGATCCTTCTATAATCGATCACAAAGTATTTTATGGTGATGGAATTTGCAGATACGCAGATGGAAGGATGGACTCGGGTATATATGTATACGTTGTCCACTGTCTGTGGAACAATCCGTTTGGAGTTGTTGTTTTTTACTGTTGGTCTGAAGAAAGTTTTACAACAGATCATTCAAAAGCTACACCCCTAACTTAACCGTATGTTTCATTTTTCACCGTTTCCGACTGTGTGCACATGCGGAAGTTTGCATGTCCATGCATACATATATGTGTTATTTAATGTGTATGAATGTATATGTGTACGTGCATGTGCGTTTATGTATGAGTGAGAGAGAAAGGGAGGCAGCGAAAGAGAAGAGAGACAAATATAGACATAGATAAGAGAGAGGGAGAGAACGAGAGATAACGGGAGAAAAAGAAAGGATGGAGATATGGGGAAATAAGAGAGTGATGAATGGGAGAAAGACAGGTAGATAGCAAGAAACAGAGAGTTTATGTGTGTGCGTGATCGTGCTTTGCATCTGTAGTTCCTTCTTTGTCATCAGCGTGTTTGCATAGAGTGACCTATTTAGTGTCCTAATACCCTTGAAACAAAACGATATATTTTACTGCTGCAGATACTTTGACAGAACCCACTCTTGTTTTATATAATAGGAATGAATAGACCGAGCTCATATATTACCTTGATGTTGTATAAGTTTGGCATGTCACATATTTCCTGACTTCAATCTCATTTTTATAGATGCTAAAGTAATTTTCAGAACAAAATACAATCATAAGACGATCACTATATAACAATGTTTGCAACTTCCTACTTCTCGTGCGTTTACAACGAACATGCCCGAAAGTTCTGTCTGCTTAAACTCTGATTTATTTATATGTTCATATAAATGCATTATCACGCAATAACGAACCTATTGGAACCGTCCATTCAGGGTCTGCTCTGTTTTCTGGTTACATTCATGATCATTTTATAGATCTGATTCTACAGTTTTTCTCAAAGCAGAACATGGATGATGCTTTTAAAAGTTTACATTATAAAAAAATCAGCTAACAAATATTTATGATGTCGTTATTTCTTACATGAATATTTAACAGGAAATGGGGTGTATTTTGGTTAAGATCTACTTGTGATTAAAGAAAGTACTGCCCGAGTGCCAGACGAGTTATATTGAGTTTGTCGGCGTCATATATTCATATCGAATTCATTAGCAGTCAGCTCGCACTTAATATAATAAAGGTCTATACTTTCCAAGTTAAAACACAGACAGATGTAATTTGATGAATCACGAATCCCCAATAATATCTGAAACTACATAATTACATATTAGCGAACAAGAAACTGATACAAGAGGTTCCAAAAGGGAAAATGACAAAAATTAAGACGGGCGTTTTATATAGACTTCATACTTCTTGCACATCAGCTGTATAGAAGAGGATCGCATTGTCATACGAAGCAGTGCGGTCGTAACAACGCAACCGCAAGTCTAACATGTTGCTCGCTGATTAACCCATTCCCTCATATTGACGACTTTTGACGACTCCGTAAAAGTCACTTTGTGAAACCATAGTGATAAATAGAGCAGAGCAGAGTGCAAATGCTCTATTTATCAAAATGGTTTCAAACTACAAAATTCCAAACATTTCCCTTTCTCTAGTTAATGCTCATTTTCGGTAGATTTATTTAAAAAGATTGTATAAAAAAATAGCCTATGAGGTAATGGGTTAAAGTATATGCCAGTAACAAAACCTAGACAAAATTGTGAATTAAGAGTAGTGTGATCTTAGGATGTGTCGGCTTTAAATGAACTAGCGTTTCATAAACGTTTTGACAAAAATGTTTACAGCTATTGGGATATGTATTCTATTGTTAACTCGCAGCTATATGCACATCACTGATAACCTTTTAACATATTATTTAGATCCGAATAACTAGACATGTTATCAGGTTCAGAACTGTTTGACATTGATTACAGTAAGGTAAAACGTTCGAAGAAATAGCAAAACTGAATTCTGAAGCTGACGGAAATCTTAGCAGTTGAATTGTACTTGGTGCCGTAAAGGTTAATGGGGAAAACTGTATAAGACACAGACAGTGTAGCCTTAGCCGATACCCCTGCGTACTTCCGAGTCAAAACAACGAAAGACAATCCAATTAATCCTAAGCCTTCTAAGCGCGACCTAATTGATATGTGCAACCAACCTGGATCCAGATGAAACGCCGAGTAACTCAACGACTCATCAGGATCCAGTCCGTTTGACACCCTGTCAATAGTATCTCAGAAGCTTAAAAGAATCAGTAGTAGGTTGCAACGGCAACATATCGGAACTTAAGGATACCTCATTTGTATAGTAGACTAAGGGTTGATAATCATGATGACCTTATTTCTTACATTGATATTCATGAAGTAAACGTGGCTCGTGTGGTATAACATGCCATGTCGTTTTGCCCTTTACAACTCGTTACACTGGTTAAGAACACATATGTCGAAAAAACCTAATCCTGTCCCTGCTGTATTTCATGTAAGAAATAATTACGTCATGCATATTAATTAGGATATCTTTTATAATGGCATATGCTCAGGTAGAAGCTGTAGAATCTGATCTATATTACACCATAAGCAAACAGAGCAAGCCCTGATCAGACGGCAGGAACCGTCTGATCTGGGTCTACTTTGTTTGCAGATGTGTAAAAATGCGCTTACATAAGGGAACGTCCCGAACGAACAATGAACTAACATTTTCAGCTGATAAGCCGCAAGAAACTGTTATAGAATTATGAAAATGCATTTTCAGCTATTATACAGTAAAACCTCTACAATTTGGATGTTTAGTAGATACGAGTTGAAATACTTTTAGGTAGGTGGCTGCTAAATCTAGGTGATAGTGATGCATACCTTTCACCCCGCATTTAGCTATCACCTTCCTCCAACACTGATATCTATACTAACTTTAACTTCCACTTTAGGGAAGGATTGCTGTAATATTAGATAAATGTCCGGTATTTGTATACAGCTTAGACTCTTGAAAAATAAGCTGGCGCCACATGGAGATCAAATATGACTGACATTCGGCATGCAGGTCTTCAAAAGCTTCGATTCAACGGTATTCAGGGATTGTATTAAGGGAATGTAATGAGATAGCGACATGATGCTATGACCATAACTTTACACCTACACTTTCATGACTATGTTTGCAAGCTCGGATGCTTTAGAATATCAGATTCAAACAAACGATTTTATAGCTTCGGCCAATATCAATCCTTTCCGCTCTGTACAGGCATACAAGTCTTGCCATTTACGGACAATTATCCATGTTTTTATATACAGTTGAACTTCGATATATCGCACTCGGATAACTCGAACTTTGTGATAACTCGAACTTTGTGATAACTCGAAGTTTGTGATAACTCGAAGTTTTAGTTCAGTCGTTCCAACACTTACAATACAGACTTGCTCTAACGTGTATGGTCACGCATATCTAGAAACATGTGCGTCAGCTTAATGCAGGTCGAAAGTAATGCTGAAAGCTCCCACAGGAGCTTTCAACATTACCTTAGACCTGCATTAAACTGAGGAATTATGAAACTATCTAGATCAGAAATTGGATAACTCGAACTTCTTTTATCTCGCACTAATTTGTGTGGTCCCTTGAAGTTCGAGATGTCGAAGTTAAACTGTGATATTAAAACGGTTTGAACAATATTGGTAGTAGATGACATAAGCATTATTTCTGTCAAATGATACTTTTTAGGCCAAACAAAGAAATATTGGTTTGTTTCTGGTTACCATAAAACATTGACTTATTTTATTGAATGTATTGAAATAATACCTCATAATGAATATTTCTGTTTTGGAGCAACGCATTTTAGAAAGAATATTGTTTAAGTATTCTGTAGACGACGATCGGCGTATGATGACGGAATAGCACTATCGCAATTCTTCATTGAAAACGTCGTGCTCAGGAGAGCTACATCAATTGAAAAAAAAGAAATATGCCATTTGGCGCTTTTTGGCACTGTTCAGTGATTGATATTCAGAGAAATGTGACTACTGTTTCAAACTTGAAGTTAATGAATTTTTGGTAGATTAAACTTTATTCAAAATATTTAATATTAAAAACTTTTATACAACGTATATAATCTTACCAATAGTGTTGACGCTTTGAGAGACACTTTTAATATATCGGTTGTAGGCTGTCTTAAGCAACAATCAATTAGAGGTCTAATTATTGGGATATTGGGCAGGTGATAGCTTAATGCAGGACGAAATTAATAAAAAATATTAAACTTCTATTTTCGATTTCTGCATTACGTTTTGACCTGCGTTAAGCAACAATCTGTCTTTTTAAAGCTATGCGTCCAATCAGTTCAAAGTTGCGCTTAAGACAGGTCCTATCGTACATTGTACAGGCCCATATCATGCACACCATTATAGTATTATATTGGAACTTCGACAGAATGAAGTGTATCTAATCAAAATGCTAATGTATGTATGTATTAAAGCTGTTTCATTAACCCTTTCACCGCCGCGGTCGCATAAAATGCACCACGACAAATAGTGCAGTCCCAGATCAGACGCCGCCTTTTCATTGCGGCGTCTGATCAGGGACTTCACTATTTGTCTCAATCTCTATTTCTATATATGTGCTTTATTCCTTTGATATTTGCATTTATTGATCTCATTTCCTTATTTTACCTGAATGATGTAACAAACTTGGATTGCAGACGACAATAGGAGATTTGGCGCCGAAAGGGTTAAATTATTTTGACATCTAGCAGCGTGATGTTGCATTAGTTATAATTATTTTTGTCAGTCCGGCGATATTGGAATTCCCTGATTTCCATAGGGGTGTTGGGGAGATGACGAACATTGTACAACAGCTCTGAGATACATCCATATGTGTACAACAGATCTTAGATACATCCATATGTGTACAACATATCTGAAATACATGCATATGTGTACAACCGATCTGAGATACACCCATATGTATACAACAGATCTGAGATACATCCATATGTGTACAACAGATCTGAGATACATCCATATGTGTACAACTTATCTGAGATACATCCATACTTATGTGAACCTGTTCTTGACATGGCATTTTACTGATTGCAGCACTGCGACATTGTCAAGATTCAGTCTATTCTGATGGCTGTCAGTGTTGCTTAATCATAGTAATAAGTAGTAGTAGTAGTAGTAGTAGTAGTAGTAGTAGTAGTAGTAGTAGTAGTAGTAATAATAGAAGTAGTAGTAGTAGTAGTAATAGTAGTAGTAGTAGTAGTAGTAGTAGTAGTAGTAGTAGTAGTAGTAGTAGTAGTAATAGTAGTAGTAGTAGTAGTGGTAGTGGTGGTAGTACTGCTAAATACATTTTTTTCATCTTTTTTATATCTGATAAACTATTTATACGTACTTATAATTTTCATTACTGTAGTTAATGAAATGCAAATACATGGACATAATTACTTCTTTAATTAGATCGTGACATGTCTTTGCTAAACTTTCACCGTATTATTAGGCGGAGTGTGTCAATGTGTGGATGTTTTGTATGATCTATTCGGAGGGAATGTTTATGCCCTCTAATACTGCATCGCTGTTTGTCGTATTGGCAACCAAAACAAATTGCTTTTATATATTTTTAAAACCTTACCCGGCGTTTGCACACACTTGAGGCGCCTGTATGGTTCTAAACTTTTTCGTTATTGCGTTTAAAGCATTCCTAACAACTATCACGATCAAACAAATTAGAAACATTGGGACGGGAGTAGGGGTCAAAATATATATATTTTTTTGTAAAACGCCGACATAATTGTCAATACTCGGAACTTAGCAATGTCAGCAAACACACGTTTCAAAACAGTCTTGTAAACGACTTTTAATTTTGTTTCCGATACACAGTGAACACTCGATTATTCGAACGCTCAAATACGTACCTTTATTGATCTTCAACGAAGGAGGCAGCTTAATGCAGGATGAAAGTCATGCACAAAGCTCCTGTAGGAGCTTCCTGCATACCTTTCGCCATGCACTATGCAGCTACCCGCTTACAAAGACATACAACCTTCAGTACTATGTACTTGGTATTGAGTTTTTACTTTATTCATTTTATTCAAGGATATTAAAAATAACGAGTACCACTTCCTACGCTAGAGGATTCAATCATGCGATTTGACGACGTTCTTGAAGAAATTGGTGGATATGGACTTTTCCAGAAGTATGTGTTTTACCTGACGTGCCCAATTTATGCAGTGATTGCGTTCTATATATTGAGTCCAGTGTTCCTCCTATTCACACCTGAACACAGGTAAACCATCTAATTTGATTCATATATTGTTTGCATTGAATTGTGTCTTTCGTCTTGGTATACAAGACTCATCCTAACCTTAATTCATTCGTTTGTTATTGAGTCCATTCTTCTTCTTGATCATACAATCTGCATGCCGTTAAAATTTGTTTGTGTGTACATTATCCCAAAGTCATATCATATACAGGTAATCTATCTACATTTTTTTTAATTTGTTTCTTGCCCTCAAAGGTATATCTGATATTAATGAACAAATTACATTGGCGTATTTCTAGCGCGGTCCCATCTTCCCCTAAATATATTATAACAGGTGCGCGCAATCATTTATTTGTGTGTTTGTTTATCTGAAGTTCGCAGTCTAAATCTGAATACCGCTAAACAGGGGATCGTTTTTGCAAAATACCGTTCGCCTGGCCCGGTCTTATGTTAGAACCTTTACGTTTTACACTATTTGTCTTTAGGGGAGGGGCGGGTATAGAATAAGTGTTTTAAATACCAAGTGACAATTGTTACTGGCCGTTCCAATGTGGTACTTCCATCCCCCCCCTATTGTTGGTTCCCCCTACAGCAGGTGTTAAGTGCGTGTGTGGCGGTCGTAAAAATTCGCCCCGTTCTTCACTCTCAGTGTTGTTATATTTTCTTGCCCTTCGGAATCATTAGTTATGATGTTATTAGTTTTGTCAATTGAATACTGCTTAACCCTTCGCTTGCTATTCACGTCAATATACCTACCTGTAAATAGTGAAGACCCATATGAGACAGCTCCTGCAGGAGTTCACGTCAATATACCTACCTGTAAATAGTGAAGACCCATATGAGACAGCTCCTGCAGGAGCTGTTTCATCAGGGTCTGCACTATTTACAAGTTGATTGTGCAACCAGTGCACTCCACAGCAGTGATTGCACAGCGAAATACTTGTACATAGTGAAGATATATGTAAATATACAACAGGGCATGACTAAAGAAGGAGAAATGTATTTTAAAATTCAGCAAGCGAAGGGTTATGCCAGTGCAAGGGGACATGAGTAGTGTTGCACTTTTAATTACTACTCATGAACAGACTCAATAAAACCGAGTTTGCAATTTTCGCTTTTTGCATTTCTACTTTTGCTTTCGAAGGACCACCCATTTTCAGAATAGTTGTTATATCTATGTGCGTCTCTTGATGTCTTATGACAGACATATATGTTTGCTGATTGTCATGGTAATGTTCGGGCAACTGTGTTTGTGTATGTGATGTTTCCTGCATGCCTCATACATGTTCTTTTAATATAGCTTGCCTCATGAATCGAGCTTGCTTTAATTGCTGCATATTACAACGCGTGCGTTGATGTAAAGATGTTCGTAAAGTCGTATTTACGATGAGGTTGGTCTTATGACCGTGTGCTTTAGTTAAATTGCTTTAGTTCAGTTGCTTTAAACTCACGTTGTGTTGTTGGTCGTGTCTCCAACACAATGTACACGACCCTTCCACCAGCATTTAGAATGTTGTAAAACGTCGTCGAAAACAGGTGTAACCAGGAGCTGAGTGTCACACCGTTTGGATCCTGGTGATTCACCGGATTACTCGGCGTTGTATCTGGATCAAACATTTTTGCAAGTATTTCACGATTTCAACACTAGCATAGAAAAGGACAAGCTATTTGATATTCACATAACTGACAGGGAAATGCTAATTGTTAAACCTTTATTTAAGACATACGTTTTCTAACGCGTTTAGAAATACAGTAGACCACGACCCCGTAAGAGCCATCTCACGAGGATTGTCTCTGTTTGTCTCTGACATGATATGCGTATGCTTATAAATATATGTTTTGACCAGAAGTACCCCTGTGCATGTGCCATTTTAAAACTTAACCGAATTCGTATTCACGATGCCATTATTCTTGGCCTGAAAATTCATAGAGTAAATGGAATTTAACAATTCATCCGCAGGTGTACCATACCTGGTTACGACAATGACACGTTCGCTGTACAGAACACACGTCACCAGGAGCTGATCAATCAGACTATACCTGACTCCAATACCGATCCAGGTACCTATGACAAGTGCAACATTTTCGTCATGACGTTACACACGTATGTATATAACTTTAACCATTCCCCGCCAAATTATTGTATTTAGTCTGCTAAACTTTTTTAAGTTTCAATGTATCAGTGTTATTTTTTTCGATTAAAAGTTTATGTTGCGAGGCTTATGACACACTGCATGTTGCACTAATTGGCCAATGGCAGTGAAAGAGTAAATTGGAATGAGCTAGATAAGATAATCACGAGGTTTTACACAATATTAGCCTGTTAATCAGATGTAATTGAAGTATTTTAATTACTCTTCCACAGACGAAACGATACGGTTAACATTACCACCGAAATTTACCCTAACCACTAACGTCAAAACTTGCCATTTACAGCAATATTTACCACTCAAACCAAACAACACCATTTACGCCAATTAAACATTGCCACAAACGTCGACCATAACCACGTAAGTCAAGCTAACGTCAAACATTGCAATTAACACCATAATCAATAATCACTAAAGTCAGGCTTTCAAAAACACATTACCACTAATAACGTGAACTGTAACCAGTTACATCAAGCTCACGCCAGATACTGCCACTAATGTGAAATATTACTACAATGTAATACATCACTACAAATATCAAACATAGCTACTGAGGTCAAACATAACCACTAACATCAAACATCACCTCTGACGTCAAACATTCCCTCACTAACAACGTCAAACATTACCACTAACGTCTAAGATGAGCACTAGCATCGACTCTAACCACTTCCACAATTCTCTCTTCTAGATTAGTTACATCGGTAAACTATTATTGGCGTTTGTCAAGAAAACCGGTAGAACATATCGCTAGTTAAACGATTTGATCGGTCTGTATATACAGGAGTATCTCCTTCTCTGATTGCTAGAACTAATTTGTTGTGTATCGAAGTTAGTTCAATCTTAAACTGCATTTTGTTTGTGTTATACCATGTAAAATTAGTACTATGTTTATATTCAAATGTGTGAGGCAGTTGGTCAATCGTAAAAAATCATATGAATAAAAACATGTTAATATGTTAATTTGCTGAAAGTACTCAGATTAATGGTAACTGTATATAAATACTGAGACTGGAGCAAACATATTCAACGACCACTGCTGATTATGTTGTGATCTGGGTACTGACTGAATATTCATAAAACGTTCATTGACGACTTTAAAGATAAAGATTCTGACTTTATATACATATGTATAGAAGCTACATCGCTGTTTTTGGCAGATAGAGTATTGCACGCATTAAAGTTAATACCAGGCAAATATATTGTATGCTAGGGCTACGTAATTGTGCTGTTACCTGTTCGTTGAATGAGCTAAGTAACTGCCATTGGATTTCTCTTTTGAGCATGAAAATTGCAAGTTTAGACTATCGAACCAGCTTTATAATATTTCATAGCGGTCTCAGATTAACTGAGGCATTGAGATATACAGTGTAGCTCAGATTGATATAGCCAGGGGTTATATTCAGTTTGAAGCAGGTTTGCTGAAGACATATAGTGAGCAGGGTTCGTAGTGTTGTTGAATCGTCTTCCATGGACAATGTTGTCGATCACGGGCTCGAAACAGGCTTCAAAAAATTAGGGTTTATAGCTTCTTGCAGCATGTTTCATATACCGTTCATGATTGTCTTCAGAGCGTGGGGTTGCATACATGCTCTGAGACACCGGTTTGAAGTCACAGTAGTGTTAAAATAACTTCAAACCAGATGTTTCCACACAGTTTTATGCTTAGGGTCTCAAAGCGCATATTATATGGTTATAATTCACATTGATACAGTATCATGACAGATTGAAGGTTGTGTTCCAATCATCATTTTGAAATGGTTGCAATGATCAGCCGTTTCGCTGGCTTGGGGCTGTGGTAGTTGTTCACAGTTATAGTTTATTGTTTTAGTGTTGGTCTCAAAGCTGAGATATCGTTGTTCACCATAACATTTTTGTGTATAGCTTATATCTTATTTTTTCATGGTGTTCGTCGTCTCAGGCAAAGTATCTTCAGAACACAAGACTACCATCTTCGGCTAGCAAAGGCCAGCCACGTCAATTTTATAGTTTCAAACCGTGGGCTGTGTTTGGCCCAAGACATTGTCACCTCAAAGAACGCCCTAACAAATTAAAAAAGGTCCGAAGATTTGTCTTGTCATTTGGGATCACCCAGCATCCTGCCAGCGTTCGGTTTCAAATGATATTGATATCAGTGACGATTTAAACTTTGACAATCAACCACTCACTGAAGGAGTTTTGTACCACTGTATTCGCTCAGCTTGTATGTGTTGCACTATATCCCATGCACACCTTACCGACGCTCCATCAACGTACTGAACAGTTTCGTTACATATTTTATTTTGAATTGAGGAATCTTTATGAGTGATTCGTGCTACCTTGTTATCACAATGCTACCATCTGATCACAATGTACTTACTTATTTACTAAACTTGATATCATTCTTAACCCTTTCCCTCATATAACGTGTTTTCACGCATTTGCAAACAGAGTAGACCCAGATCAGATGGCTCCTAAAGGAGCCATCTGATCAGGGTCTGCTCTGTTTACTAATGGAATTTGAAAGATATGTTTCTTTACTTTCTAAAATAGCTACAATGTTCCACATTCCATGTTGCATTATAACTTTTTTGTTCATGAATATTCAGTAGGTATTGAAATTTGTAATAAACATAGAACAGGGAAAGGGTTAACAAGACAAATTTTCTTCGATAGACGGAAAAAGCAAACAACGCATCTCACATTATTTTGTTATTAGTGTTAACCCACCACTGACTTTAATCATTTATTACATAAATCCGGGTTTCTGAGCCTTGGCAAACAGAGTAGACCAATATCAAACGTACACGTATAGTCATATAGAGACTGTCTGATCAGGGTATACTTGGTTTGCTGATGGAATAAAATAAATACGATTCTGCAATTCCTGCCATGGCCAAAGATCCCCGTGTTCATGGGCTATTATAATAACTAATAGAATTATTCATGATGTGTATATTCGTACATAAATATTCAAGGGTTAACCCTTCGCTTGCTGAATTTTAAAATACATTTCTCCTTATTTACCCATGCCCTGTTGCATAATTACATATATCTTCACTGTGTACAAATATTACGCTGTGAAATCACTGCTGTAGAGTGCGCTGGTTGCACAATCAATTTGTAAATAGTGCAGACCCTGATGAGACAGCTCCTGCAGGAGCTGTCTCATCTGGGTCTTCACTATTTACAGGTAGGTATATTGACGTGAATAGCAAGCGAAGGGTTAAGATCCAGAATCTTACTCCTTCTTACTGTATATTATAAAGCAAACACTGATGATTATAATGGATTTATTGATATCATGACCTACAGATACGAGAACGAAACCACGAACAAGGTCAAAGTCGAGTGTGACGAGTGGGTGTACGACAAGTCCGTCTTTAAGGACACTTTTGTCTCAAAGGTACTAGTATCTGGTCGAGGAAGAGAATACATTGAATGTAACCCTTATCCTGCTTTAAAAGTCTGATCTGGTCAAATTATTTTTACGTTGTATTCGTTTATGTTATTGCTTACATCGATTAGATTTTGATATAACATTGAGTCTCGCCTGAATCCAAACTGCTTATGAATCCAATCAAGTTGCATAGCAGAATATACTTTTTAACCACGTTTGTTCGCACTTCTGTTCGTATTTTGCACGTACACGATGCCAAATCTGATAGTTGAGAACTTCGCCGGGCGAATCACAACAACCTTAGCTGTATTCTTGAATTAGTGTTACATTTAATGCTTTTGAGCAGAAACGGCAGACTTGTTGCAATTGACCTATGATAAAGATACATGTATATCCTTTCCAGACTGATCTGGTATGTGGCGATACGGTATGGGTAGCAACGATGGGAATGCTATTCTACTTTGGGATGCTAGTTGGATCCTTACTCAGTGGGGTACTAGCGGACAGGTAAAGTTCTGGACATACGTACACACAAGCTGCCAATGTGTGTTTGTATAGATGCTTGACACATAGGACATATGCAATACATATTAACAAGTATAGTAATGTCTAAGCGTTCATTATTTGCACTGTTGTTGAAAAATCTAAAACACAACACAAACACACACACAGACACACACACGATCATGTACACATACATACGCACACATACACATATATATTATGAATAAATATTTGTTAAATTAATACGGATTTAAACAGGCATTACGAATTCGTCTGCGATATCAACAGAGTTGAGATTTATATGTTGTAGGTTTGGACGGAAGATAACGATGTTTGTGGCAATCATTCTGATGTGCGGCTCTGCTGTGGGGTTAGCCTTTGCCAACAACATCGCCTTGTTTGGCATTCTACAGTTTGTTCTGGGAGCAGCCAACGTCGCCGCCTTCATGCCGGCCTTTGTTATTTGTAACTATCTTCCATTGCATTTTTTTCTTCCAAATTTCGTAGATATTCGATTGTGAAAAGAATACTGATTTATATAGACAGGTTTTATTTAGAAAATGTAAAGTAAACACATTTATGTGTTTTTCACCTACACCTGGATATTATTTAACAAATCGAGCATGTCCCGTGACACATTAGGTGTTCTAAGTGAACGTTATCACGTATGTCCAGGCCGGTACGGACGGATCAATTTCTAAAATGTTTAAAACTCGGAACTACGTTTACGCGTGATTAATGTTAATAGAACGAGAAACTTACTATAGATCGTCAACATGTTTTTTACAAACGTTTTTATCGTGCCAATATGTGCGGGTGAGTTTGCCAATAGTTTCTCTTTGCGATTGGCAATTTGGTTACCAGTGCATTGTGGATAAAACATGGCCGATATAACGCAATCGGGTCTGGTAACTCGTATATAAAAACGAATTTAATATAGGAAATTGTAAGTAAACCATAAACGAAGTAACCATGTTCTGTTTACCATGTCAACTTTATGCGTATCCATGTATAAACACTTAGTCAAGTAGCATGTGGATGAATTAGACATAACAGGTATTTCATAGTCTAATGTATAAAAACAATACCGACAGATGCCGTATATAGTCATGCCGGAAACACCATACACAAAACACACTCTCGCCCGAACAGCACCATGACAAAAATAACGCAAATGTACATGTATATCAAAGACATAATAAAGACACACAAAGACAAATAAAGAAACACATAGGGGAAATGTGGAATACCTGTGAACGGTCAGTGACAAGTGTAACTAGGGATTCAAACCGGTGTTGGGGCACCCAGCTTAAATGAAAAAGTATTAAGTTCAAGCAGGATAAGACACACACAAAACGCCACCATCAACAATACACCGACAGAGAGCAATTTATATAGCAATTGATAAACATACACACACATACAGCCATCGATGGAAAGCACACACAATCACACACACAAACACACACACACACACACCAGAAACAAACATGAACACACGCACAAGCACAAAGACACATGACAAACAATGGTTTAACTTTTACTCCATCCCCACTCTACAAGCTGAATAATTTAAATAAACGTATCCACCTCTTCTTTTAATCACACGACTTTCGTAGACTGCTCCTTTCCTATTCCACACTAAGCATCATTTAGGACACCGCTAAACTAAAAACGTCACGTAGTGCAAAATGATGTAGAACATCAAGGAACTCTAACAAACCGGTTCAAATCGAACGAAGAGCACTCATACACACATTATGCACACAGACCATACGCATACACATACACTATCCATTGCATGCTTAATACGGATAATATAGCTGCGCAATTTAATCAAGACTAAAATAAACATTCTACAGTTGGCAATCACGTTTTTCATGTACGCCGACAGGAAAACTTACGGTCTCTGTAAAGACGCCTATTATTATCCGAAAACGAAATGAGGTTGTCGGATCCTCGCTACCAGTGTACCATTTATTCCTTTTCAACATTGTCTCTATGATTGCAGCTCAAACATTTAAAACATTAGTGATAACTGGATACTGTTTGTTTCAGTTAAATATATGTTCGTTTACATGCAATTTACAACTGTCTAGAATAGTCGAAGAAGGGATATATTTATTTGCTTTGTTTGTCTTTTAGTATGGGGAGTGGTGGAAAAATGTGAGGATGGTCGTCCCTAAGCCAACTTAAACCACCTGTGTCATTTGTCACTGACCGTTCCGAGGCATTACTTCCATAGTTTTGCTTGTTACCTCTTTGTGTGTATCTTTCTGTATTTTAATAGACTTGTTTCAAGGCGGCACCCTCTTTGTCACCATTGCTTTTGTTTGTTTGGTGTCTTTGTACTTGTGTGTTTGTTTGGGTTTGTGGGTTTCGTCTCGTGAGTGTGTGTTCGCCCTTGTGTTGGTCTGGTGTATTTGTACTTGTGCGTTTGTTCGTGTTCAATATTTCGATCGTCTGTGTGTGTTTGTGTGTGTTGGGGTGTGTGTATATGTATATATTGCTTTTTTCTATGTTTTATTGTTATTATTATTATTATTATTATCATATCATACCACATTTATATAGCGCTCTTTTCACACAGGATATGTGCGTTCAAAAGCGCTTCACATAGATATATTTTATGCACAAAACAGGGTATATCCAATGCATAATTATAGAATTTAAAAAATATATATATATATATATTTAATACTTATATTTAGATAATAATAATAAATAATTTATTTAGACCATTGGAAAACCAACTTCATCCTTTCCGCAAGATTATCTATCTTTGTCATATTATGCTCTATTATATTGTGTCAACGCACTCAGATCACAAAAACAAAACTTCAATGTAACATTATATGCACAGTTTCAGTACGTCACACAGTTATGACCCAGAACCAACAGACTTGGGTACATTTTTGGCATACAACACTACACATAAAATATTGCCTTACATATATTGGAAAATTGGGTAACAGAACAGATCAATTTGAAGTCCATGCATATATACTAAGCACTACAAATAACTCTGTTATATACACGCAATATGCAACCCCTCCAGTCAAACACTATTCGAACCGCTATGGTAATGAGGGAGTACACAAAGGATACCTCGCTAAAGAGTGTACCCCGTATACTGTTCCTATAACACAACCCATCGGCTGCAATGGCAAAGGAATCATATCGGACAAATCGAGACTAACTGAGACACATAATGCTGCATCGGACCGTACAGGTTTAATCTGCCCACAGTCCATACATTACATGAACCAGTTCACTGGTAAGCAAATATACGGAAACTGGGTTAGCTTAACAGGAATCCCTGGCAACGGTTGAGGGCAGGGTAGCAAGTCATGCCGCGGTATATTGATGCCCTGTTTCACTACTGTGCTCCCCCGGCATTGGAACTGGAGTTACCAGAGGTACCAAGCATATAGAGATGCCCCGTTTGACAACAGCACTCCTCCCTCGGAATCCAACACCTGGACAGCGGAATCCCGCTGACACAACACCCGCATGGACAACAGCAAGGGGATTCCATAGAAGTCCATAAAATTATGGATGAGGTTTTCGTTGTTCGTTTATCTATTTTGTTCAACATTTGTAGAGCATTATGTTTGAAAAGGGGTTTAAAATGTCCCACAGTCATACGAGAGTGGTAGGATCAACACGCTGCGGCTAATGCAGCAGTTATGTTTTGATGATGTTGGCGTTTTGTGTGTGGCATTTCCTGCTTGACTTTACTACCTTTTCATTTATACATTTTCTGTTCTGTTTGCCATGGTGCAGTTCCATCGTGTGTTATGCATGACTCAAACATTTATTTTAAACATCTTAAAAAGTGTGTCTAGATCTACGAAATTGTCATCTTTCGTTTGATGATCGGATTCTTTTTTCACAATATGGTTATGTGTTTCCAGAATATAACATATAAAATCGAACTGTGATGTCTGTGTTTAACATTACTTTTCTTTTTTAGCTATAGAGGTGACCAGTCCAAGCAAGAGAATGTGGCCTGGCATATTGTCCAACTTCCCGTATTCCTTTGCTCTAGTCGTATATGCCGGAATAGCGTATGGATATCGGTCACTGCTTCCCATTCAGCTGACTACAGGGTCACTCAGTCTGTTCTTACTAGCATACTGGTGGTAAGTCAATCAATTACGGTACTACAGTATGCCAAAAATGGAATATATTTGGAAATGTCACATGAAAGTTAACAGCATTAATAGAAGCCCAAATGAAATGCACACTGACACATACATACGCTACCTTCATATAATTAATATTTACCAGTTCCACAACGACATCATATAAGAGCACCACCGTAAAACAAAACCTCAGTTACATTCATTGAAATAAAAGACAACTTATGGCAATGCACGAAGAGACATAAGGTCAACAATACGCCTTACGGGAAGTACATACTGTTGCTTTTTGTATGTGTCTTTTTCTGCTTGAATTACGTACTTTTTCATTGAACAAACGGTGCAGGCCCTGATGAAACTGCTCATAAAAGGTCAGTTTGACAAGTCAATCTAATTCTTTGTTATCAAAATGACGCACAATTGACTTATTCATCTCTAAAAAATATGGGAAAATGGACTTATGTGTCCGAATATGTAGGATAATATGGAAAGTTCATTTACGCCTACATAATATGAAATAGTTCTTATTACAGAAGTGCGGTATGTTCGATATATGAATAATTCAGTAAACTGATCAATTATTGAACATAATACAGTCGGGATGAAGAATGTGTAAGCGGCCTGGTAGCTCGGTCGGAAGAGCCGAAGGTCTTGGGCTCGATCCCCGGTCTTGTTGCATATCCCCCCGTTCTAAGATATACAAGGTCTAGATTTTATAAAACTTCTGACGTTGAGTTAAAATATCTTATTGATGCTTAACCCTTTCGCTGCCAATGCCGGATCTGTGATAACCTATGCAAACAGTTTGGATCCAGATGAGACGCCGAGTAACTCTCATCATGATGCAAACTGTTTGTTACTGTTACTATGTTTTTGAAGCAAAAGTGAAGAAAATCAAAATAATGAAAATTTGTAGCAGACGACAAAGTTAGCAGACGACAGGGTTAAAACCTTACTCCATCTGGCCCCAATAATACCAGATTAGATGGTTTCTGTATGAGCAGTCTGGTTTGGACCTGCTCTGTGTTCTTCGTCGTAGCTCATTATGGTTATAATGGGGATGTGCATGTTTTCCTTGTTCCAATAAAAAACAAACATATGTCAGCCTCTTAAATTTTCCGAGAAAATGATTAATTGGGTTTGATTTTAACTTCGACCTTCTCTCTGTTTGAGATACATGCACCACACGGCGATGTTTAATCTCAGTTTGCATGCAGTTTTGTACTGTTTTTTGTGGCAACGCTTGAAAGAAATGATTTTGACTCTAAATTTAGTAGAACACGTTTGCTTCATCCATTTGTCTTAAGGTGCTAGGGGCATGAACAGTGTTTCACTTTTAATTACTGCTCATGAACTGACTCAACGAAACCGAGTCTGCAATTTCCTTTTTTCGCATTGCTTATGTTACTTTCGAAGGATCTCGTCTTATCGGGGTATTAATGCGTGCAGTCCTAATAATGCTGGTCTCATTACATTATCTTTTTCTGTGTGCACCTGTATGAACCTTCATTCACAGTTCAATAAATGAAAAAGTTGTAAAGGCAAGCAGGAGAAGCCACGCACAAAACGCAACCACCCCCACACCATCGATATAAAGCAAGTAAGACACATAGACAACCACACATACATGCATACATATACGAGATGGAATATTTGAACAGGAACATACGTACAAACACAAAGACACAAATACAACAAACATAAAAGTATTGGTTAGAAAGAGAGTATCGCCTTTGAATGGTTAGTGGCAAAACCACAAGGGGTTTAAACCTGTTTACGGACGTCTTACACTTATCTCAAAGTCACCCTGGCTAAACAAACCGTGTAAATAAAGATATCTCCGCCGGACTTCCCCATAACATAGAAGACGGTAAACACAAGACGAAATGTAAAAAAATATCATAACAACGGTGACAGTCCATCAAATATGTATTCAATGACTTTGCTGTGTTTCAGATAAAAAAAAACAATTGTTCTGGTATGGTAACCCTTTAAAGACGGTTTGTGTTATACACTTACTGCTTCGAGGTGCTTCCGTAAATTTTACATTTCGAGACAAGTGTCTATCAATAGCTTCCAACTGTTTCTCTACTTGCAGATACAAATCGCACCTGTTTTGGTATTTCTTTTTTTGTGGGGGTTCGTCTTCGTTTTCAGGTTAATGCCAGAATCACCCCGATGGTTGCTTTCAAGAGGACGTGTGCAAGAGGCGGAGGTTATAATGAGGAAGGCGGCACGATGGAATAGACTGTCTCTGCCGGCTAAAATATTTGATGACAAAACTATAGACGATATAATCGAACAAGACAAAACGGTCAGCTGCTTAGATTTACTTTCCACCAAGACAATGCTCTCAAAATCGTTGCTTACCTTTTTCAACTGGTAAGTCATAACGTATTGTTTCAAATGCAAATGGATTGAAAGTTTCGAATAGGTAAATGTATTTCAGAGAGATCATTGTTTATAAGAAAAACTTGCAATTGAATCTATAAATTGAAACTGAAACAAACTTAAGATCGTTTAAAACGTGCTTTCTTATGTTGTAGATATTACACTTAAAGCGTTATTTTGTGTGAATCAAACAAATATATTGTTAAGTACATATTAATTTGAACATTAGTCTTAACAATCTATGAATGTGTTCACAATTCCGGTATTGCTACAGTAAAGTCGATTTATGAATCAACATAGGTGTCTTTAAAAACAAGTGATTGCTTAATGCAGGACGAATGTTCATGTAGGAGCAAGCTAACATTTGCCTTTAAGATAAAGACACTTTGGTGGTCGCGTTACAGTCTGTATGTGTATGCCACATCTAGCATAACAGCGTACATATATTTTATGATTAACACTTTGCTTCCAAGTATTGTCGTACCAACTTTGATTTTCTCCCCTTTCATTTCCAAAATATTGTCACAGTAGCAGTAGTTTCAATCTTGATGAGACGCCCGTTAATTCGGCATCCCATCTAGATCCAATTTGTTTGCATAGGTAATCACAGATGCAACGTTTGTAGCAAAATAGTTCATACAGGGAGTAATGACGAATTACGCTTGTATACCGACATTGCACGTTTTCGACATTTGTTTTCAATGTTATATCAAAATGTGCTTCAGCAATTTTTCAATGTACATGTACCATAAGCACACTACGGGCTAATTCGATATGTCCACTGCAAATACTTTGGATACGCATGACTGCGTATGACCTAATGTGAATACATAAACGCGTAAACACTTCTCATCGAGCAGATGTTTTTTCCAGGGCCACGTGCTCGTTTGTCTATTTCGGCCTCGCATTAGACACGGGAAATCTTCATGGCAACCTGTATCTCAACTTCGCCCTTGGAGGTTTGGTCGAAATTCCCGCTTACCTCTTTGTCTTGTTGCTTGTTGACAGAACTGGCCGCCGGCTAATGTACATTATAACCATGGCAACGGGGGCTATTTCATGTTTATCTACGCTGTTTGTAATTCAGTATGGTAACGGTAATGTATCCCTTTATTCTAGCTACAATAAAACATTACAGCGAAATGATTCTATATTTTTGGCTTCAGCAAAATTTTCTACAACCAAGAACACATGCACACAAAATGTCGACATAAGCTACACGACCTCTAATATGGATCTTTAATTACCATGCCAGATAGTTTGAAACCAAATGATTGATTCATCTTAAGGTACAAACTTTGAATAATAATATGAAATCGGTTCACTCCTAACTACTCGGCTCTTTCCGTAAGCTTGTTAGAATATAGCCGAGGCGTTCCAATTAAAGGTACAGTAAAACCCCGCTAATGCGACAACCTAAAAAGGTAGAATTATGGGTGCTTGATGTAGGTGGTAGCTTAATGCAGGACAAAAGTTATGCGGAAAGCTCCCAGAGTCCTGCATTAAGCAACCACATGCTTATAAAGACACTCATGTTGATTCATTAAGTGGTCCCATTAGAGGGGTTCTACTGTATTTCATCTCGACAGGACACTTGGTTGTTACTTCTGTGTCATTTACGATTTGGTAAAGTCATTTGATATAACCCGATAGCAGCGACAAACTACAGAATACGAGATGTGTAATTACGGAAATATGTACAACATACTTCAGTATACCACTCCTCTAGCATACTATTTGGAGCCCATGCCATCGTGTATGCGCTTATAGTGCAAAAAGCCTCAATCAGTTATAGGAAGTAAAGTTATAGGTAAGAGGAATACATTTTTACGAAAGTTCCTTCTGTCACAGCCAAACCACGCCTTGTTGGATCCCAGTAGAATCGCATCGGGAAACCGTTGTCCATTTACCTTTCTTATACAATCATTTAACCATTTATCTTGTATATACAAATGTACTCGTATATGCTTTTCAATCCTTTTCCAACAGTGTAGACCCAAATCAGACGTTTCGTATAGGAGACCTCTGATAAGAGATTACTCTGATATCTAATGAAAGTATTATAGATTCCACTGTATAGTTTCTACCAATATAAAACATCCTGTGTAGATACGTAATTGCAGCTACTAAATATGCATGACTTCAGTGTTTCATACCTGGATATTCAAAAGAGAAATGGTAAATCCGCAACTTTGCGCTCTATTATTTTGATTCGCCATTTATCCGCAGGGTTGGAAGCGTTGGTCTTGACCTTTGCGATGATCGGGAGGCTCGGGTCCACTGCAGGGTTTGCTGTGTTGTACATATACACGGCCGAGATTTTCCCAACTGTTCTTAGAAATGCTGGACTTGGAAGCGCATCACTGTTCGCCAGGGTCGGGACAATGGTAGCACCATTTATTGTCAATTGGGTATGTACAAATTCCATCGATACTTAATTTGTAAATAATGTATTTCTTGGAGATGATACTGTATATTGTCAGCCGGGCTCGCAATGCTATCTTTACATGTTACTGGTACACCAGGACATTGCATTCCGTTACCCATTTATAACTAATGACCTATAAAGGGGACACTTGTAAACCATGTAGCACCAGATCAGACGCCGTGTCATGTGTAGAGCGTTTACATCCAGCTGTGACTCCTCATTGTTTCATCAATATCTGTTTGCGGCCTTATCATATATATGAACAAAGTGATAGATCAAAAACGTATACGTTCTATGACAAGGTATTGTTCAGCAGATTGCACCATGGGGGATTTAGGCTCGGAATTTGATTCAAAATATTGGTGAATATGATTAGAACAAGAGCGAGAATCAACTGAAACTGGTATCATTGATACATGTGTGTAAAACCACCAGCCCGGGTCAAACTCATACGTTTTATCACTGTGAAGCTTGGCCACGTTGAGCAAAATAATGCCACATTTGTAGTCAAATTAATGAAAACTTAAAAAAAATAATTGGAATTTTTTTCTATTTCAGGGCGAGAACATCGGTGGGAATTACGGCAGAATTCTTCCGCTGGCATTGTTTGGAGGCTTGGCAATGCTATCTGCCATACTTACTATGTTTCTGCCAGAAACACTTAACAAACAGTTACCGGAGACATTGGAGGACGGGATGAGATTCAGGAAAGGGCGGAAGATTAGAAATTGTGACGGTGCGGAGGTTTTAGGGGAAATGGGAGATGGTAGTTTAGAAAATGTCGATGTCTCGACAACGTGTATCTGACATCCACGTTAACACTTTGACATATACAATTAACGCATTTCCTTTTCATGCCTTTGCAAACAGTGTATACCGTGACGCTTAATTTCCTTAAGGAACTATTCAAGGTATATTCTGTATGTTTATGAAATTATAATAGATTTGACTCTACCTGTGTTTCCAATTCCAAAATTTAGCTAATAAATATTCATGATGTCAGATATTTCTCCGATTAACATTTAGCAGGAAAGGGTTAAGATGTACGGTTATATGATAGTTTAGCCATCCATTTCCGAATTATCATTGGTAGAAGCCATAGACGACCTAGATTGCCTATATAATATTGGTAATTGGCAATAATGCACTGTTTTCAGCCAAAAATAATATATCAAACCGGGAACAGGAAAACAACTGAACTGGCCGTAGGACAGGAAAGGAACTCGTTGTATCATAGCATGTGAACAAAACAAACGTTTCATAGCATTACTTGTAAAGCAGCGTATTGAAACTGAATGTGAAAAATCACGTTCATATCTCATTTTATTACCAGTAATAAAATCACGTTAATATTTACTTGTAATTATTGTTCGTTGATGTACGTTAACCATTTTATCGGCCTCCGTTAATTAAGGTAGACGGTGTGTCGCGCAACTCAAACAGGAGCAGTGTCCCAGGTCAATGTGGAGGCAAATCATTGAGTAACTGTCCATGGTGTTGTTACTACACAGAAACAAGTCCATGGTGATGTTACTACACAGAAACAGATTTATCCAATGAACGTATTGATGTCCCTGCTTTTAAATATCTGCTGTTTACCGCAGTGACTTCAAACACGAGTGTGTGGTTGCCCATGCATTATTTGGCATATACTTTATCTCTTCTCCTATACCATGATTTTAAGTCTACATCCACACCAGCCACGGTAGTAAACTGTTCAACGTAGCATATATGCATGTTAAGTCCTAGGTCATCCGTGTTATCGTGTTATACTCATAGAGATGTGGTATGCTGACGATGCTGCTCTTCCACACTCACGACAATATAGAACGTCTCACGATCCGCTTCTAAAACCCCTGCAGAGAATTAGCCCTCATAATCAGTATTAAAAAAGATTCATGACATTGAATCCCCCAGCTCCTCCCCTAATCTCATTAAACGGCTTACAACTGGTAAATGCAACAACGTTAGGGACACTCATCTCGGAGAGCTTTTGGCTTGACGCAGAGAGTCATGCCTGCATTCAAAGGTTTTTGGTGAACAGTCCAAACAAACTATCTAAGAGAGTCTGATAAAACTATTAATAGAGTCCTAAGTACTAAGATTATCATTTACCTTATAAATATTTATGTAAAAAACAATGACATATTGAATATTAATTGACGTAAGTTTTATAATTGTACTGTGGACAAAGGAAGCTTTCTTCATGTCAGAAACGACAGAATCAGATTAATATCACTTCATACGCAAACAGAACTAACTTTGATCAGACGGCTGTAACGGGATTTGTCTGTTCTGGATCTACTAGCAAACAGAATAGACCTTGATCAAATGCTTATTCAGGAGCCATCTGATCAGGATCCACTTTGTTTTCTGTGGTATCAAAAGACGTCTCTATGAGGTCACGAGATAAACCAGCAACCCGGTCCAGCTGTATATAAAAGTATACAATGCATTAAGTTGTGTGCATGAAAACCCCTACAAATATCTAGAATACTTACGTGACAGTAGTGTTAAATATTACCCCATACTAACAACTGTTGGCACCTTTGCAGTCAGTGCAGACCCAGACTTAGATCTGTAGAAGTTGTCATCTCTGTTTGCATACAAAATTATATAGATATGATATTTAACATTTTCTGTCATAATAAAAGTACAAAAATGAGTCGTGCAGGAAACACCACATACAGAACAAACACAACTTAAGTAGAAAAAACAACAAGAGACGCACAAAGACAAAACAAACATACAATAGGAGGAAGATGGAAGTACCGCCTTGGAACGGTCAGTGACAAAAGTAAGATTCATTTGTCCATAGTAAATGTATTAACCCTTCTCTTGCTGAATTTAAAAAAAACAGCTATTCTTACCCATGCCCTGTTGTATAATTACATCTCTACTGTGTACAAGTATTTCGCTGTGCAATCACTGCTATGGAGTGCATTGGTTGCACAATCAACTTGTGAATAGTGCAGACCCTGATGAGACAGCTCCTGGGTCTTCACTATTTACAGGTAGGTATATTGACGTGAATAGCAAGCGAAGAGTTAACGTTCAGTTAATTAATACTCATGGTATCATTGTTAGCATTGATATATATGGAGTAAAGGCTTCATTAGTAACTTCAAAATTCTACTGCTACACTCCCTCTTGAAATCACTCGTTAACTATACCATCTCCATAGCATTATGTTGGTGTGGAATTAACTCTTTCCCACTTATAAACGCCCTTTTCTCGCCTTTGCAAGTAGAGTAGACCCTACCGGGACCTTTCATACAGAGGCCATCTAATCACGGCCTGCTCTATTTACTTAGAAAATAATATTTTCTGATTTTACAGAAGTGATAAGCCGAAAATGCGCTTGCAAAGTTATCTTATTAGCTAAACGAACATTAACCAACTAATCACCCCATTAGGAAAAAAATTAAGAACATCCTATCCTTATCCTAATTGTGTCATTGTGTTTTACTACAATATATTGCATGTCTGGTTGTCAACCCTTTTACAGTTGGCAATCACACTGCCCTCGTTGCATGCACACGTCGACAAAAAAGGTTAAGTACTTTATGAAGGCGACCTCTTAAATCCGGAAACGGAAGGAGGGCGTCGGATATTTGTACTCGTTTTTGTCGTACCCTTTATTACTTTTCTACAGTTACTCTGTTTACAACTAAATCAATAAGTACATTAACGATATGTGGATACGGTTGTTTCACTTAAATATGTTTTCGTCTTACATGCACTTTACCACTGTATTTATAATCGCGTTTTTTTTTTAGCTAGGTGAGGTATTGTGAGGGGGCAGTGTCCGGCGTCCGTCGTCGTGCGTCGTGCGTATGTGCGTCGTGCGTCGTCAACAATTTACTTAAACATCTTCTTCTCTGAAACCACAAAGCCTAGAGCTTTGATATTTGGTATGTAGAATCATCTAATGGTCCTCTACAAAGATTGTTCAAATTATGTCCCCAGACCAAACATGGCCCCGCCCTGACGCTTATCAGTTTTTCTTATAAATATTTTTAAAAATATTCTCCTCTGAAACCGTAAGACCTAGACCTTTGATATTTGGTATGTAGCATCATCTAATGGTCCCCTACAAAGCTTGTTCAAATTATAACCCCCGGACTAAAAGTGGCCCCGCCCTGGGGCTTATCAGTTTTTCATATGAAAATCTTTAAAAATCTTCTTATCTGAAACCGTAAGGCCTAGACCTTTGATATTTGGTATGTAGTATCATCTAACGGTTCTCTACAAAGATTGTTCAAATTATGACCCCCGGACTAAAAATGGCCCCGCCCGGGGCTTATCAGTTTCTCATAGGGAAATCTTTAAAAATCTTCTTATCTGAAACCGTAAGGCCTAGACCTTTGGTATTTAGTATGTAGCATCAACGAATGGTCCTCTACAAAGATTGTTCAAATTATGACCCCCGGACCAAAATGGTCCCGCCCCGGGGCTTATCAGCTTTTCATAGGAAAATCTTTAAAAAATATTCTTCTCTGAAACCGTAAGGCCTAGACCTTTGGTATTTAGTATGTAGCATCATCTAATGGTCCTCTACAAAGATTGTTCAAATTATGACCCCGGACCAAAAATGGTCCCGCCCGGGGCTTATCAGCTTTTCATAGGCAAATCTTTAAAAAATATTCTTCTCAGAAACTGTAAGGGCTAGACCATTGATATTTGGTATGTAGCATTATCTAATGATCCTTTACAAAGATTATTTAAATTATGACCCCTGGACCAAATATGACCCGCCCCGGGGCTTATCAGTTTTTCATAGCAAAATCTTTAAAAGTCTTCTTCTCTGAAACCGTAAGGCCTAGACATTTGATATCTGGTATGAAGCATCATCTATTGGTCCTCTACAACGATTGTTCAAATTATGACACCTTGACCAAAATGGCCCCGCCCGAGGGCTTATCAATATTTCATAAAAAGCTTCTTCTCTGAAACCGTAAGGCCTTGACCTTTGATATTTGGTATGTAGCATCATCTAATGGTCCTCTACAAAGATTTTTTAAATTATGACCCCGGGCCAAAAATGGCCCCGCCCCGGGGCTTATCAGTTTTTCATAAGAAAATCTTTAAAAATCTTCTTCTCTGAAACTGTAAGACCTAGAGATTTGATATTTGGTATGTAGCATTAGCTAATGGTCCTCTACAAGGATTGTTCAAATTATGTCCCCCGGACCAAAAATGGCCCGCCCCGAGGCTTATCAGTTTTTCTTAGGAAAATCTTTAAAAATATTCTCCTCTGAAACCGTAAGGCCTAGACCTTTGATATTTGGTATGTAGTATCATCTAACGGTTCTCTACAACGAGTGTTCAAATTTTGACCCCCGGACTAAAAATGGCCCCGCCCGGGGCTTATCAGTTTCTCATAGGAAAATCTTTAAAAATCTTCTTATCTGAAACCGTAAGGCCTAGACCTTGGTATTTAGTATGTAGCATCAACTAATGGTCCTCTACAAAGATTGTTCAAATTATGACCCCCGGACCAAAAATGGTCCCGCCCCGGGGCTTATCAGCTTTTCATAGGAAAATATTTAAAAAATATTCTTCTCTGAAACCGTAAGGCCTAGACCTTTGGTATTTAGTATGTAGCATCATCTAATGGTCCACTACAAAGATTGTTCAAATTATGACCCCGGACCAAAAATGGTCCCGCCCGGTGCTTATCAGCTTTTCATAGGAAAATCTTTAAAAAATCTTCTTCTCAGAAACTGTAAGGGCTAGACCATTGATATTTGGTATGTAGCATTATCTAATGGTCCTCTACAAAGAGTATTTAAATTATGACCCCTGGACCAAATATGAACCGCCCCGGGGCTTATCAGTTTTTCATAGCAAAATTTTTAAAAGTCTTCTTCTCTGAAACCGTAAGGCCTAGACATTTGATATTTTGTATGTAGCATCATCTATTGGTCCTCTACAAAGATTGTTCAAATTATGCCACCTTGACCAAAATGGCCCCGCCCGGGGGCTTATCAGTTTTTCATAAAAAGCTTCTTCTCTGAAACCGCAAGGCCTTGACCTTTGATATTTGGTATGTAGCATCATCTAATGGTCCTCTACAAAGATTGTTTAAACTATGACCCCCGGACCAAAAATGGCCCCGGCCCCTGGCTTATCAGTTTTTCATAGTAAAATCTTTAAAAATCTTCTCCTAAACTGTAAGGCCTAGACCTTTGAAATTTAGTATTTATTATCATCTAATGGTTTTCTACCAAGATTGTTCAAAATATGACCCCTGTACCAAAATGGCCCCGCCCCTGGCTTATCAGTTTTTCATAGACAAATCTTTAAAATCTCCTGTGAAATTGTAAAGCCCGGAACTTTGAAACTTATATGAAGCATCATCTAATGTTCCTTTATTTAGAGTGTTCAAATTTGAAACTCAAGGCCTAAAATTGTGGCCCTTGGTTTCATATTGGCCCAAATCTGAAGCTTACTTATTTTTACATAGAAATACAGTGTATGCATATGTCTATAGTAACCAGGTGAGCGATTTATGGCCACCATGACCCTCTTGTGTAGATTAGACGGAGAGGCGATACGTTTATTTACACTGTTTGTCTTTTAGGATGGGCATGGAATATGTGTGAGGTTAGGCGCCCCTAAACCGGTTTAACCACCCTCAGTGACATTTGACCGTTCCAAGGCGGTACTTCCATCTTCTCCCTTTTGCTTTTGTGTTATGTCTGTGCGTCTATTTGTGTCTTATATATATATGTACATTTGCTGCTTGTCGTCGTGGGGCTGTTTCGGCGGTTGCGATTTTTGTTTTGTATGCATGTTTCCTGAATGACTCATACTTGTACTTTTAGAATGGACATTGTTTCGACGGATTTATCTCATTTCCTGTTATATGTTTATTCCAATTTTAAATACCTACTGGATGTCCATCGACAAATATTTATATTTAAATATGATCGGTGGGATATGCAAACCATTTTACAAAGTAAAGAACCAGACCTTTCAAATTCCATAAGCAAACAGAGCAGATCTCTGATTAGAGGAGCCGTCTGATCTGAATCTATTCTGTTTGCAAATGTATAAAAACATGTTTATATGAGGGAAAGGTTTAAAGTACAGCTACTCAGAGTGTCAAATAGTTATTTGAAATCTCATATGGATCCTAACTATTTGCATTTTATATCACATACTCGTCTTAATTGCAACTAAGATGTTAAACGTACGCAATGAAATAATGATTTTCGTTATAAGAATGTAGTACAGAAATCGGTAATTTATTCCGGTGAATTATATAAATATAAACAGCTTTATAACGATAAACCGGAAACTTCGGAACGTTTCCAACTTCAAATTCAAAACAAACACGACCCTACAGTATATCCAATAAGAATGTCTTTATTTTGTAATAAAGGTGCATTTGGCGCCTAAGTGAAATACTATAGGAAAACCAGAAACATCGACATTGTCTAATATTTCATTCAAAATATGTTGGATATATAAAACTTGACATTTGATATACTCCAATAACAATTACTGTCAGATGACTTGCATATATATTCGTTTATCTTTGACATTAAAGGAACCCCCAAAGGAAATTGAACATATTATCCACTGACAGACCAAACAAACTGTTCCGGAATAGTTACTACAATGTAAACTTACTATTATCGCAATGAAACATCTTTCTTTGAAATTGACTTGAAGAATGTTATTCAATAGTGTTTACCATTGGGCATTCTTTTTGGTGGTCGATATATTGGACGAAAACTTAGTATAAGTACTACATAAAACGGCCATTGCATCGAGTAAACTGATACCGGTAATATATTAGTTTTGCTTTAGGAACGTATTTTCAGAACATCACATGAATATATGACTTATATGCCGTAGAAAGTCGCCGCGTACTTCATTCTCAGTGTTGTTATAATTTCTGGTCCTTCGGGATCATAAGTTTCGATGTTATTAGTTTTGAAAATTTAATACATGTACTGCTTAAGCCTGTGCTAGGGGGCGTGAGTAGGGGGCATTGACAATGTTCTGAAATTCTTGCTTAAAATGTGTTCTGTAATTAGAAAAATCAGGAAATGATTTCTTATTATTTTGTATTTTTTAAAACCAAGCAGGCGGTTTTTAACCGACTGTAGGAGGCACACACTTTTGCATGTGCCAAATCAAAAGCATTTGATATAAATAATTCACTAACATATATAGCTGCACCTAATTGAAAACCACAACCTGACTTCTGACATTTAATGGAGTATCAACGTCCGCTATTTACATAAGAGATGATAAAGAATGTGATGGAAAGTGAAGGCATGCTTTTTTAATTGCGGTATACATGTATAAACAAAAAAGTGAATATATATTCAATTCGTCCATTCTCGGCTTGTTTGTATTTTAACAACGTCGTGCTGCAACACACTGTTCCATGTGTTGTAATATACTTATTTATAAACATGTTGATAATTGCAATACTGAACCGCAAATCCGAATACTGATGTTATCGACAAGTAATACAGCAACGGCATGAATTAAGAAAAGTGTCTTCTGTATAATATGTGATAGTTCTAAATGCGATGATTGAATGCTGAATTTGCGAGATGGGATAGTCCATCATTCCTTAACCTATTCCCTCATACTGAAGTGAAGACGCCTCTTTAAAAGCCACTGTCTGAAACCATTGTGATAAATACATCATTTGCACAATAGGAACAAAATTAATGCTATCTTTTCACAATGGTTTCAAAACTACACAAAACTTAAGGTGCACTGTTTTCTAGTAAATGCTAATTTTCGGTAGTAGTATACAAATAGATTGGTCCTGAAAATAGCATATAGAATGGATTAAAAACAGATTCCATGCTGTGCTGTATTAAAACGTATACTTTAAGAGAATGATGTAAGAAATACACAGTGCACATTTGTAGGAGTCTTCTGATCTGGATATACACACAATCCATTCGTCTCTCACTCTCAAAAGTTTGCCTTTCGTAGTTTAGACATTCATGTATTAAATATCAGTGGGTCTGTATTGTGTAAACCATAACTTCACAATGTGACTAACATTGCAAATGCGCGACAGATATTGCACTGTATTTGAAAACAGTGTGGACAAATATCAGAGGGTTCCTGTAGTTCACCATATATCGGCAATTCCACTGAAGATTTAGCACTGAAAGCGTTAAACCATATTTGATCACATTTCAGCTACCCTCAGTTACAACGCGCTAAGTATTCGCTACACTAAAGTATGATCTTTGTATTTAAGTCCTTGTAACAATAGTTCAGTCTTAGGCGACGCCCCGCTAATTACTGGTAGTGGAAGACCCAGAAATTGGATTGTGACTTGCACAGAAGAACGCCTGGGTAGGACACTATGTTATGACATTCTCGGGGTTTCAAACCACGGCCTCTCACTTCCAACACTTTGAATGCAAGAAACGAGTGTACTAGTGTACTGTTCGTCATTACAAAACATTACATTTAAGTCGTTTATACTAAATGGGCTCAATTGTGACATGAGGGTCAGTAAGCTCTGATATTTAGGAAACAGATATGAAAAACTAAACGTTCTAACATGCGATTGACCTGACTAAAGGAATAAATAATCAATTAAATATATAATTAAACAAAGTAAACATGCAGTAGTGCCAGCGATAGGATCCTTATTCCCGTCCTGATCATACAATTTGATAGCAATGTCGCATGGCATTTAATGCGTCTTCAGTGGTATTCTATTAGAAGTCATGTTGATCATATTTCTAATGGAACTTTTTATTAACTAAGAATCAAACGAATGTTTCTTAAATATCTTTCTTACACGTCTTTGGGGTCATGAGACAATGATACTAGTGTTAAAAACATGCCTGAGAACATAACATCAATACAACGCCCCTCGTGGTTAGATAAATATACTCAATATTTGTTCTATGGTTGAAGTGTGTTAGATTTTACAGTCAGTTTTGGCTGTAACACTATTTATTCACTGTGCTATTGAGACCAGTCAGCATCTAGCACCTCAATACCATCAGGTGGTGTTATATTAGCCTCTGGTCCATAACTATATAGCCACGGAATCCTACACAATGTCTGAATATCAACCTTTATTGTATTTTACTACATGGAAACCCAACAGCCGTGTCGTCAATATGTCTACAACTAGTATCTGATGAAATATATATGATTGGTTATATGTATGCACATATTGATGTAAATGAGACGAGGGGGTTCAATTAAACAATAATCCTAATTTCGCGAATATAGAAATATTGACTAAAATGGTAAGATTTGTGGTAAAATAGTTGTCACTAAATGAACAAGAGGGCCATGCCATGATGAAACATATATCGCTCAACTGGTTAATATAGACTGATGTATGCACTGTATTTCTATGTAAAAAATAAGTCAGCTTCAGATTGGGGTAAATATGAAACCAATGGCCATAAATTAGGCCTGGATATTAAAATTTGAACAATCATAATAAAGGAACATTAGATGATGCTTCATATAAATTTCAAAGGTCTGGGTCTTACACTTTCGCAGAAGATTTTTAAAGATTTTCCTATGAATAATGATAAGCCCTGGGCGGGTCCATTTTGAACCAGGGGTCATATTAAGTTGACCACTCTTGGTAGCAAACCATTAGATAATACGACATACCACATTTCAAAGGTCTGGGCTTTACAGTTTCGGAGAAGAAGCTTTTTAAAGATCTGCCTATGAAAAACTAACAAGCCCGGGGCGGGGCCATTTTTGGTCCGGGTCATAGTTTGAACAATCTTTGAAGAGGACCTTTGTATGATGGTTCATACCAAATATCAAAGATATAAGCCTTACAGTTTTAGATAACATTTTAAGATGCTCCTATGAAAAACTGATACGCCCCGGGGCGATACCATTTTTAGTCTGGGTGTTATAATTTGAACACTATTTGTAGAAGGCCATAGATAGTGCTACATACCAAATATCAAAGGTCTATGCCTTACTGTTTCAGAGATGAATCTTTTGAAAGAGTTTCCTATGATAAACCGATAAGCCCCAGGACGGGGCCATTTTTAATCCGGATGTCATAATTTAAACATTCTTCGTAGAGGGTCATTAGATGATGCCACATACCAAATATCAAAGGTCTAGGCCTTATGGTTTCAGAAAGGAAAATTTGTAAAGATTTTCCAATGAAAAACTGATACTCCCGTGGCAGTACCATATTTGGTCCGGGGGTAATAATTGAACAATCATTGTAGAGGACCATTAGACGATGCTACATACCAAATATAAACGTTCTAGGCCTTACTGTTGCAGACAAGTAGATTTTTAATGATTTTCCTTTGGAAAACTGATACGCCCCGGGGCGGAGCCATGTTTGGTCCGGTGTCATAATTGGAACACTCGCTGTAGATGACCATTAGATGATGCTACCTGCTAAATATCAACGCTCTAAGGTTTGTGATTTCAGAGATAAAGATGTTTAAGTAAATGGTTGACGACGCACGTACACATGTCGCCGGACGCACGACGCCGGACGCCGGAGACAGCCCCCTCACAATACATCACCTGTCACTTTTTGCCAAGTGAGCTAATACAGATACTTTTCAGAAGGCTATATATGTTGTGGTAAAACAATAATTCATAGGGACAGTGTATCAGCTGTTTTTGGAAGGAAGATGTGACTGCCAAATACGTTTGATAGGATGCTGTTATACGTAAATGGATAGGTAATAAAGTCAAGCAGGCAAATCCACATACGAGACGCAACCACCACCAAAACACCGACAGATATCATGACACACACACCACACACACACACACACACACACACATACACACACACAAACACACATACACAAACACACACACGTACACAAACACACACCCAAACGCACACTCACACACGAGATGAATACAGAAAACACCAACAGACACACAATAACTAGAAACAAAATCACAAGCACAAAGACGCAAGGCAAACAAAGGGAAGAAACTTAATACATAACGTTCATACAAAGGTTGACATTAGGTTTTACTTATAATATATACATATATGAGATATGGTTAACCATTTATTCAATATTAACATCAACACATTGGCAACCAGAGAAGACTCATATCATATAACTCCAGTAGGAGTCGTATAATCGCGGTCTGCCCTGTTTGCATAAAACATGATATAGACCTGATTCTACAATTACTTCAATTAAGTTTATTGTGTCAATCTTACATTATACATATTAATGTTTTAGTATTCATTATGCCATCATTTCCAGAATAAATACCCAGAGAGGGACAAGTTAACATTGTTTCCGATTTCAGACAAATTATTCGCATATGCCAATAGAGAAGACCACGAACAAGATCTGCCCCTTTCCTTTATGCAATAATCTTATCAACTGTATGCCGTGGAACTAATCGTTCACCTAAATTGCCATTATAAAATTCAGCTACGTGATATTCATACAGGTATTATCCTCCAAGCGTGTTTATTGGGATTGTTCGTAATACTTTGTGACAAAAATACCAAACCAAACGCCGGTAATAACCATGTTCCACGAGGATTGTATTCTTATAGAGCATTCTTATATCTACGGAAATTTGTCCGAAGATTACCGACGATAATACACGGAATTTGCATGAGTATCAGGTCAAATTTGGAGGATAACATTACATCTTATATGGATATTGATCAAGTAAAATATTAGTACGCAAAATAACAACTGTGTTGGAACAGTAGAGTCAGGCCAGGGTCTGTGTTATTTTAGAACTTGTCAAATGGAACAGAAAAAAACTATAGGAACATTTATAAAAGTTCTTGACAATATTAAGACTTTCTGACAACGTATCTGTGATATAAGATGAAAAATATCACATATCGAGCCATCATCTATCTTTGTTTATTTCTGATTAAGTGTGATTGAGCAATGCTGGTGAGTGTAAACTTTCATTCTGTTAGCAGCTTGAAATACAAATGTGACTATTCACGAAACATCCTAAAATGACCTCCTCGATGATGATATTGATAATGATGGTAATGATTATGCTGATAAAAAATACCTAATTGTTATTGATGATGATATTTCACAAAGAGATACATGTGGGTCTCTTCTTTTCTATATGTTTCCAGTGTATAACACGTGTGCCATTCAGGGGCGTAGCTTCCTGTAGTTCATGAAGGCAGCGGCCTATACTTTTTCCAAGATATTTGAAAACAAGAAAACATAGAAAAATGCCCACAATTTAATATATCAGAAATTAATAATTTACAACTTGAGCGTGAGTGTTTGGGCTGCAGGACCCAAAATCAGTACAACTCCAACAGTACGCCGTTATATGCCTTGTAATCAAAGTGGTCCGAGTATAGACGGCCGTACAGTGTCTGCTCTGTTTGCTGATGATAAACTATGGATATGATAGCTACAGTGTCTGCCACGGCCAAACATTCCTGCATCCATGTGCTATTATAACACTTAGTATAATTAATAGTCATGATTTCATTATTACTTACATGTATATTCATCGAGTAAACGTTAAATTCGGCAAACGCGTCCATACAATCCATATGTACCTGTCATTGTTTTATATATACATGTATATCCCAGGCATACGCCAGGAACGAAAGTTCATAACATGAGATACCAGTGATACAAGCAAGTTGTGAATGATGACAACATAAAGATAAAAACCCATATGATGAAACAACGAACTACAAACCACCAATTATTTTCTGGAGCTAAGTCATCATATCTTAAGTGGATGTGCGATATTACCAGTAATGCGTAAATCAGGAAAATGGAGTAAGATTGACTAGCACTAATGTAGGGTAAGAAAGGCAACATTTCCCCTACAAATATGGTAAGGGAAATAAAGATATAAACCTTGCTTAGGCTTGACCGTTTAAATGCGTGCTGGGCAAATTATCATCACAGTGAACCCACTACATCTGAAAAGTCAAACTATAATCAGTTTGCCTACAAAAATACAACCAATGTGACACAGTCTTGATCCTAATGATACGCCGAGTTTCTCAGCTTGTTACCTTGCTATCTGTATCTAAACTGTTTGCTTTGACAATTGACCATCCGTTCGCAGCAGGTTGGAGATTAATGACATAATCAGTCTGCTTCCGAAGATAAGTTGCCCCTGCGAAAGTCATTATTTTGACGGTAATTGTCATTCTATTGGAAAACAGACTAAGGCTAAGATGAAAACGGACGTTTACCTTTACTCCACAAATACGAGTTTAACGCTGTTTAAACAGTTTACACAGATGTCGTCTTCTCAGCGCCTGTGCTGTTTAGGATTTAATATGTAGATATACCCGAATCTACAATTTCTGTCATTATGAAACAATCCATTCTTTGGAATGCCATAATAGAAATTCAGTTTTTTATACGGACGATGTCATTATTTCATATATGAATATTGATGAAGCCAATGACTACGTATACATTAAAACATCTCTACAACAGCCACTAAATTACATCAAGTAGTTTGTGTTAAAAGTACAAAAATGAGTCATGCAGGAAATACCACATACAGAACAAACACTCGCAGACAGGTGGCTGCTTAGAAGCGTTCTGTTTTACTTCCACCTTGCTTTAATCAGCGACCTGTCCAACATACCAACTTATTAACATAATTAGTGGCCGTGATAGAGAGGTGTTACTGTAGTAGCATTGCACCAGTCTATTCAATGTATAGAATGTCAATCTAATACAAACATAGCATTGTGTTCTAGATACAGGAAACAACATAACGGCAAGCAATGTCCTAACCTCGCACATGTCTCAGAATCACCCTAGTGAAACAAACATGGTAAATAAAGGTATCCCCACCGGACTTCCTCACAACAACAACAGACGGTCACCACAGGACAATATGTAAAACATAGCACTAAACAACTGTGAAAATCCGTCAAATATGTACTCAGTGACATTTGCGGAAGCATACTTCATATTCATAATAGGCAATTGGTTAAAGATTCCAAAGAAGTGGAGAAAGCAATACTTCCAATGTTGACTTACCAATGATATAAATGCATACAACACACATTGTAAGATAATTACAACTCTTTCAGCACAACAGTTGCATGAAAACGACGCATTAGGCTGATACAACAGACATATCTGCGAGTAATGTTTCAAACAGCGTGGACCCAAATAAGACGCCGAGTAACTCTCTGTCTCATCTGGATCCAAACTGTTTGACATTCAATGTAGGGTGAAAATATATGGAAGGAATGTTCCATGTGACACTTAAAGCAGACGGCAATGTGTGCTGACGGCGCAAAATGTC
The DNA here is from genome assembly GCA_963576725.1 of Azorinus chamasolen. Classification (NCBI taxonomy): domain Eukaryota; kingdom Metazoa; phylum Mollusca; class Bivalvia; order Cardiida; family Solecurtidae; genus Azorinus; species Azorinus chamasolen. Next base: position 14,572,025 of record OY755253.1, read on the forward strand.
TCAAATATTTCTTCTTTTTTTACAAAAAATAAATGTTCAGTTTGAAAAAGAACATTGTCGCTGATACAAATCATCGTATGATTGTTCTAGATATTCTATCCACATGCTAAAGATTGAAGAAGTAACATGTAGAAATATAGCAATACTTCGAAAACTATGTACCAGATGTCTACTTAGTGTTGCAGTTCCGGAAAAACCAATTCAGGTGTAGAATTAAGAATAAGACATGAATAAACATTTTGAAAAGGGAGTTTGTACTTGTATTACATTTAAAACGTAAACTACAGGACATTGCAATAAACAATGCATTTATTTTAAAAAACATCGTGATTTTAAATTATTTTACAATTAAGGAAGTATTCTGTTCATATTTTTAAGCAACGAAATTACTCCAGAATCGTATTGGTATGCATTAGATTTTGAATATATCTACAACCTTTGGTATTTGTTGATTCATACGAAATAATGGTGAAACTATGGGAATTGAACATTGATCGCATGAGAAACAGTAATGTTTTCAAAATGTTGATGTTGGCTGAGACATTCCCTATATTTCTTTATTTAGTAAACCATCTCACGATCATAAGTTCCCCAAAATGTTTGTGTAATAATAATTATTTTCTAACACCATAACATCTCGACTTGTATATAAGCATAATATAGTTTATGAAAATCTGACATGTTTATCAAGTGTTAATTGCATTTCATCTTAGCCCTTATCATGTTATCCTCGACCTGAGTTGCTCTTGCAAACAGTTTGGATTCAGGTAGGATTCGGTGTGATTCTGCGTCTCATCAGGATCCAAACTAAATGACACTAGGTGAGCAGTTTCGGTCAAATGATAGCAATTCAGCTTGATTCTGAAATTTTGGTGTATATGATATGTAAAACCAACTGCCTTTAGATTTTTCCTTTACCCTTCATATACAGGAACAGTGGTTATAAGCGAACAATGCAGACAAAGACCAGAGGGTTTCTATAGGATCCATCTAATCAGGTTATATACTGTTTGTCTTTTAAAACACCTGTAGAAAGTTAATGCCACTTTGAATAGTCTACATAGAAACGTTCAATGCAGTGCAGATGTGGAAAGAAGTCGGCAGGCTTGTTTGTAAATACGAGTATAGTGCCGCACTGATTCATCTACAATCTAATGTTTTTGTTTTGTTGTTTATCAATAAAACTCATCAAACGTTTTTACTGGGACAATAAATCGCATTTCAACTTTCAGGGAATATGTTTCTTCATGACAGAATAATAACATCCAAGAAACATAATTATTCTGTATTGCTCGTTTGATATAACAGTGGTTAATGTATTTTGACCCCTCTCGGGTGTTTCGTCGCTGCCACCAACAACACTCTTTTACACAGCGTATCGCGTATTTATCCTGTAGCTAATGACATGTAATCAAATGTTACAGCAGTTGGAACAAATACTCCTCTTTCTGGACTATTAGATGATATTGCGTTTGTGTAGTAGTTTAGGAATAAAGCTGCATTGTCTGAGCCTGCTCCCGTTTCATACAAAACATACACGGAGAGTGTTTATTTGTTAAGCTACAATACGGACGTATAGCAATTTTACCCCGTCTACATTCCTAAACCAGCTGTCTGACCAGGAGCTACGATCTGGATCTGATCAAGGCAATATAACCTTGAATTAACATGTTTTATATCAACATTTAAGTCAATACGTTAACCAATGCCCATGTTGCGAGGGCGAGACGGTTCTTTTTTACATATTCATACATAAATTCAGCAGTTTATTGGGGTCATCGTTGTTTTCATATGACAGTTGGTCTTGTTTATACCATATGTCTGGTATCTTCCTGACTTAGCAAAAAACATACACGTATATACTGCTATCCCATATAGCTGTCAATATTTACTGCAACTGTTGCCCTTTATCTTGCTATCAACGGCCTTGCTTGCATTTGCAAACAGCTTGATCCCGATGAGACCCGAGCAATTGACGTCTCATGAGCAGTACCGCTGTCGCACACTTGGTCAGTAGGTTTGCAAAGGTGTTAAAAATGCCATGATTTCAAAACTGAGCAGTCATTTATATTACACAGTAGGGAGAGAGCATGGGTGTTATACATTTCAGTGGTTTAGTTGTACATGCATGTTAAAGGTTTGTACTACTGATGTTTTAGTTTTGTTCTCCGGTGATAATGAAGTAACACGTAACCGTCGATGATAAAACAGGCAAGTAATCATGATACAGAAACAACGCCATATTTAATATACAATTCAGACAGGGAAAGTGGAAATGAAACACGTAACTGCACAGCAAATCGAAAGTACAAAACGTCATCACTTACTTTGCTTACTCTTAATTATTTAAGAACCAAATGTTTTTGCGCCTGCATTTACTGTAATCAGTTTCAATTTTCACAATCTCATTTATTCAGTGTCTTCTCTTACACATAAGTGGTGCATCGAACAGTTTGTATTTGGGTGAGTAAAGTGCGTGTATGAGTCATGCAGGAAACAACACATACAAAACACACTGCTAGAACAGCACCACAATAAAAAAGTACAGCAACACCTTAATGTACATGTCTATCTAAATACATAAAAGATGCAAACGGACAAAACAAACAAAAGGAGGAAAATGTAAGTACCGTCTTTGAACGATCAGTGACAACTGTCACTGGGAGTATAGACCGGTTTAGGGCCGCTCAAACTACAGTTATTCCATCCTCACACTGAAAGACATACGGTGTAAATAAAAATATCCCCTCTATGACTACTCTACAACAACCTCGATGGCAAATAAAGTGGTAAATTGCATGTATAAAGAAAACATATTTAAGTGACGCAAACTGGATCCAACTATCGATAGTGTATTCAATGATTGAGCTGCAAAAAGAGTAACTGGAGAAAAGAATAAGAGATAGGACAAAAACGAGACTGAGAAGCAAAATTACTCGTTTTCACATCTGGATCCAAATTGTTCGCAAAGGTAATCTTAGACTCGCCCGTTGACGCAAGTTATGTCAGTCACATTCGGCCGACAGTGGAAAAGTTACCATTCCGAAAACCTGTTAAAACCTTGCTCTTTTGTACTTTTGTATAATCATTATTTGACGAGTGTATTATGTTGATGTCTTATAGAAGGAGTTTGCTGGTTTCGTCTAAAATATACGATAAAAGGGCAGATTTCGATTTCAACATTGTTAATTATCCTTCTCTAAATGAATATGTTCCCCGGTCTACATCTTATGGGGTTTACATTTCTCAACTTATTCGCTTTGCCCGAGCCTGTTCTATGCTAGTATATTTTAATAGTCGTAATTTAGTTATAACTCATAAACTTCTTAGCAAGGCCACAGATATAATAACATTCGGAAAGCTTTATCAAAATTCTATTATCGAAAGTTACCCCTCATTAGAAAATATAACTGCAATTTACGGACGTTACTGCAACAAGGTATTTCTCATCCAGATTTCTATGGCGATGTTATCTACAAACTTGGCAATCACGCTGGCCTCTTTGCATGTACGCCGACAAGAAAGGTTTAGTACTCTATGAAGGCGACCTCTTAAATCCAGAAAAGGAAGGAGAACGCCGGATATCTGTACTATTTTGTTTTTGTCGTACCCTTTATTATTTTTCCACAGTTACTCTGTTTGCATTATCGAGTACACTAGCGATAGATGGATACAGTTATATATGTTTTCGTTTTACATGCAGTTTACCACTGTATTTGCCATCGCGGTTGTTGTAGATTAGTCGGAGAGTAAATACGTTTATTTACACTGTTTGTCTTTTAGGGTGGGGATGGAATACGTGTGAGGTTGGGCGCCCGAAAACCGGTTTAACCCCAAGTGACATTTGTCACAGTCCGTTCCAAGGCGGTACTTCCATCTTCCCCCATTTGTTTGTTTTGTCCGTGTGTCACTTTGTATCTGTTATATCCATTTGCATTTGCTTTTTGTCGTTGTGGTGCTGTTTGGGTGAATGTGTGTTTTGTATGCTGTATTTCCTGCACGACGCATACATGTACTTTTCTACTATGTACTAGTTTCCTTAGCTACAAATAATCCGTATAAGACGCATTTTATTGCTAAGTCTAGTTGTACATGCTGTCTTACTACTATTAAAAAAATATTTTAAAACGTTACTGTTAAAACATATGAACATTCTGGTATTAATTGCCATGATGTTTGTAGATCTCTAACGCTTTAGATAGCATGTGTAGGTCATTGAAAAGTAGTAAAATCGAAGCAGGAAAAGATACACACAAAACGCAACCACCACCAACACATCGATAGAAAGTAAGTAACACACATACACAACCAAACTCACACGCACGCACACAAACACACGAGCTGAAAATGTTAAACATGAACAAATCAGAAGTACAAATACCATGGGGTACACATTGTGCCCCTCTTATTGCAGATTTGGTTTTGGATTGCTATGAGTGGTATTTTATGTTAAACTTTAAATCTGATATACAAGCTGATAGTTGTAATGCCTTAGATGCAACCTCTAGATATTTAGACAATATTTTCACGTTGGAACCTAATTAAACTATAGTTTCTTCAAGATAAACAAATAAAATAACTGATTTAACCAAAGCGAACCGATTTCACTGCATGGCAAATGATACGAATGATACAGTTTCGTCCAACATATGATAAAAGGACATATTTTAATTTCAATATAGTTAATTATCATATTCGAGATTGAGATGTGCCCTTTTTGCCTCCTATGAAGTTTATATTACTTATTCGTTTGCTAGAGCCTGGTCTTTGACAGAAGATTGTAAAAGTCGTAATTTAGTTATACCTGATACACTTTATTAAAAAGTTACATGTATAATAACATGCAAAAATAAAAACAACAACAATTTATTATCGAAATTCACCTGTAGATAGTAAATGTAATTGCAGTCTATGGACATTACTGCAAGACTATGTTTCTTACCCAGAATTATATTGCTATGTAATCTACAAACATTCTCAGTGTTGTTATACTTTCTGATCCTTTGCGATCATGAATTTCAGTACTTTTTTTACTGAAAATTGAATACCGCTTAAGCCGGTGCTAGGGGGCGTGAGCAGTGTTGCACTTTTAATTACTGCTCGTGAACAGACTCAATAAAACCGAGTCTGAAATTTTCTCTTTTGGAATTGCATTTTTTGCTTTCGGGGGATCACCTCTCATCAGAACTTATTACGTAAATCCAGGGTCGCGTTTACTTCATGTTTGCTTCTTAAATGCTTTAAAACCTATAGAAAAAATGGTTATGGCCCTATTATATTGCAACACACTGCCTGTTGGGTAATTGACCCCTTTATAGTAGGTAGCCACGCTTGTCTAATTGCTTTCGCGATGACAGGCTGATGGTAGGACTCTGTTATTGGGATAAGCTTAAACGATTCATGTACAATAAAACCCCTCCAATGCGACCACTGAACTGATAAACATTGCTGTCTTTATACATGACGAAAGGAGCTGTCTGCATAACTTTCGTGCTGCATTAAACTACCATCTGTATTATGCCACTATGCCCATATTTGCTGGTCGCATTAGAGGGGTTTTACTGTATTGCCTTTTCTCTGTCTTGTCATTAATGACTTCTATGCAACTGCTCTGACATCAGCAGGTCAATTTTACATACTTGACGGACTTTAACAGTTATTTTAATTTTTTTTACATATTTTCTTCTATGATGTGGCGGATATAAATTTATTTACACACTGTTTAATAGGGTGCCTTTAAGACAGGTGTGATGCAAGAACGTTCGTTATCCAGTTTACATCCCATTATTTGTTTTGCAACTGACCGTTCCTGTTGTTACACAACCAAACACACGCGCATACACGAAATAAACACTGAAAAGCACAAGTACAAAGATACAAGACAAAGAAAAGCAATGGTGACAAAGGTAGTACCGCCTTGATACGGTCAGTAGCAATTAGGCATTTAATCTATTAACCTTTGACTCATTGTCGTGCAATTATCCAGCCAGCCAATAGGCAGTAGTTCAGCATTTACTGGTGGCAGCTCACAGTCTCTGTGTTTATAGAAAAATCAACGAGCTTTAATGGTTATGAGCCGTTTCTTATTCTTAAGCAATTCAGCAGTAAAACAACTATAGATGCAACATTCTCTGTTCGTGATCTACTTATGATAATCGAAATTTGTTTCTTTTGCAAATTATTCAGATTTGCATGAACCGGAATTATTATTATTATTATATAGGTACACACATTGTAATTGTTAGAGTGATTCCATTCCATAGCTATCACCATTTATCTTTGGCTGTGATCTTTATCATTTACAGAGTTACAAATATGATAGATATCGGAAACCTAGTATGAGATAATATAAAAAAAACACATTAGTGGTTCAGCATATGAAAAACTAATGAAAGCAGATATCAGGATATATCGACTAAAAATCAATGCTACCGTAGACGAGAGTCTGGTGTTGGCACCGAACACGAGACTTGGAGAAAACAACGGGACCTGGCTGGTTAGAGTAATTAGGCTTCTCATTAAGATTCAGGCTATTTGCAAATGCCATCATTACTTTGGCAGGTATATGCAAAACAATACACTCATTTTGTATTATGACATTTACTTGTATATTGCAGCAAAGCAATCCAGAGTATCAGCTGTTTTTAAGACATAGCCTGCTATTAAGATTCAGTTCGCTTAAACTTTGGTTTGATCGTTTTCTTTTATGTCCTATTCGTTCAATCTTTGAAGAAAATAATTGATCGAATGACACAAGCGGTTTGCAAATGTCTGTATGGTCGCGCTTAACCCATTACCTCATAGGCTATTTTTAGACATTTACTTAAAACTTTTAAACCGATTAAGATCATGCTCTATTCATCACAATTATTTCAAAAAGTAACTTTTATAAAGGCGTCTAAACGGCGTCAATTATAAGAAAACAAAAGAAAAAACAGATGAGTAACATGTTGGCTTTAGATGACAAATCAGATGACAGATTGAATCTATATCAGCTTAACCCTTTCCTTGCTGAATTTTAAAATACATTTCTCCTTCTTTACCCATGCCCTGTTGTATAATTACATATATCTTCACTGTGTATAAGTATTTCGCCGTGCAATCACTGCTGTGGAGTTCACTGGTTGCACAATCAATTTGAAAATAGTGAAGACCCTGATGAGACAGTTCCTGCAGGAGCTGTCTCATCTAGGTCTTCACTATTTACAGGTACGTATATTGACGTGAATAGCAAGCAAAGGGTTAAGTGTAAACAGTATGCCCAGTAATTCGACCTTTTGTGCAGATAGAAACTTCCCTATGCTGAGATGTATTTGTATGACTTTCATCCTGCATTAATGAAGCAGTCCTTACCCTTTTCCTTTAAAGATCCGGTTTTATTCTGTATTTGCAAACGCCTTTGCAAACAGAGTACACCCTGATCCGACGAACACAATAGAGAAACTTTATTTGGGTCTGCTCTGTTTGCTCTCACCATAATATCGATATGATTCTTACGTTTATGCAAATATTCAATATGTTCATATGTCATTATAAACATGAATCAACATATATGCATATGTAGTTAGTTACTATAAAAATGTCAATGAAGTAAATAAGTGTTCTCTTTTCATTAAAACATCAGTTTCTGGTACATGTACCGTCGAAATGTGAATCATATATTAAACAAATTCTTAACATATATGCTACAATGCATGTTATCAGGAATAAATTCATGTTTTATTTAAAAGTACTAAATGGATTAAACACAGCAGTGATAATATTGTTTCAACTAGATATGGAAATGAATAATTAAATTTTCATCAACAACAAAGAGGTTTTTGATCGGATTTTATCCAGTGGGACTAAACAAGATAAGGAAATGTGTGTATTTAACCCTTAACCCCAGTAAACAATAATTGCTGATTTAATTGAGAGATAGTGTGGCATACTTTGGATGGATCAAATGTTTTAGTAATTATTGATCAAGTGTTAAAAATATTGGATTAGAGTTAAATCGCGGAAAGCGAGATAAGTTAAATCTTTAAACAATGAATATTAATGCAATTGATGATGACGTCATGAATATTAATAAGACTAATTTATAAAGTGATTTATTAACTCAATGTTTTTGCCAAGAAATGAAACGGTAGAATCAGAGCTGTATAAGCAACATTGCTTTCGTCTTGCATTAAACAACCACTCGTTTGTAAGAGCTCATGTGTCTATTCACATTGTGGACGTTAAATGATTGTACATTCTTCAACTCTAGCCCGCTTTAACCGTCTGTGAAGACAAAATGTCTGCCTAAAGGCTGATTGATCTATTCAATTGGATTAAACGTGACGACTGTAATGGACAAGAAGTATTTTGTAAGTAAACTGATATTGTATGCACGTTTGAAAAGCGTTTATATGACTAATATCGAAAACCACGATGTTAGTTGCTGTCGTTTTAATAATAGTTTGCGCTGCGTTTCAATTCGTACATGTTCGGAAAAAACGCAGCTAATATTTTGTTGTAAAAGCAAACATTTAAGTATACCCTAAATACAGAACCACCAATTATCAGATAATAGTCAGATATTTGAGATTGCGCCAGCTCAAAGTTTTGCTATCCTCCGACTGGTCATGTGATTACTGGTAACTTCGAGATAATTAATGACAAACGGTTACGATCTCTTTTTAATACAGGCCCAATATATATAGAATGCCATCTTTGATAGATTATAACTCTTGTCGAAGTCAGATTGCTGAGGCTTTACAAACTTTTAGTACTAAATGGTGTCGTAGAGAACATGTTGAGGCTAATGCTCTTTCAAATTGGAAACTAAGATTTGATATAATTAACAAGCGCATTTCATTATATCGCTTAAACGAGCACCTTCTTCCACCTAAACCTATAATTTATTTTAGACATCTTAAAAAGGGTAAGTCCGGCGGTGATACCTTTATTTACACTATTTGTAAAGCTAGGGTGACTTTGAGAGAAGTGTGAGGTTAGGAGGTCCGTAAACCGGTTTTGTAGTAGTGCTTTTGCTACTAACCGTGCAAAGGCGGTACTATCTTTGTCACCCTTGATTTTGTTTGTATTTTATGTTTGTACTTGTGCTTTTGTAATATGTTGAATGTTTATCTCTGGTCCTTCAGTGTTTTGTTGGTGTTTTCTGTGTTTTCATTTACAGGATTTCCATTCAAATTACGTCTTTGTTCCTGCTGATAAGGCATCGAATAATGTAATTATTATTTGACGATTACAGTATATCGACGTCTTGAAGCAAACAAATGATTAATACCAATATTCTGAAAATGGGTGATCCCTCGAAAGCAAAAGTAGAAATGCAAAAAGAGAAAATTGCAGACTCGGTTTTATTGAGTCTGTTCATGAGTAGTAATTAAAAGTGCAACACTACTCACGCCCCCTAGCACCGGCTTAAGCAGTATTCAACTTTCAAAACTAATAACATTGAAATTAATGATCCCGAAGGACCAGAAAATATAACAACACTGAGAATGAAGTACGTTTCAGCTAATACAGACGAAAACATTTCAGCTAATACAGACGAAAAGACCATCGTTACAGACCATATAAACAGTGTGAATAACTTGGAGCCGATTTTAAAATTACACAACATAAACTTCCTACAATATATTGGGAAGCGCGTTTCATTGCAAATTCTAGCTCTTGTACAACTTCTAAGTTGTCTACACTTTTAACTACTTGTTTAACTAAGATAAAAGAACACGGTTATATTGTGATAAGACTTATGCAAATTCTGGAATAAATATCTTCTGGTCTATAAATAACTCTTCAGAAGTCTTAAGCAAACTTAATAACATAAGGTTTATTGCATCCACTGTAGGCATGTGCACATTTTCTACTTGATACACAACCCTTCCGTATGATTTGATTAAATATTAAAGATATAAAGTATTTCCCGAGAAAAAAAAGCATTTCTCGCATGTAATGCTGATAAGGTTTTCTTTACTGACGAGCAAATAAAATACTACACCAATTTGACTTGGGTGAATTTGAGAGAAGTGTGCGGTTAGGAAGTCCGTAAACCGGTTTAAACCCCCAGTGATGTTTTTGCTACTGACCATGCCAAGGTGGTACTCTCTTTGTCACCCTTCCTTTTGTTTGCCTTACGTCTTTGTGCTTGTGATTTTGTTAATGTGTGGAGTTTTTGTCTCTAGTTCTTGTATATCTGTTGATGTTTTCTGTGTTTATCTCGTGTGTGAGTGTGCGTATGGGTGTGTGGTTGTATGTGAGCGTGTGTGTGTCATTCTATCTATCGGTGTTTTGGTGGTGGTTGCGTCTTGTATGTGGCTTTGCCTGCTTGACTTTACTACTTTTCCATTGTTCAGACGTTTTCAAATCACTATTTTTTCTTCTGGATAATATATTCATACGTTATGGGAATGCTATATACCGTCCGATAATTGGTATTCCTATAGGTACGAAGTGTGCACTAATGGTCGCAGATTTGTTTTTGCTTTCAATGAAACATCTCGATATTTGGGAGATATTTTTAACCTAGATAACCATTTCTTTGATGCTTTGGTTCATACAATTTACTTAATAGAACTAAAATTGAATAAAGCTAACCCTTCCGACACTTATGCAGCTTTTCTTGATCTAGACCTTAAAATTGACAATGGAATGCTTTCTCCTAAATTATATGACAAAAGAGATGATTTTGATTTTAATATTGTAAATGTCCGTCATCTTGATGGAGATGTTCCCTGTGTCCCATCTTAAGGGGTTTATATATCTCAACTTATTCGTTTTGCTAGAGTTTTGCTGGACATACCAATTTTCCCACTTTGTTCATTAGATAGGTAAACAAACATTAAAAATGGATATGATCCTATAGTACTACAACATACGGCATGGCTGGTTGTTAACCCTTTTACGGTTGTCAATCACGCTGACCTCTTCGCATGTACGACGACAAGGAAGGTGATCTCTTCAATCCGGAAACAGAAGGAAGTCGTCGGATATTTGTACTATCTGGTTTTTGTCGTACCCTTTATTATTTTTCAACAACTACTCTGATTGCAGCTCAATCATTGAGTACACAAGCAACAGGTGGATACAGTTTGTTTCACTTAAATGGTTTCTTTTTACATGCACTTTACCACTGTGTTTATCATCGCCGTTGTTGTAGATCAGTCAGAGAGTGGATACGTTTATTAACAATGTTTGTCTTTTAGGGTGGGGATGGAATAAATGTAAAGGTGGGCGGTTCTTCCATATTCCCCCCTATTGTTTGTTTTTATGTCCGCGCGTCTCTTTGTGTCTTTTATATACATGTACATTTGCTGTTTGTCGTTGTGGTGCTGTTTGGGCGGTAGTGTGTTTTGTATGCGATGTTTCATGCATGACTCATACATGTACCTTAAACATAAACAGCACAATGTTAAATAGATTTATTCGAAATATGCCGATGTTTTGATAGTCTATCATTTTGGCCATTGTGTTAAATATTGACTGAATGAACCCTGATGGTGCGCCGAGTTACTCGAGTCTCATTTGTATTCGATAGTTTGCAAATGCGATTGTAGTCGCAGAAAGCAGTATAAAGACTTATAAGAGTATTTTATTTGTTTCCCCTATGTTTGTAAAATATATGTGAAGGAATGGTCGATGCGTAGCTGCGTACTACGGCATTAAATTCTTTGACGTCATTTCTCTAACAGCTTTACAGTGTATTTGTAGTTTTATTTTGGTTTGGGTAAGCATGGGGTTGGGTACCCGAAAACCTGTTTTAGCCCCATTATCCTTATTTCGATTAATAACTTTTACAGTGAGGTATGGTCTACATTGTTATTTTATATAGTAACTGATTTGTTCGCTTCGTCACGTTTTATCTTGTTATTGTAATGTTTAATGATGTTTGGTGCCGTGCACTTTTGTGTGTGTCGCTACCTGAATGACTGTTTTTCCACTTAAATGTAGTGTTGTGTAAAACGTGCAATTACATAATGTATCATATTTCTTTAAAACAAATTGTTCTGAGAGAATGTCGTGTATGAGCGACATAAATCTAATGGTATATTCAACATCCATAGAATTTGCATATCATTCCAAGGTGAACACGTCAGATGTAAATAGTTTTCTTGACAAGTGAAATGTACGTATTTATAAACCAAGGGATGACATGAAAGCATTGCATTACTATTAAAGTAGTACTAATATAACCCTTCTTTTAAGGGACACGAGTCACTAATATCCTTTGTAAAAAGTGTAGACCAAGATCTCTCCACGGTCGGCACTGTATGCGATGTTATATTTTTCTTTAGAAAAATCGCAAAATATTCACAATAAGCATGACTTGTTTGAATTTTGCAACAGTCAATTTGAAAAGTCAGCGAAGAAAGGGTTAATACATCTGTTGCTGATCATTCATAACCCCCAAAATGATAAGAGCATTACATTATTATACATGCGCACAATGATACAAGGAGTGTTTTAGAATATGTAGGAATATGTATGAAATGTAACAAGTGTCTGTTATTTGGACTTAGAGTTTGGCAAATCATTTCGGCCAATCATCAAGCCAAATATTTGAAAAATATGCCCGGTTTAATTGTTGAGAGTTCGAGATTTGGCGACACTTTTATTCTTAATTTACTTAGAGTCCGATAATTAATCTTGACTAGTTTACGAGGCACTGCGCATGCGAATGTTTGTTTTAAGCTCAGCCCATCTCACGTGATTTCGGTATACAATTATGGTAGTGTGTACTACAGGTCGCGCTGCAACCGGTTGTTTTAACTGAACTTGTATAGAAGCGATCTCTGTGGTACAAGAAGCGATACACGTTTGGGTCAGTATATGTATATAATCTGTATAATTGTGTGCCATATTGGCTTTATAAATCCTAATGGGTGTGCCCCAGGCATCATGATATAATTATGGGTGAAGACAAGCGGATTAATACATCACAGCTATGCTACACCAGGTGTGATCTTTCATTTATAGGGCAATTGTCGCCCAATTGTAAACCTAACAACCTATTATTGTCAGTATTAATTAAAACAGTTATGGCTGTAAGACTTCGGACAATTTGGCTTAGCTAAATGCAGGGGTTTGAGAGAGTGCAGCTCAAAATAAAAGCGTATTTTGGATGTAAAAAAGTGTTTATTTAAACAAATTAAGTGCAATACACCAATCAATTCAAGTTGTTTCTGAAAACGGTCAAAGCAAAAAGAAAGTTCCATAGGTTGGCGTAAATGTCTGTCACTTGAAACAATTCCCCCAGATATCTTAACGCACTGTTTCAAAACTTCGCGGAAACAAAAGTAAATTCTCGACAGTGCCCTTTACCAAGGAAACGAAATATCTTGCATTTGTAACTGGAAAATCCGAAGCCAGTCGGAATTCAGACATTTGTAAACGTATGCAAAATATAAACCCTATATCAGTAAAAAACAAGGCTCTTTCTATTTGCGACTATATCGCTTAAAATGACATAGACGTGGTAGCCATTTTAGAAACCTGGCTTACAGTTGTATAAGTATATCCCTTAAGCCCAAGGGCAGTTCCTGTCAACAAGAACCTTGGATGCACCAGAACATGCTGAAGCTCAATACTGACAAAACTGAGGTCATCCTGTTTCATACAAAAACACAGAAGTACCTGCATATGATAATGTGCAAGTAACATCAGGCCATCTTTGTGTATAAGGAATATCGGTACATGACTCGATTCACACATGGATATGACACCACATGTCAATTCCCTGTGCAGGTCTAGTTATGCACAGCACCGGCAAATAGGCCATATAAGAAGATACCTCTCATCCCTCAACTTATGCTACCAAGACTTTGGTGAACCGTCTTGTTATATAAAAAAAGACTACTGCAATTCATTGCTGCATGAAATGTCAAGCAACTCATTGCGAACATTTCGAAATGTGCAAAACACTGCAACCCGCATCATAACCGGAACTCCTCATTATAATCATATCACGCCGGTTCTTAAGGATCTTCACTGACTTCAGGTTCATCAACGGATTAAATTAAAAATTCTGACACTTACGTATGGAGCCATGTACATTATATCTCCAAAGTACATTGTCGATATGCTTGATGTGTACAGCCCGCGCAGATAGTTCAGGTCAGCAAGTAGTGCATCAGGCATTAGAGACGCAAGGTCACTGGCATGTTTCAAGAGGTGTCTGAAAACGCATTTTCAACATTTGTTACTAACCCAGTTTAAGAAACGATATGTTGCATATCTTTCACTGACCAGATAGACAATCATGCGGTTCCTCCCGGTTAGTGATGTTGGGAGTCTTGAAGGTCCGAGGTTCCCATGGACATTTTTCACGGACCTGGTCAGGACGTTCAGTACAGACCAGGTTGAAACCCTGAAGAGTATGGACGAAGGCCAACTTCTACTTCAGTCGGCTTCTCTACAGAAGTTGACCCGATAGTCATGTACAGTGGCAACTAAGTTCAGGATAGGAATGGCTTTCAACTAGCCTATTAAGTTAACAGTTGACCCAATAGTCATGTACAGTGGCAACAAAGTTCAGGATATGAATGGCTTTCAGCCAACATATCAAGCTAGCAGTTGACCCAATAGTCAACTAAGTGGAATGATTTTCTGTCAGCCCATTTATTCGAATTTGTGATATTGATGAGCATGGCGTTCAGTGAACTTGTCTGTATCAAGTTTGTTAATACAGATTGTTCTACTTTATGATATTGATGAGCATGGCCTTCAGTCAACTTGTCTATATCAGTTTATGCGGTTCCTTGCGGCTTGTGATTTCATATCTATTGTATATTGTTTTGCATATATTTCATTGACCGGATACACAATCATGTGGTTCCTTCCGGCTAACGGTTGCATATATATTATATATCTATTGTATATCTAAATTTGGCATAATTATATTAATATATAAAAAGAAGGGAAACGCCTTCAAACGATCTAAATTACCCACTACTCTACTTGAAACCACTCGAACTGCAGGAAATGCACCGATTTCGATGAGATAAAAAGCCATTTCGTAAGCAAAGACATTGTTGTATTCGAATATGCAAAGGTTTTTCCCGGTCAAATTAAGGATAAACTTAACACGGCACCAGCAACATTAGAAAAATGGCCCAAATTCATTAGTCGGACATGACCTTGTCCCTGAGTGCAAACTGGTGACAGCCTTGGAAACATCAGGGCCATTCCGTGGGCCTAGTTGGTTTAAAAGGTCCAAACTATTGATTAGGTCGATTTAGTGTTATATTATATACGTGTATAATACAACACTAAATCGACCCACTCATTTTTCTTTACTTTTTAGATCATCAAGACCCACGGAATGGTCCCCTGTGCTTGAAGCGGGTATTTATACGTCCATTAAATCTACGTAAATCATAAAGGGCGCTATAAACAATGTGTGATATCCATATTTGGGAGTCATACTTCGAGCGGATGTTTGGATTATAGACTGCCAAACTCTAAGTTAGTGCTTATCAAGAGATAATTTAACTATTAAGGAGCCGTTGCGAGTCACGCTCATTCTGGCTTCTTAATCGTTAAAATCTCTGTTAATAAACATTAACTATTACTAAGGGACAACAGTTCTATTTAATCTAAACGTTTAACCACCTTCATATATAAATATATAATTACCAGTATGTTATTACCGGTAATAAATGAAACTCCCTGAGAATTAGTTTACATATACCCATCAATAACATAATATAATATTATATCTTATGGTAACAGTAAAATGAGTATAGCTACAGCTCAATATTTATGTTCATATACTACAGTTGTTATCAATCTATGTCGTGACAACTCAAAGAGACTCTCAAGAGTAAACAAAGTAACTAGAGAAGCCGTACGAGATGGGCGAAAATCCAATACACAGTCTGCAACACAATCGACAGTCGAATTTTTTTCTGTTATTATCAACATATCCAAGGCCCGTTCTATTTGGGTATTACTGTACTTTTGACAGGATATTTATCGGTTTCTGCTTGCATGCTTAACCCGTCGACTGCTGAAAATAAGTATTTCTGCTCTAACCCTGATATGATAGGTTGCGATGTTTTCATCGACCCTATTTGTTAAGACCTTTCAGAAATAAATTAGTATCATTTAACTTGGAACCTTTTTAGACGCCGAGTTACTCGACGTCCTATCTGAATCCATGATTTGTACATACTCCACTTAGGCATAACTTAGTAGGCGCATGGTAATCACTGGTAGGAAGTCTAAGAAATATCCACGGTAAACCAATAATGTCAGACAATAAAAGGGTTGGTGACCTAGACGGTTCCGATGAAACAATAAAACTGTTGAGACTGAAGGTTTATCATACACCATTAATAAAAACGCTTAGCGGCACTATTCCTTTAACTATATAGATAAAATGGATTGGATTGGTATACGTATTACCCTCTCCACGCTGTAAAAATACTGTCCGCTCAAAGTTAGCGGAAGAAAAGGCCACCGTGACAATTTTCCTGTCCGTTTATCCTCCTTAGATACCAAAGTTTCGTTTTGTATTACAAGTATTCAATTTCAGGCCACTAACTGTCAGGAAATGTCTGCACTGAGTGCTAGGCATTTTGAAACGTTTGAAATGTGCCAGTGGATTGAATTAGAAACAATGAACAGCGAATCAACGGCAAACTAGACATAAAGAAAACTAAATAAAACACGTATTAATACATATCATAGTATTCAGAATCGAATATTTTATAGTTGATACAGTAAAACATCTCTACACTGGACTTCCAGTGGAGAATAACTTAAATATGTTAGCTTTAATGCAGGGTGAAATTCATGCAGAAATTCACCCTTAATTAAGCTGCCGCCTGTCTCAAAGACCGGAACCTATACTAGATTAAACGTCCGGTTTAGGGAGTTTTAATGTTTATGGATTATCATCTTCGTTTAAGTTTATATGTTGAATTTGGTCAACAGCAATGTCACAAAGTGAATCTGGATTCATGTTTATAAAACATTTAGTTGAGTCTGAGTTCGTTCTCAAGTTTTTGATTGGTCAGATTTAAGCATTTGGCTCATATCTAACCAATCAAAAGCTTGAGAACTCAAATCTGACCAATCAAAAGCCTGAGAACTCAGACTCATCTAAAAAGTGTTATAAGCAGGGGTCCATGTTTATATTTGTTTCTGGCCATATTTACTAATCCTTATCTAGCTGTCAGCAGCTTGATTCTCATTTGCTCAGTGTGTGATATGTTTGGCTCTCCGTCAATAGTAACTATGCGGAACTTGGTCCAGCTGCGATATGTCTCAATAGTAACTATAAGGTATAAGGAACTGGGTCAAGCTGCGATATGTCTCAATCGTAACTATAAGGTATAAGGAACTGTCATCAGCTGCGATATGTCTTATAAGTAACTATAATGTATAAGGAACTGTGATCAGCTGAGATATGTCTCAATAGTAATTATACGGATCGGAACTAGTCATTTATGCTCCAGATCAAAGGTTGACCAGGCATTATGTTTTCCCGCCAAAGAAAGGGTGAATGTCTTTGTCCATGACTACGTGACCTGAGAAACCTGATGATGAATAAGATCTATATTATTCCATTTCCAAACAGCAGAGTTTTCTATAAAAGCCATCTGGTTGGGGTTTACTCTCTGTGAAAATGCGTAATAAAGAGTGTCTATGGACTATAGGGTTAGATTAGACATGAACATCTCATCCGAATACAAACAGTAGAACATGTCTTAAGCGGTCATCAAAAGGAAGTCTTATTATTGGTATCTGAGGTAAGTGATAGTTTAATGCAGAAAGTTCCTATAGGAACTTTCTTCATGTAATTTTGCCCTGGATAAACTGGATAAACAAACCCCACGTTTTAATACTCGCATTTTAAACAGATCCATGTCCGCTTAAGACAGGTTTTACTGTATACTTTCCGCACATGTCGCATACTAAGAGGTTTTATGTTTATATTGTATTTCAAGAGTTTTGTTCGAATCGGAATCATTTTATGCATTTGCAATACCATACTTCATGCATATCTGGAAATTGCATTTTCCAACCCAGACTTATTGATTTGCCTGCAGGGAGTGTTGGTTTGGCTATATATCAGCATTATTAGAACTGTCTACCAGATGCATGAAACCCTATTTTATGATGTTTACTTCAATTTGAGCGAGAAATGGGGTTTCCTCGTGATAGAAAACTTACATCAAATCCGCAATGTGGATCATTTTGTTTAACCAAACAATATTAAAGATACAGTCAAGCTCCCCTAAACCAGACTATTAGTAAAGAAGCATTAAGGTATTTGTATGCAGATGGTGCTTAGTCCATGTAAAATGCATGTAGCACAGTCCTTTGGGAGCTATTTGGATGGAAGCCAGTTTTCAGACAACTGTCAAACGTGTTAAAGACCAGCGTAAAATTTCATTTGAAGTTAATTTCTGCCTTTTTGTATATTCAATCGAGACCAATTTGTACATTTGTACATATAATCGTATCACTGCAATACTTCTAACAATCCATTTTCCAACGGTTCATACAAACTACTGCTAAATCCTTAGGCTACAGTCCCACTTGCACTTGCGATCATCAAAGATCACTTGCGACCTCTGAAACCGACGATCGTCTGCATTTGCCGGAAACTAAATCCTACAAACAATTCGCAGTCAATGGATATGCTTCTGCAACCACCATAAGTCACTGGTATTCGTACGAAGGTTCTACGATCACTTCCGAACTGTCGTCCGACCATCGCACCTTATTATATTATCGGCGACTAGTGGATAACGGTAAACAACATCGTACGCTAGTCTTACAATTGACGCACGACAGTTTTACGATCACTGCTGACATGAACAAGGTTTGGGGTATATATAAGAACTATTTCGAATATATATCATTCAGTGGAGCAGTAGATGGAATACTGGCTATGGCAAAAGTTAACTAAATGCAGATGCAACTTCAGTAGCAACTAGAAGAAGATGCTGCTGTACTTGCATTGCTTTTACAGCGACGTCCAAGGCGAAGACAATAGTCTAACAAGCGTACTAACTGTTAAATGAGAATGTACACGTAGCTGTGTTGTGAAATCATGACGGGATTACCACATTTTACCTTGATATCGCATTTTAACCCCAAGTGACTTTTGTCACTGACCGTTCCAAGGCGGTACTTCCATCTTCCCCTATTGCATGTTTGTTTTGTCTTTGTGCGTCTCTTGTTGTTTTTATAGCTATGTACATTTGCCGTTTCCTTGTCTTGCTGTTCGGGCGACTGTTTGTTCTGTATGTGGCGTTTCCTGCATGACTCATTTTTGTACTTTTATACTTAGCACCGTATTTTCGGCCTTGTTTTTATTCACTCGGACAGCACACAAATTTAATTATCGCCACGATACATCAAAACGCTTGTAATTATATTCGGATGTAACGATGTTTATACTATGCCTGACTTAACATCGTTATAAGCGGAGTTGACTGTGTATAGCTGTATCATCATGTGATATATGCCTAATCGTAGGCAATCGCTGGCGATCGCACGACAATCATAGGTAATTAAAGAAAATTAATGTCACTGACAGTCGTACCATTGTATGGGATATCACACACGACCAGTTTCGGACACCTCCGTACGACGATAGTACGATTACCTAAACATCTTAAGGACCACCGGTGACCAGTTTGATCATAAGGAGGTTGTTGTGCATGATCAACAACCTCTCTGAGACTGAAACTGGTCGCACTACTGGAAACGCTTATCAACAATTACTGAAGACCAACGACGGTTATCAGTGACTGTCGTGCGACCTCCGTGCGAATATCGGCGACCAGAGGTCAGTAGCAATCGTAAACAGGTCTTAAGGGGTAGTGATGCCTAGTGGGACTAGGCCCTTAGAAACCGACAAGAGATCGCAAGAAATCGTAAACATGTCATAAGTGGTAGTAGACCTAATTGGTGTTGTTGTACATGATAAAAACCTCTCTACGACTGAAATTGATCGCCCGATTGGAAACGATTACTGACGATTACAGAAGACCAATGGCGATTATCAGTGACTTGTCGTGCGTCCTCCGTGTGAATATCGGCGATTAGAGGTATGTAGCAATTGTAAACAGGTCTTAAGGGGTCATAAGGCCTAGTGGGACTAGGCCCTTAGAAAACCGTCAACTGTTTCGTATACGGCAAACTTCGACGAATATACGGAAATATTCGGACACGTTCGGACAATCGTCGACGTCGGAACTATACTATGGATACGAAGATGTGTCTACTGTGAAAACAAGTGCCTACATGTACATCGAGACCGTCTGGTAAACAACATCGATTTTGACGACAGATCCATGAACATAGCAGACGTGTTTCTGCCCGTTTTTGAGGTAATACAAATTTCATTTTTCGCTTTACAAGCAAATATTAGATCATGTGTTTAAGCACTAAAATATTTTCAAATCACATCGATCCCAACCGATTCTTTTAATTATTTTGTAATAAAAATATAAACATATAAACAAATTATATAACTGATATATTGTTTATATAAACAACTTTGTACTCGTTTTCGACGTACCCTTTATTACTTTTCTAAAGTTACTCTGTTTGCAGCTCAATCATTGAGTACACTAGCGATAGGTGGATACAGTTTATTTCACTTAAATGTTTTCGTTTTACATGCACTTTACCATCGTATTTGCCTTCGCGGTTATTGTAGATTAGTCGGAGAGGGGATACGTTTAATTACACTGTTTGTCTTTTAGGGTGGGGATGGAATAAGTGTGAGGTTAGGCGCCCCGAAACTGGTTTAACCTCCAGTGACATTTGTCACTGACCGTTCCGAGGTCGTGCTTCTGTCCTCCCACTATTGTTTGTTTATAATGCCTGTGCGTCTCTTTGTGTCTTTTATATACATGTAAAATTGTTGTTTGTAGTCGTAGTGCTGTTTTGGCGGTTGTGTGTTGGTATACGTTGTTCCTGCATGACTCATACATGTACTTTTCATGTATTTGCTAACAGAGTAGATCAAGATTAAACGGCTCCTGTATGAGTTCCTATATGTTAACTTTTGATATCATAATGACCTGTTTCTACCGTTCCTGTCTGAGCAAAAAAGTGCCTATATTTATATGCTGTTTAAAAAATATAATAAATATTCACGATTCCGTTATTTCTGAAACGCATATTGAACAGGTAGTAGACTAAGCGTTTCGGTGTCAAATTTATAATTGTCGTCTCCAATCCAAGTTTGTTAAATCATTCAGTAAAATAAGGAAAATGAGATAAATAAATGCAAATTTTAAAGGAGTAAAGCACATATATAGAAATATATATTGAGACAAAAAGCGAAGTCCCTGATCAAACCTCGCCTTGAAAAGACGGCGTCTGATCTGGGACTGCACTATTTGTCGTAGTGCATTTATGTGACAAAGGCGGTGAAATGGTTATGGAGGATTTACTGCAGTTTGAACTCTATGGGTGGTTCTTTTACATCCTGCTGAGCGCGACCTAACTTACAATTACAAACATTGTAGATCCATATCAGACACAGAGTCCATGTAGGTGGGCATTTATAAGTATCCAAGGTGTTTGACTATCAGTCGCTATTTTTTCCTAAGCTTGAAGATATTTGAAGGCTGTCAAAGTAGCTCCAGATCTAAGATGCTTATAAAACTTTTAGTTGAGTCTGGGTTCGTTCTCATGTTTTTGATTGGTCAGCTTTGAGCCTTTGGCACAAAACTTACCAATCAAAAGCTAGAGAACAAACTCAGGCTGAACTAAAAAACTTTATAAACATGGACCCAGTTCTATTAGTAGAATAAGCGTTAATACACCAACAAAAGACATTTACGTAGCGCACAGCACTATTAATTTCTGGCAAATGGCATGGAATGAACTGCAATGACAGGTAGAACCAATATCTATTAATCGGAATTATTAAATGTGCACATGCTATTGCTTTTCGGCAGAGGTTTAGGAAACATATCTTTATTGAAGCTAAAGAAAATTCCGATTTAAACGAAAACATGTCAAATCATAATAGCATGACATTTTACTCATTGACTATTCATGTTAGAAAAAAGCACACTGTGAATATATTGATAAGAGTTATTTTTGTAAATAGGTTTCTTTTTTTAAACAAATTGGCCAATACAATAAATGCAGAATCAGATCAATATTAATCGCTGAGCCTGCAGCGAGGGCAGACCCTGGTCTAATTGTCACCGTCTGATCTGGGTCTACTTTGGTTTACAAAGGTATAAAAGGCGTGGTTAATCTAATAAACGAGATACAGACATTTATTTCCCCCAGATGGTTATGTTATACGATTAACAGAAAACATACGAGGTTTTGGTTATTGATATAGCAATGTGTATATTCTTCGGTCATGCCTATGTCATCGTCTAAACAAATCCCTATTATTTTTTAAGATTTCGGACTATTTGTCTATTTTTTCCGTATCGTAATATTCACTACGTGAGCTTATTAAGTATATGCATTAGGTAGTTCAATAAGGGGACGTCAAATATGGAATATTAAAAAAGGACTTGCCCACATCAAGATAGTGATATATCTATTTTCTCAAGTTTGGCAAAGAACACACCGACGGGCAGAACATTTTGTTTATTATAATTAACATAATAGGTTTTGTAATGGCTATTTTGGACTTATTTTGTTTAGAACTCTAATATATTAACACTCACCTAAACACAGAAAGTTCTTCCTTGCAGCCTGCTACATGCTGGCTCCCCCCCACTCTCTCCCTATCTATATATCTCTCTCTCGCTCACCCTCTTCTCTCAAATCTAATATTAGAATTTAGTCTGCTGCGCAAAATATGTTTTATCGAATTGTTCACCTACTACTGTTTTTCAACATTCAAGCTATAATCAATTTGTCAATAAAATGCAAGCAGGGTGTCAAACAGTTTGGTTCCTGATGAGACGTCGAGTTATTCGGCGTCTCACATGAATCCAAAGTGTTTGCATATTTATTCATTCATCCGCCCATAGCAGGCTAAAGGTTAAAATAGTATCATGTATTGTTTTATTATGTCAATAAACGAAATATTGACACAGTTAAAAACACACAAACAAGTGTTTTTATTTTGTATTTAAGGTGAAGTAACTGCCCAGTTATTATTCGTTTGATATGATGTGTTGGGTTGGAGTTAACACTCACATATGAAAGCAGAAAGCAGTTCTTAAAAACTGAGTATAAAACAGATTAATTGTATCTGTTTCATTTTTCCTTTTCGTTAAAGAACAAATCCATAAGCATTGTTTAATGTCATATACGTACATTGTGCGTAGTGTGTGCTAACGCCTAAACTGGACTGTGGATAAATATACTTCCCTAAAAATGTGGTTAAAGATCAAATAGAGTGAGAATGTTTCATTACAGTTTGAGTCAACATGCATTGCCTTTTTAGTTCAAGATAAACTTATTAATATTTGCTCGTGCATGTCCAAAGCATCTCCGTAACTATGTATGTAACACATGCATTGTGTTATAGTAGGAGGAACTAGAACTGTGTTCCGGTCCTACAAATATTCTGAAAGTGGGTGATCCTTCGAAAGCAATAGTAGCAATAGTAGCAATGCCAAAAGGGAAAATTGCAGACTTGGGTTTATTGAGTCTGTTCATGAGTAGTAATTAAAAGTGCAACACTACTCACGTCCCCAAGCACCGGCTTAAGCAGTATTCAATTTTCAAAACTTATATCATCAACACTAGTGATCTCGAAGAACCACAAAATATAACAAAACTGAGAATGAAGTACGGCACGACTCTTTACGGCCACCACACAATCACTTAACACCTGCTATTGTGAAGTACATATAAGTCATTTCAACATAAAGCTACAATCTGCAACGCGGTTCAATCAACTGTTCTAAATTTATTACGCATAGATGTAAAACTACTTACGTATGTGTGTCGATGCCAGTTAACTAGCAATAATTATTAATCGCATAGATGGTCCGACGTGTAGAAAATGTAACCGATGAGTTTACAAGCAAACGTTTCAAGCAAAACAATGTAAACGTACGTAACCCTACCTCCGCTAGTCGCGACATGTTTCAAACAGCTTAGATCAGGATTAGAAGCCGATAAATTCGGCATCCCTGCAGGATCCAAGCTGCGCGGTACTCGCTCAATAGTCTCTCAAAGCCATAGTCGAATCGTATGTAGTTTGTACTGCATCAGATTATTGTAAGGGCTGGCATTTTCATTTATAGCGTAAGGTTTAAAATAGCGTAAATTCGATGGTTGCCGCCAGCCTACGAATGTATTGTACATACTAATAGTATTCAGCAGAAATCTAATTCAGTGGAAACATTGACAATAAACAGCTTTCCCTATTCCATAAACAAGTCTCAATTAGACATTCAATCTAGTGATGATTTCCCAAATATCGCATAATCAGTTCACAAAAGCCTTCAGCGCTGTGCCAATGTTAAACAGAGAATCTTCAACAGAACGACCAGTGTATAAAACACAGAGACGTTTTATTACCCTTATCGAACAGTGGATAATAATGTCTGCTCAAATCGATTGGTGTAATGATCATTACGTTCGACAAGATTACTCTGTTCAGAAACAACTAACCGAGTAGCAGACAGCTTGGAACCTGATGAAACTGCTACCCACTAAGCGTCTTATCTGGATCAAATATGTTTGCAAATGCGAGTTAGGTGGAAGATGGGGGGATAAGGGTTAGTATTTAGTATGCGGAGAAAATAGTAAAAACACTGGAACACTTTAAAAACGGAACACAGTAGATTCTTAAAGCAGTCATCACAGGTACGTCTTATTATGAGTATGTAAGGTGGTAGGTAGCTTAATGCATACTAAAGCAATGACGAAAGCTTCTGTAGGAGCTTTCTGCAGTACTTTTGCCCTGCATTAAGCACTTGTAAAAAGTTTTCAAACGTCATCAATAATTCGCCAAATGCAGCTGAATATATGTGTAAGGTAGCACATGCGCATGAGTCTATTTTAAGATAATAATATCACTATTCTAAGAAATATTTTGCACATGGATAACCTAAAATGCATGCTATGGGATATTTACCTAAACTCTCTGTTCTATATTGAAATACGTCAACAATAGAACCCATTATAACATAACCCTTGGTTTCAGCGTGACGTAACACTATCATATATATTTTGATATTCGAGGGCATATATTCACTACTATAATATATTCACTGAACTTGAATCCAGATTTTTTTCCCTGTGGTAATGTCCATGTCCATGTGTATACAACACGGATAAAGGGCTAAACATACCAAAACGAAGGTGCATTTTGAATCCCATTGACGGTGAGTGTCAGACGTGTAGGCGAACTGTAAATGGGTCTTCATTTAAAATATGAGCAAATGGTGCACTTTACATATGCACATGTTGTGTACAGTGACGTTATAATGTGACGTGTTTGTATGTCGAAACTGTAACTCAAAATTCATTTTGACGTGTTTCTGTAGGTTTTTGTTATCATAAACTATCACATGTAAATTAAATACCAGAGAGGTCTAAATTAGAGCCTGGTTGATATGTCAGTAAGTCAAAGAAACAGTTGGAAATTTTGGACCTACTTTATCCCAGTAACTAACAAACCTAATAACACCTTTCATTCATCATTTCTATATGTAAGGAGAATATATAACAATCAATGTTTTTGCTGCCAAAAGCATTTGTGTTTGTTATGTTATAAATAGAATCTTGCATTCGTGTTCCTGATTATTGGATTTATTAAATTCGTCTTTTTAAAACGATAAAAAAAATCGCTTAAGCTAGTTTTTTATCGTTTTAAAAAGACTTATTTAATAAATCCAATAATCAAGAACATTCATGTAAGATCCTCTATATATGAGATAATGAATCATTGATTACTTTACTTTGCTCACGGTTTAATTTATATCAGACGAATCACTATGAAGCTTGCACAGTTTTCTCAGACTTTGATGTTGAAATTGGAATTTTTGAAGTGACTATCCTTAAAACAAGTGATATAATCTATACACTGAAGCGGGTGAAAAATCAATGATGAATAAGCTCACTATAAATACCATTTATTATGTAATCTATTTTATTTATTTTAAAACTTACACCATCAAAACTAATGAATCCAAATAACCACTGAAAATGAAGTACGGATGACTTTTTACGATCGCCACGCAAGCATTTAACGCTTGCTATTGTTTCTAATGTTTCAATTAATTGTTTAATAATACAAGTTTCGAAGACAGCAGACGGTCCCTACAGGGAACGTATAATCGTGGTCTACTCAACATCTCAAGAGTCTCTATCTCTAACGGGTTTCAATTGTTACATAAATTAGTGGTTATACTGTTAAACTATGCTTGCCTTGATTAACGTCAGTTTCTGTCAACAATTGACTATTTGGACGACCCAGAAAGAGAGAATAATAATAAACCTTGACACGATGCCCTACTTTCATTATCAATAGGGTTTATCTGGTTATTGTAGCTGCCCAGAGTAAAGCACTTATACATGGGTCCTGGTAATAAGGTCTCGTCCAAAATACATTGTCCGGCGGGGAATCGAACCACTGGTATTGTAGTAAATGTTTGTACAATGTACAGTGAATACTTGGCGGTGGTTCTCATTTAACACTCGAGTTGTATCTTTATGACACTGTATAATACAATCCATGTTTGAGGTATGTACTGGAAGTGTTATATATTGCTTGCAATAGATAATTTCATATTTGCTGAAGGACCGGTGTAATTACACGGGATAATCACACCTAATAGGGATCTATATATCAGGCCGATAATTTACGTCATGAAATGATCGGAAGTAGATCGTCTACATGCAATGCTTCTAGTATATCGACCAGTTGAGTGTCACATACATCATTACACCGGTCAAATTGACACTCGTCTCTATGTAATTACATCTTAACTCCATACTTTCCATTGCTATACATGTTGTATTATCCCGGATATAAGTTCAAAACAGTTCTTGGAATGTTTATGCATGGTCATGTCATTGGCCCATATTGTTACAGTAACCTTGCCTTATCGATTCTCCCTTTAATTATAGTCTCCTTCATTTGCGTTTCCAGTGTATGGATCCAGCTGATACACCAGGACACTGTATGGATCCAGCTGATACACCAGGACACTGGTAGTTTCTTTTAAGTAAATGAAATGTGATAACTGAAATAGACTACAGAAAACCCCCACCAATAAGGACTTTTAGTTAGGAAGAATTTAGACAATTTTAGGCAGGTGACTTCTTAATGCTGGGTGTAAGTCATGTAGAAAACTCCTAGACTTCTGCAATCCTTTTACCATGCATTAAGCTGCCAGCTGTTTCAAAAACCGGTATTTATACTAAACTAAACGTCCCGTTTAGAAGGGTTTTATTGTACATTTAATACCAACAGTATGTGTTCAGAAGACTAAAAATGCTGAGGGTTATTCTGTTAAAGTACCAAGCCATTTGACTTACGTCCTGTTATTTGTTTATCTTAACCATAAACGGTCTTAAGATTTCCATTTAAGGAAAGTAGTTTTTGTGTTATTATGTTCATACCACTGTGTTCAATTTCCATGATCGTTGTTAGTATCTATTCCCAAAAGAACATTGAATTGTTACTATAGTTGAATGCCCTACTTATCCACTTGTACTTTGTATGCATACCAGTGTCATGGACTTATCCTTCTCTTATTGATTTGAATCATAATAAAGCCTCCAATACAAGCCAGTAATAGATTCAAGATGAAAAAATCTTATATTAGGATATCGTTCGAATAGTTCACAATTACGACCGGTGCGATTTGTTTGGTATTGCGCGAACAACTCGAACAGTAACTCAGCTTTTAATCAGGATGTATGCTGTTGTGCCACTAGTTCGATTCTTTCCAGAAGGAAGTTTACGAATTATGCAAAACATATGAGAGTGAGATGACGATCACTTTTCGGGTTACCAGTAATTACGTGCACATTGCAGGAACGGCATTTGTGGTTGCAGCCGTTCTTGAATATGACGTCCGGGTTTACTTATACTCGATGATGTAATATTAATTTTCATACTTATTTATGATTTATTTAAATATATAGTAAACCCCCTAAACCCATGCATAAGTATTGGCCATAAACGACGTAGCGGAGCTTTAAAAGGCAACACCTATTGTATATTTAATATCTGTAATTCTTCGTAGCCTACGTTAAGTCTATGTTTGTCCTAAAATCAATTAAAACGCCGAATAAATACGCGTGAGTTTATTTGTTTGTCTCAAAATATCAAAGGGCGCACAAATCTGGCGGGACACTAGTATATGACCTATATGACGAACAGAGAGTTTCCCGCGCCGAGACAAATATTGAAAAAGATAATATGTATATTACTTTAAAACCTGGTATTGTATAAGAAACAACTTCCTCATGCTAACATGTAGCACTATTTTAACATTCTAATGTGGTTCTTGTATGCAGTTTACTACGTCTACATGAGACGCCAAGTAACTGAGCGGGTTCCAAACATGTTGACTTCCATCTACACACGTGCGACCAATTTAAAAGTTGAAGTATATGAAAATCCGTATAGCAGGCGGTAATGATGGCACTGAAAAGTGTGGATAAACTTTGCACAGTAATTTGATAAAAGGCTGTTTTTTCAAATGTGGAAAATGCATGTAATGTAAACTGTTGTTATTAAACGAATACCTCTAATGACACATTACACACGACATCATAGGCACGCGAATAATGTAAAGTTCGGTTTTGACCCATGAGCTGTGACCTTTGAGACCAGTTCACCCGTAGAGGTAAAACGCGTCACAAACACTATATTTGTTCCGGAGTTACCTGTGGTTATACAGACAAGTAATAAGCATATACAGTTAAACTTTTCTATAACGGCCACTAAATTGCGTTAATTAGTTGGTATTTAGGGCAGGTACCAATTATGCAGTTCAAATATTTCACTCGACAAGAAAGATCACCATCGGTAATGGACAGAGTTCCAGTATTCATTTCAAACAGTTTCTGTCAAATGATAGCAATTGTGTTTAAATCTGAACTCTTCAAATGATAGCAATTGTGTTTGAATCTGAACTCTTTGTAATCATCACTACCTGTAGATTGTTTGTCCATAACCCTTCAAATGCAAGAATACGAGGGCATTTTCAAGCAATGCATACCAATATCAGAGGACTCATACAACAGCCCTATGCTCAGGGACTGCTCTGGCATTCGTTTACAAAAACCTGTAGCAATTGTAAGTTGTTCTTACTGAATTGACTCGATGGTTAAACACAAATCGGTCGTTCCACTTTGCACATTCAGCATAGAAAAAAATAATGCGATGCCGAAATGGGAAATAATTCGACTGGTTTTTTTCAGAGTGCAGTTTCGCACTGATTGATCTACAATCCAATGTTGTTGTTTTGCTATTTATCAATAAAACTCATCAAGCGGTTCTACTGGGACATTAGATTGTATTTCATGACGCAAGAATGTTCGCTAATATTGAGGGAATATGTTTCTTCATGACAGAATGATAACATCAAAGAAGCATTTGTTCTGTATTTCTCGTTTGATGTAGCATTAGTGAATGTATTTTGAGCTCTTGTGGGAGTTGCGTTACTGCCACCACAAAACCTCATTTACACGACGTATCGCACCATTTCTTTCTAGCTAGTGGCATGCAATCAAACGTTATAGCAGTTATAACAAACCCCCTGTCTAAACTATATAATGGCATTGCGTTTGTATAGTGGTTTGGTGCTGTTTGTCTTCGTGGTGCTGTTTGGGCGGTTGTGTGTTGTGTATGCGGTGCTTCCCGCATGACTCCTATATGTACATTTAAGAAATACATCTACATCATTTGTGCCTTAATTCATAACATATATTTCTATTTCTATCTACGATCTAGTCCTGATCAATGTGTCATTGCTTTAAACTCAATTGATTTATATAACAGTATGAAATGGCATACGCTAATTTATAACCATATTGCGGGTCTGCTAGGAATATCGATACATACATGTAGCAGTCTAGTTTAGTCACTGTTTTAATATGACAGTTTGTCATGTTTCTAAAGTCTTTCTGGTATATACATGTCCTTAGAAAACAATGGAAACATAGAAGTAGACAGTATATCTGTTAATAGTTACTACAACTGAGATCTTTTATCCCGCTCTCTCGACACAACTCAAATTTGCAAACAGTTTGGATCAAGATAAGATGACGAGAAGTTGACGTCTCGTCAAAATCTAAGCTGTATGACACTTTGACAATTTCAAAGGCAAATATCATGCCACTTGGTCAATAGTTTCTAAAACGCCAGATTGGAAGAATGTGCCGATTTCAAGACTGAGCAGGCAGTTTTTACAGTGGTGAAAAAGCATGCGGGTGATAATTTTCAGTGGTTAAGTTGTGTATGCATGGTTCAGGTTTGTACTACCTATGGTTTATTGTTATGTTCTCAGACAAAACCATATTAGAATACAAGAGAAGGAAACTTGGAAATGACTTGGAAGAGCCACGGAAGTGTAAAGCAAGACATCACTACAGAGCAACACGAAAGTGCAAAGCTTCATTACTTTCTATACTTACCCCTTAATCGTTACACTCCATTTGTATTCAATTAAGGAATAACTGCATCATATTTATCAATTAAGTACAAGATCATCAGATGAGTTTATGTAAATAAATCACTTTTGCAGGTAGTAGTTACTTATTGTACTAAAACGTTTATACTCTACAATCAATGAAGAAGTTGTAAAGTCAAGCAGGAATAGACACACACAAAACGCAACCACCACCAATACATCGACAGCAGTAAATCAACACACACACAACCACAAACGCACGCGACGAAAATGACACACACGAACAAACGCTCAAACACAAAGACACAGATACCAGTCAAACTCAAAGCAATTGTGGCCAAAAACGGTCAGTGGCAAATGCACAATTGAGGATTTTAACCGGTTCACGGACATCCTAACCCCACACTCAATTCACCCTAGATTAACAAAAAGAGTGAATAAAGGTATCCCCCAACATACTTTTCCACAGCATAGGAGACGGTAAACACAGGAACAAATGTATAACATAGCACGACGACAACTGTGAAAATACGTCAAATATGTACTCAATGACTTAGCTGAAGTCGGAGCAACTGGAGTAGGCCGTTATTGACACGCCAGTGAAAGGGTAATACATGAGTCTGATAAGCTCAACCCGTTTCTATGTTTAAGAGTATACCATCATAGAGCACTATTTTCGGCCTGACATCGTGCAAGCATGAGGGAAGCGTAAAAATCCAAGCTGTCTGCATAGGTAACTGCAATCAAATGGGATCGAGATCAGGATCTGATCCGAAATTCGAATCGCTCGTCATACAAGTTCATATTTGGAACGAAAATTTTGTTTGAAAACTGAACATCACTTAGAAAGCAGTGTTACGACCATAAAAAGAGCTTATACTGAACTTTTTATATTCTACAAAGAGGCTAATAATTAGAATGTTATAACGGCAAATGGACGAGGGGAGTATTGGCCCGTACAGAAACTGTAGAGTCATATATTTATTATATTATAGGCAAACAGGAACAACCCCAATAAGACAGCTCCTATACAGGAGCCCTCCGATCTGGGTTTACTATGTTTGCAACGGTTTTTGATTAGGATCCTGTGGTATGTTAATATATAAAACGATACTTGTTCTACTTACTGTAAACAAATATAAAACACGCTTGATATTCTCACAACAGATCAATTTTGTGCATACTAGGAAACAGCAGCTTGCTACTTCCATAGCAATTATAATCACAGTGTCTAAGAGTTTGGTTCTGGTTGAGCTGCAGTTTTCTCTGCATATCATCTGTATTCAATTCTCCTGCATTGGTAACTATATGCTCACTGATAGCATGACAATACATTATGTACAATGCAATTAGCACATGCTACTATTTTTAACAAGGGAATGTTGTATTGCTATGCAAGACATGAGTCCCCCACCGGACTGAAAAAACCTCCACTCTCCCCACCCCACTCACCCATGGTGTGGTTGACCATGGTATATACATGACCACCTGAATGGCATTAGTACCTACTTTCATACATTGAATCAGTAAATAAAAAGTTATTGTCCCAACAAGAAAATATGAAAAAGGGGAGTAACTCCAAAAATATTAATGCTAGAGTTATTGCCATTGTGCATAACACTACACCTCATCATGCTTGTTCCATATGAGAAGTTTCAAATCAATTGAACCAGTACATAAAGAGTTATTAACTGGACAAGAAAATATGAAAAGGGAAATAACTCTAAAATATAGATGCTAGAGTTATGGCCCTTATGCATGACATGCTTGTTCCATATGTGAAGTTTCAAATGAATTGAACCCGTAGATAAAGAGTTATTGTCAGGACAAAACATATGAAAAAGGGGAATAACTCCAAAAATATCGATGTTAGAGTAACGGTCCTTGTGCATGGCACTACTCCTCGTCATTATTCTTCAATGTGTGAAGTTATTTATTATTATTATTATTAATTATTAATTATAAGTTATAAGCATTTGGTCTAACTTTGTAGGAGATATGGCCCGAACACGAAACGTGACAGATGGACTGACAAGAAAATATGAAAAAGGGGAATAACTCAAAAAATATTGATGCTAGAGTTATGGCCCTTGTGCATGACACTACATTTCATCATGATTGTTCCATATGTGAAGTAGATAAAGAGTTAGTGTCCGGGCAAACAAATATGTAAAAGAGGAATAACGCCATAAAATATTGATCCTAGAGTTATGATTCTTGTGAAGTTACAATGAATTTGACCGAACTTTGTAGGAGATATGGCCTGGACCATGAAGCGTGACAGACGGGCGGGCAGACGGAATCGAGCAAACCTATAGTCCCTCAACCGGTAA
Source organism: Azorinus chamasolen (assembly GCA_963576725.1). Classification (NCBI taxonomy): domain Eukaryota; kingdom Metazoa; phylum Mollusca; class Bivalvia; order Cardiida; family Solecurtidae; genus Azorinus; species Azorinus chamasolen. The sequence goes on from OY755253.1 coordinate 14,604,903, forward strand.
CCGGTGGGGGACTAATAATTAGCAAGTCAGCAGTTTAGAATCACAACCTTCAGCTTGCTTATATTTCCTGGTCCTTTTTTGATAATTAATTTCAATATCATTGGTTATTTGTTTTGCAAACTGAATACCGCTTTAGCCGGTGCCAAATGAGTGTGAGTATACTTTAAATAACTGCTCATGAACAGACTCAATGAAACCGAGTCTGCAATGTTCTCTTTTGCATTGCTTCTATTGCTTTCAACAATCTCCTAAATTCAGATTTCGATTATTATAAATGTTCTCTCACCGCTCTCATGTTTTTGTTGTAAGACTCAGTCTTACAAAACGTCATTGCAGGTCCCAACCTATGTAAGTATTTATCAGCATCATACGGATTCGTGGACTATCCTCTTTGTACATAATCATGTATGACCGTTAAAATGCTAGAAATACAACTTTTTGCACTTTACCATTGCATTTGCCGTCGCGGTTGTTGTAGATTAGTCGGATAGGGTATACGTTTATTTACACTGTTCGTCTTTTAGAGTGGGGTGGAATAAATGTGTGAGGTTGGGTGCCCCGAAACCGGTTTAATCCGCCCAGTGACTTTTGTCACTGACCGTTCCCAGGCGGTACTTCCACTCCCTATTGTAGGTTTGTTTTGTCCTTGTGCGTCCATTTTATATTTGTTATATAGTTACATGTGTGTACGACGTACATTTACTGTGTTTTCTTGTGGTGCTGTTCTGTCGGCTATGTTTTAGTATTAAATTATGTTGTTTGCTGCATGACTCATAAGTCCATTGAAAGCATAAAACAGTGTAAATCCGTATGAGATGATAATTCCTTAATGTTCATCTGGGTTCACACTGTCTGCCAAGCAGCTACATTTAATCATACAACTCATTTTATCATGCAACGTCACCAAATACAGTCACTTCCTACTACCATTATATTTTCCACGTCGACGCTGTATTTTGTGAGGTATAGTGCATATGTACTGGCCCCACTGGGATGCAAGTTTGGTTCAGCCAATAGGAGGAAAACAGAAGGACAAAAATGCATAATTAAACATAAACATCAAATTTACATTCGCTCAACTTTTTGTCTATATAAAAAGATTAAATCAAGTTTGTTTATGTTGTAAACGTCGATGACGTCACTGCACGCCAATATGACGTCACGTTTATCGCACTCGCATGTATTTTCCTTCAGGGAACGAAACAGCTTTAGCAATCTTTCATTTTCTTCATTTCCTACATTTTTCTCGGTGTTGCATTATATTAGAATTACTATGCTAGTAGTTTTGAAGTTAAGCCAAGGCTCGCATTTAATTTTTTTTTTGAACTCGCCAAAATACAGCTGAACTTCAAAGCTACTAGCATAGTTATTCTGTTTTACCTGCATGAACAAAGGAATCGATTTGGAAATACAGCATTCATAGTATACAATATATGTTGTGGCAAACAATCTCTAATGTACACCGGCTATGCTTTTCTCTTTTGGTCCACTTATGATGGCATTTATGGTGAAAAGCATGTCAAACCGGTGGCGTGCACATTGCTTTGTTTACACAATTAAAAACCAGGCTGATTAAATTCCAGAATTTGTGCTTAGTTCTTCCTCAGATCCGTATTTAAATTTGTCACAACATCCACAAGACGATTACATCGGTGTTTAATCCCTGAAATGTGGATTGCCTTGTATGTGGCTTTGTTTGCTTTACGTTACTACTTTTGCATATATGTATTACATTAATGAAGGGGTCAGTGCAAGATGGTACCCAAAGTACAAAAATGAGTCATGTAGGAAACACCACATACAGAACAAACACTCGCCCGAACAGCAACACAAGGAAACAGCAAATGTACATAGGTAGAAAAAACAACAAGAGACGCACAAAGACAAAACAAACATACAATAGGAGGAAGATGGAAGTACCGCCTTGGAACGGTCAGTGACAAAAGTCACCGGGGGTTTAAACCGGTTTATGGGCGCCCAACCTCACCCTTATTCCATCCCCATCCTAAAAGACAAACAGTGTAAATAAACGTATCCCCTCTCCGACTAATCTACAACAACCGCGACAGCAAATACAGTGGTAAAGTGCATGTATAACAAAAAAACATTTAATTGAACATAATGTATCCACCTATCGCTAGTGTACTCAATGATTGAGCTGCAAACAGAGTAACTGTAGAAAAGTAATAAAGGGTACGACAAAAATGAAATAGTACAGATATCCGACGTTCTCCTTCCATTTCTGGATTTAAGAGGTCGCCTTCATAGAGTACTAAACCTTTCTTGTCGGCGTACATGCAAAGAGGCCAGCGTGATTGCCAACTGTAAAAGGGTTCACAACCAAACATGCAGTATGTTGTAGTAATACAGGATCATATCCCTTTTTAATGAATTGTTTTATATATTTGATGAACAAAGTGAGAAAATGGGTATGTCCAATAATTTTACGAAGTTTGTAAATCACATCACCATAAAATTCAGGATGCGAAATACCGTGTCGCAAAAGTACCTTGAGATTACATTTGTACTTGCCAAGTCCATTTTTTGAAAAGTGGAGAAAATAGCATTTTTGTGAAATTTTGGGTTAAGTGTGACAGAATTGTAAAACATTCAACGATTGATGATTTACCATTTATATGTGAAACTATTGAAATTGTGTTAATAAAAGATTGATTGTAAAAATACTTTTTTTTATGAATTATGTTTAGGCAAAATGGGACCTAAGTCCAATTATATTTAGGCAATAATTGTATTTTTGTTTCTTTTCATACATCTATTGAAGTTAATTCTTCAATTTTACAACATAATATTAATTTCTGTAACTGAAATCCATAAATTTAGTACTAAATACTAATCGGAATATCTAAAAAAAAACTCAACATTCAGGCAGCTAGTTTTAGTATGTCCAATCTACTATGTGTTTCATGTATTTACGTGCATATGCAACAAAGGTCCTAAATCCATCTTGGAGATAGCACCTTTGTAATATTCTTGTGAACACCATTTTTTCTGTAAAATCGTAAATATCACACATTTTTGGAACGTTATCATGAGGAGAAAGTTAAATCCATGTGGTTCTAACTCCATTCTTTTTAAAAAATGGAGTTATGTACCATCTTGCACTGATCCCTTCCATTTTGTCAAACATACAGGGGATTTTTGTCAAATACAACAGGAATAAATATACTTTTTGAAATAGTAGTGTTAAACATGGTTACTTTGCTCAGTTTCCGCTTTATTATTTCAACTGTATATTGCTAAAACAGATATCTGCCCTATTTCTTATCTGTTTAATCCATGAATATTCATGTCATGCATAATGACATCATGTATACAAAATAGATAAAGTGTTATAAAAGAACATGACTATTAGTAATGGTATATACTGAAGAAGTATATTTATATCATACTTATATCATAACCTAACAGAGCTGAAACTGATCTGACGGCTTTTGTAGAAGTCAGCTAATTTGTGTCTCATTTTCATTCGAGCTGTTTGCAAATACTACTAAGGTCGCACTAAGTAGACATATGGTTCACATTGGCATTAATATCAGGCAAAGAAGAGCTATTGACTTAGACTGTTCCGATGAAACAGAAAAACCGTTCTTACTGAATGTTTATAATACAACATGGACAACATAAATGGCTTCGCGACACATTTTCTTAAAACGTATAAAGTACTAAAGTACCTTGTTCTAGTCTACTTTCAGTCCGAATGACCGCTCAGCCGACTGTGCATTTGAGTAGTACTCCCCTTGTCATTGAGTCATTGGCCTACAATATTGAGCACTGCTAACATATGGCGCAATATCATACAGACGAAGTACCGTCGAGTGACCCTCAGAGGTACCCATGTTAACCCCTGGGTGGAGAGGATGTGCGGGTTGCAGACACAGAAAAGCGTCTCTGAAATTTCCGAGAGGGACCGGGATTTGAACCACGGACCTCCGGACTGATAGTGAAGCGCGTTACCACTAGACCACGCCACCTGCAAAAACATAAAGGGTTCGGAAAACATAGATTCACCCATCTGTTAATAAGATAATATCTGTCCAAATGTTGAGCTATGCAGGGTCAACATAACCTTTCTTTCCCTCCATCCTCCTAAAGTGCAAACAGTTCGCTTTCCATTTCAGGCCACTTAATATTTCAAAGTCATACACCGTGTGTATTTTGTAACTTTTAAGAACGTTCCTGTGGTTTGAATGATCAAACTAAGCGGCGCATCCAATACAAACCTATAGCTCGAAATCAACGACATGATATATATTCTCAAAATGGGTGGTACTTCGAAAGCAACAGTTAAAAGGCAAGAGAAAATTGCAGACTCGGTTTTATTGAGTCTGTTTATGAGTAGTAATTAAAAGGGCAACGCTGCTCACGCCCCCTAGCACCGGCTTAGCAGTATTCAATTTTCAAAACTAATAACATCAAAACTAACGATCTCGAAGGACCAGAAAATATAACACTGAGAATGAAGTACGTGGCAACTTTTTACAGCACCTGCTGTTGTGAGGTACATATATTCCGACAATCGGTGATCCTTCGAAACAATGGTAAGATGCAAATAGAGAAAACTGCAGACTAGGTTTTATTGAGTCTGTTTATGAGTAATAATTAAAAGGGCAACACTACTCACGCCCCCTTGTACTGGCTTAAGCAGTTTTCAATTTTCAAACCTAATAACATCAAAATTAATGATTCCGAAGGACTTTAGGCGGCGTGAGCAGTGTTGCACTTTCAATTACTGTTCATGAACAGACTTAATAAAACCGGGTCTGCAATTTTCTCTTTTTGTGTTGCAATTTTTGCTCTCGGGGGATCACCTCCTTTTAGAATTAATATTCTCAATTTAGATTAGATGTTGCATATGATCAACAGCAATGTCACAAAGTGTATCTAGACATTTATGAAATATATTTTCCAGCATGATCATATACATCAACCTTTATTCTGCTATACTCGGCTTGATTCTTATCTGCAGTCTGCTTTGAAATAGTTTGTTCTCAGTCAATAGTTTCTCTAAAGCTTAGGAGGAGTCAATAATGCACCAATTCAATTATGAGCAGACATTACACGTTCACTGCGGGGTAATGTGTAATGTCCTTAAACAAACCCGAAACACCCGATGGTGAATAAGCAAAGCGGGCAGACACTGACGATGTTGCTCCTATATGATTCATCTGATATGGGTTTATTTTATTCACAAAAGTGCAAAAGAAGTGTCTACGGAGTAAAGTAAAAGTTTAAAGACGTAAACGCTGGGAGCAAATCCAAGCACATGCGAACTACTTTTGAATCTAGACATAATTTAAACATATATATTTCATTCTACTACAAAAGTAAATATACTGTAGAACCGGTCTTAGGTGTTAATGAAGAAGAGGTCTAATTATGGGTCTATGAGGTAGATGGTAGCTGACTGCAGGTCAAAAGCATTTCTTCCTATGCACTTCTTATGCCCGGCGTTAAGCAACCCCCTGGTTTTAAGACTCCTGTATTCAAAAAATAAATAACCCCTTAAGGCAGGTTTTACTGTATGTGGTAGCCACATTTTCCGTGTATATCATATACTTAGAGACTGAATTATATTTGTATCGTAAAGCAAGATGTTTTGTTTCAATCAGTGCATTCGGTACTGTGAATATCACTCAACATGCATATCTAAAATTGCATTTTCTGTAAATATGTTTCCGACCTCAACCTATTGATTTACGCGCAGGGAGTGTTGTGTGGCTATATATCAAACACAATTATAAGATGCGTCTACCAAATGCATTAGGTTGTATTTCATGATGAAATCAAGTTTACTTCAATTCGGGGAATACGGCTTCCTTGTGATAGAATAATTACATCAAATACACATTGCAAGCACTTTGTTTCACCTAGCAATATTGAATGTACATTGAATGTACAGTCAAACTCCTTTAAACCGAATTATTAGTAAAGAAACAATATGGCATCTGAATGTAGCAGCTTGCTTAGCTCAAAATGAAAAGCATGTGATAAATAGAGGTTGTTAAGAAAAACATGTTTCCCACCTGTTCCAGTCTCAAAAATGATTGGATGCATTTTTCAGAAGTTTGTTTATGACTGGATTAAGAGAGCAGACAAAGTTGAAAAAGCTCAGTTTTCAACAATTCAAGGGCCATGACTCGGAAGTACCTTCTCTAAAATTGTTAGTTATTCAACTTGGCCTCAATATTATAACCATAAACAATTGCATAAGGGTTGGTGTTGATTAGATGAGAACTTTATGACTCCGAGCTTGGACAAGGCTAAAATGGCCAATTTTGTATTATTCAATGGCCGTAACTCTCAAATGCCTAGTTCAATCTTGCTGATTATTAAACTTTGTCTAGATATTACAGTCATAGGCATTTTTATAAGGTTTGGTGAATAGTGGGTGAGTCGTATCTGACTTCGAGAGAGAATAAGGCTAAAATGACAAAAAATGGGTAAATCAAGGACCTTAACTCTAAAGTTCCTAAACCAATCTTTCTGGATAATAAACTTGGCCTAGATATTAAAGCCATAAACATTTTAATAAGATTTGGTGAAGATTGGATGAGACGTCTATGACTTAGAGAGCGGGCAAGGCTAACAAGGCTAAACAATTGGATGAATTAAGGGCAATAACTCTAAATTTTCTGAAACAATCATTCTGGATATTAAACTTGGCTTAGGTTTTATAGCCATACACATTTTTATAAGGTTTGGTCAAGATTGGATGGGACTTTTTCACTTAGAGAGCGGACAAGGCAAAAAAGGCTAAATTTGGATAATTCAAGAGCCATAACTCTGAAGTTCCTGAAATACTATTGCTAGATATCGAATTGGCCTAGATAGTATAGCTAAAACATTTATATGAGGTTTGGTGAAGGTTGGAAGAAAACTTTAAAAAATAGCGAGCAGACAAGATGGTTGTGACAGACGGACAGACAGAAATACAGACAGAAAATAGTAAATCAATATGTCTCACACACCACTACGTGGTTGGAGGCATACTTTCTTTGTGAAGCTATCGTCATGAATGTCAGCTATTTAAAAGAACAGAATGGGACTTGTACTAATTTAAAGTTTTAAAATGTTATGCTATGACTGATCTGGGTCTACGTTTCTTTACACAGGCATAACAGCATAACAGCGTTTTTGTATAAATCAACAACGCGGCTCATATATATTCAGCTACATACTGCTACATTCTACGAAAACCACGAAAGAGACGGAATTGGTAAAATATAATTTGCAACAATGTAATTTCGCAACAATGTCTGTAGGAAAACACGAAATGAGAATATCTACTCGCTTCCACACTCACATAGTTGAATATTGAAACTTATATACACACAGCTTAAACACGATACAGAACAAAAGCATTACCTATGTAGGGATGAATTGGGCATATCAAATAAAAACATACTCATTGGAATCGGTATGGCTAACTTGTGGCTACATCAGTACAACATGAACATCGACCTAATTTTCCATGTTTGTGTAATCCTGGTGTGAAAATATAAATAATTCAGGACGTTTTCATCGCAACGTGTTTTATAAACATGCATTCAAATCAGAAAAAGTATATTAGCTGTGTCAAAGCAAACCTACTAAAAGTACAGATGTATTTCATGCAGGAAACACCACATACAGAACAAACAGTCGCTCGAACAGCAATACAAGAAAACACAGCAAATGTACACAAACAATAGGGGGAGATGGAAGTATAGTTTGATTTCGAGCGCTGACTGCATTTTCCTATTCATAGAAGTTCAAAAAAAAATCAATCATATTGCTTGATGGGTAAGTCAGGCTTATCGATTTAATTTCGACACAGATGGCACAATATACTTATTATACCGTGAAAGGTGAGTAACTCTTGACCAAATACAAGTTTTGTAACACGTTTTACCTCTATGGGTGGACTAGTCCAAAAGGTCACAACTTACGGATCAAAATCGAACTATACCGCTTTGGAACGGCCAGTGACAACAGTTTAGAATTTCGCTTATCATCACATTAATTAGAAATAGAATTAGAAAGATACACACTAATGATGCAAGAGGATACCAAAATTGCGCGACATGCAGCATGAATAATATTGAAGACGGATATTATGTCCTATTAGTATGTCTAAAATCTGGAGAACTCGAACAAAAGTATTTTAACTGAAAAAAGTAGTAAACCATATTTCTACCATAGGTCATCTGTTAATCATTGTTATCAAACTCCAAAAGTGCAAACAACAGCTCATCTAAATTCTTATGTTTTGTATTTAAAATAATATTCCGAAAATGGGTGATCCTTCGAAAGAAAGCAAAAGGAAAAATGCAAAATGAGAAAATTGCAGACTACGTTTTATTGAATCTGTTCAAGAGTAGTAATTAAAACTGCAACACTACTCACGCCCCCAAGCACCGGCTTAAGCAGTATTCAATTTTCAAAACAAATAGCATCAAAACTAATGATCCCGAAGGACCAGAAAATATAACAACACTGTGAATGAAGTACGGGGCGACTTTTTACAGCCGCCACACAAGCACTTAACACCTGCTGTTGTGAAGTACATATACATGTATATACATGTATTTTGAAAAGACTAGTAATTGAACATTGATACAATTTGCTTGTCAGCAATATATTTAGGACAATATATGTAGAACAATTATTGATAGAGTTTCAATTGATCTTTGTCTGACAACAATGTAACAAATACATATATGTTTAATTAAAATGTACTTCACATTTTTACCTATACAATGTTGGCTATAAAATTCCAATCAAAAGATGTTATACATGTATTATGTTTGCCTATAATTACATCGATTACGTCAGATACACGAAACATACTTTTTCAAGAAACGTTCATGTTTATATTTGACATGTGTTCATTGCTTTCTTGGGTAATAAAACTGTTTCATTTTCTCTATAATTATAAACGACCCTTTTCCTTATCATATGCTTTAGCACTTCGTTAGTTTTAAGTCGCAAATATTCTAATTTGAAGCTGATTTATTTGGCGAAAATATGAACAGAGTACATCTTTAAACGTGTGGCTTAAAGAGGTTTTACTACTGTTAACGTTTTCATGGGTATTCTTTTAATCCATATTGTGCTAAGCAAGACCTACAATTGAAAAGAGATTAGATCATGATCAGACGCCGAGTACATGCAACTGGATATTTTTCAGCACCAAGGTGTTTGGAATCAGTCTCTAGTTACTCCAAATCTTAAACAAATCTGAAACAAGTAAAACTAGCTCTAGATCAAATAGTTTGCTGGCATCATTTGTATCAGCAGAATGATAGTTAATACACCAACAAATCACATTTACATGACGCACAGCACTATTAGTGTCTGGTAAATGGCATGCAATCAAATGCAATGGCAGGTAGAACCAATATTTCTCCATTTGAAGTATTAGATGTACACATATAATTGCTTTGGGCGAAATGTTTGGGAAACATATCTTTATTGGCGCTTAAAGCACTTCCGTTTTAAACGAGAGAATATCGTCATGTCATAACTGCATAACCATTTACTCCATTACTATTCAAGTAAGAATGCACATTGTGAATATTAATAAGAAGACTTTCGTTAAAAACAATTGAACATGACACGAACTGTAGAATCATATCTATATTATTACATGACCCTGGTCAAATCGTCGCCGACTGATCTGGGTCTACGTTTCTTTACAGAGGCATAATAGCGTATTTATGAGTTAGAGACAGACAGGTAATAAATTTATGTCTCTCAGTTGTATACATAGTACAACATGATGCATTGTCAATAACAACTCGATGATTAAAAGCTTAAAGTAAAACAAACTTCTGTGGATGTTTGTGCATAATAAGCAAAGTGTATTGTTGTCTAGTTCAGCTTATGTTTTTCTAATCAAATCCCTAGTAATTTCATGATTTTTGACGATTTGTTTAGTTTTCGGTTACTATCTATGCGCAATTTGTACTATGTGAGATAATTAATTAGATCCATTGAGCAGTTCAATATAGTGCCTTTAAAATATCGAATACTAATCGCAGCCCTTTCAGCCATTTTATTTAACTGGTCTACAAGCAAGCCAAAACGAAGTTTCACATACTGCTATGCATGTTTCGTATGAAAATAACACACATTAATACCGTTATGAGACTTCAAGTCATAGAACAGCACAAACAGTGTAAATTCAAATCAGCTGCTGTATCAAAAAAAACATATGATGCGCGTCTTATCTGCTTGCAAGCCATCAGCTTCGCATCTGAATTGTTCAACTGCCTGATAAACAATAAGGAACCTGATCAGATGCAGCAGCTTCAATGCTGGAGCTGATCTGAGATTTGAACAATTTCTCGTTAGATGGTTGGCAAATCCAATGGCGAATCTCTGATTATCGTTGTAAACAGTTTGGATCAAGATGTTTCGCAGAGTAATTTAGAGTCAGTATCTTAACTGAATATGTGAATGTTTTGTGGATTATTAGGATGTCTAAAATGAAAATGAAACAAATCGCATAAATGTAATTTGTAAAAATGACTAAAACAGGTACTGGCTGCAAAAAGACTCACATCGAAATGCTGTGATGTCTATTTTCTCTATTCTAACACAGGGCATATTAACATGAACGATTATAGTTCACATATTTGAACATGGCTTTTTTATTTATTTGTATAGAACGCTGGTATATGAAGAATCGCCGATACATAAATAGTTCTCCCTCGGGACTTGCCACTCTCTATTAAATATAATATATACAAGGAAGGATTTTGATACGACAGCTAACCGAGTTCTTCACTATTTACTTTGTGCACATACTTTTATCGGGTACCCCTGCTTATCATGTATAGTATTGACTAAGTCTATGTCTTGTGTTGGGAGACCACGGAATAGTTTGATAAAAGGCTAAAATAAGAGATACACATTGGCATTATATGCTGGAAATTCTTTCAAACATACATGCGATTCGTTTTAGGGTTGTGGTAGGAGTGGCCCTCATGAATTAAGTACCCAAGATCCATGTACTATTATGGCTAAGTTCATGTTTTGTGTTTTATAGACCACCACAAAGCATTACATAATGAACAGTACTGTCAAAGGTTTACTACCCATGTAAGAGTTGCTCTTACAAGTTCAAAAATACAAAGTATCCGGTATAAATCGTAAAGTCAAATGATCTCCCCGCAAATCTTCATCTGACGTTTACCTTCTGATAAAGACTAATTGAAATCCGACTACAAATGTACAAGGAGTTGCGCTCACGATTTCAGCCATTGATAATATCTGGAATAAATCCTAAGGTCTGATTAGCTCTCTTGCAAATTGTCGAACCAAAATGATTTTCTTCATATATATTTGTATATGCTGTACTACTTTATGTTAAGGTTTCGTTGAACTCCGACCACCTATGTAGGAGGAATTTCACTAACAAGAATGGACGGACTTACTAACAGACGGACGGACGGAGATAAACGAGTATGCCCGCTACTTCGTAGCGGGGGTGTACAAATCCCTACATTATGCACACCTACATACTGTGTCCTTGCTACATAAAAGGTTGTATGAAATTATATTGAACAGTTGAAGAGATTTTGTGCTAACAAGGATAGGGTCAAACGCCCTCGTGATATCTAAGTTCAAAGAGGGGAAACTCACATAATAAAATGCAGAAGAAGCCCCCCCCCCGACAGTATGCACATATACATATTGTGTACTTACAAGTCTTACAACATACAAGGTTTTATGAAATTCTGTTTGAGAGGAGTTGCGCTTACATGGGTAGGGTCAACGGACCTAGTGATTTCTAAGTACAAAGAGGTATAACTCCGATACAAAAAAGCGGAAGGCATATTATTCGACAGTATGCACATCTACATAATGTGTCCTTGTTACATGCAATATGTTATGCATCTCTGTTAAACAGTTTTAGAGGAGTTTCGCCTACAAGAATAGGGACAAATGACCTACTGATTTCTTAGTTAAAATGGTAATAGCTGCCAAATAAATTGCAAAAGGAAAACTCCCCGACAATATGCCCATATACATATTGTGTACATGCATCATACAAGGTTCTATGAAATTATGTTTTAGAGGAGCTGTGCTTACTAGTGCAGGGCCAAAAGATCTAGTAATTTCTAAGTTCAAAGGGGCATAACTCCCAGAAATAAAATGAAGAAGGAAATTTCCCCGAATATATGCACATCTACATCGTGTGTCCTTGTTCGATACACGATTTTATGAAAGTCTGTTGAATAGTTCGAGAGGAGTTGCGCTTAAAAATATAAGGTCAAAATACATCGTCCTTACTACATGCAAGGTGTTATGAAAATATGTTGAACATTTTCAGAGGAGTTCCGCTAACAGGATTGGCAGCCGTCCGAGCGCCCGAACGCCCGTCCGACTGCCCACCCGACCGCCTGCGGTACATCACCATTTCAATAATCGGATTCCCTTTGAATCCCCGTTTAAAATACTACCAAGTACTCTGTTCTTATGTCGCTAAACAAAACGTCACATTTGGTTTGTTTTGTATTTATAATGTGCCCAGCTATTATTCTTGTGATATGATAATTATGTTGGGTTGGAGTTAACTGTGACATATATGACAGCAAAGTAAATTCTTACATGGAATATAAGGGTGATTCTTCAAAAATTGGTAATTTTGCCTACAAATTTTTCAAAACCATTTTGCTTATAAAACCGTTTGCTTAACACGTATACCATAACTTTGAACTGTCTTTGACTTATAAAGAGTAATGTCCGTGCTGAGTGTTCAATAGAAAAAATATTTTTTTACATTTTATAAATTGCCAATGACCTGAAAATGTCATTACCGCAACGATGTAAAATTGGACCTCGTTTTATCTAAATATTTAGTTAAAGGGTGTTTATCGTTCAAGATGTGTGTAAATTATGAATATGAATAACGTAATTCTGTTTCTTTTAGTAATACATCTTGCAAAACAAAAATTGTCTCTTAAGGTGATGGAAAGAGCTAATTTTTAAGATTTTGATGTATCGAAATTGTCTCCAAAGTGTTGCTAAATTTCTTGTAATTAACTAAAAGCATGCTTTATACTAGCTTTAGGATTAATTTATCGTAAACGTATACAGTTCAAACATTTCCATTGCTCAACTTTTAAAAAATGGCAAAAAAATGCCAAAAAATGAATGAAAAACGTTTCGGTAATGACGTTTCGGTAATGACGTTGCGGTAATGACAGTAAAAAGTAAAGCCAAATGGTACTGATTTTATTCAGAAATATTATTTATTTTGTTTCTGGATGCAAGTTAAAGTCGTATTTTCACAAAATAGTTTGTTCAGATACCAAAATAATTAAGGGTTATGTCAGTACCGAAACACAGGCCGTTTCGGTAATGACCGTTTCGGTAATGACAATTTTGTTTATTTTTCATAATATCAGGCATTTACCCAGTAGCCTACATGTTTCAATGATTTTATGCATTTAAGCATCGTTTACACACAGCGTATACAACAAGGTCTGTTAAAATGAATTTATAGTTCAGCTTGCCTGGTTTGAGGGCGTTTCGGTGCTGACGGCCTAAAAACATAATCAATAGAAATATATGTTTGGGAGGCCATTTCTTATAATAGAACCGGGATTGCTAATTCGAAGTGTACCCTATAATGACTGCATGGGGAAAACCTTCTGATGACGTCAGAAGGGATTTCCCTCAATTTCAAGATAAAATAGGTACAGGCTAAAACACCATGCCGTTTCGGTACTGACAGGAAAACGAGGGACAAATATCAGCAGCTGAAAAAAACACTAAAGATTAAACTAACAGCTATATTTTGTATTCATTCATTCTATGATAATATAATGAAATCATCAATAGAGAAAAAATATCAAATTTAAGATGATTTAAGGTCAATATATCTCATTTTATTATGTGTTGTATGATGAGGGACATGGGAATTTTGCACCCCCTTTCATACTTGAAAGTCGATTCCAAGAATATGAACATAAATTCTCACTGGTTATCACTATATTCTCACTAAGGTATGTCATATTAACTAGGCAAAGATAAAACATTATTTTAAAAGAAATTTTTATGACTTTTAAATCATGTGAAAGGTGAGGGACAGCATATTACAAATTTTTGAAGAATCACCCATAAATCATTTTCGTGTGCCGTTTACTATGTGCTTAAGTTGACATTTAATCCAACAAGACTATGGATGAATACACATCCTTTATAAGCCAAATATTTTGACACCCTGAATAAGTGTATTTGAACATCATATAGAGTCAGTGCGAGTATTCTATAGAAGCTGATGTTGATATACAGTGCTTTTTGCCTGCGTGATAATCTTACCAGTATTTGCTACTGCATGTCCAATGCATCTCTGGAGATATACATGTAACAAAAACAATTTCCGTGTAACGATTTTAAACCCGTCAGAGATCCATTTACCTAATTAGAACAAAACAACTCCTATTTTTATAACTCACATTAGATGTATAGGGCCTATACAAAAATGACTATATGACAAGAAAAACATGACGTCATCAAATAGCAAATATCACGTCATCACGGAACAATTACGAAACAAGGAATTCAAATTTTCACTTGTAAACAACATGACTGAAGGCTTAACGGTAAATGAGAACAGTGATAAAACTTTTTCGCCATTGTTTACATTGAGCGAAAAGCAGACGACAGTATGTATCCATGCCCTGTTGTAAAATTTCATATATCTTCACTGTGTACAAGTATTTCGCTGTTCAATCACTGTTGTGGAGTGCACTGGTTGCACAATCAACTTGTAAATAGTGTAGACCCTGATGAGACAGCTCCTGCAGGGGCTGTCTCATATGGGTCTTCACTATTTACAGGTAGGTAATAGGTATATTGACGTGAATCACTGCTGTAGAGTGCACTGATTGCACAATCAACTTGTAAATAGTGTAGACCCTGATGAGACAGCTCATGTAGGAGCTGTCTCACCTGGGTCTTCACTATTTACAGGTAGGTAATAGGTATATTGACGTGAATAGCACGCGAAGGGTTAGCAAAATCTTCATTTATTTTGTTTTATCGTGGAATTGCATTGTATTGAGTTTTAAATGTGCAAAACATCGGAATATATAGATATCTATGCATGTATTGTGTAAAACAAACCAACAAAATCAGTTCAATTAATTTTCTTTATTTACACCTTAGAGACAATTCAGTTAATGTTTGAACACTTTACCTTATTTGCGTTCAGTACTCATGTAGCAGTTAATTCCGAAAGAAAAATGTGTGTGTTAATATGAAGAACAATGTTTTAGATTTATTACCGATTAGTTGGTCGTAATCTTTTCAGAAATCATGGAGTAAGGACGATGCGACTAATTTGAGTTCTGTATTCCGCATGGAAGCCGCCGAATACGGTCCAGTACACCCGGCAAATTTTGGCAAACTGACCAATCAAATTCCAAGGATTTACTCGGACGGACAATAACTTGATTTACACTGTTTAAGTAGGGTGGCTTTGAGACAAAGGTCAGGTTGGGACGTCCGAAAACCAGTGTAAACACCAAGTGATGGGTATTTTCCCTGACCTTACGGTCTTTGTTACCCTTGCTTTCATATCTGTCTCGTGCGTTTGTGTCGTTGTACGTGTGTGTGGTTGTGTGCCTGTCTGGCTCCTTTTTATTGGTAAAGTTTGCGTCTTGTGTGTCATTCCCTTATATTAACGCCTTCTGACGCCTCTATAGGAGTCTTTGTACAGATCATTGTGATAAATAGCGCATTTGCTCATTAGAAGTTAATGTTTTATTTTATCACAATATTTTAACAAGAGTACCGCATACGGAACATAATACGCCCACTTGCAAATTTTCTGATTCAACATGCCTTATAATTGTTGACATTTTCAAATCTTTGCTTCAGATCTTGATTTCAATATTAAGGTGATACTATTTTTAACAAAATTGAAGTGAATATCTTTTTTTAAAAAAAAAGTTAAAGCTAATTCTCATATTTGCAGATTATTGTAAAGTGCAACGGCCATAACTCTGTAAAGACAAACTGAATGAACCTCAAATTAAACTCAACTTCAAATTTTGGTGCTTAAAACATTTGTGTTAAGTTTCATTTATATGATTTTAATAGTTTTCCCAGAAAACAACAGACAAACTAAAAGTTGACCGACTAACAAAGCAACAAACACACAAAGTTCAAGGACCATAACTTTAGAATAAAATGACATATCAAATCCCCCGCAATATATGGGAAAATTCATATAAAGGTTTAACCATATAAAAAATTAAATGAAAAAGTTATGGCCATCCTCATATTTGCATAGATTTGCATTATTTTTTTAAGTGCAAGGGCCATAACTCCGAAACAACAAATCAAATGATCCTCAGAATCGACTTAGCTTCAGGTCTTGATGCATTAAACATGTGTATGAAGTTTCATCAATATCTGTTTTACCAGAAAACAGCAGACAAACTATATGCATATATTTGCATTATTTTTTAAGTAAAAGGGCAATAACTCTGAAACGAAAAATCAAATAAACCTCAAAATCGACTCAGCATCAGATCTTGATGCATTCAACATTTTTGTGAAGTTTCATTAATATCTCTCATATAGTTTTCCCAGAAAACAGCGGATAAACTATTTGCATTATTTTTTTAAGGACAAGGGCCATAACTCTGAAACGAAAAATCAAATGATCCTCAGAATCAATTCAGTTTCAGATCTTAATGCATTAAACATTTGTGTGAAGTTTCATCAATATCTCTCAAAAACATTTCCAGAAAACAGCGGACAAACTATTTGCATGTATTTGCATTATTTTTTAAGTAAAAGGGCCAGAACTCCTACACGAAAAATCAAATGAACCTCAGAATCAAGTCAGCTTCAGATCTTGATGCATTAAACATTTGTGTGAAGTTTCATTAATATCTGTCAAATAGTTTTCCCAGAAAACAGCGGACAACCTATTTGCATGTATTTGCATTATTTTTTAAGTAAAAGGGCCATAACTCCGAAACGACAAATCAAATGAACATCAGAATCGACTCAGCTTCAGATCTTGATACATTGAACATTTGTGTGAAGTTTCATTAATATATATCAAAAAGTTATCCCAGAAAACAGCGGACAACCTATTTGCATATTTTTTGAGGACAAGGGCCATAACTCTGAAATGAAAAATCAAATGAACCTCAGAATCAATTCAGCTTCAGATCTTGATGCATTAAACATTTGTGTGAAGTTTCATTAATATCTGTCAAACTGTTTTCCCAGAAAACAGCGAACAAACAAATTGTTGACGGACGAACGAACGAACGAACGAACGAACGAGTTTTCGTTTCTGAGAAAATGCTCCTTGTAACTATATTTATTTCAAATTTTAAACAGGTCAAGCGTACGGTTGATATTTTAAAGAGTTTTTAAAGATAACTGTAACTGGAATCCTCTCATTTTGCTTGGGATGTCATGTAGGTCAAACGCTCACTATTGTTCATTTCACAGGTCACATTTGCTTACAATGCTGATTTGTCAAATGGAAAATTCAAAACTTTAAAAAGGTCAAGCTTAGTATGAATATTTAGGGATATTTTTAAGAAACGTGAAACAATAAAAACAGTGCAGACCCTGATGGGAAGGCTTCTATATGAATCCTTTAATCAAAGTCTACACTATTTGAAAATCAAGTAAGTGACTCGTTTCCCGCATTGTACGGGTTTAACACACTTGTTTATATCTCAGTACCTCTTGAGTCAATGCTTGCTATTGTTATAAGTGTTATATTGGTCCGGATATAAGTTAAAAGCATTCCAATTCACTCCTTGAAGTTTTATATAAGGCTATGCCATTAAGCCCTAATGATCCAGTAACATCACCATATCGGTCCCTCTCTTTAAGTTTAGGCTACTTGATTTACATTATAACAGTGTTGATTCAGCTGATAAACCAGGAAACTAGTATTTCCTTTTTTAAACAAATATGAAAAGAAAGAAGATGTAATGAATGAAATAGAGTACATTTAACACCAACGGAATTTGCCCAGCAGATACGAACGCTGACAATTAATCTGTTATAGAGCGATGCCATTTGACTACGTCTCATTATTCATTTCCTGTGCATAAATGGTCTTATTTGGAAATGTAGTATTAGCTATCATTTTCCTGTCGCTGTCTTGAAGGCATCTCTTCCCAAATGGTCATTGAATTGTTACCATAGTCGAATGTCCTCCCTACCCACTTGTACTTTTAATGCATAGCAGTGACATGGAAGTACCCTTCCCGTATTGATTGGATTTATAGCCTATCCTTCAAAAGCAAATGTAGCAATGCAAAAAAACAGAAAATTACACATTCGGTTTTGTTGAGTAGCAATTAAAAGTGCAACACTACACATGCCGCCTAACACCGGCCTAAGAAGTGTACACTTTTCAAAACTAATACCATCACAACTAATGATCCCGAAGGATCAGAAAATATAACAACACTGAGAATGAAGTATGCGGCGACTATTTACGACCGCCACAAATGCACTTAACACCTGCTGTTCCGAAGTACGTAAAAGGTCTACCTTTGCCTACAACAATTCACTAAAACGCCGAATGAATATATAATGCAAGTGAATATTAATCTTTGTCACAGAAAAATCTCAACGGGCGCTGGCTCGTGGTCCATATAATCAACAGTGAGTTCCCCGCGCTTAAATTAATGACCGTATCAAGTTTATAACCCTAAGCCGTTTTTGTAAGTAATTTACTAAGTTTTTTTGCCAAGTTTAAGTTGTCCTAGATGCAGGTGATAGTTTAATGCAGTGCGATCGTTATGTAAAATACACACATATGAGCTTTCCGCATTAAAGACGTACTCCATTAAGCAACCATCTGACTATAAGAACATCCACACGTAAGCATAAGTGGCCGATTAAGAGAGGTGTTACTACATGTGAATATAACGATAGTACAGGAAAGTAAATAGTACAATCGCATTGTTCGCTACAGGTATCATTCCCTTTTGGTTCCCATATATGTTTTCTAATAGAATATAATAGATATAAAATAATATATTTTTCCATAGCAAAAATATCCTGTGTTATATGCTATTATAAATCAACATTCAGAATGTCACCAATTATTACATGAATAAACAAAGCTGAAGTAAATGAAATACATTTAATCAAGACACTTGGAGCTAAGGCTTTGACAGGGGTGAATGGAAGGACCAAACTAAAGCCATAGAAAGTAGTGATGACGTTGACGATTTCACGAGAATGACAGTGAACACCTCTAAAAGAAGACTCCATCAGTATACCAAATACAATTAAGCTAACATGTTTAAAGGAGCACTTACTTGATGATGCCATACGAATGCTGAGATCTTTAGTGTGTTGTACAAACATATATCGATAGAATACAGTGTCCATGTCAGATTTCGATGTCGTGTTTCTGCTTCTCGCATTTATGTTCAAACGGTCAAATTGTCAAAGACATTGACTCCTTATTAGAGGTCAAAATAGTCGGCATCTCATCTTGATCCACACTGATTGCAAAACTATTTACAATTTCGCAAAAGGCGTGGTGAAAACTAAAAGGACAAATGCAGGATATTATTTTCAAGACTGAGGCCGTATAGGTGCTTGGTTTGCAATTAATTAAATATCTAAGAACGTATCAACTAGAAATTAGTGATCACGTCTGGCATTGGTCCATACAACGCATAAGACTACGACACGACTCAAACAAGAGGAGTATGGTGGTCATATATCTGTCACCTGGGGGCGAATCGGCATGCTATTTATTTATTATGCATTAAGAACATCGGTCGATGTATTGTTTAAGATAAAGCAAGACGTGTGCCGCCCTCCAACGTTTATGTAATTGTGCTTTTACAATTATCAATTTGGTAAAGAATTGGATCGACAAACGGTCAATGTATTGTGTTTACCTTTTTATATTAATTGTGCACTCATGTAAGAACTACAACTGCCCATTACCAACGCGTGTGTACACTTTTAGTATTTCCTTTAACTCATTTGACACTCGCAGCGATGTATTTTAACATACCACAAGTTATTGCACAAGTGTAGTAGACGGTAACTTAAACAATCTGCAAAGTGAATTCAGCGGTGACGATTGTTTATTTTCAAAACGACTTATGTGGCAAATTAGCCCCGCCCTTGGTAGCCATACTTTTTAGAACATTAAAACGGCTACATTTTTGATAAGGAATATTCCTTGAAAAGGATACTAAACATTGGTGTTTTAGAGGACAACGTTTCATTTAAATGTCCACTAAAGTCACATTTCTGTGACTTTTTCTGATTGACTTTACTACATTTTCATAGTTCCTTGTCATTCGGGATCATTAGTTTTTATGTTATTAGTTTTGAAAATTAAATATTGCTAAAGCCGGTGCTAGGGGCGTTGCAATGCGTCTGCTCAGTACGAGGACGTACATATGTTTGGATAGCGAAGGTCGACGTTCTGGAAGTAGGAGATCCTTCGAAATCAAACGCAGCGAAGCCGAAATAGAACAAATGAAGATCCTAGTGTCTGTTCGTGAGCAGTTACTAAACGTTCAACACCATTCACATCCCTAGCACATGTTTAATCGGTATTCATCTGTCATGACTAATAACATCAGAACGAATGATCCCGAGGACTAGAAAATAAAAAAAAACACTGAGAATAAAGTACGGGACTAACTTTACCACCGCGACACAAACGATTAATACCTTCTGCTGTGAAGAAAATAAATGCTAAAAGTAGGAGATCCTTTGAAATCAAAAGCAACAATGCATGATACATCAGGTCTCTTCGTGAGTTGTTATTAAAATACACATTGTCAATTTCTTAATTAACTCTTCTCTTGCTGAATTTTAAAATACATTTCTCCTTCTTTACCCATGCCCTGTTTAATTACATATATCTTCACTGTGTACAAGTATATCGCTGTGCAATCACTGCTGTGGGGTGCACTGGTTGCACAATCAACTTGTAAATAGTGCAGACCCTGATGAGACAGCTCCTGCAGGAGCTGTCTCATCTGGGTCTTCACTATTTACAGGTAGGTATATTGAGGTGAATAGCAAGCGAAGGGTTAAAACCAGAATATGCCTAGTCTTGAATTTGTTGTTTTATGGGCCAATTATGTAGCAAGCACTTATCGATGATTTTTTACAGCTCTTCATCTATTCAATTTGTCATAGATTTGCTAACGTACAACGGCTTTACATTCTTATATCGAAATATACGCATTCGTTTTAGGTTCGTCATAAATTGTATGAATTATTATCTCTTTCAGCAAGTACTTGATTAGTTGTCGACAGGAGCTTCCAATAGTAATAAATGTTTGCCGTAAGCCTTTAAATTTTTTAGTGAGTTCATCTTGATGAGACACCGTGTATCTCGACGTCTAACCAGGATGATAGGATTAGTTTATAATCAGTTGACTCTAAAGTATTCTTTGCTGGCTAACACTGTTGACACTCAGCATGCTTTAGGGGGTTTTTAAGTGTAGAAATGTCATCGCTTTTAGTTGTCACGGTGGATTCATTTTAAATTTTATTCGCATGACACAGCCAATGTATCAAAGAGTTTTGATCCTGATGAGACACAAGGAAATATATTGTCTGCTCAAAGTTAGGTCTGAAGGAAGTTAAACTGAATTTTCCAAGACGGCACTTCCATCTTCCCTCTATTGTTTGTTTTGTATGTCTGTGCTGCTCTTGACGTCTTTTGGTAGACATTTCCTGTCGCGGTACTGTTTGGGCGACTGTGTGTTTTCTGCATGACTCATGCATAAACGTTTCTTATGATTCGATAAGTTTTCAAGCAGCTATTGACCGAGTGACACTGGGTCCTAAGACATCCAGCGTTACTCTAAATCGCATGTGGCTGAAAGCTGTTTGCAAATGCGAGTCAGGTCGCAGGCTATCGGGCACGGATAAACTGTAGCTAACTTCCCGTACGAACTGAACTATTAATTCTACTTGTTTCGATGTGTAATATCTCTGTTGGAAACACATATGACTGTGGCAGATTGTTTACATTATAAGATAAATTTATACATGAACCCTTTATGATCAAATGTACATTACTGCATTTCAACACAATTTTCAAGAAAATGTTCGAAAAGACACTAGGCGACAGAGAACGGTTCGTATAGGAGCCGTCCGAACAGGGCTTGCTGTTTGCTAATGGAATTTGATAGTTCTGTTTCTTTACTTTTTAAAACTGCTACATTGGTTCACCTGCCATATTTCATTATAACTATTTTATCCATGATTATTCAGTAGGTATTGAAATATTGACATAAACCGATATAAAATGCCTCCTCGGTGCATTTTGGGAGTAATGATCTTCACTTTGTATATAGGTCTTATGATCTATCGAAACTTTGGAGAAATGATAAACTGTATACACCAGCGTATTTTTTTTAAATTACTATCAATTTTGTGTGTATCCGGATTTGCTAACTGTTTTAAAACGTCGAATGCATCGTTTCCAAAGATTTGTATCATTTCGAAATGATAACTGACCAGTCGGATAACAAGTACAGACATCAAAGTCAGGTTTCACCACCCATTTCATACATATTATCTATCACAGCCATGAAAGAAATGAAACGGCGGCACATTTACCCTTAAAGGTAGGGGAACGGGTATAGGAGACAGTGGAGACCATGATCAAAGAGCCCAAGGAATTAGGGGAATGCATGGTTTGTCATAGATCTCATTTAATACAATTTTTTGTTTGATTAATATTCACAAGGGGTTGGGCCAAGCTTAATTATGCGACTGGTTAGGAGTTAATGTGATTGGAATGGTTCGTGATTGATCTTCTTGGAATGACCAGGTCACCGAAAGAGGTGATTACCAGTGGATGCATAGACAAATAATGACGGCAAGCACGATATATGCAATCAAGGATATTGCTACAGTGACATGAGACAAAATGCCTAAAAAGGCCTGATTAAGGATGCTGCTGACTTAACGATCTAAGCCAGTCCATCTTTTTGTCATAAATGGCACACAAGACTATGTCCATGCGACTTAAATCAGGTGTCAGAAAGAACATCTCGATAAGCGGTTACATAATGAATGTACTGCTTTAATCAGACATTCCATGAATATTCATGTAAAACATAGTGACATTATAACTATTAATTATATGATTTCTATAATGCAATATAAACTCATGAATTTGAAAGTAATATATAATTCTCAAATAGAAGTGGCCTGCATAACGTTTGGCTTGTATTAAGCAGAGTCTTACAATCCCATAGTTAGACATCATTGAGTGACCGTTATAAACATTTTTACTATACTTGTAAGTACGTACTGCTACACGAACAACATACTATCACACAGTGTAGACGTGGTAGGAGGTCGCACTGGAATCACCTGCCTTACATACTTATAAGTAAACTTCTCTTTGATGACAGCTTACGTCAGATTCTACTGTACACATCGAGCACGTCCGGTGCACGTGATTGTTGTTTACGACACAATCCAGTGCATTGTATGCGAAACAAACATTTCTTTTCTTACCACATGTTTTAGTTGTGGCTACTCGTCGTCGCATCTAAATAAACCATTTTAGCATAGGCAATTACAGTATCACCATTGATAGTGTAACATATTAACTTTATTAATCGAATAAGATATTGAATCATCAGTCGGCGGATGATCTGATGCAATATATCATGCTTTTAGTTATAATGTCTTGCCTTTCCAGTTTAATAAACGCCACATACTCGTAGAAACCTTATAAGCTTGAACTAGTTCGAGCCTTTCAAACAATTAAGACACCTCTTATTCCATACAATTACATCAGTTTTGATACTATCTAAAGGCATTATATGATGAAGAAAGATCAATGAATAGCCTGGCGATATTAATCAGGATAACAAATGATTTAAGACCTTAGATAGACAGGGGATTTATTTGTTTTGCTGACAGTTTATACCGAGGTCAGTTATAATATTTGTCATTACGTACTTGCGCCCGGTCCATCTTTAATCGGAAGAAAGAGAACAAATTGCCGGATATTCATATGTGCAAAATGAGTACATATCAGACACTTGCAAATGATCTCAGTCTCAAACTCAGAAGTTGTATAACCATGGACCAAGGTTCCACATCTGAGACGCGATAGCTGTTATATGTCACCACTGTTTGCAATGAATAAATGTCCATTTTTCGACTTAAACATGCATTTAATATACACTACGTTCAAACATAAATTATGGTTTCGAGGTTAATCGTTTTGACAATTGAATACTGCTTAAGCCGGTTCTAGGTGGTGTGAGTAGTGTTGCACTTTTAATTACTACTCATAAACAGATTCAATAAAACCGAGTCTGCAATTTTCTCTTTTTGCATTTCTACTTTTGCTTTCGAAGGGTCAACCGTTTTCAGAATATTAGACCTAAACTGTCTCTTATCTCGCTGTAAAATCATGTCTATTCAATTGTGACGTCTTCAGTCAAACATTTTAGACACTATTGACGGCGAGTTAAACCGCTCGGATCATAATGAGACAGCCGCGTTGTTTGCAAATGTTACGCATGTCGCGAATAGCGTGATAAGAGTTATAAAACTCACTCATTCACTCACTGATCACCTAGTCTGCCGGGTAGTGGGGACGCTGAGGTGACGAACGCTGCACCAGCTGGCTTCACTTGAGGCGTTGTGGGCAAGTGCCTGGTTTATGGAGAAGGTCATCGTGGTCCATTCAGTGATGATGTATGTCTATTTCTTGCCCTGCTTTCTCTATCTTTACACTGTTCATTGTAGTATGGACTTGGGAGTCCACCTGATATTTTCATATACCCATACTGTCTAAGCTTCGTCTTCTTAACTGCGGTCTGCAGGTTACAGTACTACTATATAAAACGGTATAATTTCTTAAGGAATGCCTTTTAGCCGTTTATCATTTGACCACTTTTGCACCAGTTTCAAAAATACGTTAGGCGGCTAAGAGAACAAATCCAGGTCCCGGACGTGGATATAGAAAACGAATTGATACAGCCAGTCTCGCAATACTGGAGTAGCCATCAGAAATGACCTAAATGTGTCACAGACAATCAATTATATCAGCGCTGTCCGATGCAAGTATATTAACTACTGTCTACTATATATGTAACATGCAAGAGACGTGTACGAATATAAACCTATACTCCACAGATACACCTTTCCCAATTTGCAAAGAGAGTAGATCCAGATCAGACGAGTCCTTCATTGCTGTTTCAATGCCTATTTGCAATATTTGTTCATATTAACCTTATTTTTCAAGACTTTTTTGTGTCGAGTTTGTGAGCTTAATGAATATTTAACAAATTAAATATTGATTTCATTTTTCACAATGTCGTTATTTATTCTGATCTTTCGTGATCATACGTTTTGATGGTGTCACGATTTTTCCTAAGGAATATAAGAAAAAGCATGTTTCCTCTCGAACAAAATCTAACAGAGCTGCCTCAGTCAGTCCCATTTCTCTCTCCAACTGCACGTACCTCTCCATTTTTTATTCAAATAAAATTACTAAAGGTCAGAAATACACTATTCCAGTCTGCAGCTAAGTTAAAGTAAAGAATATCAAATAAGTTTACAAATAACGGAGAAAAGATCCCGGACGAGCCCCCAAATGTCACGATTTTTCCTAAGGAATATAAGAAAAAGCTCGTTTCCGGATTCTTTCATATCCTTTGATAGCAAACTGGAGTAGTTAAACAACTGACAACCAACTTCTGTTATCACCGGTATATATTTACATGTATTGCACAAGTGACGAAATGACTGACTATATATATATATAACACAGACTTCTTAACCGCTAAACCACACAGGTGAAAGTTAATGTCTCAAATTTTCCACACAGGAATAAAGTTCTATGACCACACAGGCATCTGTTCACACAGGATGGTAAACTTGTCATTAAGCCACACAGGCAAGTGTCAATGTCATTATCCATACAGGACACTACTTTATAAACCACACAGGTAAATGTCTATTCCACACAGGACGATTTATATCTATAGTCATATCGCTGTCTATGAATAAAACACCCATACATAGGTTAATGCTCTGAATTTCTAGAGCTATTTATAGCATCACATACTACTATGCTGTAACTAGTCAAATGCAACCATACCAAGCTATTCAAAACAGCTATCCGCACTGTAGTATAACACTATTTCGGCAATATACAAATAAACCAAGTATGATGAAAGGGTTAAAATATCTGCGAAGAATATACAGATATTGTAAGTGCTATAACCATAGTAATGGTTATATACTTGTCTATACCAAAGCACCTATACGAAATCAGTTCTTATAATAACCCTTTTGCTGACTATAATACATCTGCGCGCACATCCAACGCTGATAAATGGCTAACTTGCAGACCAGTCACATAGCGCAAATTGCATGCAGGAAAACAGCATTCATTTAGTGGAAAGGGCAGGATAATGGCGTTGTCAATAAATGGCCATGGTCATTGCTACTCTATATACAAATATTCTGAAAATGGGTGATCATTTGAAAGCGAAAGTAGAAATGCAAAAAGAGAAAATTGCAAACTCGGTTTTATTGAGTCTGTTCATGAGTAGTAATTAAAAGTGCAACACTACTCACGCCCCTAGCACCGGCTTAAGCAGCATTCAATTTTCAAAACTGATAACATGAAAACTAATGACCTCGAAGGACCAAAAAATATAACAAAACTGAGAATGAAGTACGGGGTGACTTTTTACGGCAGCCACACAAGCACGTAACACCTGCTGTTGTGAAGTACATATATTCTGAAAATGGGTGATCCTTCGAAAGCAAAGGTAGAAAGGCACAACGAGAAAATTGCAGACTCGGTTTTATTGAGTCTGTTCATGAGTAGAAATTAAAAGTGCAACACTACTCACGCCCCCTAGCACCGGCTTAAAAGCCACCTAAAAAGAGAATGAGGACCTGGCTTAGTATTTTGCTCTACAAGCAACTGTTGGCAAAAACATTCCACGCGATATAAAAATGCATTTCAGGACGGGGCAGGGATGGGTTTAACTTACAGTGTCTGTCTATCTCAGGGCGCAACAATGAAACCAGCTCCAAAGCTATCTACCATGCCAAGCTCCAAAACCTAACATCATCCGAACAGCTTGGCCATCTGAGTCTCACTGAGCAAAATGACACACCCCAGCAATGCATGCATTCCAAAAATAACCACTGGTCAAGCAACTTGGCTGCTTTTGCTAGCTTAAAATAGATTTAACACGCCTGTCTGCAGTACTGACAAGATACCCCGATTAGCCACTGTACTCTATTAGAAATCAATAACTGTCACTGACCAGCAAAGGACAATACCCAAACTGACTAAAACAATGCTACCAATTTGTGAGGTATAAATTCTGAAGGGAGGTGATCCCCCGAGAGCAAACATTGCAACACACAAAGAGAAAATTGCAGACTCGGTTTTATTGAGTCTGTTCATGAACAGTAATTGAAAGTGCAACACTGCTCACGCCCCCTAGCACCGGCTTAAGCGGTATTCAATTTTCAGAACAAGAAGTACTGAAATTCATGATTTCGAAGGATCAAAAGGTATAACAACACTGAGAATGAAGTACGGGGCGACGTTTTACGGCCGCCACACAAGCACTTAACACTTGCTGTTGTGAAGATTATAAATTCTGTTAAGTTTTGAACATTGAATACTGCTTAAGCCCGTGCTAGGGGGCGTCAGTAATGTTGTACTTTTAATAACTACTCTTGAACACACTCAATAAAACCGAGTCTGCAATTCTCTCGTTTGGCATTGCTACTTTTGTTTTCAAAGGTTCACCCACTTTCAGAAGTAGGAACACAGATAATTATAAACCATGGGGCAAGCTAAACAGAGTGTTTAACAGTGTGTATCCTTATGATATGCATGGTAACGGCTCATTTGGTTAAAAAATACAGTAAAACTTCTATAAAACGGAACTCTATATAGACGAATGTATACATGGAAAAGTAGTAAAGTCAAGCAGGCAAAGCCACATACAAGACGCAACCACCACCAAAACACCGATAGACAGCATGACACACACACACAACCACACACACAAACGCACACACACACACGAAATGAACACAGAAAACACCAAAAGACACACAAGAACCAGAGACAAACGTTCCACGCACGATCAAAATCACAAGCACAAAGACGCAAGGCAAACAAAAGGAAGGGTGACAAAGAGAGTACCGCCTTGGCACGGTCAGTAGCAAAAACACCACTGGGGGTTTAAACCGGTTTACGGACGTCCTAACCTCACACTTCTCTCAAAGTCACCCTAGCTTTACAAATATTGTAAATAAAGGTATTCCCGCTGGACTTACCCACAACATAGACGACGGTGAACACAGGACAACATGTAAAACATAGCATAATAACTGTGACAATCCGTCAAATATGTACTCAATGACTTTGCTGAAGTCAGAGCACCTGCAGGTAAGCCGTTAAGGGCACGACAGGGAAAAAGTAATACATGAATCTGGTAAGCTCATCCTGTATCCAAGTTTAAGAGTATACCATCATAGAGTACTACCCTCGGCCTGTCATCGCGCAAGCAAAGAGGGAAGCGTAGCTACCGACTGTAAAAGGGTCGATAACCAAACATGCAGTGCGTTGCAATATAATAGGATCATAACCTTTCTTTTTAAATGTTTTAATGCGTTTTATGAACAAATCATGAAAATGGATATGACCCCGAATTTTCCTAAGTTTGTAGAAAACATCCCCATACAATTCTGGTTGAGAAATGCCTTGTCGCAGTAACGTCCGTAGATTGCAATTATATTTACTAATGAGAGGTAAATTTCGATAATAAAATTTAGAAAAAGTTTTCCGAAGTTTGTGATATCTGTAACCTTGCTTAAGAAGTTTATCAGTTATAACTAAATTACGTCTGTTAAAATCTTCAAGCAAAGAACAGGCTCGGGCAAACCTAATAAGTTGAGAAATATAAACCCCATAAGATGTAGAACGTGGCACATCTCCATATAGAAAAGGATAATTAAAAATTTTAAAATTAAAATCTTCTCTTTTATCGTATACTTTGGACGAAACTTTATCATTTGTAATTGAAAGATTCAAATCTAAAAATGAAGCATTAATGTCAGATTGATTAGCTTTCTTTAATGACAGTTCTTTTGGGTAAATTGAAGAAATCATAGTATCAAAATAAGGATTATCTAAATTCAAAATATCGTCTAAATACCTTGAAGTTTTATTAAAAGCATTAACAATATCGGTCTGTGTATCACGTTTTAAGCTAAGCATAAAATCCCTCTCGTAGCAATACAAAAACAAATCTGCAACAAGAGGGGCACAATTTGTACCCATGGGTATACCAACAACTTGACATGTTTAGGGAGTTGACCGCTGAATGCAGTGCGCAATATCGTAGGCGAACTTTATGTATGACTACTACCCTGAAATAAGCTGCAACCTATCTGTGGTGGGAGTGGTGATCCATTGGTAGGATATTGGACTTGGGATCGAAGGGTCCCCGGTTCGAATCCTGCCATCGGACTATCATAATTTTTCTGAGCAAAAAATGCATCCCACGTTTGCTCCTCTCCACCCAGGTATATAAATGGGTACCTGTGAGGGAAATAAGCCAATGTGCCATGGCTGCCTTGGGCGCCGAATGTTAATGGCCGACTTATAACCCAGTGATCAGGAGGTAAATTGTGAAGTCGGGAGAATATGTACACTGTATATAGTTCCAGACTATAAACCTCACCTTTACCTTTTATCTGGAAAACCGATATCTATATCAAATCGGACGTCACGTTTTACTGTATTTGTAAATGCGATTCAGGTCGCAATGAACGTTATTAGAGTTATTCGCTTGGCCCGAGCAAGTTCTTTGCTAGATGACTTTAATAGTGGTATTTTGTTTAACTCATAAAGGTCTTAAGCAAAGTTACAGGAATCATAAAATTTGGAAATCTATTTTTTAAATGTTATTATCGACATTTACCTCTCATCAGTAAATATATCTGCAATCTATGGACGTTACTGCAACAAGGTATTTCTCAACCAGAATTCTATGGTGATATTATCCAAAAACTCATATTTATTATCATGATTTGTTTATTAAACGAACTAAAACCTTTAGAAAGAAAGGTTATGACCCAATTATATTGCAACACATTGCATGTTTGGTTATTGACGCTTTACACTCTTTGCTCGCGCGATGACAGGCCGAGGGTAGTACTCAAGATACAAGATACAAGAAACTTTATATAACGTCGGTTATAACAATAAGTAGCATTAGCATATAGCTATTTCCCGACATTAAACAAAAACATTAATATTTCATAAAGAAAAAAACCAAAGAGAAGGATACCTGTAAAAAGGATAATTCTGTAATAGAAAACATATCATAATTATATATGTAAGCTGAAATTAAAACATAGAACTTTACTTAAAAACTATTTTTTGACACACAGTCAAAAACCTAAAATGTGAGTACGCCTATGAAGCTGAACAATTAAGAGTAAGACGTGTGCATATGTAAAATTATGTAGTATATAAAAATGTAAAGGTACTATGAGGATCTATCTAAAGGTTGACAATCATATTAAAAAACATGCTCTAAGAAATAAAAATGCAAGCAGAAATAAGGTTCAAGCATATAAATGTATAAATACAGACAGCAGAAAGCTAAACCAAATAAACATTATAAACATTTGTCCATTACATCACAACATGCACGCTAAAGAGAGATTCGTTGTGAAAACAGCTTACTAAAAACTTAAAAAGTACAGAAGAGATGAAATCGAACAAACAACATACAATTTCTGCTGCATTTCATATATGGTATGTTGTATATATGTTTAATTTAGATGTATGTGCAATGTATCATTTATGACTATCCAAATCCATTTGGAAAAAAACAAATCTATGATGCTATACGTTTAAACCCAGAAACGGGATGAACTTACCAGACTCATGAATTGTCCTTTCTCTGCCGTGCATTTGCTCTTTCACAGAAGCTATTGTTATGCTATGTTTTACATTTTGTCCATTTTTACCATCTTATATGTTTTGGAAAAGTCCAGCAGGGATTCCTTTATTTACTGTTTGTTTAGCTAGGGTGACTTTGTGATGTTAGGACGTCCGTATACCAGTTTATACCTGAAATGGTGATTTTGCCACTACCCGTTCCAAGGCGGTACACTCCTCGTCACCCTTGTTTATATGTTTGTTTGGTGTTTGTTGCGTATCTGTACGTGTACGTTTGTTCAGTTCTAGTATTTTCATCTCCTGGATTTGCGTGTGTATGTATGCATGTGTGTTCATCCTTATATTTATGTTTGTCCAGTGTATTTTCACCTGTGTGTTTGTTCATGGTTTGAATTCCACCTCATGTGTGTGTCTGTATGTCGTTGTGCATTACTTGCTCTGGCGATATTTTGGTAATAATTGTGTCTTGTGTGTGGCTTTTCCTGTTTGACTTTTACTGCAGTTTCATTTAAAACATTTAACGTGCTGGTGAAAAGAAACACTATCCATTACATTTTAGCTAAATGGTTACACTGTTTTAAATAGATATATGTTGATAGAATGTCAAAAGAAAGTCTCTGCAATAAATGAAAATGCATATTTACGTTAAGCAATGTTATTTTGCAGAAGCTATATACATAATTATAAATTATCAGTAACACTGTTACGTTGTTATAAAAGTATAACATGAATATACACTTATACAGAAACTCTATTTGATATTCATGTTAGACAATATTTAATAAATTAACATACACATTTACTACAAAAATGGTATACAAAGTGAATATTTAGAATAGTTATACATTATAACAGACATCCACACTCCTTACCTAAACCTAGAACCTAACAAATTCAAAAACGTCAGAGAAACCTCACTAGAAATAACAAAAACGTGATTAAGACCAAGAAAAGAGCGGAAAAGACGTTGTCAAGCTGGTGGACGCTATAATTAGAAAACATACAAGTTATTATTGGTCATTTGGTTTTGTGGTTTGCATTGAAGTATGAAAACTGACCAGGTAATGTGTATGTTTATCTGTTTAGCAGATTAAATGCATCTGTACTGAACAGAACAGGACTCATATAAATGTTACCCGTTTCCCCGTTCTATGTTTATTCCGATACCCACTGAATATTCATTGACATATTAGTCACAACGGAATGCGGAAGGTAGATCATAGTAGAACAGTGTAGCCATTTTGAAAGTAAATAACCAGATCTTTCAATGTCCGTTACCAACCTGATCCGAGCCTTATCAGACCGATCCTATAGGAGCCATTTGATCTGGGTATTCTCTGTTTGCAAATGCGTGAAAACACGTTTATATGAAGGAAAAATCTCGTTTTGTCTTACTCTTTATTACTTTTCTATAGTCTCTGTGCTTGCAGCTGAATCATTCAGTACATTAGCGATAGATGGATACCATTTGTTTCAATTAACCGTTCTACATTCTGATAAGACTTATGTAAATTCTGGAATAAATCTTTTCTCGTCTATTAAGAATTATTCAGAAGGTTATAAAAGGTTTCTTAGGTCCACTGTAAGCACCTATGATTTTACTACTTTGACTGCAGATATCATAAAATTCGGAAAGCTTTTTCAAAATTCTATTATCGAAATTTACCCCTCATTAGTAAATATAACAGCAATTTACTGACGTTACTGCACCAAGGTATTTCTCATCCAGATTTCTATGGTGATGTTATCTACAAACTTAGGAAATCTCATTTTAACTGAAAAACTGCTTAAACAAGGATATAGATACCATAAACTAAGAAAAACTTTCTCTAAATTTTACTATCGAAATCTCTCGCTTATTGGCAAGTACAAATGTAATCTCAAGGTACTTTTGCGACACGGTATTTCACATCCTGAATTTTATGGTGATGTGATTTACAAACTTCGTAAAATTATTGGACATACCCATTTTCTCACTTTGTTCATCAAATATATAAAACAATTCATTAAAAAGGGATATGATCCTGTATTACTACAACATACTGCATGTTTGGTTGTGAACCCTTTTACAGTTGGCAATCATGCTGGCCTCTTTACATGTACGCCGACAAGAAAGGTTTAGTACTCTATGAAGGCGACCTCTTAAATCCAGAAATGGAAGGAGAACGTCGGATATCTGTACTATTTCATTTTTGTCGTACCCTTTATTACTTTTCTACAGTTACTCTGTTTGCAGCTCAATCATTGAGTACACTAGCGATAGGTGGATACAGTATGTTCAATTAAATGTTTTTTCTGTTATACATGCACTTTACCACTGTATTTGCTGTCGCGGTTGTTGTAGATTAGTTGGAGAGGGGATACGTTTATTTACACTGTTTGTCTTTTAGGATGGGGATGGAATAAGGGTGAGGTTGGGCGCCCATAAACCGGTTTAAACCCCCGGTGACTTTTGTCACTGACCGTTCCAAGGCGGTACTTCCATCTTCCTCCTATTGTATGTTTGTTTTGTCTTTGTGCGTCTCTTGTTGTTTTTTCTACCTATGTACATTTGCTGTTTCCTTGTGTTGCTGTTCGGGCGAGTGTTTGTTCTGTATGTGGTGTTTCCTGCATGACTCATTTTTGTACTTTTAGGAAAATTCGTGCTCATATCCATTTTCACGATTTGTTTATTAAACGCATTAAACGTTTAGAACGAAAGGTTATGACCCTATTATATTGCAACACACTGCATGTTTGGTTATCGGCCCCTTTACAGTCAGTCGCTACGCGCTTTCCTCTTTGCTTGCACCATGATAGGCCGAGGGAAGTACTCTATGATGGTATATAGCTTACCAGTCTCATGTAATACCTTTTATCTGTCGTGCCCTTAACGGCTTCCCTGCAGTTGCTCTGTCTTCAGCAAAGTCATCGAGTACATTTTTGACGGACTTTCACAGTTGTTATGCTATTTTTTACATTTTGTACTGTGATTACTGTCTTCTATGTTGTGGGGAAGTCCGGCGGGGATACCTTTACTTACAATGTATGTTTAGCTAGTGTGACTTTGAGATAAATGGTGATTTTGCTACTAACCGTACCAGGGCGGTTCTCTCTTTGTCACACTTACTTTTGTTTGTCTTGTGTCTTTGTGTTTGTGCTTTGTTCATGTTTGTCTCTGGTGCTTGTGTATTTGTTGGTTTTTCTGTGTGTATGCGTGTGTGTGTGTGACATGCTGTCTATCGATGTGTTGGTGGTGATTGCGTCTTGTATGTGACGTTCTACTGTATGTGTGTGTATGAGTAAAGATTGCTATATCAATTGCTTTCTGTAGGTGTTTTGGTGATGGTGTGGCGATTTGTGTGTGGCTTTTCCTGCTTGACTTTACTACTTTTTCATTTGTACACAACCCTTCCTCTTGATTGAATTAAAAATAAAATTACTTACATAATCCAGAAAGTATTGCCGCGAAAAATCATAATTTCTGACATGTAATGGTGAAAGAGCTTTCTTCACTGACGAGCAAATGAAATATTACACCAACTGAACTTGCTCAGAAGTTTGCTAATTACTATCTCTTCTTCTGGATAACATATTTGTACGTTATGGGAATGCTATATAACGTCAAATGATTGGTATTCCTGTGGGTACTAATTGTGCATCACTGGTCGCATAGTACTGCTATGACAGAGATTTCATGTTACGTTTGAATCCACAATCACAAGATGTTATAAAAGCCTTCATTGAAACTTCTCGACATTTGGATGGTATTTTTAACTTATATAAATGTGCCTTTGATGTTCTGATTCCTACAATTTACCAAAAGGAGCTCCAATTAAATAAAGCTAAGCCTTCCGACACTTATGCAACGTTTCTTGATCTAGACTCTAAAATTGACAACGAAGTGATTTCTTCTAAACAATATGAGATGATTTTAATTTTAATATTGTAATTTCCCTGATCTTGACGGAGATGTTCCCCGTGGCCCATCTAACGGGGTTTATATATCTCAACGTATTCGTTTTGCTATCGAAAACGCATTTGAACTGAAAAGTAGCTTTAGCAAGGATATAGATACCATACACTAAGAAAACCTTTCTCTGATTTTTAGTATCGAAATCTCTCATTTTTTGGCAAGTACAAATGTAATCTCAATGCGCTTCTGCGCCACGGTATTTCACATCCTGAATGTTATAGTGATGTGATTTACAAGCAGTGTAAGAATATAGGACGTACCCATTTACTAACTTTGTTCATCAAATATGTTTAAAAACATAATTAAAAAGGGATATGAGCCTATACTAGTACAACATTCTGCATGTCTAGTCAACCCGTTTACAGTAGGCAATCACGCTGTTCTCTTGTACGCAAATAAAATAAGTCTAGTACTATATGAAAACGACATCTTAATCCGGAAACGGAAGGAGGACGCCGGATATCGGTAGATGGAT
Source organism: Azorinus chamasolen (assembly GCA_963576725.1). NCBI lineage: Eukaryota > Metazoa > Mollusca > Bivalvia > Cardiida > Solecurtidae > Azorinus > Azorinus chamasolen. Next base: position 14,640,324 of record OY755253.1, read on the forward strand.
ACAGTTTGTTTCACTTAATTGTTTTTGTTTTACATGAACTTTACCACTGTATTTGCCATCGTACTTGTACCACTGTATTTGCCATCGCGGTTGTTGTAGCTTCGTCGGAGAGGGGATACGTTTATTTACACTATTTGTCTTTAAGGGTGGGGATAGAATAAGTTTGAGGTTAGGCGCCCCTAAACCGGTTTTAACCCCAAGTAACATTTGTCACTGACCGTTCCAATGCAGTACTTCCACACACCCCTATTGTTGTTTTGGTTCTCTTTTTTGTGCGTCTCATTATGTTTTTGGTATTGTTGTTAACTTTCTGTGTTTTCTTGTGTTGCTGTTCAAGTCGGCTGCTTATTCCCTAGGTGGTGTAACCTGCATGACTCATATTTGTACTTTTACCACTGTATTAGCCATCGTGGTTGTTGTAGATTAGTTGGAGATGTGATACTTTTATTTACACTGTCTTTCAGGGTGGGGATAGAATCAGTCTGAGGTTGGGCGCCCCTAAACCGGTGACTACTGTCATTTACCGTTCCCAGGCGGTACTTCCATCTTTCCCATAGTGTTTGTTTGTTTTGTCTTTGTGTGTGTATTTGTGTTTTTGGTAGTTATGTACATTTACTGTTGTCTTGTTGTTGTGCTGTTCGGGAGGCTATTTGTTTTGTATGTGGTATTTCCTGCATTACTCATATGTGTACTTTTAATATTTGTATTACTAAATAAATAGGCTCGCTATTTGTCGGATGTGTAGTGAATAGCAGTAACATTTAAAAGATAATATTTCTAACGCTATTTTGGTACATATATTGCCATTAGTAATGTGCATTTTAAACTTAATTATAACTCAGCATTCTTTATAGAAATGGAGAAATTCTACAAAATCTATGAATAAGAAATCATCGTTTAGCTTGGAAACAGACTAGAAAATGACGTAATCAGTTAATGAACATGGATAATTATGTAACTGTAAAATGTTAAAAGTGTCGTTTCCATTAGGCATATTGTTATGTCGTTTTCTCTATTGTCATCGCCTCACATGAAATCCACGTGTAATTTACAAGGTAGCAATGGCCAACATACGTTTAACATACGTTTAATAATTCGTCATGTGTCGTTTCGAGCATTAAATGCAATAGCTACTTTACTTTTGCCTCTGTTTTATGTGTTTCCCTTAAAGCTGTAATGCTTAAAACATGTTCTTGAAAAATGCCTTTTCCTTCAATAGTTTATTTGTTACTAAGACTGAGTGAAAATGTGTGTTGCTTAACAGGGAATCAAACATAGGTTTATGGTCTTTTTAACGCATTTCCATTACTTGCATAAGGGCATATTTTTACTATGGTTATTGTGTATTGTTTATTCCAATTTTCAAATTTATTGTTTAATCCAATTTTCAAATTATTAACATTTTGGTTCTTCTCTATTCTTATGGATCCTATTGTGGTACTGTTCTAAAGTGGACACATTTTACAAAACGAAATCTTGTTTGAATAAATGTCAATACATTATGGCATACATGTGCGATTTTTACGGACTCTTTTTAAAGATGTCCAGGCAAGGGAAACCGTAGATCGTATAAGCAAACAGGGTATACCATAATCAAACTACTCCTTTTTGATTAACTGCAATATTTAACTATTTATTCCGTGACGTTTTCTAGTTTACATTAAACCTCTCAAGAGTATTGTTTATTGCTAGTTATTCCCCATTAAAACGCGATTTCGGTTTGCGTGGTTTAACTTTTTGCATGCTAAAAGCGACCTTTGCATACAGATTGGATCAAGGTGAAACTCCGAGTAAATTCGGCTTTGTGTGTGTGTTGGTGTTTTCTGTGTTCTTCTCGTGTGCGTGTGTTTTGTTGTGTGCGCGTGGCATGCTCTCTATCGACGTGTTGGTGGTGGTTACGTCTTCAATTTGGCTTTCTTCTGTAGGTGTGTGTTTGTGAATGTGTATTAAGTACTGTATAAATTGCTTTCTTTCGGTGTTTTATTGATGGTGGCGTTTTGTGTGTGGCCTTTCCTGTTTGACATTACTACTTTGTCATTTACACCAGGATCCAGGCTGCTCGACACTAAATAGTTTGTTAAAAGCTTAGACGAATCGGAAGTGAGTTAACATTGTAACGTAACGGAGATATAGCGAACACATCATAGCTGGTATAGGGTTGAATTAGATGAAAAGAGTTTCTGTGTTCTTTTATGCTTGTTACAACAAATTGTACCAGAGCGAACATCAATCTAAAGCAGATTGATCAACTCACACAAACAATGTCATTAATTCAGATAATTGTTGTTGCAATGTGTTCCATCTGATTGCACGAATTGACAAACAAAACAATAGCTGCAGTGTTTCTAAATTTAAGGACTGTTTTTAGCTGTTTGTTTGCTGATCATGCAAAGGGTATGTAGGATATGTAACGTTCGGAGTCGTTCCGTGAATCAAGCTGATCTTAAACGAGTCAATAAATGAGTACATGTATTACTAAGAGAGCCTCGACGATCTTAATAACTTGTCACATTTAGACAAGCGTGCACAATCGTCTTGTTTGAAGAAATGAAGTGATTATTTCACTCACATAACCAACGGTGTACTTTGGGGCAGTAAATATGGACCAATGTTTGCTTGAGTAGCCAGTTTAGCGAAACACACATTTCTGTTTATATCAGTTTGTTCAGTCGACTATAAAGTAGTTCCGTTTAGACACAACAATACTATAAACTGTTCACTGGCGTGATTTATTATTAATATAACGATCAGTTTTAATTTAATGTATGATATAAACAACAACATATAAACTGAGGTCATAAAACGTGTTCTGAAAATCGTATCCATATGCATGCATAAATATGTACACGTCATTGTGTAAATGAAACAAAATAGTAAAATCAAGAAGGAAAAGTCACACCCAAGACGCAGCCACCACCAAGGCATCGATAGAAAACATGTCACACACAATTCACACACACGCACAAAGACACGCACACACACACATCAGATGAATATCTCAAACATCAACTACAAGTACGAGAGATAGTTAGACGTTTCAAAAATGAACAAACGCACAAGTACAGAGGACAAACATAAATGTAAGAGTGACAAAGAGTGTACTGCATTTGAACGGTCAGTAGCAATACCACCACTTGAAGGGGGTTATACCGGTTTACGGAATCCTAGCATCACACTTATCCCTGTTTCACCAATTATGTCGTCTGCTCAATTTCCGCTGCTGGTTGGGCAACTCTAGTAGAAAGTCTATCAGTAGGTAAATGGACTTCACTATCTATACCGTCAACAATGATCGTGTAAATTTCTCCTTCACAGCGCCCAACAGTTTTGGACGTCATCCCCATCGGCATAATAAGGTATGCAATGTATCTTTATAAATGGCGCATATAAATACATTTGACCAACAGCTTTGACGTCATCAAAGTGACTTTAGACATCGGAGATAGGGATATTGAAAACAGTGTTAATTACATTGAATATAATGTTAATTAATTTGAAAAACAACTATCCTTGTGCGAAGCTGTGATTCTCATATATTGAACCTACTGTGCCCTTTTAAAGAATGAATTAGGTCAAGATAGATCAGTTTTAAAGCATTAAAATGTAAAATATTCTGATTTATCTTATCAAATGCATCATTTGACAACGGCCAAGTAAAGTTAAAATATCAGCATATGAACTTAATTTAGAAATAGAGAGTTTATCGAGTTCCCTTCATGGAATGCATTTGTTCAATGTTTGTGTGTTTGTTTCGTTTTTGTGCGTCTCGTTTTTGCTTTGATAAACATGTACATTTGCTCTACTTACTTGATATGGTGCCGTTCTGGCGGCTGTGTGTGTTTATGTAGTGTTTCCTGTATGACTTATACAACACTTTAATGTACACTCGTTGCAAATCCTAGACTAATCAATATAGAAACTCTTTTACACTGTGACCATGGTTCTTAACAGTAATTGAAAGTCTGCCGAACTTTAAAATGGACATCACCCATTTTCAGAATATAGGTACTTCACAGCAGCAGGTGTTATGTGCTTGTGTGGCGGCGGTAAAAAGTCGTCCGTACTTCATTCTCGGTGTTGTTATATTTTCTGGTCCTTCGGGATCATGAGTTTTCATGTTATTAGTTTTGAAAATTGAATACTGCTTAAGCCGGGGCTATGGGTGTGAGTAGTGTTGCACCTTTAATTACTACTCATGAACAGACGCAATAAAAACGAGTCTTCAATATTCTCTTTTTGCATTTCTACCTTTGCTTTCGAAGGATCACCCATTTTCAGAATATATGTTCTTCACAACAGCAGGTGTTAGTTGCCTGTGTGGCGGCCGTAAAACGTCGCCCCGTACTTCATTCTCAGTGTTGTTATATTTTCTGGTCCTTCGGGATCATGCGTTTTCTTTCATGTTATTAGTTTTGAAAATTGAATACTGCTTAAGCCGTTGCTAGGGGGCGTGAGTAGTGTTGCACTTTTAATTACTACTCATGAACAGACTCAATAAAACCGAGTCTGCAATTTTCTCTTTTTGCATTTCTACTTTTGCTTTCGAAGGATCACCCGTTTTCAGAATATTTATACAAAAGCAACGCAGCAAAGCGAACAGAAAACATTGCCGACTCGGTTTTCTGTTCATTGGCAGCCATTAAATAGTGCAATACTCACGCCCCCCCCCCCCCCTTAGCAACGGTTTAAGCGATATTCACTTTTCAAAACTAATAACATAGAAACACTAATGATCTCGAAGCACCAGATAGTATAACAACACTGAGAATGAAGTACACAGGACCTTTGACGGCCGACACACAGGCCCTTAACACCTGCTGTTGTGCAGTACATAAGTTCTGAAAGTAGGAGAGCAGTAATGTGAAACAAACCTCACCCACCAAAGCTTTGGTGAATACGTCTGCCGTCGTTTCGATATAAAAAGCCTTATTCTCTGCCAGGTAGTCCCGGCCTGGAAGACGGTGACGGCTTAGTATTTCTCAACGGTACGGTGTTAAGTCTTCTCAATAATTTGAAATTAAAATATGTCTTACTGTACATGGAATAAAAATCTGTTTTATAAATATAATGAAAACATTTCATTGTTGCATAGATGTGGATACATACGAGGGCTGTCCTGAAAGTTCGCGGAATTTATTTATAGCATGACTGTTTATCGCATATTCGAGCTATACATGTAGACAAAGAAGGTCACAAGTAATCTTAATAAACTTACAACATAAAATTGGTAATATATCATTTGCTTGTTATAGATAGCCGTCGCCATAGTAACAACAAGTTGTATACGCAGCGCTCGTTCAAAATATGCAAATGTTTGTAAAGATTGGTCTCAAAATATGAACCGTTACTTAGCGTCTGCTGCAGCAAAATCACCGCCAAACAGCACAACGTTAGTACGTAATAATGACGTCATCTTCTTTAAATTTAACGTCTCTGTACGCACATTTTTCATATCACAAACTGTAGAGCAATTCATAAAAAGTCTTAAAACGATGACGTTAACAGACGACGTTGAATTACGGAATGTTGTGAAGTTTTGTGTCGGACTTGGAAAATCACCGGGACATTCAGAATGATTATACCATCTAACGCATTACCACAATATAGCAATACTTTGTTTATAAATGACATGAACGTTTTAGAAACGGAAGAAAATCTACTAATGATTATGAAAGATCGGGTCGCACATCAATAGCAAATGCTGTTAACAAGGTAGAGTGAAAGAGCTGACAGACACGGATAGATGAATGACATTAAGAGAAATAGCTAAAATTCTTGACATTTCACGTAATGCTGCTCATCAAATATTAACTACAAACTACGAAATGTCCAAAGTTAGCGCTCGTTGGGTATCTCGCCTGCTTAAAGAAGAAGAGAAGCAACGCCGAGCTGAATGATTTATGACGTTCCTACGGCGTTATAGTGATATGGAGGAAGACATTTTCTTAGATAGAATAATCACTACTGATGAAACTTAGACCCTGATCAAGTCATATTACACCAAGATAATGCGCCGGCACATAGAGCGAGATCTGCACGGCTTGAAAATGATTTACTGGGGTTCGAACTGTTAGACCATCCATCCTACAGTCCTGACCTGGCACCTATGAATTCTGCTGTTTGTCCCAATGTGAAGAAAATGCTGCGCGGGCAACACACGGATCAGCAAATGAACTTCTGTAATGCACACAGAAAGTTGTAGCAAGACTAAATAACAAATGGTATAATGACATTTTTATGAAATGGATTTACAGACACCGTATATGTGTTGCAACACGTGGGGACTACATCGAGAAGGTTAATCGTTGTTTTGACTTTACTAATGTATCAAGCAGTTCGGCGTCGAGTAACGTCGTAAAACAACGACGACGTACTCCGGGTGACAGTCAGTGATGTTCTTGTTGTTTCACGTATGCTATTAATATTTACTGTACGTTTTTCATACTTAACTATTTTAGAGCTAAAAGTATTTTATAATGTGGTTTGATTTTATATTTGCATCATTCGTATCAAGTTATAGCGAAATTCCGCGAACTTCCAGGACAGCCCTCGTATATGTACTCATTATCATGTTTCGGGTGCTGAGACGTGATTTGACCTAGGCTGTGAGGAAGAAGCGACCAGAAAATGAACTGCAAAATGACAACGCAAAGCCCCATACTGCATCTGCAACAAAGAAGGTACTTGCTGAGAGAGGAATTGATATAATTGCGCACCCGCTATACTCTCCAGACCTTTACCGTGCGAGTCTTGTTATTCCCGACAATCAAGCGAGACATGCGGGGCTGTCGTTCCGACGACGTCGGTGACTTGCCAATTGTTGTCAGAGAGTGCATTCGGAAAATTCCATCAGAAGACTTCAAAATTGTTACAACAGTGTTGCTTGTGCCGTGTGGTGGCCGTAAAAAGTCTCCCCGTACACGTAATCAATGTTGTTATCATTCTCTTGCAGGATATGCAAGTAACATACACAACTCTCATTCGCCTCTTACATCATCACAAGTATGTCATGCACCTCGTGGTAGGTGTTGTGTTCACCAACAATTTGATGCACTTGGTAGCTACACCAATGTAATTGACGTGTTGATGAACACAATACAGGTGCCCCTCTAACTGATAAACTGCTTAAACAAGGATATAGATACCATAAACTAAGAAAAACTTTCTCTAAATTTTACTATCGAAATCTCTCGCTTATTGGCAAGTACAAATGTAATCTCAAGGTACTTTTGCGACACGGTATTTCACATCCGGAATTTTATGGTGATGTGATTTACAAACTTCGTAAAATTATTGGACATACCCATTTTCTCACTTTGTTCATCAAATATATAAAACAATTCATTAAAAAGGGATATGATCCTGTATTACTACAACATACTGCATGTTTGGTTGTGAACCCTTTTACAGTTGGCAATCACGCTGGCCTCTTTGCATGTACGCCGACAAGAAAGGTTTAGTACTCTATGAAGGCGACCTTTTAAATCCAGAAATGGAAGGAGAACGTCGGATATCTGTACTATTTCATTTTTGTCGTACCCTTTATTACTTTTCTACAGTTACTCTGTTTGCAGCTCAATCATTGAGTACAATAGCGATAGGTGGATACAGTATTTTCAATAAAATGTTTTTTTGTTATACATGCACTTTACCACTGTATTTGCTGTCGCGGTTGTTGTAGATTAGTCGGAGAGGGGATACGTTTATTTACACTGTTTGTCTTTTAGGATGGGGATGGAATAAGGGTGAGGTTGGGCGCCCATAAACCGGTTTAAACCCCCGGTGACTTTTGTCACTGACCGTTCCAAGGCGGTACTTCCATCTTCCTCCTATTGTATGTTTGTTTTGTCTTTGTGCGTCTCTTGTTGTTTTTTCTACCTATGTACATTTGCTGTTTCCTTGTGTTGCTGTTCGGGCGAGTGTTTGTTCTGTATGTGGTGTTTCCTGCATGACTCATTTTTGTACTTTGGGTAAATAAACACCAGAAGTGTATAAAGTACAAAAAAATATTTCGAGAAAATTGGAGTGTTTCAGACCTATATAAAGACAAACATTTCTTGGGTATACCAAGGTGTCCCGCTTACGTCGACGTGACCATTTGTTCACGTGATTTGTAACACCGTCCATAGTACAGTTGAACTTCGATAAGTCGAACTTCAAGGGACCGTACAAATTAGTTCGAGATAACAGATTTTCGAGTCAACCGATTTATCATCTCAATGATTTGTCAATACCACAGCTTAATGTCGGTCTAAAGTGATGCTGAAAGCTCCTGTAGGAGCTTTCAGCATTACTTTAGACCTGTATTAAGCTGCCACATGTGTTTCTAGATATCTGTAGTGATACATTTTAGAGCAATTATGTAGTGTTAGTTTTGGAAGGACTGGACTTTTTGTTCGAGTTATCTCGAAGTTCGAGTTATCCGAGTTCGAGATATCGAAGTTCAACTGTACGTAGATTATGTACCCAGCATTTACACATGTAATACAGACATACTGGATAATTTTAAGATTATTTTTCTATAATTATAATTATTAATGGAAAAAGAACATGAATGAAATATTCGGTCATTGAAGAACCTGTAGAACCAGATTTATTATAATTTCATAACCGAGCAGAGAAAAATATATAGTGGAGAAATGATTTAAAATATGGCTGCTTAAAATATGCAATATTTTACGATTTGACTGTCTTCTCATTCGTTCATGTGTTTTAATGATACACAGTCGACCCTTGATCGGCATATCACATCTGGACCGAAGTTATTAGCAAAGGCCAGTCCAATCGTGTTTAGCAGGCGAAGGGTTAAATAAGGAGCGTTGTTTACCATTTAATGTATTAAGTGCATTATTGTAACTGCAGCAAACAAAATAGCAAATGTGTCTTCGGAACTGTGACGTGTACATGATTCAGAACCAGATGTGTTATACAGTTATCGATATTTTGTAATGATAAGGTAAGATTGAACCGATATAAAATGCCTCACCCGTGCCTTATGGGAGAAAATGCTCTCTAAAATCTAATACAAATGTACGCACTGTCGACATCCGTATTATAAAATACTGAGAGGTTGAGGTGTGTCAAACGGTACATTTACCAGACACGTCATTATAGGATTTATGATGACTGTTTAATTTACTGTTTTGAAATGTTTAAGGCACCGTTTCCAAGGCGTTCTAGCTTTTGAAAATGATCAGTATTAGCATAAATGTCAAATTCACGAGGCATGTCATAAATCTTATCACTCATATCCTTGCAAAACCCAAACGACATCACATTAGCCAAATATATCAGACATTTTCAAACAGGGAAGACCTACATCAAAGACCCCCATAGAAGCCGCTTGATAAGGGTCTGTACTGTTTGTCATAAAACTTTTTCGTGATAATTGTTCATACAAATATTTGTTTAATATTCTCACAGGGATACTCCCGTTTCAATCAGTGAGCTGGTTAACGGAGAATATAATTAGAATGGTTCATAATTGATCTTCCTGGGATGACCAGGTGACTGAGAAAGGACAATATTACCATTGAATGCTTAGGCAAATGATGATGACAATCACGGCTTATACAATCAAGAATATTGCACCGATTACATAAGACACAAAGCTGAAAATGATATCCAATCGATGATATTGTTGAATACCTTACAGTCATTAGCCACTCAATGGGAAAACGTTTGTCAATGTAGTCTACTGATGTGTCACCTTAGGCTTTATTCTATTGGGCTAATGATCACCTGTGAAGAAGACAATCTCAATAGTTCTTGCATGATGAATGAACTGTTTTAATTGGAAAAAGTAGTAAAGTCAAGCAGGCAAAGCCACATACAAGACGCAACCACCACCAAAACACCGATAGATAGCATGACACATACACACACAACCACACACCGAAACGCATACTCACACATGAGATGAACACAGAAAACCCCAACAGACACACAAGAACTAGGGACAAACACCCCACACATGAACAAAATCACAACCACAAAGACGTAAGGCAAACAAAAGGAAGGGTGAAAAAGAGGGTACCGCCTTGGCACAGTAAGTAACAAAAACACCAATGGGGGTAACCAAATAGGATTACGCCTGTGCTACTAGCTATTGTGTATTTGTCGTAACTCTTATCCCGGTGTGAGAACAAATGGTTGGCTCAAATGTTCGTCTGTTGCATCAATCCTTTGAAAACAATATTTATCGAAGGTCAAACAGAAACGGAAGGAGGACGTCGGATATTTGTATTATCTCGTTTTTCTTGTACCCCTTATTACTTTTCTTCAATTACTCTGTTTGCAGTCAAATCATTGAGTACACTAGCGATAAGCGGATACAAATATGTTTTCGTTTTATATGCACTTTACCACTGTACGAGCGTATTTGCCATCCAGGTTGTTGTAGATTTGTCGGAGAGGGGATACGTTCATGTACACTGTTTGTCTTATAGGGTGGGCATGGAATAATTTTGAGATTGGATGCCCCTAAATCGGTTTTAACTCCCATTGACTTTTTTGACTGACCGTTCCAAGGCGGTACTCCAATATTCCCCCTATTGTATGTTTGTTTTGTCATTGCGTGTCTCTTGTTGTCTTTTATATACATGTACATTTGCTGTGTTTCGTCGTGGTGCTGCTGTTTAAGCGGTTGTGTGTTTTATATGCGGTGTTTCCTGCATGACTCATACACTTAATTATGTGGCTGCTAAGCGCGACATAACTGGCACATGCAGTAACCGGCTTAAGGGATATTCATTTTGAACACTAAAGGCATTGATACTGATGATCCCAAATTACCAGAAAATATAACAGCACTGAATATGAAGTACGGGCGACTATATACGGCCATCACACGAACCCAAAGTAGCAGCATGAAAAGAGACGTTCATTTATTGAGTCTGTTCATTAGCAGTTATAAAAAGTGCAAAACTACTCACGGGGCTTAGTACTGGCTTAAGCGGTATTCAATAAGATATTAAAACCGATTTTCACAAGGGAGCAGAATATATAACAACACTGAGAATGAAGTACGGGCGAGGTTTTACGACCGCCACACGAGAGTTGAACACCTGCTGCTGTGAAGTACATATATTTTATAGCCATTATTTCAGATTATGGTTGTTGTAATTTGATTCGTCTGATTACATAAACTGTAAAAATGACTAGCTGTAATGTTTTTAAATGTGACATCTAGTTTACTACGACTACCACCCTGGGCACTAAATGCCGTAAAGTATTAAGCTCAATCTGTTGTGTGACCCTACTGGGTCAGGTAATTAAATATATAAATACACTTTAAGTACATGTATGAGTCATGCAGGAAACACCACATACAAAACACACAGTCGCCCGCACAACACCATGACAACAAAAAAGTCACATTTACTGTTTGAAAGTGGCAGCCATTCACAATTGAAGTCATTGGCCAGTTGTTATCATCTACATATCTAAAAAAGTATGCGAGATGCGAACACCAGTGGTGGGTTTGCCACTGACCGTTCCAAGGCGGTACTCTCTTTGTCTTACTTTAATGATTGTCGTATGTCTTTGTACTTGCGTTTGTTGATGATTGAAATGTTTATCTCTTGTACGTGTGATTTGCTAATGTTTGCGGTGGTCATCTCGTGTATTTGCCTATGTTCATGTGTGTGTGCGTGTGTCTGTGTGTGTGGTTGTGAGGTGCTTTCTATCGATGCTTTGGTGGTGGATGCGTCTTGCGTGTGACTATTCCTACTTGTCTTTATGACTTTTTCATTGATCTAAATATCTATATAAAAATAAAACAGAAGTCAGGTAGAAAATTCCAGACAAACGTCCACAGCAACATCGGAAGCACAAATCAAGTGCGATCGCACATATACATACATACATACATAACCGTCACAGAACTGTTCCTTGTCTGCTGAACACTAACTGCATAATAGCCTAAATAGTTATGTTCCAGCGCCGTTAATGCAACATTCGACCAAACCTATCAAAAAGAAACGGCAACATGTGACTCCATAACTTATATTAGATGAATATTGGAATTACTGCCACAAAACAAGTGGCAGTATTTATGTATTACAAGTGTTGTCAATATTGAAAACAAGTATTTATTAAACAGATGTTTTTAAACCAACAACAATCTTTAAAAGTTTGTCCTAAATCATTAGCTATCATTCTGTCCCTATTCTCGATTAGTCTTATTTAATATAGAGTCGGCTTTGAACAGCATGTTTAGAAAGTAATATTTAAATCAAAACTGACTTGATTTCAGTTGCATACCCCGAATTTAGCAGACATCAGTGGTACTATTTTTTAGAACGAGTAAGGGTTTTCTGATTGAAAATAGTTCTTTACTTCATAAATATTAATGTTGAGAATATTGATGTTATTATTATTGATTACAATCCATGCCAAAATATAGTATTGTATTAACCCCTCCACCATATATATACCTTTTGACACATTTGCTAACAGTGAAGACGCAGCTCAAACGGTTCCCATGTAGTCTAATCAGGGTCTGGTCTGTTTGTTTTTTAAATTTTAGATGCGACCGGATAGATCTGACTATATCGTTCCTACTAATACCAAAACATCATGTGTTCATATTCCATTATAAACATGCGGTAAATAGATATTCATCACGTCATTATTTCTTACATATATATTCAAACAGGGAAAGGGTCAAAGCACAGACACAAATGGCAATTGTGGAAATTATAAACCCAGATCTATATCATGTCATAAGTAAACCGAAACCAAAACATGTCTAGGGTGTCACGATTTAATGTTGAATAGCAAAGTGTAAAGTCGGTGATAAAAATAGTTTCCCTGTCAATTATGCAGAGAGTGAAGTTAAACACCTTCAAAAATGCAACTTTGATATACTCGAAATCTTTAACAAATTTTTTTTTCAAGAAGCTATTGTCGACATTTTCTCTCTTTTCAGTTCTCAACAGTCAAATTGAATTTGTATTTTTCTACACTGTCTCTAAGCACAATAGAACATGTCAATATAGATTAGGATGTGGAAGGAAATTGCAAAATAGACATGGAGGCGTTATATGTAGCTAGCTATAAACAATAGTCTGGTGGTCAGCTGATTTACAGATAATCTCAGAAATCATAAAGCATTTACATATCTTCTCCCTCTATTCAATTTATCACGAACAGTACATTAGCTAATGTAACACATTGCTACACAATCTTTTTTCTAAACTTACCTCCATCCTAAAACGTTCTTAATAAACAAATTGGATAAATTATTAACCTCCTCAGTACATCTTTGAACATTTTGTCGGGACTCCCATAAATATTCCCAATGACATGTGATTGAAATACATTTTGCCGCTAGCCTCCTTCGTGTAAAGGAATGGTTGATAACATGTGCGAGCAGTTCGAAAACTGGAAGAGCCATCGCGCAACTAACCGTTTCACCAGAGTCGAATCTTATCAATCTCTTGACATTAAGATAAAAGTATCCAACTACACTTGGGACTTGTTTTTGCATGCTCTGTATGCATTATATTAACCTGATAATCTCGACATTTCCAATTTTAATGAATAATTGCTGTGAATTATTAACCTTTAGACTTTCGATCAAACTTATTCGGTATGACATAACGACTTATTTTGTCACAACTGATTTATCTTATATTTCTTTTCAACAATACTGTCAGGAAAAAAACAGTTTAGTGTTACTCGGCAAGTCTTCTTGATCCGAACATTTTGCATAGATAATCATCAATCAGCCAGAAGCATACATAAGACTATATTCCGTGATATCCAAAGAAAACAAATCAATACTCATGTACAGTATTTGGGCGATATTTCGAGCACCGTCGGGAATCAGTAAAAACCTCGAATTATCGCAATGCTCGAAATAACCGATCTCTAGCATTTTGTGACATTTCAAAGAGCATTGTTTGACGACATGAGGAAGCATATTTCTTCACAGTATACTTTTTAACATTATCATAAACTTCAATGCGTATATAATTCATCGATTCTTTCCTTATATAAGTGATAACAGAAAACACCATTTACATCGGCGACCGAAGTTTTGATCAGTATAATTTGTATGGGTCCGTTAAACGGACCCTTCACAATATAAACTCAAAACTTGTTTCAAACCATTTAGACATGTCCCTTGAACAGTCGTGGCATATAGCGTTATGTCGTTTATTCTTCATACTTTCCATTTGTCGACATTAATTTAGTTGTTGGTGCTGAGTTGGGTGCACAAACAAACATTTTCGTTTCGTTCCCGTGCTATTTCGTAGTATGGAAAATCAGGACGAGTGACCAAATTAATTAATAATCGGAACACTCGGCTTTTTTGTCTAACATAGTTATTCTCGTTCATCTCTCGTAGCAAGAGTCTGCATGAACGAGACTTTCTAAAATTAACAAAAATAATGCGAATTTCAAAGCACTACACGAAAAGCACTGCACTATTTTTAAATTTAAATCAGAAAGACGTTATATGGCACCCTTTCAGCGGTACCGAAAAATCACAACACGTTTGTGAACGTATGCAAATTCATGGTTCCGTGAATTATGATTGTGACTCTTTGTTTATTAAGACTTCAGTCTACTAAATTATCATCATCATTTACACCAAAGTAAAGTCTGCATTCAATGAATGTGTTATTCACACATTTGGAAGATCTAATGTCCCATAGACCGGATCTTTCAAAAGGTCACGACAACGTATCGAGAAGGTGTGAATAATTACCTCGGAGGTGGGAAAACACCGTGCTCGAAATAAACAATCAATAAAGGGAACCAGAATGATCCGCGGGACCAGCAAACATGTTCGAAATTTCGGATTATCGCTATTCGGATTAATGCAGGTAATTTCAATTAGATTTGATAGAATTTTAGCCGGGACCTCAACATTCCCTCGGAATAAGAGGGTATCTCGGAAAAACGAGAGTCGAAATAACGCCGTTATACTGTATAAATGTTTCATCCAACGATCAAAGATTAGAAGACAAAAAGCATACAGTAAAACATATCCATAACGACCACTATATTGTGTTAATTATTTGGAATTTAGAGCTGGTGGCTGCTTAAAGCAAGGTGAAAGTAAAACAGAACGCTCATAGAGGAGTGTTCTGTTTTACTTTCACCTTGCTTTAAGAAACCACATGCCTTTAATACAAAATACTTGGTGTAATTTAGTGTCCGTTATAGAGAGGTATTACTGTATTCGTTGCCGCCATGTTTTATTAGTTCACAATACATATTTCCTACATACACCAATTCTCCATTCCAGTCTTAAATATATATGTGTGCCTAAATGCTGAAAATCGCAATTTTGTTTAAATCATTGGTACATATATCTTGACTTGAATTTTATCAGGAATCATTTTCCTGTTCACCGATACGTTTATAAGATAAGATAACATAAGATAAGATTGCCATATATAGTTGACTAACTGTACTGTACAAAGATGGTGTATCAACCCTCTCCCTCATATAAACGTGTTTTCAAGCATTTGCAAACAGAGTAGACCCAGACCAGACTCAGTTTATAGGAGTCGTCTGATCAGGGTCTACTCTGTTTGCTAGTGGGATATGAAAGGTCCAATTCATTACTTTCTAAAATGGCTACAATGTTCTACCTTCGATATTTCTTTATGATAATTTTGTCCATGAATATTCAATAGGTACTGAAATTTGGAATAAACATAGAACTGGGAAATGGTTAATGTATGACCTATTCTTTGTTTGGGAAAACAATCGCACCAAGAAGTAACTCAATAATATATAGGCGGCATATTTTCAGATAAGACAATTTTAGGATTGATATTAATTGTATATTCTCAACAAGGACTAAATGCATGATTCAGGCATTAATGTTGCCCTGCATTAGGCAACTGCCGCCTGTTGAAGACTCGTATATTCAATACAGATTCATATTTACGGTTTTAAGTTACTATGAAATATTTTCATATGCTCAGCTACTATTTTGAAGCTTTACTCATATTGACCCTTCCCCTGTCCATCGTGACCTTTTGTAGCATTTGTAAACGGTTTGGATCCAGCCACCCAGTTATTTGTAATAATCCATTCGTCTGAATATGATTAGGAATGATATAAAAAGTGGGAAAACGGTCAAACAAGGTGTGCCAGACAAAAAAGCGCGGCACCAAACATCGGTTTCAATCGACATATAATTTTTAACCTGCTGAGAAAACTATGTTTACACAAGTTTCAAAATTATGTTATAAACAGTATGTCTACCAAAGTCAGGGTGTCAAACAGTATGGATCCTGATGGGGCGTCGAGTTAACCGAGGTCTCATCTGTATCCACACTATTTGCAAATATAATCATTGATCCGGCGGCAGCAGGCTGAAGTTTAATAATATTCTGAAAATGAGTGATCCTTCGAAAAAGTAGAAATGCAAAAAGAGCAATTTCAGACTCGGTTTTCTTGAGTCTGTTCATGAGAAGTAATTAAAAGTGCAGCACTACTCATGTCCCCGGTACCGGCTTAAGCAGTATTCAATTTTCAAAACTAATAACATCAAAACTAATGACCCCAAAGGACCAGAAAAAAGCCTCTGAAATAAGAGTAACTGGAGAATCCACGGAAACATTATGATTGATATTTGCCTTGACTAATGTAGAGTCACAGCCCAACAGATTAAGGTGCGTACTCAAATACTAAAGTCGTAATTTCTCCAATGAACCCAGTGACGTTTTAGAATTGTCTCTTAAGGTTTGATGAAGAAGTTATTCTTGAAACTGTTGCAAGCAATGCGTCTTATCTTGATATCTGTAGACATTTCCAAATACTTCTTTCGTCCTTCTGTTGTCAATTTGAGCTATGTTGCATTCGTTTTAGTAATATTTCCACAAAAATAGCATACTTAAATCAAACATTTTAAAAAGAAGCTGGGTAAGTCGACAGTGTCGCACTTTGCTCTCATATTGAATTTAGTGACAGTGTATATCCCATATTAGGCAACATGAAAACTGTGTTCATAAACTTGTACTGGATAGGAAATGTGAAAAAAACATTGTAGCCATTGTTATGTCACTTAAAAAGACATTGTTGTTTCCATTGCGGTTGATATCCACATAAGTGTGACGGATATTCTAGCCAAAATTACACACAAAACAACAAAAGATTTGTTGTTAACAAAGCTGTTTCCTATTCACTTGTTTTGAATAAGACTAGAAATAAAATTAATTAGCTTGGCTCCCTGGAAAAGTGCTTGAAAAGAGAAAGTTAATCAAAAACAGATTAATCAAACTCACGCAAACGATATCATTAATCCGTTGAATGCGATGAACGCAAGTACTGCCATTTGCAAACAGTGTAGACCCAGATCAGAGTACTGGAAGGGTTCTTTCACCGTTTATCATTCAGACTCTTCCACTAAGATTAAGACTTTCATATTGAGTAGACTATACACTTAAACATTGATGGGCTATTCCACTCTGAAAAAGTTGAAAGGGACAAAACAAACTATTGTTGATTCGAACGGTTTCTTCGACATTTAGAAACTAATAAATGTGCTTCTACATTCAACTTTTTTCAGCCTTTCTCCTGTTGAAAAATACATATATCAAACCTCTGGTCTTGCACAAGATTGCACAACTCTTTCGCTGCCCATGTTTGTCGTCTGCAAGTTCTGTTGCCTGTCAAACGTTTCTTTTTATTCTATTTTTCGACATTTCTTTTTTGTTTCAAAAATCAGTCGCAGTCACAAACAGTGTGGTCTCTGATGAGAATATATTTTGAAAACGGGAGATCCGTCGAACACAAAGGTGGCAATGCGAAAAGAGAACATTGAAGACTCGGTTTTATTGAGTCTGTACATGAGTAGTACTTGAAAGTGCAACACTACTCACGCCCCAAAGCACCGGCTTAAGCAGTATTCAATTTACAATTTACAAAACATCCAAACTAATGATCCGGAAGGATCAGAAAAAAACAACACTGAGAATGAAGTGCGTGGCGACTTTTTAGTATCATATGGGTCCAAATTGGTTGCATAGGTAAAAGACAGACAAGACATTCGCAGTGAAGGAGAACAATGATCAGATGCCTAACAAACAAATAAGAGAGATCCTGAGATTGATCAGGATCGGACATGCCTGCAAATGCTAGTCAGGTCAATTTCCGCGGGATAAGGGCAGGAAAAAGAACTAAGAATATAATGATGACACATCACGTTGTTGTATTTGCTGAATGAAACAATGCCTTAACAATTTTAATACGGGAAAGAAATGAAAAGTCATTCACAAGAAATGCAGACCCAGATCAGAGGGCTCCTAGAGGAGCCCTCTGATCAGGGTATGCATTCTTTGTCATTGAAATAATCTTGCAAACATAACCTTTTCTTACTTATGTACTCTACCAATAAACGGTCATGGGCTATTGTACTCCTAAAATTCAACGTTGAAAGGGTCTTTTAGTTTGTACAATTAAATGGCAAAACATATGAGATTCAAAAGCAACCCGGAGATAGTCCGCGCCTCATCAGCATCTAAACTGTTTGACTCTGTGTCGTTGTTACTCGATGAATAATCATGTAAGAAACGACACCGTCATAAATAGTAATTAGATTAAATGTTATAACAGCACACATACAAATTAAGTTTCGCAATGGCGGACACAGGGAATCATGGACATGTATATAAAATACCATTAACAAACAGAGCAGAGTCTGATCGGACGGCACATATAGTAGCCGTCTTATCTGAGTTTACTGTTTCCAAAAGCCTGAAATATAAAATAAATCACAGAGAGAATTTGAAAAATACTGCAACTGGACAAAATATAATTTCAATCACTAATGAGTGTAAGTTACTAAAGTGTCTGATATAAAATCTAAAGGGTGATTAACACCCCTAAATTATTCACATACACTTTAGTTATTCCATCTAATACTTGTGTAGGTTTCATATTTATTGCAATAAATATATTTTATTATAGGTGCCGTGTGCACGATTATCAAGGCGGTCAAATCAGGCATTGCTACTTTTGTTTTCGAAGGATCACCCACTGTTAGAATATATGTTATTTGTAATTTAGTTTGACTTTACTATTTTTTCATTAATTAGTTTTAGGATAAAATGATTATATGTGTCGCTGAAACGTATTACACATTTAAACCGAAATACATCTGTTAGTTTGGAGTGAATCAAAACATTATTTGAATCGAACGTACTTGAAGTCAACTATGATCAGCAAAGCCATTATTCGAAATCTATGAAAGTCTTATTTGTTATTTCATATTTTCATAGTCAAACCTCAAGGCCTTACGTGTCGAATGCATTAACAAAACATTTGTTATTGATTTCTATCAGAGAAACGTTGGTCTATTGTAAATAGACAAAACACATTTACGTTCAACTGAACATAGTTCAACCAATTATATTGTGAATATATACTGCTGGACTTTCTCAGACAATTTGAATTGATTTACGATACTAGATTAATAATGCAATGAAATCGTGGGCGGTGCAGACAAATTTAGCAAGGATGTTTCATGCGATAAAATATACAGAACCTCTTCAGTAGTCTTTATCCGGACACTATCGTGCATTCCTTTGATCGCTTGAACTAGGGGAGCACAGTACAAGTTCATGCACAGAATTAAAACGTACAATTCATTGATAAAGGCATTAGTTTCCTTGTCAATGTTGGAATGATAAATCTAATACTTTAAACTTCATTTCTATGTAGACTTGCTCTAACATCATCTATTAAAGGATTTTCCTGACATCTGGAAACTGACTGGCCAGTAAAACAGTGCATATCCTGATCATGGACTCTGATCTTGGTCGATACTATTTCCCTTTATTCTCTGGAGGACAATATGTTCAACCATTTCCTTTATATAAACGCCTGTTCACGCTTTTGCAAAGAATGTGGACCCATATTAGACGGCTTCCGGAGAAGCCGCCTGATCAGGGTATCTTCTGTTTGCATATGTAATCAATATAATAGATCTGACGCTACCGTTTCTACCAATACCAAGTTTGACGTGTACATATATTTTTTATAAGAATTCGAGTAATATATATTCATGACGTCATTTTTTCTAACATAAATAATCAACAGGGAAATTGTTAAATGGTTTGCAATGTCACATGAAGATAGGTAAAACATAATTTAATCATTCTCAGTGTTGTTCGAGATCATGAATTTCAGTACGTCTTGTTCTGAAAATTGAATACCGCTTAAGCCGGTGCTAGGGAGCGTGAGCAGTGTTGCACTTTCAATTACTGTTCATGATCAGACTCAATAAAACCGAGTCTGCAATTTTCTCTATTTGTGTTGCAAGTTTTGCTCTCGGGGGATCACCTCCTTTCAGAATTTTTAATAAAGTACTTGTGTAGGTCACTTTAGTAAAATAATCGAAGTAATATTAAACATCACACGTTGCCAGTCCAGATAAATATATGTTGGTTATGTACAGTGGTATAAACTCAGCACATAATCTGCCAATGTAGATAAGTGTCTGAAATATAACTTAATATAAATATAATATTTTCTGGTCCTTCGAAATCATTAGTTTTGATGTTAATCTTTTTGAAAATTGAATACTGCTTAAGCCGTTGGGGCGTGTGAGTAGTGTTGCACTTTTAATTACTACTCATGAACAGACTCAATAAAACCGAGTCTGCAATTTTCTCTTTTTGCATTTCTACTTTTGATTTCGAAGGATCACCCATTTTCAGAATATATTAAAATGTCATATTGGATATTTTCAGCCTGTAGTAATCGATTGTATGGTGGTCACCACGATAGACTTTCCAAACCATGGTTTCAACAGAGCAACATATAAAGGTATGTATCTCCATACTGATAAAAATCTCCACCAAACCATGTGTTCTTCGAGATGATTCTAAAGAGTGGTCACAGCATAGGGTTTAGAGGTGAATTAAAGAGGTTATTCCTGAACAAATGTTACGCATTTTATCCTGACCTCTGTAGAGCAATTAAGTTTAACCTAAACCGGTTTAACCCCCTCCCCCGAGACTATTTTCACTGACCGTTCCAAGGCGGTACTTCAATCTGCCCCTATTGTGTGTTTTGTCTATGTGCGTCTCTTTATGTTTTTGGTAGTTATGTACATTTGCTGTGTTTTCTTGTGTTGCTGTTCGGGCGTCTGTTTATTCAGTATGCCTTCTGATCATTCGAGATCATGAATTTCAGTACTTCTTGTTCTGAAAATTGAATACCGCTTAAGCCGGTGCTAGGGGGCGTGAGCAGTGTTGCACTTTCAATTACTGTTCATGAACAGACTCAATAAAACCGATTCTGCAATTTTCTCGGGTTGTGTTGCAATTTTTGCTCTCGAGGATCACCTCCCTTTAGAATTTATAATTGTGATTGTACTCTCTATGTCACACTTGATGTTATGTTTGTTTGGTGCCTTTGTAATTGTGCGTTTGTTCATGTTTATTTTTCTACCTCGTGGGTGTATGCGTGTGTTTGTGTGGTTGTGTATGTGTGTTACTTGCTTTCTATCGAGTGTTGTGCGTGTCTTTTCCTACTTGACCTTACTACTTGTTCTTTTATCCCGCTATCCGTGATTTGACTTCGACTTGCAAACAGCTTGTACTAAGTTGAATGAGTGTCTAAGTAGGATTCAAGGTGTTAGTTATCGGTCCATATTTTCTCACAAGTTTTACTAAATCAGAAATAGTTCTAATTGTACTAGGTCAGTATTTGAGCAATCATTAGTTTTGCCCAGAGAAACAATGTTTAATACTAACCGTTTAAGTTTAGCCAGTACAATAATTGTAACAATGCATTACCATATACAGTAAAACCTCTCTAATCCGGATTTCTAGTGGAGAAAGCAATAGATAAATGCATTAAGCATCCACCAGGACCTGTCTCCAAGACCAATATGTATACACAAATTAACGTCCAGTTTAGAGGGGGTTTACTGCAATTTTAAATTGCATTGTTCAAACGTTGGATTGTTTTGTTAAAACGTCCTGCACACCTTTGAAACATTGTCAAATCCCCAAAGACTATACCTTTACCATGCCTACACGTGTGTGTTGCATGTTTGGGACAATTTGCGATAACAGTTTCGATTGGATGTCCCATTAGAAAGAAACAGATCCGCGATTTGTATTACCATGAACAGAAAGTGTTTGACAGCAAAATTTAGAAATTGAGGAATGATGTTTTATCAACTATTGATTAAGATAGTAAAGATTGATAATGATCTACAATTCGCCTTTCTTGATAAGCGTATGCATGATTTAGAGAGTGATATGAATTCTTTTAAAAACAAAAATCAGCCCAAACCGGATTTGTCTGTCAACAACTGTGACATAACGGTTATAGCAACTAACATGCGTGAGACACTGGACAAATCTCGATTAGAAACGGCGCACGATTTGATCGCCGCCCTTGGGGACAGTATAGCACAACAAGTGAGAATTACTGACGTAAAACGATGTATGGGCAGAAATACCGGTAAACCGCCAGTATTAATGATAGCGTTTTAAACCGTTGGACAAAAAGTGAGTGTGTCACGTGCAAAGAAAACTCTGCTAGAGCGCCGAAGATTTAACAAGAGCCGGGTGCGGCGCCAACGCTCGTCTGATTTGGTGATCTACTAACCTACGCAGTTTCATGTTGATAACTCTACATCCATATCGCATGTTTATGTATGCGGATGGACGAAAAAACGAACAATGAGTTAAGATACAAATGAGTTGACCACATTAATACACATATAGTTTGTATTAATGAAACCCATTTGAAAAACAATCAAACAGTATATATAGATACTTTATAGGCCTTTCTTTAATATCAAAATCTACGGGTTATAGTATTGCTGTTTTCTATGTGTATTTACCTCCCGAAAACTCACAATGGGGACAAAATACGATGGAATGTTACTCACATTTACTTGGACAAATGTATATTTTATGTGACCGTGGTGCTGTTTTTATTTGTGGGGACTTGAATTCACGAATTGGTGATTATAACGAAGTTATGTCATTTACAGACAGTGTCCCTCCTAGACAAATAATATATAGGACTATTAATCAGCATGATAATTGTTTTTATAGACTTCCTAAATTACTCTAAAATGTGTATTCTTAATAGTAGATTTGATAGTGTATTGGATAGTTATATATCGGTGTCAAGTAAAGGGAGGTCAATGGTGAATTACGTCTGTGTTCCGCATAACTGCTTAGGTAATTGCATATGGCACAAAGTAAGAAAAACCGAGAAATGCACAGAAAATATTTGATAGGGATCTGAGGCAAGCAGAGAGAAAATACCAACGCTCACTATCTATTGACATTGAGGCAAATTTCACTAATAATATGAGGACATTTGGGGATCATATACAAAAACTAGGCCCGAAAAGAAAAAGTAATATCCCCTTTAAAGTGCTTGATGATGAAAATAATGTAATCTCCGATGAGACATTCGTATTGATAAATGGGCTCAAAACTTCGAAACAAATGGAACAAACCTATCACGAGACAGGAGGTTGCGAAAGCAATTCATAATGCCAAAAACGGTAACAAATACACGTTATGATAGAATACTGTACGAAGTTTTAAAATTCCCCCTGTGAACTGATACACTGCATGAGTTATTTAACCTATGTTTCGACACAGGAATAATACCTAGTATATGGAGAATGGCTATGGTCTCCGCCATTCCTCAATATAGTACAAAAGATCAACTGATACCCTTAAATTAACGTGTGATAAGTTTATTATCATGTTTAAGCAAGCTTTTCTCAGCAACATTTAACAATAGATTGGTTTATTATTAAGAACACAGCGATATTTTTGTTGAATGGCAGAATGGTGTTCGTTCTAACCGTTCGTGCGAAAACCACGTGTTTTCTGCCTGCACTGTAATACGAAATAGGATTCTAATGAAAAAAGAAACTTTACAGAAAAAGTTTACAGAAAGATTTCGATTTTGTGGACAGAGATATGCTTCTTTACAAAAGTTTATGCAGTGGTGTAAATGATAAGTTTTACAATTGTATGAATGCTATTTTGGCAAATACATCGGCATGTATAAAGCTAAACGGCTGTCTGGCTGACTGGTTCCCGACTTTATCCGATATCAGACAGGGAGACAGCGGCTCGCGGATAATGTTTTCTCTATTCATAAATGATTTAGTTGAAGGTCTAAATTCGCTCAACAAAGGACTCAAAATAACGAAAATATGTTGTGCTGTTATGCTGATTCTACTACTAGCAGAAAATGAACATGATATAGAAGCTATGCTAGAGTTTACTCATAAATGGTGCCGAAAATTGCGACTTCATATTTAATAGTGAAACATCAAACGTTATTCATTTCAGGAACAAAGGACAAACAGAAGTGGTTTTGATTTTAATGATACTGTACAATACGTATCTGTTTATCGATATTTTGGGGTGAATTTGTGGTGTGCAGTTAGCTAGTGGTCACGCGCTTGACTATCAATCCGGAGGTCCGGGGTTCAAATCCCGATCCCTCCAATAAATATTAGAGACGCTTTTCTGTGTCTCCCACCCGCACCTCCTCTCCACCCAAGTGTTAAATGGGTACCTGTGAGGGTCACTAGCCGGTACTGCTGCTGCATGCTTGCACCATATGCTAGCAGTGCTCAATATTGTAGACGAATGACTCAATGACCAGGGGAGTAAATGTACAGTCGTCTGAGCGGTCATTCGGCCTGAAAGTAGACTATAACTAGGTATTTTACTTAGTTACTTTACATTTACATGAACATTAAGATTTTCAACAAACCGCAGACATATTGGCAAATGCTGGTGGTCGTGCTCTCAGTGATGTTATTTCAAAAAGATGTAGCATATAAAACGTACAGCAAACTGTGCTAGTCATGTGTGGTACCCGTAGGTTATTGTTCTTCTGTATGGTATTTTAAATATTTCACTAAAACTGATACAGTAAAACATCTCTATAACGGCCACTAATATGTGCTAATTAGTTGGTATTTAGGGCAGGTGGCTGCTTAAAGCAAGGTGAAAGTAAAACAGAACGCTCCTATAGGAGCGTCAGTTTTTCTTTCACCTTGCTTTAAGCAACCACCTGCCTTTACATGTAACACAAAGTACTTCGATGTAATTTAGTGGCCGTTATAGAGAGGTTTTACTGTATGATTCAAAACCGAGCTATTACATATGTCATAGTGTTCATGATTTAAAGTAACAGTTTTGAATGTAGAAATTTTACTCAGTAAATATGTTTTTATTGCAATAAATGTTCTATTTGAGATCCATGGGCATAATAGATCATGCGACATCGTTTTTGGCCAGCTTTCAAGTGTCTTGTTAACGTAATATTGGGGAAGTTTGTTCCACTCCTGTTTTAGAGCATTTTTAAGTCCATTTAGAGTGTATATCTTACGTTTCTGTAGCCTGTGTTCCAGAATACCCCAGATACCAAAGTCCATTGGAGCAGCATCAGGGCTCTTTGGCATCCACTCTTCAGGCGTAATGTACCTAGTCTTACGTTGCTTCATAAAGTCACGTGTTTTTTTTGCTGTATGACTGGATACTGAATCCTGATGGAACACCATGTCCTTTTCGCGCCCAGGAAATAAGCGAGGAACGTCTCTTTTCAGAAATGGTTAATATATTAGTCAGCGTTAACTTTAACTCCTCTATTTATGAATCGAAGTGACGTTTTGCCGTAAAAAACTGACACTGGCCAAAACCATAAACCCTGGTGCAAAAGAGTCACGTTTCACGAATTTCAGTTTTTCAAGTTCTCTCCGTTTTCCACGAACGAAAAAACGCGCCTTCGGCTATAACTGCCACCCATATAAAACATTGCCTCATCAGTGGTTACGAAATTCTTCCATTTACCACAGTTTAAACGGCGGTACAGCTGCCAGGACCGCTTGCGTCTATTCCCAATTTGCTTTTCATTTAGATTATGAACACGACATTTTTTATGAAGTTTGGCCTTGATTGTTCTATTAATTGTTCCTACAAACACTTTACACTTGATCGCCATCTCTCTTTGGGTCGGTGGATTCACATGTTTTATCATATTAAGTTTAAGTACAATGTCACTCGTAGCGGCAGTACAGCGTTTTTTAAAAGTCCCAATCTTAGTGCCTTTGCAATCAGCCATGTCGAATAATATGTATGGTGGCTGTAGATACACTATGTTCCATAATTTTTATTTTTTGCACAATGGATCTATACGACATATTTTCCTTCAAAAGTCCTAAAACTGCACCTTCAACAAGTTTGTCAATTTTACGTCCAGTCATGATGATGTGTATAACAAAAACTGGCTAATATTAAACGATACACATGACTGTACATAATGGAATAAGTTTCACGTGATTGCATGGGTTAATCGTGAAATATCACTGTGTTAAAATGTTACTTTAAATATTTCTCGTATATGAAAGAACATGCAGTTTCTGTGAGGACAATGTAGTTGATGATGTACCCCATCATTTGCTACATTGTCCACAATACAACGATTTAAGAAAATACTTTTATTTGTCAAAGTAATCACTGTGTGAATGTAAATTTTAACAATTTAACTGACAGCGGAAAGATTGTCTGTTTGATACAAAATCACTTCGCTGGTGTTTCTAGGTTTATTGTCAACAGTATGTATAGAAGTCGAGAATGACTCTATCGCTAGGATGTTGATCTTATGTTTGACTGTAGTATAAAACATTCAACTTCTCAAACAAATACATGTTTATTGTTATTTATATAGTTCATATGCATAAAGAATGCTTATGATAGCTACGTAATTTATTTCATATGTTGATGTTAGTCATTTTGTTTAAAGTGACTCATAGGCACCGTGTGGCCGGGTGTTGTTAATTGTTTGTCTGTAATATGTATATGCTATGCATAACACGATGTCACTATAATAAAATATAATTACTTATATATTTCTCTTATGTTATGACAGTCTAAATACATGTATGTCAGGAATTTTCGATATCAAATGAAAGCATATAAATAAACGTCCTGTAATATTCTATTTCCATTTCGGTAAGACTGACAGGAAGAGCTTTTAAGCGTGATACATTGTCCCATTTGGGTATTTACAGATGGATAATCACGACAGGCAAGGCCAATTAGCTATAAGTAAGAAACATTGCAAGACTTCCAGACAAAGTTATAGAAAACCAGACTGTATCTATTTGCCAGATATTACTAGCTACATGACATAGAAAGCACTCTAACATATTGTATTTAGTGCAGTATTGTTTTTGAAATCTAAAGGGAGGTGTGTGAAATTACTAGTGTGTATATAGTACAGAAGAGTCTTTCCAAAGCGATCATTTTAGAAATAAGCATGTGCATCTTTAAAATGTGATGATTGCTAAATATAGGTCCAAAGTACAGTTGAACTTCGATAACTCGAACCTGAAGGGTCCATACATATTACATAAGAATATATAAGAAATAACAGAAGTTCATGCGATTTCTAATCTGAACAATTTATCAATGCCACAGCTTAATACAGGTCTAAAGTAATGCTTTCAGTATTACTTTAGACCGGTATTAAGATGTGACATGTGATTCCAGATATCTGTAGCGATACATGTTAGAGCAATTATGTATTGTAAGTTTTGAAAGGACTGAACTTTTGTTCGAGTTATCCCGAAGTTCGAGTTATCCGAGTTCGAGATATCGAAGTTCAACTGTAATGCGGAAATCAATATCAACCGCATTGTTGAGCCTTGGTGTTTTAGAGGTGTGTGTACTGTATAAATTGTCCTGTAAGATATGTTTATGAAAGTTTGCGTACCTAGTAATCCTGCTAACCCTTGTTTATCTGTGCCATTATACTCCATCTTGCTCTTACATGTACTTTAAGTAAACCCGAAGATGTTTAGTACGGCCATTCAAGATTAGAAGAAAGTCGATGGTAAGCAACAACATCACCTCGATGTTAACAACAAAACCACCTCAATAGTTCATTGCATTCATCAACTTTTGTACTTTATTGTTATTTAGTACTGTCTAAATGCATGTATGGTTAAGGCAGAATAGTTTTCATTCTCATTATTGTAATTTGAAACTAGTATGCATCAAATTAGTACTGTCTAAATGCATGTATAATTAAGGCAGAATAGTTTTAATTCTCATTTTTGTAATTTGAAACTAGAATGCATCATTTTAATTCCAATAGTGGTCGAAAATAGCATATGAATCAGCCATTTTCAATATAGCAACACTATCGATTCGACACTTGAATAATTAAATCTAAACATCACAATCGTTTTACTTGATTCTTTCACTTCTTGTGCCGCGACTGCCATTTGTTTAAGAAAACGGTTTGAGTCAAAATAAGACACGGAGTCACTCGATGTCAAATCAGGGTGCAAACTATGTGTTGTTGTGGTAATGTCGAATGAACAGGAGAGCCAGTTAAATGAACTATACTGTAGCGAATAACAAATGTTCTGAAAATTAGTGATCCTTCGAAAGCGAAAGTAGAAATGCAAACACAGAAAATGCAGACTCGGTTTATTTTAGTCTGTTCATAAGTAGTAATTTAAAGTGCAACACTACTCACGCCCAAACGTTTGCAGAAACGAAATAGTTACACCATTGATACACATATGAACACCTTGTAAATGGTATAGACATTGACGAATCAGTTCCTGTAAGAGCCGTCTGCTAAGGGTCTGTTATGTTTGTTTGAAAAATAAAAAACAGTAAAACCTCTCTATAACGACCACTAAATTATGTTAATTAGTTGGTATTTTGGGCAGGTGGTTGCTTAAAGCAAGGTGAAAGTAAATAGAACGCTCCTATATGAACGTTCAGTTTAACTTTCACCTTGCTTTAAGGATCCGACTGCCTTTAACACAAAATACTTTATGTAATTTAGTGGTCGGTATAGAGAGGTTTTAGTGTAGATTCGATTCTACGATATCTGAAATGACCAAACTTTCAAATATTTACATGCAATTATACAGGATGAGCTTACCAGACTCATGTATTACTTTTTCCCTGTCGTGCCCTTAACGGCTTACCTGCAGGTGCTCTGACTTCAGCAAAGTCATTGAGTACATATTTGACGGATTGTCACAGTTATTATGCTATGTTTTACATATTGTCCTGTGTTCACCGTCGTCTATGTTGTGGGTAAGTCCAGCGGGGATACCTTTATTTACAATATTTGTAAAGCTAGGGTGACTTTGAGAGAAGTGTGAGGTTAGGACGTCCGTAAACCGGTTTAAAACCCCAGTGGTGTTTTTGCTACTGACCGTGCCAAGGCGGTACTCTCTTTGTCACCCTTCCTTTTGTTTGCCTTGAGTCTTTGTGCATGTGATTTTGTTCATGTGTGGAACGTCTGTCTCTGGTTCTTGTGTGTCTTTTGGTGTTTTCTGTGTTCATTTCGTGTGTGTGTGTGTGTGTGTGTGTGTGTGTGTGTGTGTGTGTGTGTGTGTGTGTGTGTGTGTGTGTGTGTGTGTGTGTGTGTGTGTGTGTGTGTGTGTGTGTGTGTGTGTGTGTGTGTGTGTGTGTGTGTGTGTGTGTGTGTGTGTGTGTGTGTGTGTGTGTGTGTGTGTGTGTGTGTGTGTGTGTGTGTGTGTGTGTGTGTGTGTGTGTGTGTGTGTGTGTGTGTGTGTGTGTGTGTGTGTGTGTGTGTGTGTGTGTGTGTGTGTGTGTGTGTGTGTGTGTGTGTGTGTGTGTGTGTGTGCGTTTGGGTGTGTGGTTGTGTGTGTGTGTGTCATGCTGTCTATCGGTGTTTTGGTGGTGGTTGCGTCTTGTATGTGGCTTTGCCTGCTTGACTTTACTACTTTTCCATATTCATGTACAGTAAAACAACTCTAATTTGGAATTCAAGTAGGAAAGAATTTGATATTTTTAGGAAGGTAGCTCCTTAATGCAGGATGAAAGGCAGGCAGAAATGTTTTTGGACTAAAGTATTAATTGTTTCACCACAGATTAAACATGATGGATGCATATGCATTTACAAAATTATTGCTATTGATTCTGTCAAGAAAAACGTGTTTGTTTTGAGTTTACAATTCCCTTTACGAGCAAGTGATCATAGTTTTATTGTATGCTTATGTGAAGGTGTATGGGATTGGAGCTTGTCTGACAAGATGGGTTTCTTTACTACACAAGGTCACAGTGAAGTGTGGGACGCAGGCGAAAACGTTCCAACCGGTATGTGAGTGTGTGTGCGTGCGTGTGGGTGTGCGGCCGTGCATGTTTTTGAGCGACCCGAGCGTTAGTAAAAGAGTT